>CM046663.1:46224478-47424478 GCA_025594165.1 Tamias sibiricus
ACCTTCCACGACAAGCAAAAGTTAAAAGATTTTGCAATTCGAAAGCCAGCACTTCTGAACATCCTGGGCAAAATTTTCCACGAAGAAGAGAAAAATAGCAATGAAAATCAACAAAGGGAGATATTAAACTAAGGGAAATACCAACCAGAAGAGAAACTAAATCAAGCTAAAGACCATAATACGAATAAAAATGGATGGGAATAAAAATCACATCTCAATAATAACCCCTGAATGTTAATGGCCTAAACTCGCCATTCAAAAGACACAGATTAACTGAATGGATTAAAAGAAATGACCCAACAATTTGCTGTCTCCAAGAAACAACACCTTGTAGAAAAAGACATCAATAGACTGAAAGTGAAAGGCTGGGAAAAGTCTTATCACTCACATGATCTGCGGAAGCAAGCAGGGGTTTCCATTATCATTTCAAATAAGATAGACTTCAAGCCAAAGCTAATCAAAAGAGACAAAGATGGATATTTCTTACTACTTAAGGGAACCATTCATCAACAGGATATAACAATCATAAATCTATATGCCCCAAATAATGGAGCACCTATATTCATCAAACTCTTCTCAAGTTCAAGAGTAAAATAGACCACAACACAGTTATTCTAGGGGACTTCAACATACCTGTCTCAGCAATGGAAAGATCATCCAAACAAAAGATAAACAAAGAAACATTAAGCCTCCTTAAAACAATTAATAATTTAGACCTAATGGACATATATAAAATATGTCATCCCTCAGTAAACGAAAACAATTTTTTTCTCAGCAGCACATGGCTCCTTCTCCAAAATAGACCATATATTATGTCACAAGGCAACTCTTAGCAAATATAAAAATAAAAAAATAGAGATAATACCCTGCATTCTATCACACCATAAAGGGATGAAATTGGAAATCAATGAGAAAAATAAACAAAATGGACAGACCCTTACTGATGCTAATGAAAAGAAGAAGAGAAAAAACTCAAATTACTAACATTCGTGATGAAAAAGGGAATATCACAACAAACACCTCAGATATACAAAAGATAATTAGAAATTACTTTGAAAACTTGTACTCTAATGAAATAGAAAATACTGAATGCATTGTCAGATTTCTAGAGTCTTATGATTTGCCTAAACTGGATCTGGAGGCTATACACAATTTAAACAGATTGATGACAAGTGAAAAAATAGAAGATGTCATCACAAAGCTACCAAGAAGGAAAAGTCCAGGACCTGATGGGTTTACAGCCGAGTTCTGTAAGACTTTCAAAGAAGAACTAGTACCAACGCTCTTCAAACTATTTCAAGAAATAGAAAAAGAGGGAGCTCTTCCAGACTCTTTCTATGAGGCCAATATTACATTAATTAATACATGAAAAAAATGCTGAACATCGCTGGCAATTGGAGAAATGCAAATCAAAACTACTCTAAGATTTCATTTCACTCCAGTCAGAATGGCAGCTATCAAGAACACAAACAACAATAAATGTTGGAGAGGATGTGGAGAAAAAGGCACACTCATACATAGCTGGTGGTTCTGCAAAATTGTACAACCGTTATGGAAAGCAGTATGGAGATTTCTTGGAAAACTGGGAATGGAACCACCCTATAACCCAGCCATCCCAATCTTGGGTCTATTCCCAAAGGACTTAAAAACAGCATATTACAGTGACACAGCCACTTCAATGTTTATAGCAGCACAATTCACAATAGCTAGGTTGGGGAACCAACCTAGATGTCCCTCAGTAGATGAGTGGATAAAGAAAATGTGGTATATATACAAAATGGAATTTTACTCAGCAGTAAAAGAGAATAAAATAATTGCATTTACAGGTAAATGGATGAAGTTGGAGAATATAATGCTAAGTGAAGTTAGTCAATCTCAAAAATCCAAATACCGAATGTTTTCTCTGAAGGAGAAAGTTCACAGTATTCTTGGATGGGGTACTTAGGAGGATTAGAGGAACACTAGAATGGTCAAAGGGAAGGAAGGGTAAGGGAGGGAGCAAGAGGGGAGGGAGGAGGAGAAAAGCAAAAAAAAAAAAAAAAAAATGAAAAGGTGGTTGAATGAGATGGATATCATTATCCTAAATGCATGATTGAAGACCTGAATGGTACAATTATACTTTGTATACAAGCAGTTGTATGTGAAAAGATGCTATATATGTGCACTATGAATTGTAAATTATTATAAATTAAAAATAAATTAAAAATAAATATATAAATCATAGAGGTTAGTGTTCTATCTGATGTGCTTGTGGTAAAGATTTGCTCCCTTTCTGTATGTCCTCTTTTCACCTCACTGATTATTTCTTTTGCTGAGATGAAGCTTTTTAGTTTGAATCCATCCAATTTATTGATTCTTGGTTTTAGTTCTTGTGCTATAGGGGTCTTATTGAGGAAGTTGGAGCCTAAACCAACATGATGGAAATTTGGGCCTACTTTTTCTTCTTTTAGGTGCAAGATCTTTGGTTTAATTCTTAGGTCCTTGATCCACTTTGAGTTAAGTTTTGTGCATGGTGAGAGAAAGAGATTTAATTTCATTTTATTACACGAGGATTTCCAGTTTTCCCAACACCATTTGTTGAAGAGGCTGTCTTGGATAGAAAGATACTAACTTATAAAGGCAAGAGAGAGGGATGAGAGGAATGAAAGAGCTTTAAATAGAACAAAGGGGGGGGAGGGAGGGGAGAGGATAAGGGGATAGGAATAATGGCAGACTGAATTATCCATGATTACCCTAAATACATGTATGAAGACACAATTGTTGTAAAAATACTTTATATAAAACCAGCAACTTGAAAAATCATGCTCTTTATATGTAATATGAAATGAAATTTACTCTGCAAACATGTATAACAAATTAGAATAACAAAAAAAAATTTTAAAAAAAGATGTTCCCATATGGCAATGGTATTTTTGCATCACAGCAACATCACCTGACAGGACTATGTATAGCATGTTCCGAGAAAAGTATATTCTCCATTATGAAAATGGAGAACACTAGAGTAGTTCAAAGACAAAATGGAAAGCAATTTCCAGGATAACGTCACAATGTTTATCATAGTACTTAGTCTAAATGACATTCTTAAGTTGGATTAATTGAAATTTCTTAATTGTATTATTGTATAGCTAATTTCATCTTTAATTTTATGAGCATAGGGCAGGTAAAGTATTTCTATAAAATACACTAATATTATGATTTATGTTAATGTTTTACACACATTATTCTGATAAGACATGTATAATGTTTTTGTATGTATATATAAACACACAACATGGACAGTATTATTAGAACTACAGTTAAAGAGAATGGAATTATCTCTTTTAAAATTTCTATTTAAAATTAACAAATTTGATATATTAATTAGGAAATAAATTATTTCTAATAGAGAATAAAATTTTTCCATTATACTTTCTTTATTTTATTCTAATTTGTTATATATGACAGCAGACTACATTACAATTCATATTACACATATAGGGCACAATTTTTTATATCTCTGCTTGTATACAAAGTTTATTCACTCCATTCATGTCTTCATACATGTACTTTGGATAATGATGTCCATCTCATTCCATCATCATTTCTAACCCCCTGCCCCCACCCTTCCCCTCCCACCCCTTTGCCCTGCCTAGAGTTCTTTTATTCCTCCCTTGCTCCCCCTCCCTATGCCACTATGAATCAGCTTCCTTATATCAGAGACGACATTCGGCATTTGTTTATTTGATATTGGCTAACTTTACTTAGCATTATATTCTCCATCTTTCTCCATTTACCTGCAAATTCCATGATTTTATTCTCTTTTATTGCTGAGGAATATTCCATTGTGTATATATACCACATTTTCTTTATCCATTCATCACTGAAGGGCATATCTAGGTTGGTTCCACAGTTTAGCTATTGTGAATTGTGCTGCAATAAACATTGATGTGACTGTGTCCTTGTGGCATGCTGTTTATAAGTCCTTTAGGTGTAGACTGAGGAGTGGGATAGCTGGGTCAAATGGTGGTTCTATTCCAAGTTTTCCAAGGAATCTCCATATTGCTTTCCAGATTGGCTGCACCATTTTGAAGTCCCACCAGCAATTTATGAGTGTGCCTTTTTCTGCACATCCCCGCCAACATTTGGTGTTTGTATTCTTAATTGCTTCCATTCTGACTGGAGTGAGATAAAATCTTATAGCAGTTTTGATTTGCATATCTCTAATTGCTAGAGATGTTGAACATTATTTCATATATTTGTTGATTCATTGTCTATCATCATCTGAGAAGTGTCTGTTCAGGACCTTGGCCCATTTATTGATTGGATATTTATTTATTTATTGGTGTTTAGCTTTTTAAGTTCCTTGTATAACCTCAAGATTAGTGCTCTATTTGATGTATGAGGGGTAAAAATTTGTTCCCATGATGTAGGCTCTCTATTCACCTCACTGTTTGTTTTGCTGAGAAGAAACTTTTTAGTTTTAATCCATCCCATTTATTGATTCTTGATTTTAGTTCTTTTGCAATAGGAGTCTTATTAAGGAAGTTGTGGTGTAATCCAACATATTGGCATTGGGGCCTACTTTTTCTTTTATTAGAAGCAGGGTTTCTGGTTTAATTCCTAGGTCCTTGATCCACTTTGAGTTGAGTTTTGTGCATGGTGAGTGATATGGGTTTAATTTCATTTTGTTGCATATGGATTTCCAATTTTCCCTGCACCATTTGTTGAAGAGGCTATATTTTCTCCAAAGCATGATTTTTTTGTTCCTTAGTCTAATATAAGATAATTGTGATTTTGTGGGTTAGTCTCTGTGTCCTGTGTTCTGTACTATTGGTCTACTGATCTATTTTGGTGCTAATACCATGCTGTCTTTGTTACTATTGCTCTGCAATATAGTTTAAGATCTGGTATAGTGATGCCATCTGCTTTACTCTTCTTCCTAAGGATTGCTTTAGCTAATCCTTAGCAAGATCCTTCTGGATCTTTTAGTTTTCCAGATGACTACTTTTTCTATTTCTATGAGGTATGCTATTGGGATTCTGATTGGAATTGCATTAAATCTGTTTAGTGCTTAGGTAATATGGTCATTTTGATAATATTAATTCTGCCTATCTAAGAGCAAGGTAGATCATTCCATCTTCTGAGGTCTTTTTGATTTCTTTCTTTAGCATTCTGTAGCATTCATTGTAGAGGTCTTGCACCTCTTTTGTTAAGTTGATTCCCAAGTTTTTTTTTTTTTTTTTTTTTTTTTTTTTTGAGGCTATTGTAAATGGTTTAGTTTTCCTTATTTCCTTTTCAGAGGATTTGTCACTGATATACAGAAATGCCTTTGATTTATGTATGTAAATTTTATATCCTGCTTCTTTGCTGAATTCATCTATTAGTTCTAGAAGTTTTCCGTTGGAACTTTTTGCATCTTCTAAGTATAGAATCATATCCTTAGCAAATAGTGCTAAGTTGAGTACTTCTTTTCCTATTCGTATCCCTTTAATTCCTTTCATCTGTCTAATTGCTCTAGCCACTGTTTCAAGAACAATGCTAAATAGAAGTGGTGAAAGAGGGCATCCCTGTCTTGTTCCAGTTTTTAGAGGGAATGTCTTCAATTTTTCTCCATTTAGAAATGATATTGGCCTGGGGCTTAGTATAGATATCTTCTATAATGTTGAGATATTTTCCAGTTACCCCTAATTTTTCTAGTGTTTTGAACATGAAGGGATGCTGTATTTTGTCAAATGCTTTTTTGCATCTATTGAGACGATCATATAATTCTTATCTTTAAATCTATTGATGTGATGAATTGCATTTATTGATTTCTGTATGTTGAACCATCATTGGATTCCGGGATGGATCCCACTTGATCATGGTATACTATATTTTGATATATTTGTGTATTCAATTTGCCAGATTTTATTGAGAATTTTTTGCATCTATGTTCATCAGGGATATTGGTCTGAAGTTTTTTTTATTTGATGTGTCTGACTGGTTTGAGAATCAGGGTTATATTGTTCTCATAGAATGAGTTTAGAAGTGTTCCCTCTTTTTCTACTTCCTGAAATAATTTGAAGAGTATTGGTATTAGTTCTTTTTTAAAGGACTTGTAGAACTCGGTTGTGTATCCATCTGGTCCTGGGCTTTTTTTAGGTGGTAGGCCTCTGATGGCATCCTCTATTTCATTGCTTGATATTGGTCTGTTTAGATTGTGTATATAATCTTAATTCCATTTGGGTAAATCATATGACTCAAGAAAGTTGTTGATGCCTTTGATGTTATCCAGTACATGTTTTCAAAGTAATTCCTAATTATCATCTGTATTTTTGTGGTGTCTGTTGTGATATTACCTTTTTCATCACATGTGTTAGTAATTTGAGTCTGTCAACTTTATTTTTTAAAAGAACCAACTTTATTTTTTCAAAGAACCAACTTTTTGTTTTGTCAATTTTATCAATTGTTTCCCTTGTTTTTTTTTTAAATTTTATTTTTATAATTTTTAATAGTTACAACTCATCCTTTGTTTTGATCTCATTGATTTCAGCTTTGATTTTAAGTATTTCCCTGTCTTCTACTACTTTTGGTGTTAATTTATTCTTCTTTTTTCTAGGGCTTTGAGATGTAATGGTAGGTCATTTATTTGTTGACTTTTTCTTCTTTTAAGGAATGAACTCCATAAGATGAACTTTCCTTAGTACTGCCTTAATAGAATCCAAAAGATTTTGATATGTTTTGTCTTTGTGTCAGTGTTCTCATTTGTCTTGTGTCATTGTTCTCATTTACCTCTAAGATTTTTTTTTTTTTTTTTTTTTTTTTTTTTTTTGGTGCTGGGGATCGAACCCAGGGTCTTGTGCATGCTAGGCAAGCACTCTACCAACTAAGCTATATCCCTAGCCCTTAAGAATTTTTTTAATCTCTTCCTTAATGTCTTTTGCAATCCATTGTTCATTCAGTAGCATATTGTTTAGTTTCCAGGTGTTTTCATAATTTTTATTTTGTCATTGATTTCTAATTTCATTTTATTATGATCTGATAAAGTACAAGGTAGTATTTCTATTTTTTTGTATTTGGTAAGAGTTGCTTTGTGGAATAATATATGGTCTATTTTTGAGTAGGATCCATGAACTGCTGAGAAGAAAGTGTATTCTCTTGTTGAAAGATGAAATATTCCACTCCGCCATCTTGGATCCCAGTAGAGACTTTCTTTTATTACATATTATATCTTCTATTTCTTTTCTTTGTTTCTTTCTTTTGTTTTGTTTTGTTTGTTGTTGTTCTTGTTGTTGTTACAAGGGTTTAAACCCAGGGGCACTTAACCACTGAGCCACATCCCCAGCCATTTTTATATTTTATTTGGAGACAGGATCAACAAAGTTGCTTTGTACCTCACTAAGTTGCTGAGGTCGCCTTTGAACTTATGATCTTCCTGCCTCAGCTTCCTGAGCCACTGGGATTACAGGCATGGACCACCATGCCCAGAAATCTTTCTTTATTTTAAGAGATTTTCACAGTTTTATTAGAGTTACTAAAGAGAATATATGTAGAAAATTAAAATTTTAAATAAGGATGTTTCATAAAGTGGCATAGTGGCAAGTAACAAAGAGATAAATACAATTAAATAAGTATATTATGTATGGAATTTAAAAAGAATATATCTTCTTTAAAAATTAATTTTTATGAAACCAACACACTATAGATGCAACCATCAAAGTAGATGCATCTAAGGGATTACTGGTTGTTTGGAAGTAGATAATGGCAAAGAGTTGAAGAATTTAATAAATCATGATCATTGCTATTTTGTTATGTTTCATCTGAAGGCATTAGAGGAAAGAATCTTTGATTTAGGTTCATTGTTAATTTGTTCCAGGGGTAATAAGCAAGGATAATTTGTAACATTGCATATAATGTATGTCTATTTAGAGCTTAGTAAGTGATTAATATTATACTAGCAACAAAGTGTAAAGCAAGTGATGTAAATAGTTCATCCAATCAATCACCTTATGTTCTAATTAGTGAGATTTTTTTTTGTATACACGAGACTGCAATGCCAAGTGCAATAACATGGCTAGTTGATAGCATGCTTAAATATTTCTGTTACATTTTTGGTAAACAGCCACTTCATTAAGTTCCCTGAGTGACATGTCAATATCTCTTCACTGCCACCCACCTTCTGGAAAAGGGAACAGCGGTTGGATTTGACTGAGAAAGATAAACAATATGGAATCCAGGTCATGTGTCTAACTTTCTCATATATTGCAAAAGTCATCAACTTTTGGAATTTTGTCATCTGCCTTAGAAATACAGTTTATCTAAGTCAGATATGGATTTGAATTAGTTTTCTTTGTTAGCCACAGACTTAATTTTGCTGTCTCTGAAGAAAATATTTTTGTTTCATCTCTTTTGCTACTTTTCTGCAGCATTTAAGATACTTTAGTACATTTTTCCTTAAAAAGATACTCTTCGCTTCATAGTTATTTTATTTACATATTTACTTCTATGTGATTACTTTTTAGTTTCCTTTGTATAATCTATCCATTCAATATTGACATTTTATGCAGTTCTGCTATAATCTCTATATTTGTTTCCCATATGATAACCAATGTAACATGTAAACTTTGCCAGAAAACATGCTAAAGTTTTTGGATATGATCCCTTATTTAATTCTCATCACAAACCTAGGAAGCTGCTCTTATTATTCTTATTTTGTATATACAGAAACTAAAATTCAAAAACATGCTTAAGAATGTATAAATCTTAAATGGATAAGCTTGGATTCAAAGCAGGTTTCTTGCTGAAAGGCGAGCATACTATTTTTCCACTTATCTCCCATAATGTTCATCTCTCTCCAAGTTAGCATTATGTTTTTGTACCATTAAAAGGAGCCAAAATGTATATACTGCTTACCATATGCCAGACATTTTCTAAACTCCTATGTGTATGTTAACTCATTTAATTCTCACAACTTTTCCATATGCACTATTATTCTTGATTTACACAAGAAAAAATTGAGGAACTTAATTTGTCCTAGATAACATATTATTAAGTGGCAAAATTGCTATCAAAGCCAAGCTGTATAGTTCCAGAGTGTATCCTCTTAGTAATGACACTGCTTTAAGGATGAACAACTTATATTCAATAGACATTTCAAGTTCAAAATTCTAAAGTTGTGCTCATATTTGCCTTCTTACCCTCACATTTTACCATAGTAATTATTTCTTCTTGTGTTGTCTACTTCAGTAATGGTGAAACTATCCACTCACACCAAACATCTGAACTTTGTCATTAATTATCCCTAGTTCTCCAATCTACATTAACATTAAGCAGCAGGGACTGGATATATATAGCTCAGAGGGCAAGTATGTGCTTAGCAGGCATGAGGCCCTGAGTTCAATCACCAGCATCACAAACACATATACACACATACATGATGATTAAGAATAAAAGTAAAGATTCTTATTCACCTATAAAATATTCCACTTTTAATTCTTATGTTTTTGCAAATTTTTCTCACCTACTATAGAAATTACCGTTCATTCTTCCCTTTATCTCCAAAATCTTTTCTAATTTAGTGACCAATATAATTTATGTTTTATCTATAAAAAAACAACTATTTAAAATAATCAAGGATAGAGCAGAAAATGCTTTTTCCCCCCTCTGTATACAGCATTTTAGGTATTTCATTTTTTTAATTGAATCAACATTCAGAGAAAGAGAATTATTAAAGTAGTCACAGAAAGAATTCTAATAAATGACAGAAGAGTCAGAGATTTGGATTTAAGGATGCCTCCTGATCTCTGTTAGTCCTTGTGACTTTTAGGTACTATTATTCTTGATTTACACATGAAGAAATTGAAGGACTTAATATTTTTCAAAAAGACAGAAAATTAAGTTAAATCTTTCTTGAACTCTCCATAAAGAAGCAAACAAATAAAAGTAAAGGCCTTTATCTCCTACTGCATTTCATTTTATTTGTAATATATTTAATGGTGATTTTCTTGCAATCTATGCAACAATAGTAGCTAGATCACAATAACTTTCATTATTATGCATTAAATGAATGAACAAGACAATTATAAAACTTAAGCACAGCCACCAATATAAAAATATTTATTTTCTTCCTCATAGCAATATTATACACACACACACACACACACACACACACACACATATAAAATTTACATCAAATGTAGCAATATCTGTATTTCCAACTGTTCAACCAGAAATTTTAAGAGATATTATAGGGATTATTGAATGTTTATGAAATTGAATTTTATAACATGCCAATGTCAAATTATTTCAAGATTCCTGTCATCAGAGAAGCAGGTTTACCAGAGCCATTTAGATATAACTGAAATATTTCATCGACTGTGAAGCCAAGTAAAAATAATTTTCTTCTGAGAAGCTAACTTGGAAGTAAATAATAAAAACAAATATTTTAGGAAACTATTTTAAACTATATTCGGCACTGCCATTTATAATGTTTTTATTTTTATTGATGCCTTATAATTGTGTGTAATAGTGAAATTCATTGTTAGATGTTCATATGTGCACATAACATAGTTTCTAATAGCAATATTTATTAAGATACTATAGGTGGGTGTACCTTGTTGCTAGACTGCTATTGTTACAGTGTTTTGGTATTTTACTCATGCAGACACCGAGTTGGGTGAAAAAATGGTAGCTAATCCACATTTTGAGTGCATCAAAAGTAGGAACATCAGATTGCATTAGTTTTCCACAGTGTACCACTCTGTGGCAAAGATGCAAAGGACATACAAGTGAGGAAATGTAGATTCAGGATTTCCTCCACATCCTCTGGTGGCCAAAGTAGTTCATAAAGAGTGAAGAGTTCTCAGACTTTCTACACTTGTACAGACTTTGTCATGGTAAGGGATTAAATAAGAATGCAAAGGCCTACACTGTTAAAATACATGGAGCTATTGCCTTTCAGCTATATAAATTCACATTCAAATGTGTATTGCTGTAAGAGGCTTATAGAAGTGTTGATTATTTCTTAATGCATTAGTTAAGCTAATTCACTCTATAATAAATATTGTAATAAAACATATCATAAGGTGATATTTTTCTTATGAAATATAAGTGGACAATCATTTTAGATTAGTAATTTGTAACATTATTATATTCAACAAAGGAGTTTCTTTACAATTTTATTTCTGTCATTATAACATTTTTTTATACATTACAAAGAAATACCTCCTATATATCAACCCTGTTGAAGGTACTTAGAATTCATAGATAAAAATACATTCATTCCATAGGAGGCTTAAATTTGATAGAGAGTAATGAAACAACAATAACAACAAAACAAAATAAATATATACATAGTTTAGATACTTAAAAATGCACTAGATACAAGATTATCCTGATACTATTAACCTTAAGCTTTTTCTTGGACTTTCCAGCATGTAATAGTGCTCATTTATGCTTTCCCTATTAATTATGACTTATTTGGAGATATCTGCTGATTTTTTATTATTAGCATTTCTTTTAAAAATCAAATGCTAATAATAACGCTCCTGTCTAATATAATAAGAAAATGGCTCCTAGAAATCCGTGACTATGAGGAAATTACTTCCATGTTTCTTCAAAGAAATGAATGCCACTGTGCCCCAATTCCTAGATATTTAAGTATGCTATGCTGAGTCCTACTGTCTTTTTGTAATTGGTAAGGGCTACTTTTTTACTCTCTACTTGCCACAGAAAGCAATAATTTGCAAATTTATTATGATCTAAGAACATAGTAAGTAATATAAAAATAAAGGCAGTACCACTTCTTTATTAATAAAAATGCAAATGTCTTTATACATAAGTGCTAGCATCAACAATTCTCATAGTTTATTGATTGGCTTTTTACCAATTGAAAAAACATGACTTTGCTTTATTTGAACTCTAAAAGACTCTCTTTTTAAAAAAAAATTATTCAAATTAGGTATATATGATTTCAGAATGCATTTTGATTCATTGTATACAAATGGAGCACAACTTTTTATTTCTCTAGTTGTACACAATGGAGCATTGCACCATATATGCAGTCATAAACATACATAAGGTAATGCTGTCCTTCTCATTCCACCATCTTTCCTGCCCCCAGTTCCATTTACTCATCTACAAGTCCACTTTTTCATAAAGGAGTTTTTCAAGCCAGGTGAACTATAGACTAACTCTCATGATCTCACAGGGTATAAGATCTAAACAAGAAAGATAATTAAAGAAAAACAACCACATTATTCTGATCCCCCAAACAAAATATCATCATTGGGAACTAAAAATAGGTAGCACTTTTTAAGTTCTAAGAAACATTGAGCTGATAATTCTGTTAAAAAAAGTTATAAAGGAAGAACACTATAGGCCAAAACTCTGCATGAGTATATGTACAAAAATCCTGAACAAATTTCTAGCTTCAAGTTTAACAATATGAAAAAGAGTTAGATACACCCACTAAGGGGAATTTATTTTAATTATATAAGTGGTTCAAAAATAAAAAAAATAAATTAATGTAATTCATTATATCAACAAGCTAAGAAAGAAAAATCATATGATATTTTATTAGATGCAGAAAACATATTCGACAAAAATCAAACAACTACTCATAAGCAACTCTAGCTAAAGTATAATAGAACTTCATAAAATATATAAAGCTTAAGTCATAATTCATGGTGACAAAATATACATTTTGTTTTTGTGATCACAAAGAAGACAAAGATATATATCTTATCACTTGTTCAATAGTGTGTTTAAGTCCTAACTATGAATAAGAAAATAATGGTAATATACATTAGAAAGAAATTGCAGAGGGCATGATTGACTTCAGAGAAAAATGCCCCTATAATAACAAAAGCAACAAAAACATGAAAGAAAACTCCCCCTGAGCTTATTAATTTTTTATTGCAAAATTACTGGATGAAAGGTATTTCATATAACTAACAATGAACAATTAGAATTTTATATTAGAGCAGGGCATGGTGGGGCATAACTGAAATCTCCAAGACTCATGAGGCTTATGCAGGAGGATTGCAAGTTCTATGCCATCTTTAGCAACTTAGCAAGACCCTATCTCAAAATAAAAAAGGTCTGGGTATGAATCACAGTGGTAGAGCCCCCCCTCCCTAGTTTCAATGCCTATTACCACACATCCAAAAAAATTAAAATAAGTAACAATATTTATATTAACAATAAAAAATTATGTGCTTAGGACTAAAGTTAGCAAAATGCATACAAGATCTACATGGGAAAAACTATAAAACTTGGATGAAAAAACAATTAAACAATAAATAGAGAGTTATTCCATTTTCATTCATATAAAGACTCTATATCTTTGTGAAATCAATTCTTCTGAACTGGACTCAGTTTGATACAACTTATTCAGCAGAATTCCAGACAAAATCCAAGAAAGTCACCTTGTAGATATCAACAAGCCATATGTAAAGTATGTAAGGAAAGAAAAAAAAATACAGAACAATAAAACTGAAGAAGAAAAATAAAGTCAGAAGAGTGATACTACCTAACTTCAAGAATTTTTATAAGTCTATTATAATGAAGACAGTGTAGTATTGGCCACAAAAGTATAAATCAGAATCAAGAGCATAGAAAAAGGTACACACAAATATTAACTGCTACTAACAGAGGTGCAGAGGCAATTTGAAGAAATGGTGCTCAAACAACTGGGAAACCATATGCAAAAAATATTTTAGTCACTAAAGTTGCAATTTTCACACAGAACAAATTTACAATGGGTCATAGAATAAATTGCCAAACACAAAAATGGAATATTTAGACAGAGAATAGGAGAAAGTCCAGGTGACCTCTGGTGATGAATTTGTTGATGCAACATCAAAAGTATGATTCATAACAGAAAAATAAAATAATAAAGATGGATTTCAACAAAATTCAAAAGTTTCACCAAAAACATACAGTAAAGAGAGGGAAAAGATAAGCTATTATCTTGCCACGTAATCCAGCAATGATACTCCTTAATATTCACTCAATTTCTTAATTAATGCCTGGTATATAGTATATGAACACTAATTTGCATTGAATGAATTGTTTATTGATTCCTGATAATATTAGACATTTTAATAGTGATTTGGTTTGTGATTTGTAATATGTGTTTATTGATTGTGGTAATGTACACATTGTAGAATCAGCATTGTATCCTGTTAAAACACATTAAGTTGTCAATATTTTCTCTTATTTTACATCTTGATGAATATATAGTTAATGTTTGGGTAAATTTTCTGGGTATATTACCAAATAATAATAGGAAGTAATCAAAAAATTATGTTAAAATGACTACTTTGGATTTCTGCAAACAACAACAATAAAAAATAATATTATTCTTTTTTGCTCAAATTGATGAAGGTTTTATTTGCTTTCCTCTCCTTTGTGTGCTGGCCTTCTATAAGATTCTAAATCCATTTTACTTTTTTACACTCTGCCTCTAAGGTTTTCAATGACTGGCCTTTTGAGAAACATGTGTTACAACAGTTTTGAGAAGTAGACTAGGAGAGAGGCCCAAACTACTCCTCATTTCAGAGATGCTTTCTCAAGAACTGGAGGCTGCTCAGAGCCAAACCACAAAAAACTACAAGTGTGTATCATGCGAACACTTAACAGCAACCATTTTTTCTTCATGCTGATCAGAAAACAGGAGATATCACTTAACAACTCAGTGAGGGAACAATGAAATAGGGAAGCCTAGAAAGAGAAAAGGGAAGGGCTGAACTAATGGTTGTTTTTGCTGAGGTCAATTTTTGTTTCTGTTTATTTTTATGAGATTCCCCTATATCCTAATAATAAATTATCCCTCTGTCCTTAGGCTAAGGTTGGTGCTTTTTATTTAAAATGAAATCATTCCTAAGTTTTTGTCATACTAAATAAGAAACCTGATAAAGCAAAATAGAGCCTGGAGGGTATAATTAATTATACTCCCTTGTATCTATTTTGCTCTGTATCTAACAGCAATCTAAAATAGCGTTTTAATTATTTATTGATTAGCTTTGTTTTATTAAATGTACCACAATGAAAAATAATCCAGTGTAAAAATGCTGAGTAAATGCTGATGTATCCTTGAATAAATTCCACAAAATGTGGAGAAATTTTTGTAACATGAAGAAATTTTTCTTATTATCTATTAAAATTCAGCATTAAAATATTTGTTTCATGAAACTGGAATGACATGCATGTGTGTATTCAATAAAAAGTGACAATAATTCAGATGCATCATTAAGCTTCAGTAACAATTGCAGCACAATCACAATATGGAAATGATAAAATTTAAATATCATGTCTTGTATTTGAAAATCATAGATTATAAATTTTGCTTTCTAAAATGCATCTATCAATAGCCAAAGAATTAGGTAATTCACATCTGAAGAAAAAAATATAGCTTTATTATTCAGAATCACTAATAAAGGAGGTAAATTTGGAAAATAATAATTTGTATCTCAAATATTATATGTGATAAAGAATCAATGAGTAAATGAAACAAGTAATGTTATTGTAGAAGCCGTTCTGATTCTCTAAAAAAAAAAAAAAAAAAAAAAAAAACTACAAGAACAACAACAAATATAGAAACAAACCGGTGCATAGGTACAAAATTGTGCCTACCTAGCTTTCAAAAAAGCTAAAACCCACAGTTTTTTTTAAAATGCATTATAAGTAAATAAAGAATCCATTATGTAATGCAAGGTAAACATTTGGAATATAAGATACTATCCAAAATAAATTTGTAAACATATCAAAATTAAATGACTTCAAATTTGACAGACATTTTAATGTTTTTTATGATGAAACATGAAAATGGAAAATCTAAATATATAAAACAAAAGTAGGATTTAGCACTTTCACCATATTTCTGATTGAGAATGGGGAAAAGAGTATTTCAGTGTGGTAGTTCTATATATTATTGGGATGTTTTTAATTTTTCACTGAGATTTTTTTAAATTCTTTGTTTTGAAAAGTCTGTAGGATTCCTATATAATTTATCCAAATGCCACATGCTCTACAACCTAGAATTTTGACTTAGCCCAAACAACCAACAAATGTTAGAACAATCATTTTCAAATATTCACTAAGTAATCTGTAATCATAAAATGGGGCTTTTAAATTTCTTCAGAATATGTGTACATAATCATAAATAATATAAGGGCTGAAAATAGTTTTAGCTAACATATTTATGGTAAAAATATCACTAATCATATTGGCTATTGATAATGGCAAAAAGATAAAGAACTAAATCAAACACTTCCTTCAACTTTCATATTTATATGCTGTATAATTACTATTTTCTAATTTTAGTTTTACAGATTTTAATTTTCTTGTTCTATATTACCATCATAACATGCTACTTCCAATAATATAACTTTTAAGTGACTGGAACATAACATACTTAATGTATGATTGAAAGCTATGGACTCCCTAAATACACCATGGTTTCTAGCTGTACTTAATCAACATTTTAATAGATTTTAGCTGTTTGTGTTGGTTTTATTTATCTCCTCTTGATTGTTTTATCCCTAAAAGGGAGCTACTTCATTTCCACATGGTCTACAATAACAGCTTCTTGCATCCACCATGAAAAGATGTGTTTTTATAGCCAAAGTCATTTCACCATGTCTTGGGAACATGCATTTTTTTCTTATCAGAGTTTACCACATAATTTATCCCTTTTATGTTTTCTTATTCTTTATTTGCATAGCCCAGAGAACTTCAAAACACTAATACTGATTCAGTTTGTGATCTCTTCATAAATGATGTATGTATCACTTAATATTATCCTTAATATATGGAAAAGATCTATGAAGATAGACTAATATGGAAAATCCAAGTTTCATGCATACAGGAATGAATGCCACCATTCTTTTGTAAACCTTTAGTTTCTCCTGGAGGTTTTTTTTTTTTTTTTTTTTTTTTTTTTTTTTTTTTTGTACCAGGGATTGAACTCAGGGGCACTTGACCACTGGGCCGCATCCCCAGCCCTTTTTGGGGATTTTATTAGAGACAGGATCTCACTGAATTGCTAAGTGCCTCGCCATTGCTGAGGCTGGCTTTGAACTCGCGATCCTCCCGCCTCAGCCTCCAAAAGTGCTGGGATTACAGGCGTGCGCCACCGCACCCGGCTTCTCCTGAAGTTTAATATAAATGGATGTCAGATTGTTGGCCTTCTAAAATACATGCTGAGATTTCTGATTCACTTCTCTGGTTCTTGTCTATTAATAAATTTTTGACAGCATCCTGCTGAGTAGCAAAATTCAGTGACAACTTTCAGATACTTGTTGCCAAGAAAGATTTTGAGTACATGCAGTTTTCATCTGGTGCAATTTAAGATATGACCTTTGTTTCTGTTTTGTATTGTGATTAAAAACACTTAACATGAGATTTACCATCTTAAAAAATTTAAGTGTATAATACAGTATTGTTTTCTATACCAGTATAGAGAAAATGTTGTATAGATATAGAGGGCATATTTATCATATGATCATATGTAACTGGAATGTTTTTTTTTTCAAATTTATTTTATATTCTAATTTGTTAAAAATGACAGCAGAATGTATTACATTTCATATTATACTTGTAGAGCACATTTTTACATATCTCTAGTTGTATACAAAGTATATTCACACCATTTTTTACTTCATACATGTACTTAGGGTAATGATATCCATCTCATTCTACCATCTATTTTTTCCCCTGACCCTTTTGCCCCTTCCCTTCCCCTCGCTCCCCGTTGGCCATTCTAGTGTTCCTCTAATACTCCTATGCTCCCCATCCCAACCCAACTGTGAATTGGCCTCCTTATATCAGAGAAAACATTTGGCATTTGGCTTTTTGGGATTGACTAACTTCACTTAGCATTATATTTTCTAACTCCATCATTTACCTGAGAATGCCACGATTTTAGTCTTATTGCTGAATAATACTCCATTGTGTGTATATACCACATTTTCTTTATCCATTCATCTACTGAAGGGCATCTGGGTTGGTTCCACAGTTTAGCTATTGTGAATTGTGCTGCTATAAACATTGATGTGGCTGTGTCCCTGTAGTATGCTGGAATGTTATAACCTTTGATTATCAGCTACTGCTAACCACTCTGCTCTGTTTCTATATTTGACTATTTTACATGCTTTATATGAGTGACATCGTATTATTTGTCTTCTGTAACTGAACTTTCAGTTAATAAAATGTCTTTGAGCTCCCTCCATATTGTCACATATGCAGGATTTTGTTCTTTTTTAAAGGCTAAATAATATTTTATTGTATGTATCTATCATATTTTCATTATCTATTTATATGTCTATGGACACTTAGGTTGTTTCCACATTTTGGTTATTGCAAATAATGCTATAAATAACATGAAGATGCAGATATTTCTTTGTAATCCTGATTTCAATTACTTTGCGTAATTACCTAGATGGATCATTTATGGTTTCTCTTGAGAAACCTCCATACTATTGTCTGTGGTAGTTGCAACATTTTGTGCTCCCATAATGTACAGAATTCCAATTTCCATCATTCATTCTCTCTCTCTCTCTCTCACTCTCTCTCTCTCTCTCTTTTAAACTGTCATCTTGAAAGTTGTGAAGTGGATATCTTCTTCTGGCTTTAATTTTCATTTATCTGATGATTAGTTATTTTAAACAACTTTATGAGAACCTATTGATCATTTGTATATATTCTTTGGAGAAATGTCTATCCAAGTCCTTAGCCTATTTATTAATTGTGTTATTAGTATTTTTGCTATTAAATTCTGTAAGCTACTTACATATTTTGTACACTAACTCCTTATCAGATATATGATTGCAAATATTTTCTCCCATGTTGTAGAATGCCTTTCACTGCTGATTGCTAACTCTGCTGTGTGGAAACATTTTAGTTTAATGTAGTACCTCTTGTTTGCTTTGTTTTTGTTGTCTGTGCTTTTGATAGTATACAAAAAAACGTTATTATCAAGACCCATGTCATAAAGCTCTGCTCCTCCAATTTATTCTAGGAGCTTAACTGATTCAGGTCTTATGTTAAAATGTTAATTAATTTTGAATTGATTCTTGCATATAATATAAAATATGTAATTGGTCCAAATGTGTGTGTGTGTGTGTGTGCCGGGATTGAACTCAGGGGCACTGGACCACTGAGCCACATTCCCAGCCTTCTTTTGTATTTTATTCAGAGACAGGGTTTCATTGAGTTGCTTAGTGCCTTGCTTTTGCTGAGGCTGGCTTTGAACTCTCCACTCTCCTGCTACCCTACTGAATTGCTGGGGTTTCAGCCCAAATTTATTTTTTGAACATGGCTGCCTAATTTTTTTAATATCATTTGTTGATGTGGATTATTTATTCTCCACTGTTTATTCTTGATTCATTGAGTCTCTATTTGCGGATTTAGTTCTGGGTTCCCTCTACTTTTCCATTGGTCTAATAAAATCCCAAAGGCATCTCTTATAGAAATATTAAAAACAAATTTTAAAATTCATATGGAACCAAAGAAAATCCTGAATAGTATAAACAATCTTGAGAAAGAAGAACATAAATGGCAACAACACATTTTCTCTTTTCAGATTACCTGTCAGAGCTACAGTAGCTGAAAAACCATTGTAATACTGAAAAGTCTTTCATCTTTCTGAGGCTGTTAATTAATCATTCATCAACAGGATATAACAATCATAAATCTATATGCCCCAAATAATGGAGCACCTACATTCATCAAACAAACTCTTCTCAAGTTCAAGAGTGAAATTGACCACAACACAGTTATTCTAGGGGATTTCAACACACCTCTCTCACCAATGGATAGATCATCCAAACAAAAGCTAAACAAAGAAATCTTAGGCCTCCTTAAAACAATTAATAACTTAGACCTAACAGACATATATAGAATATTTCATCCCTCAGTAAACAAATACAATTTTTTCTCAGCAGCACATGGCTCCTTCTCCAAAATAGACCATATATTGTGTCATAAGGAAACTCTCAGCAAAAATAAAAAAAATAGAGATACTACCCTGCACTCTATCAGACCATAAAGGGATGAAATTGGAAATCAACGACAAAGCAAGGAATAGGAAAATCTACTCCATCAACTGGAAGCTAAATAACATGCTACTGAATAAACAAGGGGTTGAAGAAGACATCAAAGAGGAGATTAAAAAATTCCTAGAGGTAAATGAGAACACAGATACATCGTATAGAAATCTCTGGGACACTATGAAGGCAGTAGTAAGAGGAAAATTCATTGCACTGAGTTCATTCCTTAAAAGGAAAAAACAAACAAACAAATAAATGACTTAACATCACACCTCAAAGCACTAGAAAAAGAAGAACAGATCAACACCAAGAGTAGTAGAAGACAGGAAATAATTAAAATCAGAGCAGAAATTAATGAAATTGAGATTAAGGAAACAATTCAAAGAATTGACAAAACTAAAAGTTGGTTCTTTGAAAAAATAAACAAAATTGACAGACCTTAGCGATGCTAACGAAAAGAAGAGAAAAAACTCAAATTACTAACTTTCGTGATGAAAAAGGAAATATCACAACAAACACCTCAGATATACAGAAGAATATTAGAAATTACTTTGAAAACTTGTACTCTAATAAAATAGAAAATACTGAATGCATTGACAGATTTCTAGAGTCATATGACTTACCTAAATGGGATCTGGAGGCTATACACAATTTAAACAGATTGATTACAAGCGAAGAAATAAAAGATGTCATCAAAAAGCTACCAACAAGGAAAAGTCCAGGACCTGATGGGCTTACAGCTGAGTTCTATAAGATTTGCAAAGAAGAACTAATACCAATGCTCTTCAAACTATTTCAAGAAATAGAAAAAGAGGGAGCTCTTCCAGACGATTTCTATGAGGCCAATATTACATTAATTCCAAAGCCAGGCAAAGACAAATCCAAAAAATAAAACTTCAGGCCAATATCTTTAATGAACATAGATGCAAAAATCCTCAACAAAATTCTGGCAAATTGGATACAAAAACATATCAAAAAGACAGTGCACCACGATCAAGTGGGGTTTATTCCAGGGATGCAAGGCTGGTTCAACATTAGGAAATCAATAAACATAATACATCACATCAATAGACTTAAAGATAAAAATCATATGATTATCTCAATAGACGCGGAAAAAGCATTTGACAAAATACAGCACCCCTTTATGTTCAAAACACTGGAAAAACTAGGAATATCAGGAACACATCTCAACATTATAAAAGCTATTTATGCAAGGCCCAGAGCTAACATTATCTTAAATGGAGAAAAGTTGAAAGCATTCCCTCTAAAAACTGGAACAAGACAGGGATGCCCCCTTTCACCACTGCTATTTTACATAGTAACGAAAACTCTGGCCAGAGCAATTAGACAGACGAAAGGAATTAAAGGGATCCAGATAGGAAAAGAAGAGCTCAAATTAGCACTATTTGCTGATGACATGATAATATACCTAGAAGACCCAAAAAACTCTACCAGAAAACTTTTGCAACTAGTAAATGAATTTGGCAAAGTAGCAGGATACAAAATCAATACCCATAAGTCAAAGGCATTTTTGTACATAAGTGACAAAGCCTCTGAAAGGGAAATGATGAAAACTACCCCATTTACAATAGCATCAAAAAAAAAAAAAAAAAAAAAAACAACCTGGGAATCAACTTAACGAAAGAGGTGAAAGAACTCTATAAGGAAAATTATAGAACACTAAAGAAAGAAATCATAGAAGAACTCAGAAGATGGAAAGACCTACCTTGCTCTTCGATAGGTAGAGTCAATATTGTCAAAATGTCCATAGTACCAAAGGCATTATACAGATTTAATGCAATTCCAATTAAAATTCCAATGTCATTTTTCAAAGAAACAGAAAACGCAGTCATAAAATTCATCTGGAAAAATAAGAGACCCAGAATAGCCAAAGCAATCCTGAGCAAGAAAAGTGAAGCAGGTGGCATCACCATACCAGACTTTAAATTATACTATAGAGCAATAGTAACAAAAACAGCATGGTATTGGCACCAAAACAACTGGTGGACCAATGGTACAGAATTGAGGACACAGAGACCAATACATATAATTTCAGCTATCTTATATTAGACAAAGGCGCCAAAAATGTACAGTGGAGAAAGTATAGCCTCTTAAACAAATGGTGCTGGAAAAACTGGAAATCCATATGCAACAAGATGAAATTAAACCTTTATCTCTTACCATGCACAAAACTCAATTCAAAGTGGATGAAGGACCTAGGAATTAGACCAGAGACAATACGCCACATTCCACCATGTTCTGTCCAGAGTTGTAGCTCACCTGTTAACTTGGTAGTCATTTCTGAGATCTTCTTGTGCCATCCCCACAATCTGAATTACCTTTATTTCTGTGGTAGGTTTGTGCTCAAGGACAGATAACATAGCCTAGGATGGGGAAGAAAGGTAATCCTATTCCCTCTGAGATTAGGGAGGGCAAGAGTTTAGGAAATTGCAGTGAGAGGAAGAGAAAGAAACATGTAAAAATAAGTCGCAGTGCCAGAGCAGGAAGGGCTATATTCAAAGCATAAAGTGGATCACTATTATACTCACATAGTCCTTTCTCTCCTCATGAATCTCTTGATGGCTCTTGTTGGATTAGGATCCTGCTTTTAAGAACTCATTGACCAACCTCCTTGAAAACCCTGTCCCAAACGAGGGGACAGGGACTTCAAGATATGTATTTTGTGTAAATACAAATGTGACCATTTTCATATAAACATTTTATTAATGTGTGCATAAATGTTATGCAACTATTACATATATGGTGTGGTAGATACACATATGTATGTTTTATATATGTGATTATATAAACATACTGATTCTTGTAAGGATTGTTTCAACTTTTCCATGAAAGGTTAAAAGCTCTCAGCCTTTCCTTAGTTTGTTCTAAATGTAATATTGTGTTAAATGTGTTTTTATTCTCAATTTTATTTTTTATTTTCCTTGTAAACTGTCTAAAAGTTGCCTGTCAATGTTTTGCAGATGTATTGCTTCAAGAACACAACCTGGCTTAATTTAAGATAATAAGCAATCACTTAGGATGGTACAAACCCCAATTAATGGAAAGGGTAAGTGATAGTAAGGTTATAGGCATTAAAGTAAACCCAGTTTGCTTAATTTAAGACTGGTGAGACTAACTTGCTATATGTTTAAGATCAAGACTTTAAAGTTAAATTAAAAGGGCCAAGAAAACCAATATTTGGCTCTTGCCCTTAGAGTTGGTCTGATCCAGGGAACAGGGAACTTCTCTAAAGAGCTTTGCAACTTTGGGCCACATAGTCTCTCGAGCAGGGAGGCTATGAGACTTCTGGAGAAGAGAAAGCCAACCAGTGCACTTGCTAAAAGGAGGGTCCTTGGAAAAGGGAGACATCTCTGGTGCTTCCAAGGGAAGCCACAAGGTCAAGCAAGACCTGGACCTATCCTTGCAGAAGGCACTAGCAGAATGGAAAAGTTGCTCTTAAGTTCCCCCAAGAGTTATTCCCATCAGAAATCAGCTGACTCTTAGCAATAGATAAAAGCAAAAGTTAGATTGACTTACTTCATCTTAAACAAATAGCAAAAACAGTTGAAACCAAAACACAACCATTCCTGGGCATTTAAGAAATAATAGTTAAATGTAACTTCAGATATACACTTGTATTAGCCCAAGAATTTTTAAGACTGAAGGCTACAAAAGAGATTCTTAGGCAGGAATGCCTGATAACTCTAAAAAGAAACAGTTTAACAGATCTTCCTAACCTACACAGGTAGGCTTAGTATTTACTAGCATGATTATTTAGCCCTCCAATAGAAAGATTTTATAGGATCAGATGACATCAAGTAGCTTGACTACCATATTAAATGTTGTGTTTACATTCCTGATGATTTGGGGAATGTTAAAGATTTATATTCCCAAATAAAGGCCATATCCACTCTGGCCTTATTATGGGGACAACTTCTCAGCCCTCACACCTCCTGGTGAGAAATTATCATCTGCATGGTATACATTGACATGTTTCAGATATTGCCACATTTCTTCGGTACTGATGTTTTTTGCTTCTCTCATAGAGGCTCCTGTCCCTGATGACTTTACAATCTTCCCCCAGCTTCAATCTGGCCTGACTTCTAAAAAGGGAACTCCAAACTACTTGTCCCCATCTCATCGCCCCTGTTCAGCTCGAAGAAGCCAGATCCAGTTATCGTCCCATTCCCTTCCCAGTAGTAAGGAGTTCCTAAAATTAGAAGGGAAATGAAGCCAAAATCTCATAGGCAGTCAGCATGTATAGGTAAATCAAGTCAGGTCGAAAGCCAATTTGAGTGAGCCAATTTTGGGAACTTGGGAGACTGTCCCCTGAGGGATTGAAATGTTAATTCCCTCAGAGGTCTTCTTCCACCCTTATCAACAACCTGCCCCAACCCTTTGCCAAGGTAACCTGTCCCAGGAATTTCCCCTCCCTACAGGGAGCTATATAGTTTTTGATTCATATGTCCTGGGATGCACCATCCTGCCCTTCCTGCCTCAGCCCATCTGCTTCCCACCTTTTGGCCATCTCACTGGGCCTGGTCACAGTACAGGCCTGGTCACAGTATGCAGGAAGGAGAACAGTTAGAAAGGAAAAATTACAACTGGCACAACAATCCCATTGGGACATGTTCACAAAACTTCATCAGCTAGCCTCTTCCAATATTGGGACCTCTAGTTGAAGTTATCTTATTCTATGCCTTCCTTCCCTGTGTCATAAAATTTCTACAGGTACAATTAAGTAAAATCTCTAACCAAACCTTTAACCAGCTTCTCCTCAGGATTATCAACTGTAAAACCACAGATGACTTCTCATCACTTCAAAATGAATTTGCCAGACTCTAAAGGGATCAACTACACCTGGATGACGCTTGGCCAGCTTGCTCCAAAAGGCCTCTAACCTGCCACCCTATGCTCATTATGATGCGCCTCGCACTCTCCATTGGCCTCTTCACCTGCTACCTGTAAACTCGCAAGGCCTACAATTCCTATGTGCTCTTTGAGAAGATAGCTGACTGATTTCCCCTGTGACCTCTGCAGAAGCTTGGTTTCACACCCCTCACTGTTCTATGGACTCAAGGAAACTTCATCCATCTCATACCTGCAGAGATTCATTGCGCCTACCTCCTGGGAATTTTTTCACCCTCAAGCCTGATTTGCCTGTTTTGTATGCCTATATCCCCCCCTCATAACACCCCATGTCACCCCCTTTCAGCTCCGAAGCAGCCAGATGGAGACATGATGCCCCACTTCCTAAGAAAACAAAACGGGGAGAATGTTGGATAAGATTCAGGCTGGCAGGCCATACCCCCAGGCACCTTCCCGGAAGTGCCAAACTCTCGCGAGAATTCACCTTTGGCGGGCTCCGGGTCCCCACCCTTCCTGATCCTGGGAATACTCGCCTCTCCTGAGAATTCAACCCTAGGTGGGCTCTCCCTTTCTGAGCCAATCCGGACCATACAAGTCACGCTCCTACCCATCTCTACTTAAGCCCCGGCTTGTCCAGAACTCTCTCTCTTTTCGCCGTCATCTTCTCACCAGCTCTCCCCTTCCCCTTTCCCTTTCTCCCTTTCCCCCTTCCCCCCTTTCTCCCCTTCCCTTAATAAACTCCCCCTTTTCTACAAGTCGGTCCCGGTGTGGTTCTTGCCCTTCAATTCTTATTGATTTTCTACTTGACTCTTGCTTTTCTGTTAAGTAGAAGATGGTCCCAGTCTTATGAAATATTTAATGATAATTTGGATTAGATAACTTCAAGAGCCCTTACAGATTTTCACGTGAAGAAATGTTTCTCTTTTTTAAAGATCTCACAAATATTCAATTTATCACATGTTCACTAATATGCAAGTAATTCGATATCTGTAAATAAATATGGAAAGAGAAAAAAAGAATCTTGTTAAATGGTAAAAAAGTAGATCATGAGACAATATGATCCTGAGAACTTCATCTTGGAAATATATGTAGCTACCAGTTCAAAACAATTCTATTCAGAGAGGAAGAGATTGACAAAAATCAGCCTGCAAAAGGGAGATGGCTCTGACCATAAAATCTGCAAAAATCTTAAAGGACAAGGAGAAAAGAATTTTCTTTTATATGGACATGCAAAAAGAGTTAGAACCCTTGTGTGGGGGTATGGAATGAATGGTTGGTGTGATTAGTCAGTAGAGTGGAAAATTTATTTCCTTGAAATCAGCCTTTTCTCTGAAGTGTAGCTAGTAAAGGGAAGTTGTTCCATATTCCATGCTGACTCAGACTGAGGTTTGTTCAGTGTTCAAGACCCTGTGGGAAGGAAAGAAGATTATCTTTGGTTAAATCAAATATGCAAGTATTTTGTTCAGTGAGTACAAACTGTTCTGTTATTTATTTATGAAAAGCAAAGCACAGGATATTAAGTGGTTTGAGATTAGCCTTGTTTTAGTCAAAGAAGAGTTTAATCTGAGCCCTGTGGGAAGGTTAGTACTTTTAAGTAAGTCATTTCTCAGAACACAAAAGGGTGGGGGAATTTTTTAACCTTGCTGTTTTCCAGGAGTACAGGCTCATGTAGTTCAGAGATGTTAATTAATGTACTTCAGTGGATAATTTAATGAATTATTGTTTGTCTTTTAATATCTAGATCTATCTTTTGGAATATACAACATTCTGTTAGATGGGACACTCAGCAAATAAAACTGATAGTGACTTACTTATCATCCACATTAGCTGAAAAGGTACTTAGAAAGCAAACAAATGTCAATTCTTAGCCCTGTTTGCAAGCAACATATAAGGACAAATTATATGTAGCTGAATAGGAAGGGATTACATACTTTGTGGATTCATCTCACTTTGCGTATGAGATTAAAAAGCACTGGGTTGTCTCCCCTATATAAGGAGAGGACCTGAAAAGTTTGTTAGGAGTGGTGAACATCTGTGTCTGTTATTTAATTTGGACATATGCATCATGTCATAGGGATTAAATATCTTTTCCACTGCTAGAAGAGGTCAATGGAATTATTGAAAGCAGATTTTGTCTCCCAGGTCTTATGCTAGTTCACTTTCAATGGATGATGTAGTCTCCTTCATGCTTTTTTTTACAGTTCTGAGAGAGATGGAATCAAGATACTGTCACAGTCTTTTAAGATCGATACTAACAAGGGATTGCATTGACATTTTCCTAGAAAATTGTTTATCTTTGCTCCCTGTGCATATCTTTCATACAAAAGCATAAATACCAGCACATCCGGGGCCAAACCTCCTTCTGCTGTTTTGCAAACATCAAGAAAACTTGGTTTCAATTTTTTTCTGAGAAATGTAGGTATGTGTGTTTATAAATCAAATTAAAGTATATATTTCAGTTTGAGAAGTATTTACTTGACAAGTAAATCTGTAAAAATTAAATCTGTTTTAATGTACTTGAAAGTATTTTTTCTTTAAATCATTAATTTCCCCACAGAGCAAGATAATTTATAAGTGTTCCCATTATTAGAAGTTCATTGTAATCTGAAATAATGAGGAGTTTTACTATTCTATGTTAAAATACTCTTTTCCTTGGCCCAAATCCATGCTCTCTATAATAAATTGCAACTGATTTTGTAATTGAGCAAATAACTCTTTAAACATTTGGGAAATCACTAAATTCCCCATTAAGGTTTTATTAAGTTATTTTATATTGCATAAAATATTAACGTGATATTTTATTCATTATGTTTACTTAACAGATTGAATTTACATATATATGTGTATTATATATGTATACAAATGACATAAAATTTTTCCTTTGGAAAATGTAAATTTACTAATGTCTTCCAAGTAATAATTAAGGTAAATTCTTGACTTCCCTTCTGAACTCACTTTAATACTTTCCCCACTCATTTGTACCTATAAACATTAGGAAGAAATTAAGTCATTTGAAGCAGTTGAATCAGATTCAAGCTCAGATTCAATCATTTACAGTATAAGCAAATAAATGAGGGACTTTGAATAACTATAATCATTAATATGAAGTACTAGCATAATTGTAAATATCTTGTTACTTTTATTACATTCAAAACATAAAACTTTGTTTCTGCTCTTTCACCACCACTTTTAGACTCTTCCTTCCCCACTCCAATCCCTGTAAAATACCCAAAGCAAAGGAATTAGGAAAGTCCTAGTGAGATGTAATAGGATACAATTCAATAAAAGTTTAAGTGCTTGAGTGTGCTTGAGGCCTTTGTATGTTTCTCAGTTTTCATGCTGGTTATTCCAACATCAAAGCCCATTTGCCTATCCAAGGAGGAATTCTGCATCTAAACCTTATAACATCACATGGAGATGAGGAATTGCAATGCATTGTAATATGCCCTCTACATGGTGCTGAACCCTGCTGGTCACTGGCACCACTTGGAAGCTTGTGGCATCTATCACATTCCTCACAGTGTGGCTGGTAGTGGTAATCTTACAACCAAAATTAAATGGAATTCATACTTCCCAAATATAGAAAATTTAAGCTAATTTGGTTAATTTTAACTTCAAATTTGAGAATCAAATTTGAGAACAGAAAACATTACATTGTTAAAGGTATTTTTAGAATTTGCTTGCAGCTCTTAAAGTTGCTACAAAATGTATTAGCTTAGGTGTTATGATCTTTTCTTCTGTTTTTTGTTTTTGATTTTCTTTTCTCCTTTGTCCTTCTTCTCTCTCCCTCTTTCTCCCTCCCCCCCTCTCTTATTTTCCTTTTTGTTTTAGTTAATTTAATGTGCATTATTTCTAAACCTAAAAGCTGGGGACAACAATAAAATCATGGTTCCTTTAGGCAGTGCTTTTTTCCATAATTCATTTTTTTAAATATAAAATTTTTAGGGAAATCTTCATACACAAAGTTAAAGATACTTTTTAATGAACAGTTTATTTTGTAGAAACAAGTTAATAAAATCAATGAATGGGTACAATAATTCTCCCTTCCTATGTTTTATATCTACATATTTGAATAAATTCTCCAATTCCTTCTGTTATATTTTTTCCTACAAGAAATCACAATTTTCAGATAAACGGCTTCCTCACCAGGTTCTTCATTAAAGTTTTAATTTACATTTTTTTCTTTTGTGATTTCACATTTCAAAGCCATTATTTACATTATTTCCTTATCTAGTTGAAGAGATTGGGCGAAGATAAGAAATAGTATGTAACATTTAAATATATATATATATATATATATATATATGATTATATAGCATGTCTAAAAGCATGAACAAATATATGGATTTTCTTTCTATTTTTCTACAAGATTTTTACAGTTCTTCTTTTTTTTTTTTTTTTTCCAAATTGGAATAGGATAAAAAAAAAGTGCATGTGTATCTAAATTACAAGTCTAGGGATAATATGTTTTATTTGTGAAAATATGAGCTAATCATTGTTTAGGAATTAAAAATAAAGAAGAAACAGCTTGAGGTCATTTTAAGTCACATAAAAATAATATGAAACAATATTGTGCTTTCATTACTTTCCAGAAGTTAAAACATATTTTTGTAGTGTCAAAATTTGAAAAATGACTACAAATTCACATTTGTCTTTCTGCTTACTTTGAAAAAACTTTCTCAGTATAAATCCTTTTGGTGTTTATACCTACATTATAAATGTGCTGAACTTGTTGTGTGTTACTACCTCCCTATCAAGCAAGGAGTAGTCAACCATGGAGACCCAGCTTTTTCTCTATTTGTTTCTGTTTGTCTTTTCTCCATCCCCTTACCACCTGGTCCCAGAACCTGTACTAATGCCATGCAGGTTGCAGCACAGCAATATCCATGAAGAACTAGCCCAAAGTATGTCACATTCCTGTGTTGAGAGAAAGGAATATTTTTCATCAGCACAATAAATGCCTATATGGGTTGCATTTATTTTCTGGCAGTTTGATTTATGATGGAATTATGTCTAGTATTTTATCTTACACTAACTACAGCTATAAATAAACAAAAGGAATAACTTGATTGTTAACTGTAAACAAGATCAAGATTTAGAAATAAGTTGAAACAGGCCACATCCATTTAGTAAAGGCTGGTTCTTAATTTTAGTTGCTTTTTTTAAGGGGAAAATATTCCTACTATTTAGCATTTTCTGAACAAAATATATTTTTGGAATTATTAGTTGTGAATACATAGAATGAAATTAAATATTAATAGAATTGGGCTAATGAACAATTAAGTATTCAAATTAAAAAAAAAAAAAAAAAGAATTAACTGCCCTGGTCTACAGTGATAGTAATCCAGGTAACAGAACTCTGTTGGAAATATTCTAAGCACTCCCTTAGCAAAGTCATTACAGACTGGCCTGCTGCTTCATATAATTTCTGTGATAAGCTACTGAAAATGTAATTGGCTTCAGCTCTAAAATATTTCTTCATAAAGTAAGTACAACAGATGAATAAACCTCTTTGATTCATTTATTTATAGCAACTTAAGGAAGCTCATTAACACATTTCCTTTGCTGATATTTGTATTAACTAGGAATGTGCAATGAAATATTGCAAAGATCTTTAAGAACTCATATTCTCTTCTATAAAATCATGTTTGCGGATGAAAAATTTGATTAAGTGAATTAAGTATCCACTTAGTTTGCTGCCAGAAATAGCAAGCAGTCTATTTTTTCTCTCTTATTGAGATATACTGGTGGCTGTTAATTAAATTTATATTTTTAAGTCATATTTTTTAAATCTTAAAAAAATGCTCCTTATTATTCCTGATTTTGAATTTTTCCTTATAATCCTTTTAATTTGAAAATTGACCATACACCTACATTCTCAGTTTTATAAATTAATTTATTATTTTTCTTTATTGTGAGTTTCCTTGCTTGTGTTAAATGGTTCTTGTATATGAATAACTGTTTGTTAAATGAAACAGAGTTCTAGAGAGACACATCCCCAAATGTGCCTTTTAATTCAAATTTAGGTCTCATTCAGTCAATAGATTACATTAACCAAAAAATCTTCTACTACCCTGAGTGTAGGCATGTCAAATATCCTGTGTCAACATATCTATTATACAGTTTACCTTCTGTCCCAAATCCATTCATTTGCCTAGTATATACCTCAACACTCAGGAAACCACCGTGAATTTGTTTACACTCAAGTCCTTATTCTCTGTGATTGATTTTTTCTTTTCCTTGATTCTCCTTCCAATTGCATGTGCAGTTTATTTTTTCAATGATGACACTTGCTTTTTAAAAAAAATTCTTTCATTATTTTTCCATACATTCTTCACTACTTAAAATGATTTAGTGGGATAAAAGGATATTTACACTTACTTCAAACTTACACATTTATAATGAATAATAAAGTGGGACAATTTCTTTAAAATATGATTTGATCTCCTGGTCAAGTGTGTGTTGTGTGTGTGTGTGTGTGTGTTTAAAGAAGATACAGCTCATATGCTGTCTTGCTTCCATCCCTGTATACATCCTGACTTACTTGGTATTTCTCATTTCTTACAACTGCAGCTCAATTTCAATTATTTTGCATATGTCTGCTCTCCTCAAGGACCAACCTACATTATGTGGGCTCTTCGTGGTATAGAGTCCAAACCTCTTAGTTCACAATTTTAAAGATCCTTCATGAGATCCTTTCTCATCTTTTCTCTAAAACTAGCATTTCTTATTTAACTCTCAGGTCCCTTTCAATATATTTGCCAATGTTTTAATATTTCAGCTCTAATTCCACTTCTCAGTTATGTATATAATTAACAAAAGACTTCAAACATTAATTAATTAAAATGAATCAATTAACATCAAAATTTCTGTAAAATGTGTACAGTGAGTTGCTGATTAATAAGTGCATATTGGGTTTTATTTATCCTTTGAATACACATATTCAAAAAAAGGTATTTATAAATGAATTTTCTAAATTCTGGAATCTCAGAATGAGTTTTCTTTGCTTTCATGCTTGCTTTCATATGTGCAATGTAAAAATTTTCACTAAAAAATATAATCCTAAAAAAAAGTATGGGGCAGTTATATATATTTCAGATTTTAAACTCCTGGGTTTAAACTAGTTTTTTTTTATGTTTAAAGTCATCCAGGATGACTTCCTTCCTTCCTTTCTTCCTTCTTCCTCTCCCCTCTAACTCCCTATTTATTTTCAATATTCTTTAGGTAAAATATATCTAAACTCACCATCCTAGCCATTTTAAAGTATACAGTTCAGTGTAACTTCCCATCCCATCTTTCCTCCAAAAGATACAAACCTTCAAAAGACTCTAGAAGTCTAAAATAATCATACTATGTAGATTATGCCTAAGATACTCACAAAATTATAGTTGGTATGTAGGTAGGGAATTAAATTTCTTGTGTCATTTTATCATTTTCTTAGAATACTCTCTTTCTTCATGTTTTCATATAATTTTTCTTCATTTCTCTCTTTTTTGTGTGCAGTTAATTTTCTTCATTTTCCTCTACTGTATTGTGAAGACTGACTCATTTTTTCTTCATTATTAATTATATTTTATTCATTAGCAGATTTTCTCTTTTGTACCTCTAATATTTAAGATTCTCCAGACATTTAAAAATTTTTCTCAGAAATATTTTATATGTTAAAATGAAATTACAATGTTATCTAATGAGTTTCTATAACCAAACCCACTTTAAGAAATATGTTACAATGCAAATTTATTTTCTCTGGTATCATTGCATAATCATATGCCTATTTCTTCCACCACTTCAAAGTCCTGAATTTAGAGATCCCAATGCCTCTTTACATTTTAATATAATTGTATATTAAACAATATATTTAATTAATATTGGAAATAAAATCATCATTAGAATCCCATATCGTTAGTACTAAAATCATGTTCTCAGAAATATATATGAATGAGGCATGAGGTTTCTTCTTAGGGAAAAATGAAAAAAAAATTAAGTACACAGTATTTTCTGTGATATTCTTTTACCATATTAGAAATTCTAGGCACTGTTGTGTATTTATACATATATTTGTTTCTAATCCATCTGGTCAGTATTTTTTCCCTTCCTACTACATTAATCAAGTAAAATTTTATTATATAGCTCAGGTGAATAAAAATCCTGTACTGTATGTCTTTCCATTTCTCATGAGACACAACATTTCTTCTTGTTAAAATTTTTTCCTCACTATTTCCCAGTCCCCAGTCTTCTACTTCTAGACAGAATATTCTGTTTATTACTGGTCTGGAAATTGAGCTTAGTATCACAACAATGAATATAAAAATGGTGAGGTTTATTACCTTTTAGTGCACACTAAGAGGTTATGATTATAAGCATATTCTCCATCAATATTTGTGGAAACTGTAATTACTTTTATTTCTTTTGTCCAGCAAAATATTAATGATGCAAGTGCATATAACACAGTGATTTCAAAAACTGTCAGTGTTAATACAAGGCAAGATCATGCTATTTTTATTCAGGTTTCCTTTTATCATCTTCCCTTTATGCTCTCTCTCTCTCACACACATACACACACACACACACACACACACACACACACAAAATGTTACTTAATAAATACCTTACTTAATAAAATTGTAAGGTTATCACAAGGCTGTATCTTACTAATAACGTCCAGATTCACTACTAATGAAATATAGAAACTTTAACAAGAAGAGGAGTATATAGTATTTACACAATTGTCTATTCATGTATATATTGTTTTTAAATCACAATATTATACATTTGTATGTAAATATCACAACATTTCATTTAATCAATTATTCAGGCTGAGTTTATGCTTATGCTTTTGGGAAAAAAAAGATGCTAACATGAAATTCACTGAAAAATATGATACTATATGAAGTTTGAATATACAATACCTTGTTCATGACGCTTCTGTTGTAATCCTTTCTCAGATTAATATCTTAAATGACCTAAATATTTATATTAACATTTAGCATTAAATTTTTAAAAATACGTCATATACTCAAAGGGGGAAAAAAGCATTGACTAGATCATCAATTCAAGTCAATGACAAGATATCTGCTTTAAGTTTAGAATTTACCCAAGGAAGGGATGTCAATAAGCAGTGATGAGTTCCACAAAGTAGCTGCATAACAGCAAACAGAACAATCACTCAAAATGACACATTTCAAACTCAAAGAAATAAGAGTCATGCCAACTGACTTTAACTCACAACCTGTAGAAAATGGGCTTAAAAACTTTGTAAGGTAACTTTGTCTATAGGCATAGCATTTTAACAAAATCAGAACTTTACAGGTAATGAAAAATTTGAGAAACACTCAGGAAATCCAAGTCTTAGACTTAATGACAAATACTAATCACACTCTATTATTGACTATGGTAGATTATTGCTATATTCCAACAAAATCTATAATTGCCATCATACAATAAATGTAAAGCAAGTTAATCCACAAGAAATAAAATTCCTAAAAAAAGCCATCATATTTTAAATGAACAGGCAATGTCAATCAAGGTGCCCCACATTTTAATGATAGTTGAAATTTAAAATATTTATTAAACAAAATCTGGATAGTATAACTTATACAATAAATTATACAATAGATCATCTAAAACTTAAAACTCCAAATGTCAGCTAATGTCTAGGGTTGGAAAAGAAAAAAATATGAAAGGATATAGGTGTCAGTTCTGAACATATTTTTACATTAGTAGTTGGTATTTAAATGCATCATAGTATAGTGTAAGAAGTAATAATGGGCAAAGTATGTGTATATTTAGAAGTATTTAAATATAAATACATTTATATGCATTCATATGCATTTATAAATGGTTAATATAATTTTAATATAAAATATTATTATATAAGTGTGAGAAAATGCTGAATATTGAAAAGTAGCTTTCTATTTATGTTCTAAATGTAGAAGACTAATGTTTAATATATGTAAAATGTGTCTCATTCCTGGTTGTAGAAAGTGACATCTTTTCTATTCTTTCACTTTCTCTAAGCTTGTGAATTTTGAATAATACATCTGTTAAACTACTGAATGACAAGTAATTAACAACCTAAGTAGGATTTATCAGAGAACTAAAAACATGAAAATACACAATGCTGTCCCTTCCTGTTCCTTTCTTTTAAAAAAAATTCTGTGTACTTTTGTAGCAAATTTCAATAGTAGTAGATCATTTTAGAACACATCTCAATTGAAGAGAATGGTAATCATACTCTTAATGATATTGCTTTTTTTTTTTTTTTTTCCAAAAAGTTAATGTTGTTTAGATGCTCCAGAAAAGGTGTTCATTTTCATTGAAATTTTCATTAGTCAAAGTCAGGTAGAATTTTTCTTTTCATTGAAAATTGTAAACAATATGTTTCTTTAAATGCGTAAGACAACAGAGTGCTTTTAATTGCACATAAATTATCATTTCAAATAGTTTCTTATTAAGGTGACAATTTTATTTTACCTAAGAACACAGGGAAAACCTTAATCTTGCTTTAGATAAAGAAAACTTCTGCTGCTTAATTGAAGGAAGTGATGAAACCAACAGGCAGTCCATAAACTCATCAATCTCATGAAAGTCAAATGAGATGAGGTAATCTTGATTTATTCAGAGTAGAAACTATTCCATTTAAAATATTTACCTTTAAGGAACATCTTCCAATATTCCATGAATAAATTTATTAAAGTTTCTTATAAGAAATGAAAGAGTCTAAACATTTCTTAAATTAAAAAAAAAAAAAAAAGTTACAATGGATAAAAATAATCTGATCCAAAAATTTAAGTGCCAATTTCATTTCTTCTAGGAATTCAATGATTGAACCATCATTCTGATTTTGTAAGATTGTTATATACCTTGTTGAAATATCATTAAGTTAAAAGACCTAGTCAAGATGTGATTGGCCTTAAGCAATGTTAACTGCATTTGAAACTGAATTTGTTTTACATGAACGTTTTAGAAACTGATTTTATCTATATGAGTTAAATAACTAATAGAATACCTAAAAGAGTCTAAACATTGAAGGCCTTTGGTGCCATAATTTGTTTTATACCCAATAAGCAGAGTATATCATTTAAAAGTCTGATCAGGAGAATTAAAATTTGACAATTGTATTTTAACATCATTAATTTGATTTGATTGACATGGATATGTGATTGCATATTTGTCTATGAGCAATACTGTGAGTGTAAGGAATAAGACTGCATAATAAAGAATCTTCCAGAATCCAAACTGTTCTTGATGAAAAGAAAATATCTTGATTTCTTTTAGTGATGGAGAAATAGAGAAATAGGGAGATAGAAAGATGGATAGCTTAAATCTGGAAAAATTTTTATTTTATTCAAGGATACAAAGAGTATATTTCTTTTTAAGTAATTACTTCAGACCAGTAGAAATATATGTGAAAAAATATATTCATATAAATTTTTGTCTGTGGCCCTAACTAGTTTTCTGTATTGACTTTCAAGATTTGTATGTGATAATAAGTATCTCAGTATGCTCAACTGGATAATTCACTTTTTTTTCCTGACAGTTCACACAAATAGCAATAAACTTATCTGATGCCTGCTGCTTTCTTTATGTCATTTGGAAATGAGTTACTGTTATACTTTCAGAATAAATTGAATTCTGTTCTTTTAAACAAGGATTTGAGTGGTCTGGTACTTCAGCGTTTTTCTGTTATGTTAGAAGATATGATTAAGTCCACAGTGATACACTCTGTAGGAATAGTGCTTTATAAACTGCTATTGTGGAATCTGGGATTTGTCTCCATGGACACTGAGCCAAGATAACACTCATGGTTTCATAGGCTAACATTGAAGACTGAAGAACTAAGCAATCTTTATATAAAATGAGTGACAATAAATTTAGCAAACATAGTATTTATACCAAAAGAAATGACTGAAACTTGAAAATTTTCTCAAGCAGTAAAGATGCTTTCTCTAATTTTATTGTGTATAGATTTATATTTTTGATGCACATATAAGCAAATATATCTGATAATGGATTAAAATGTAAATAACATAAGATGAATAATAACAGATTTATTAACCCCAAGTAAAATTATAGACCAATATAATAAGCAACAGTATTAACTTTAAAATAGTGAAAATGCATTAAATAAATTTCTGGTCTACAGTAAAAACTAAAAGTACAAATAGTGGACAAGTAGTTGATGATTAACTTATATAAAAAGTACTACATTTACAAGAATTTTTTTCTGAATCCTTTTTTGAGGAATGGGAACAGCTCTATAATCTAGATTGCTGTGAGTAACCTCAATGTAGATTTCTGTGTTCGGGGAAGAAAGGTGTCCTTAAATTTTGAAATCTGCTTTTCTTACAGTCTCATACATATATCATACTGTTTATTCATTCTGGAGAGCTTCATGATGGTTTGCTTAAATGTGGCATAATGTTTTATTCCATCAATGGTAGTTTGACCTTTACTTGTTATTTTCTTCTGAACTGCAATCAAATAAATCATAATCTACTAATAATATAACATAATCATTGCCTAATTGCTAACTTAATACACTTGTTACTATAGTAATCCTGCTTGACTTCCAATAAAACAGGATAATGTATGTAAAGATTCTCATGTATACTCAATCATATAATAAATTTGCAAGAATTCTTATGTATATGCAACATGACAGTCACAGGTAATTTTTCTCAAATATATTTCTAATGGATACTTATAAAAGCTTACGGAATGCAAAAACTATCTTTTACACATGCATGCAATTCTAGCATCCATACATTCATCAACATATCATTTTGATTATTTCTGATTTGGCCTTCATTTGCCTGGACAAATTTAATGACAGACCAGGATTCTAAGTAATTTTGAATGTCTCTGAAAATATTGGACAAACTTGCTCCTTATATTATTTCAGTAAGCCCTTTTACCTATCCTGGGTTTAGTTTTCTGTTTCTTGTGAGTATTGTGTGCTATACTGGTGGCACACTAACACTGCCTAAGATGGGAAAAAGGAAAAAAACAATGACTTTTAATAAAACAATGGGGAAAAAAAGAAAGCAAAACTTCTGAAGTCTCCTTATTTTTAAATAGATACAACAATAATTATTGATTTGTGTGTCAGAGTTTCAGTCAAGACTTGAAACAGAAGTAATCAAATGTGACAATGTAAAATAAAAATCTGTTGTCTTGCTATTTTTGTAGCTGCAGAACATATTGGAAAATTTCATGTTGTAGAAGTGGAGTACATATTTAGAGCAGAATTTCTAGCTAAATCACCAGAAATCATCTGTTGCTTTGTTTAAAGCTCTATTGAAAAGTCCAACAGTCTGATAGCATGAGCTCATTGTTTTTAAAATGGAGTAAAAATAATTGCTAATATTAAGCAAGAAAATAAGTATGCTCAGTTAATATAGGGACTGATTTTGACATTTTTGAACACCATTAAAGACTAAAATAATGCACATTAGAAATTTGCTAACAGATTCCCAGTTCAATTGCACATATTGGTGATGCAGAAATTGCTGTGGATAACTTTTAATGTCACTGTACATATTTTCCCTAAAATACAAAGTCATTTAACCATTTCTTTGTTCTACTTTGCTTGTGATGAACAATCCAATGTGTTCCTTTATTCCACAGAATTAAACATATCCCCAGTCACATTCCCCTTGATTCAAATTAGTTATTAACACATTGTTTTCCTTATATCACAAGCTAGTAATGTCATAAAATGCAAGAGATGAACTCAATGAAAGTAATCTCATTCAGGAAATACAAAAACAACACAACAGAACAGAAAAACCAACTAAACTAAAAATTAGTCAATTTAATGAGAGCTTTATTAGAAAAATTCCTTTCCTTCCCTGAGCCAATCACATACGATGTAAACATAGGAGCATATTCAGTTATCGTCTGAACAAGAGCCAGGACATACCAAAGAAATAAGTTTTTCTACCTTGTTGGCTCTGTTTGCAAAGTGAAGACACATATAATCATCTGCTTTTTTATTTTTTTTCTCTCTCTTTCTTTCTTTCTTTCTTTCTTCTTTCTTTCTTTCTTTCTTTCTTTCTTTCTTTCTTTCTTTCTTTCTTCTTTCCTTCCTTCTGGTACCGGGGATTGAACTCAGGGGCACTCGACCACTGGGTCAAATCCCCAGCCCTTTTTTGTATTTTATTAGAGACAGGGTCTCACTGAGTTGCTAAGTCCCTCAACATTGCTGAGGCTGGCTTTGAACTTGCAATCCTCCTGCCTCAGCCTCCCAAAGTGCTGGGATTACAGGCATGCGCCACCGCGCCCGGCTTTCATCTGCTTTTTTAAATAAGGAGATTGGATATACTATGCTTACAGAGTTGAAGGAACAATACAGATTTGAAGCAAACTGTATGGTATAAATATGCAATTTTTAAAATTTTATTTGAGAAAAATGGAGCTTAGGGTACTATGTCTAAACTTATGTATTGAGTAGTAATGAAATTCAAAAGTAGAATAAGACTCAAAAACAGTGGCTTGATAAGAAAGATAAATGCATGTATTCACATGATTTTGCACAGAGTGAACATGGGACATTAAGAAGTTTATACTTCAACAAAAGTTATAAAGAAAGCACAACAAAAGAGATTTCATGTTTTTAAAAGTCATAACTCAAGACTTGATTGTCTGGGCCATCTATCAGAGCTGAGTATTATTCTGTTCACTGTGTTATTGTGTGTATTCTAATTCTTGAAGACAGGAAAGAATCTGCTCAGGAAGGTATGATGTCAATGATGTGCTAAATGAACTTTCATGGTGTAAGTAATGCAAGATTAACTAGGACTAGGAAGCATGGTTTTAAAATTATTACTAAGTAGATTTTTTCAGATATCTTAAAAGGATACTAAATAATAAGAAAGTGTTAGAATAAAACCATATTACCACTTTTTCAAAACAAAAATTCCATTTTCCTAATATTTGAGTTTATCACCATATACACACCTAAGATATCTGTCAAACAAATCAAAATGCTTATATATCTTATAAGCCATAGAAAGATATTTTAAAAATGGGTTCTTATATAAAACAATGCTCATGTAGTTGAATTCATATCACCTTGGTGATAATCCATTGATTTGTTATATCATTGGGATTAAGAAATTAAAAATTTAAAAAATCAATTTAAGAAATTAAATGTGATAAAACTGAAATAGTGAGGTGCACAGTATTCTTAGTACCCTTAGAATACCTAAGCTGCTTTACCAAAGTTTATTTGACTTTGGTCAATAAAGTATAAATACATTTCAGCATTCAATTTAATATGTTTTCATTAAATTTTTAGCCAAATAATATGTGATTATGATTACAAATAAAAGTGATGCCAAAATTTACAATGAAAAGTCAGTTTGAATAATTTTCTTCACCAACATCCATCCAGCATTTCTGGAATCTATTTTTTTTAACTCTAGTTTTATTCCTTCTGGTTTTTCTCAATAATTGCTTAAAATAGAGTTATGAGGATATCCTAACTTATGAAGTTTTGACAACATTCAATGGATATCATATAAATCCTGAGGATTTAGATGGTTTACACTATTCTCTTTGCCTAATGTTTACTAAATAAACCATTACTGCTTTTAGCTGTACTTTTGGTGAGACTTGTAAACACATATTTCGATATTTCAATCATGTTTTATGATAGTAAATATTGCACATATTCCTTAACTGAAAAACTAAGATAAATGTGTCCCCTAAATCTGACTCTACATTTTATACTTTAACATTAAACTTTCCTGGCATTCATACTAATAATTTCATATGTCAAGCCACTAATGTTAAAATTTTCCAAAATCAAATTAAAATGAAAATACAAGCTTTGAGATCAGTGCTCCATTTCTAAGATTTCTTAATGCTGCTATTGGAAAGTTTAATTTGGATTCACTTCTTTTTTTAAAAATGACATTATATATATTTATTGTGTGCAATATGCTGATTCAAAATATGTATACACAGTGGAATGGCTAAACTTATAAATATCTGCATTATAGCATGTACTTACAATTTTTTTGTGGTGAAGATACTTAAAATTGGCAATGCTGTTTTAAATTTTATTGAGCTTTTAAGACTACTTTATACTTAATATTTAAAATTTCATGAGGTTTTTGATTTTTACTTTTTTTTATATTGGCCATTCCATGTAACCTTTAAATCTAAATATACTATATGCCTTTTATCAATGAACTTTTTTTTATTATTCCTTTAATATTTTCTTCACAGTATTTTATATTTTCTGTTTTGGAGCCTCATATTAATTAGGATTTGGGGACTTTTAGCCTTATTTCACATATTTCCATCTTAAATATTTTAATCAAATTTAAAATAAGCTCTCTCAAATTTATTTCTTGTATCTATTTGAATTTTAACTCCATATATTAATATATATTTAAATATAGTTATAGTCATATATATACATGTGTAATTAATGACAATATATACTAAATTTATACTGCAAAATTAGTAAAATGGAAAATTTTATGAGTTTCATATGTACACATACAGAAAAAATTATATAGACAGAAAATATTCCCCAAAGTAGCACATAAATAAGCTTACTCTAACAAAATATAGTTAATTCATTATATTATCAGTGCTTTCTATTTTCCCTACTCTTACATGGTAAAATTGGAAATTAAATAAAGGGATAATATAGCATTATAAATCATTATTTATTTTTCCAGTTTTAAACACAAACAAAATATGCTTGATATTTTTCATTGAAAAAGCAAATATTCATGTGTCTATTAAAAGCCTGTCTGAGGATATGGTGGGGAATCCTTAATAAAAAGAGAAAGTTCCTAGTATGTGGAACTTGGACATGGCCATGGAAGAAAGAGAAATGGGAGGAATACTTCATTTGATGAATTTGATCAGTAGGTACTGGGCTTCTGCCCTAGCCTGCCATGGTCATACACAGCAAATATGATGGGGATCCACTTTGTTTGCAGACAGGAAGACTCTAATTAGCTCCCATATAGACTGACATATTTTCTTTTCTCTATTGCTTCTCTTCTGTTTTTTTCTCTTCCTTCTTTGCCAATGCCATTTGTATCCTCCCCTCATTAAAATGACAAAACCTTACAGGGTCATTCTTTAAAATATAGTCCATATTTACACATAATTGTTTTCCATTTTAACCTTCTACTATTTTCTAAATATACTTCTAAATCTCCGATCATCTTCCTACAATTTATTCTTTTCAACTTAATTCTTATTCATTCTAAAAAGCCAAAATTTTTTAAAAATTATGACATGTATACATTGTGTAATATTCGAGTCAGAGAACATTATCAGTATCCCAAAACATTTACCATTTTTTCATGATAAACACATACTTCTGGCTTTTTGAAATCTATGGTAGATTATAGTTATCTATAATCACCCTACTGTGCAACAGCATAACAGAACTTCTTACTCTAACTGGCAAATCAAATCCTTTGATCAGACTTTCCCTTCGTCCCTCATCTCTATGCTTCCCAACCTCTGATAATCAATATTCTACTTGCAACTTTTATAAGATAACCTGAAAAAGCCAAAATGCCTTGTACTTCCATGTTTCCAAAAATGAGGTTTCACATGTTATCATCTTTTAATTTTTCTTTATCCCACAAATAAGATAATTCTAAAACTATTTTATCTACAGCCAAAAATATATTTATTAATCATTGAAGATTATCTTTTAAACTGCTTCTCAGAAATGATAGGAAATGTCAGAATCTCGATGACAATTGCTTACTTGACTCTTACATAAGAATACAAACTTAAGAAATGTTTTTTGAAGTATCCACTGAACTAAACTACCAATCTTATGACAATATCATAGCAGAAAGCAGATATTGCAGCAACACAGTGTTTGAAGCCAGAATAAATGAGGTTGATTTTATATGTTAGCATTCTTTTTTAGAAGATCTTTTCTAATGTCCTTCATTTTTAAAAAATACAATTTAGGGTTGTTGATAATAACATGAATCTGAGGAATAGCAGAAATACTATGTATGAAAACATTCTGTATTTAGGGAAAATAATTATTATTACAATATTATTTTGGAGATTTGGTAGTTAGAATACAAGGAGAATTTTGGGAGATTAAACTTTTGACTGAGAATATCTGAAGAAATCCACTGAAATGAAAATTGAATTCATAGCAAGGAGCTGGCTATAGAGCAAGACATTTCCCAGCACAACTGACATAAGTTTCATAGTCTCTTGTCATTTTCATTTTCTATCCTCAACCCTCAAAGAAATTCAGGGATTTCAACTCTTCTACCGATAAGAGGGCTGGTTGTGTCTAGTGAAATTAATTACTGCTTTGATTTTACATAGTTCCTTTTGACTCTGTTTGAGTTGTAGACTTCTTGTCATGTCCATTTTTTTCCCCTGTAGTCTATATCACTCTGATCTGTACTTTGATTCCATATTCATTTCTTTGCTGACTCTTGCACACTACATAATGACAAGAGTGTCTATCATGGCAAGTAAAGAAGTCTGTTTTTAATTTTATTTTCTGTAACTGAATTTAGTGTTTGAGGATGCTTATGTATAAATAATGTACAATAGTGGGTAACAGTAGTTTTGGTTAAGTAGAAAAAGTAAAAGATACTAAAATGCATAAAGATAATAATTATCGAAGGGAAAAAATCAGAGACAAAGAGAAGAAAAAAATGTACCATAGATAAAAGAATTAAAGGACATTTTTATTTGTATTCTGTTTCCCTCAATTCTTAGAGAAAATATTGCAATAGATCTTAGATCTCATGGCCTACTAAGTGTACATTGTAAAGTTGCCTGAAATTGTTTATTTCTGTTCAAAAACATAACACACCTTTATCTACATGAAGTATACCTCAATAATTCATCTTCATTTGAGTTTCAGAAAATTTAAAACAATTGAATTCATCATGACCCTTCCTGAGCAAGGTATGATAATTGTTGTGTTAATACCTCAAGTTGACAAATTCCTATATGATGAGATTTTTCTTGAGTGTGATTAGACAGTTAGTAAACACAATATGTTGAGCACTCTAGTAGTATTTCCAAGATTTTCCTAAAACTAGGAGATTTTTACCACTTCAAACTCTACCAATACTTGGAGTTTTAATTATTCTGATTTGATAATAATTGAAGAATAAAACTATGCCCCAGTGTTGTTTTAATCTGCATTTCAAAAAGACAATTATTTATGGCATTACCTGAGATGATGACTCTTTTACTTTCTTATTCTCTGTATGTATATGTACTGTATGTATATGTATATTTTCTATTATAAGTTTTATATCATTTTGTCACTTTGAGTAAGTTGGTTTTATAGTTCTGATACTGATCCATTTTGCTATTAGATATCTCCAGATCTGTTCTACAGCTTAAATCCTTAAAAATTCTATGCAATTTCAAGATTTTTTTTATTTTAAAGAAAACTTTTAATTGATCTAAAAATAGGGAAGCATAAAGATTCACAAAAAGCTTAATCAATTTTAATATTTTCATTAGTGCATCATATTTACACATAATAGTGGGGTTCATTTTGACATAATCATATATATGTAAATAATATAATATGTTATATATTATATTATGTTATATTATATTATTTATTATATTATTTTATATACTCATTATATATTATATTTATTTATGTATTTTATTATTTTATTTATTTATATTATTATAAATATATTATATTATTTACATATTTACATTATATATATGACCATATTATGTAAATAATATAATTTGGTCCATTTCAATATGCAGTACTTGGGCTGGGGATATAGCTCAGTTGGTAGAGTGCTTGCCTCACATGCACAAGGCCCTGGGTTCAATCACCACCACCACCAAAAAAAAAAAAAAAAAAAAGTAGTACTTCTTCTTTCTCTTTCCTTCTTCCTTTTCTCTATTCCCTTTCTTCTACTCTATTGGTTGTCCTTCTATTTATTTATTTTTTTTAAATTGAGGCATTATCAATATATATAAAGGTGGAATTCACTGCGGCATATTCATATATGTTCATAATTTGGTCAATTTTATTACACAGTTTAATATTACAGAAAATAAAAGTAAGATGTGCTGTATTATACAATTTTTGTTAAAGTTTAGCTAGCACAAGAACACAGAGATGAGGCATTTTAAGGAATAGACATCTAGAAACATACCATGTATATATGATGGTTTCATATCTAATAAAGTGATACAAAGATTTACTCTATTAGAAAAAGATGGTGAATTTTATTAGATTATATGATGAAACCTAGCTTTCCACATACAGATGGAGAAACATAATCACACACAATATATAAGTTGTATCCTGGAGGGATCAAATTTTCTAGTGTCAATTATAGGTCAGTTAATGACTTATCTTTATGAAGAAAATGATATCATTTATAACTATGAATACAAAATGCAAAATATGTTCATAAATGTTTACATTGATTATAACAACAAAAATGTGTCTATAAACAAAGTTGTGCAAGAAATTTAGGCAAGGATAAATTCAATATTTGAAGGTTGTTTTTTTTTTTTTTTTTTTTTTTTTTTGTGGTACCGGGGATTGAACTCAGGGGCACTTGACCACTGGGTCACATCCCCAGCCCTTTTTTGTATTTTATTTAGAGACAGGGTCTCACTGAGTTGCTAAGTGCTTCCCCATTGCTGAGGCTGGCTTTGAACTCGCGATCCTCCTGCCTCAGCCTCCCAAAGTGCTGGGATTACAGGCGTGCGCCACCGCGCCCGGCTTTTTTTTTTTTTTTTTTTTTCCCCAACTGCAGTCAGAAGATCCAGAGATCCAAGTTCATTCACAAGATTGCTGAATGTTGCTTGGAGACAGCTCCTTGTAATATGACCTCTATCATAGAGTCACTCAAAAAATAGTAGCTTACTTTGCCCAAAGTGAAAGCTCCAAGAAGAGAGGTGAAAACCACTGTCTTTTTGTATCTTAATAGTGGGGACATCCCATCCCTATGTCATGTCATGCTCTGTTTTTTAAGAAGTGAGTCAATAATGCCTGGCTATATTTAAAGGAGAGAGGAGTGTACAAGGACATGAATACTAAAAGTGGGACTCACTGGATCATTCTAGAGAATACTTTTTACAGTAAGCAAATTAATATTGGTAAAGGCTAAGAAGAAAATAACAACAGAGCAGAAGAAAAGTTTTATAGGGAAAAGTTTATATTTTGGAAATGAAAGGAAGGCTACAATGACAAAGTGAAATTTCAGAAAAATAAGGGAGTTACATGACACATGTGAATAGGTGAGGTAAAATCATTTCAGATAGAGAAAATGGTAACTAAAAATATCTTGATGTGTAACAGTGTAATAGGGATTTAGAAATGTAGCCTTAACTATAAAGCACTGGCTCTTTACTTAGTCCTGCAAATGCCCGATGGATAACTAAAAGCAAGATAAAGCTTGGCAACCCTGCCTTCTTTTTGTGTTTGTTTTCAGGTCTATGCTTAGGTTTGCATGTAAGTATGTTAATCTTTAAAAAGTGTTTGTCTAGAAACAGTTAATATAAGGTTTATCAGCCCTAAATTTCCTGAGCCTTACTTGTTCCCCTTCAAGATGAAAATAAGATTTGCTGGGACATTGACTGTCAGTTTTTACAACCTCAGACCTCTGGAGTGCTGTCTAGAAGTCTCTAGTCCTGGCCTCCTTCTAGAATCACAGATCTGATGGATAAACATCCTGAGCAAACATGTGGAAATTGTCCTCTTCAAGTGATAAAAAATACTCCTCTGGAGACATTCACAGAAACTTCTTCAACAACTGAGAGAATGATGAACCAGAATACAACTTGATCAAAATTGCTTAATTGTGGATATTTCTCACCCCTGGCCCAGCTCTCTCTGTATTTAAGCCTGCTTTTATATTCCTGCTTTTAACTATTATCTGTTCTGATTGATTTTTGGGACCAGTGAACACACGTGGCTTGTTGAGAATCCCAGAGACAGGCCTCTGGCCTAGGACTCTGGTAGTTAGTAGCTTGTCAGTGATAAGAAAATATTAGCATATGCTGAGAAATTTAAAATTGCCCTTGATATTTATTTTGCCAGGATAACAGACATAAGTAGCTGGCTCAAAGTTCACATAAAACAATATAACCACAAATATATGCTACAGCTTTAAAATGTCATAAAAATCTACTTTCAGTAGGGTACAGTGGTGCATGCTTATAGACACAGCTGCTTGGGAGTCTGAAGCAGGAGGATCCCAAGTTAAAGCCAGCCTCAACAATTTAGTGAGGCCCAAAGCAATTAAGTGAGACATTGCCTCAAAATAAAGATACATAGGGCTAGAGATATGACTCAGTGGTTAAGAGCCCCTGGGTTCAATCCCTGGTACAAAAAGAAAAAAAGAAAAGAAGGAAACTAATTTCTTTAATGACTAGTGATTCTTTAATCATTGTGAAGTTTTGTTTCTTTAAAAAAAAAAATCATACCATCAGTAACATTGCTATTTGAAAGCATGTGAAGGAATGAAAGATCTAATTCTTGCCTGACTATAAGTCATTTGAGTAAAAAGGAGCAGCTTCAGTCCAGGTACAGAGATGCAGATAATGGTTTTCAGAACACATCATTCCACACTTAGATTAACTTTGTGGTTTCCATGGAAACAGGATCTTGCATCCATGCTCCAACAAGACCTCATTTGACCCATTAACACAAAGCCAAGCTTTGTTTACAGCTTCTCAAAACCCTGTTTCACTTAGAAGTCACTTAAAATTCACCTCTCCCAAATCCTATAATACTATTCTCTTTTCTTTTGTGAGGACATCTCATGGTTCTTCCATTGTGCAATGTGTGTCTTTCTTGAGATAAATCCACAAACCTGACTTGATAGTACTGCAGGTTTGTCCTTACTTGTCTTGGTTTGTAATAATAATTATCATTCTATTTATTTGGTTACCCTGTCTACTTCTCAATTGGTTGTGGTTTTGTGTGGGATGCATATTATGGACTGACAAGACTGCTTTGACAAAGCCCTAACAGTCACCTCTAACTGTGGTCCCATTTTCCTAATTCCTTTTTTTTTTTTTTTTTTTTTTTTTTGGTACTGGGATTGAACTCAGGGGCACTTGACAACTGGGCCACATCCCCAGCCCTTTTTTGTATTTTATTTAGAGACAGGGTCTCACTGAGTTGCTAAGTGCCTAGCCATTGCTGAGGCTGGCTTTGAACTCAGGATCCTCCTACCTCAGCTTCCCAAGTGCAGGGTTAACAAGTGTGGACCACCACGCCCCGGCCCTAATTCTTATCTCACCCAAACATCTGGAAAATGTCATCTACATTTGTTATCTCAACTTTCTCATTTTCCTGTCAATGTATTCCAATTTGGCCTTCATCACCAAAATTCTACTAAACTTTTTTTCTAAAGTTTACAGTTTCCCCTATGTTAAAGTCTCTTACTCAAAACCTTTGTAATTGAGATGTTTGATCATTCTCTCCTTTGTGGTATATTTTCTTAATCTCTATACATTTCATTAACACATCCCAGTTTCTCTTATCTGATGTTTCTTTTTCTTTCTTTATTCAAATTCTAAAATCTAAGAACCTCACATTTTGTGCTCAGTCCTTGTCTTGTGCTATACTCCCTGTAGTTTGTGTGGTCCTGTGATCTCCATTGTACATTTACCTTACACACACACACACACACACACACACACATACACACGTACTCTTAGGCTGGTTTGTCCAGGCATGGTATTTTGCTTTAGTTCCTTTAGATGCAGAATCAATTAAGCATTTACTTGTGACATTTATTTAAATAATTAAGAATCACATCATGCTTCTGACCTTCAAAATCTATCTCCATTCCCTCTGAAGATGCTGATAATTGTTTGCTCCAACACAGTAAATGGCGCCCCAGTCCAACCAGATCTTCAATTTCCAACCCGCCAGTCATTTTTTTTTCTTTGTTACTTGCCATCATGACCCATCACCCCAGTGCACATTTAAACCACTGGTAGATTCTGGTATTTAACTTTAAACTATCATTTTGTCTGCCCGGAAAAAACACAATAAACTACTTTCAGACATCTCTTTAATAATTATTTTTTGCTCCAAAAAAATCCTATTTACTATGTTCACATTTTCCTTATCATGACTCTTATGTAACCTATTCTAACATCTGGTCTAATATAATTATCTTATTCCTATGGGTCTTTTAAGTACACCCATTATATATATATAAATCAGAGTGAGTTTTTTTAATGGGAAGTCAACTCATGCTATTCTCTCCTTAAAATCACCCTATAACTTTCCATTGTGAATGGGTACTTTTAGTTACTTTAAGGATTAGATTTATGAGTTTTCATGGTAGGGTCCAACTTTTCTTTCTGTTTTCACTTTCATTCACAACTCAGTTTGAACTGTATGCTACAGTAATACCATAAATCTATTCACAAGTACCTGTCCCATCCTCCAATTCTATCATCTATAAGTAAAAAAAAAAAAAAAATGGATTTCTTTCCCAAAAGTTAGACAGCAATTATGAAACCATTGTTACATCAGTTTGTGAATGTATAAATAATGAAGCTTCATTATTACAAAAGAAGTTTAGAATAGTGCTATTCATTTTCATTTTTTTTCCTAGTGAGCAACAGATAATGATAGCTACCATTTATTGATCTTATACTTTTCATCAGGCTTCACATATATTAGTCAATTTGAAAACTTTGGTTATGGGATCAAAAAACGGCTTTGTAAATGACTTTAGTCTTGTATTTTTAGAATCATTAATGGTCTGAAAATGGTCTGTTAAATTTTTCAGTTATACTTTACTGCATTTATGAGAGAAATTATATGCTAGAGTGACATCTGAGAATATGAGGAGTCAAGTAGGTCCCAGGGCCTATTCCTGGTTAATGGAGAAGGTATGCTGTCCTGCAAAATATTAAAATTAATCTGTTACTTAATACCATGATAAATATTACTAGGCATGTTACACCTGAATAAGTCACATAGATTTCCTAGAATTCATGAAGCACATGGTACTATTATTATCCAATCATCATTATTAGTCCTTATAACATTTCCAACTATGCCACTTTGTATGTAGCATATAGTTGAATAAACAGACCCAATGCACTTTCCTTCCAAATTTGTCAGTCCTCAATTCAGTTCAGCATATGCAGAAACTGAACATCTTTAACTCTTTACCTAAATAAGAAGGTCTAACTTACAAAACTGAGAGGAAAAGCTTTGCAACACATGGATGGGCTAGCATTCATAAGTTGCACATACATGATTATGGTAATGAAATAAAACAAAATAAGAAAAACAAATAAATTATACATGTACACTTTTAAAAGTTTAATAATGGAAATACGATGCTCTAGGGAGAGTCAAAAGAAAGAGAAAATCTGTACAGCTAGAAAGGCAAGTTTTTCCCATGCATTAAATGGCCTGAGGGCTGCACTACACCATGTCACTTAACAAGTCACCGCAACTGCTTAAGCGGTGTCTTAATGCTTAATCACATAACCATCTCCTTCTCGGTGGCACACAGACCATTGCCAAACAGTCTCAGACTCTTCAATTACGCCTTCTCCCTCCCATTTTCTCAGGTTCTTGGCCTTCTCTCTTAACATATTGTTTTGCTTTAGCTCCAAAAATATACCTACTGTTTCTCCAACATTATTTTCAGTAAAGCTTGATCTAAATATTTGTGAGGGATATTTTCAAGATATTTTACAACATTTAGCTGAATTCTGAGGGAAAAAAAAAAAAAAGTAGAAAACTCTCCTCCACAAGGATTTCATTCAGCCCACTTTTAAACTTGATCCATAATTTGATCGAATGCTCTTGGGCACTATTAAATAGTAATAATGAACTTCACCTAAAGCCCTTAGTAATTTTGTTCCACATTTCCTTCTCTAATTATCCACTATTCCCTATTTATTATTACTTCATTCCCTGCCTTGAGGCCGTCTAAAATTACTAAGAATGATAAATTAAACAATACATTTGGCACAAAGTTAACCTGTGGGGAGGGTTATAATTTAATGGGTTGTCTTCTGAATTAATTATTTCTGAATTATTTAATTGCAGTTTCTAAACAAATTTCTTTAGAAAATGTGACATTAGAACTTATAGTATATTTCTAATAAAATTATTATGAAAAAACTGCAAGTCTATCCTACCTATTTGAGCTATATTTTACTGTAACTTTCCTATACCTCTGTAGAGAGTTATTGGATATATTTCTATTTTTTACAGCAAGCATTATCTTCCATTGAAGTTTAACAATATTGTCTTTAGTGTCTCACCAGTGCAGACATTAAATCTTGGCATTTTGAAGCCAATGCTTCTTTTCCCCCTAAGTAACAATAGTCATTGGCTTTTATTGACTTTTATATTAAAGTCTTATGAGTCTCACTACATGTATGGTTTTTAGATTAAGTACTACTTTAAGAGAACATGATAATGCATGGTACATTATTTACTTACCCTCACCAGTCTCATTAAAGCTCTGTGATAACCAATTTCTGTTCCTCTGAGGTAAAAATCTTTTCAGTTTATGTTGAAAAATTGTCATTTACAATAATCCACTTTGCAAAGTGTTAACAAAGCTATCATGGTGTGAAATTTAACCCATAATGTCTGATTTTAGTTTCCTCTTGGAGAAGCAGCACTCTTATGGAAGTTTTTAACAATGTCAGCAAACAAAAACTTCTCAACCATTTATGAGCAGCAGCAGGTTCAGGAGAAATGGAACCAATCATCTGGTCTTAACCCCTGGAATTTTCCCAAATTAATTACCTACTACATCCAATCCACAAAAGCCTTCTCAGATTTCATGTATGAATGGCTTCAGTGGCTATCCAAAGCTCTTTACAACCTTCTTTAATTCTTGGAACTGCTGGACAGCTGCTTTTAAAAAGCTCAATGGTTGAATGTTTTCGCTGAATGTTCGAATATTTTTCAACCATAAAGTCTTAAATTTTCAAATGCATATTGAGATCTTTAATATATACTATTCTTCTTTTTTCATATTTTTAATCTTAATTACAGATAATAGACTAAATTAATTACATGCTCCTAAGCATAAACTCATCTGTACATCTAGTTCCTTTATCTTTCCAAAAAACTTGATCATATGACTTTTAATACAAAATACAAAATATTTAGAAAGGTGACTTATTTCAAAATGGAGGTGAAATTCTTATACAAAACAGGGAAGACACATTGCTACCTGCACTTCAGAATGCTATTTGACGTTTTCTACAATTTAAAGAGTCATGTATTTAGATTACTTAGCAATTTCATTGATGTGTACAGAAGTGTACCATTAGAATAGGACAAGAATGTTTACAGAAACATTCTATATAAAATGTTCAAAACTGTAACAAAGACCCAGGGTATACTGAAAAAGATGAATTGTTGTATGTACATATAATAGAATGCTACACAAAAATAAAAATAACTATAATATGTCTTTTATCCTACAACTATATTGTTTGAAATAAACCCAACAAAAAATTATATGCAAGTTCACTTATACACATTCGATAATAAGCAAGTCAATCTGTAGCATGGAAAGACAGTGATAACTTTCCAAGAGAAGAAACAATGTAACTGGATGTATGAGGGCATTTGGCAACATTACCTGACCAACAGTTGTTACACAAATTATTTTACTCTCATCGTTCAACTGATGAGAGTAATAATCCATGATTTGTGCATTCTTCTATGTATATGATACGTTTTAATTGATAAAGAAAGCCTATACTTTGCATATAATTAGCATACACTTAAAAATATTATGTTTATTTTTCTTGACCTTTAATACCATCTTTTTTCTCTCAATCATATACCTTATAGAGTTCAAGGTGATTCATTTCATTCCCACATTTTCTAAACTTGAACTGTCATGAATACTTTAATTTTTTTATTTTGAATTTTTTTATAATTTTCATTAATATGACCCAATTTGATTTTCATCCCCATTGATAATTTCCTATTTGAGACTCTCCCCAATTCATACTCAAAATGATTTTACTCCCTTAAATTTCCTTTAACTGACTTTAGAACTTTTTCTGAACCACCATTCTTTGCATTACATTGTTGTACCAAAAATGCTGTAACCAATGAGATGCCAATTAAAACTCCAAGCCACGTCACACTAATGCCAAAAAAAGCCTTTATTAAGCTGATCAGCGGCCACCATCCCCACAAATCACACAGTGTGGCAAGATGGCGCGCCAGCAGTGATTTTCAAGGGTTTATAAAGAGAAAAATCATAGAGGGCGGAATATTCAATTACAGGGTTTCAGCCAATGCAAGCAAGCCACGGTACAGAAGCTGAATCTAGGCAGTTAGCAAGACAAAGCAATGGGTACAATAATATTTCCCATGGGACTTTCCAGGTTGGTATAGCAATGATCAAGTAAAAGAGAATGGGGTCAAGATGACCCTAGTTGGGTACATGTTAGAGAATGGTTACTAACGTCTACACAATCAATCTCTGACAAGGTATTTGCCCAGGAAAAATGGAAACCAAAGAGAGCAATTTTACATTGTATAGGAATTGCTATTTTTATGCTATCAAGCATATTATGCTAGGTAACAATTAATGGGTACAGAGGCAGGACTTTCCATGTTCTATTATTTCTGAGAAACAGAACTGTTTCTTGGAACTCCTAAGATGGCTGCTGAAGAACAAGATGGAGTCCCTTTAGTTCTCTTATCACAACATATCTATGATCAACCAGTTTCTTTACTTTGCTTTTTTTTTTTTTTAATCAGGGATTGAACCCACAGTGCTCAATCATTAAGCCACATCCCCAGCACTTTGTTTTTTTTTTTTTTTTTTTTTTGAAACAGTGTCTCTCTAAGTTGCTTAGGGACTCACTAAGTTACTGAGGCTGACTTTGAACTTGTGATCCTCCTGCCCTAGTCTCCTGAGCCACTGGGATTACAGGCATGCACCACTGTACCTGGCTTCAAGTAGTTTCTTTAGTGACTTTGATCACCTACCAAAAAATAATTAAACTACTTTCTCTTGTTTGAAAGCTCTCAAGTATCTGGCCCTTAAAATTACTGTAATTGATTGACTGAGGTTTTCTAGCATGAAGTGCCTACTCCAAAAAACATTTCATCCTCTATATTTTATGGAAAAAAAAAAAAAAAAAAACATTACACAGCATTTTTTCCCCTATTCTAGGTGTTTTTTATTTTTATTTTTATTTATCTCAAAGATACATCAGTTTCAATTATTTTGTGAACTTTGTTTTTATTCCATCAGACCAAATGGTCATCGCTTTTTTTGGTAATACTTCCATGATTATTATAGGTAGCATAACATAGTGACATTATCCCTTACTTATAAATATTTTACTAATATTATGTTCTAGGGTCCACACTAATAATGAACACGGAGCCAGGTAGGAAAGTTCTATGCATTGCCCTCATAGTCACAAATAAAGATAAGAAAACATATCACTAAGGCCACTGAAATAATAAAAGTTATAATATTTTGAATTTTCTAGGAGGCTAGCTAGAAACCAAATGCTAAATTTTGTAGAACATGGAGGGCTTGACAGAAAGAGCTTAATTCAAGTTCACTTTACCTCTTCACTTTCCCTGCAACTTTGAATTTCTGCCTATATACTTAGAGTAGTTCAAACCACATTCTCCCTCAAAAGTTCTTCAAAGAGGATCATTTTCCATTTCTATTAAATAGAGATAATAATGGTTTTCATATGTCCAGAATGTATGATATTAGAAAGATAAATGGACTTTATATGAATCAGTTCATAGAAAAATTAATTGTTAATAGTTAGTTAAGCTAACATACTAATATCAGGACAGACAAATGAACTGTGGGTCTTTGAAAAATGCCCAGACACAGAGGCTGACACATCCCTTGTGAATCTCTCGGTACAAAGGCACCAAGAAAACTGCCCAGTTGTATGGTGATGCCTGTTCAAAGTGAAATTCTATGGTTGCCATGGAGTTTATCAGTTCATGACCTAAGGTTCAGGCACCAGCCCCAGGGTGGAGAATTGTGGGCCCAAGCTCATGACTAATTGGGCTGTTCAAACTTTTGACCTCAGTTCTGTTTTAAAGTGGCTTTCTCAAAATGAATCCCTTTGATGTAAAGACCTATATAATAAATGTGGGAAGCCTGCTCATTGGCAGTCTTTCTCCTACCAGGAGGCAGGTTGAACCACCAAGTCCTGTTTTTCTCTATTTTTGTGTTTGTTCCTCTTATTTTTTCAATCCCCTCATCAGCCTGGTTAGGGGGAAACTGAGTAAATGTCATGCTGGTCATGACAATCTAACAAAGGGCAAGTCCGCCAACACTTAATATTGTCAGTGTGTTTATGTCTGACTTGGTCAATACATTTATTGTATTTTCTATTTAGATGTATATTAACCCTTTAGGATACAATACAAATACAAAGAGTAAGATTAATGATTCGAAGAGTTTCATTAATTCTCGCCTATTTTTGTTTGGCACCCTTACATAATTTCTTTAAAACCTGAACCTCCTGGATCTTAAAACAAATGAGGGGAAAACCAAAGGTAAGTTTGTAAAATCTGTGTGTTCAAGGTAAAGTCAACACATTTTCTTTGTGAAGAATTTTTGAAGAAGGTGTAGTTTGAAATGCACAAAATTTTATAGCAAGAGAGAATTGAAGAGATAAATGTCCTACATTAATCTAAAAGATTTACAATTATATTTCCTTTGGGAGAAAATAACATTTATATATGAATAAGCTGTCTTATTTTCCTGTTACATTCAATGAAAATATATAATTTATGTATTATAGAAATACTAATGTCCTGCTGAGGTGGTGGAGCATGCCTGCAATCCCAGAGGCTCTGGAGGAAGTGGCAGGAGAATCTCAAGTTCAAAGCCAGACTTAGCAATTTAGTGAGGCCCTAAACAACTTAGTGAGATCTTGTCTCTAAATTTAAAAAATGAAAAAGGGATGGGATATGGCTCAGTAGTTGAGCACTCCTGGGTTCAACCCTTGCTACCAAAAAAAGAAAAAAGAAAGGAAAAAAAAAGGAAATAGTAATGTCCTATATCCTATATCACAGAAATTTGTTGTTTTGTTTATTAAATTTGCTACTGTGCTGAACATATTAAGAAACCCTCAAAATCTTTAAAAAGTAAACACACTGCTAAAATATAATGGATCATTTTTAATCAAAAAAGTCACACGACAGATCTTAATGAGATATGCATACCTACATGTATTGCAGGCTTTATTCTTTTTTTAATGACAGTGGAATTTGGAATCTCTAAAAGAAATTCATAGGAGAAAATATTTAAAAATATATTAAATTTTAACTTCATCTTTAAAGTCATTTTTTTTTTTTTTTTTTTTTGTATTGGGAATTGAACTTAGGTATACTCAACCACTGAGCCACATTCCCAGACTTATTTTGTATTTTATTTAGAGACAGGGTCTCACTGAGTTGTTAAGCACCTCACCTTTGTTGAGGTTAGCTTTGAACTCATGATCCTCCTGCCTCAGCCTCCGGAGCTGCTGGGATTATAGGCATGTGTCACCTTGCCCAGTCTTTAAAGTCATTTTAAAATAAATAGCATTTAGGGGCTGAGGTAGTGGTTCAGCTGTAGAGTGCTCGCCTAGCATGTGAGCGGCCGGGTTCGACTCTCAGCACCATGTAAATATAAAAGGCGTTGTGTACAACTAAAATAAATAAATAAATATTTTTTAAAAATAGCATTTATTTGTTACTAAAAAGTACATTAACGGCATTTCTATGCATAAAATGCTTTCAAATTAAGTAAATACATATAAATATCCTACAGGTTATAGAAATTTCTGATGTTCATTCTATTTTGTATAAATAATTTAAATTGCTTTTAACTAATAAAATAAGAAAATAATGAGGCATCTGTAGATAACTATACCCAAGTTGTGTTGATTTTAAAAAGATATTCATAATTATTTTATGTTAATTGTGTTCAAAATAATACCCATGGAGTTATAGGTTTATATTTATATGTTGTACAATGATTCAACATTATTTTCAGTTATAGCACCTTGCATGTGAATTATGTCCAAAAATCTATGAAACAAATCATATTTCTAGTACTTTACTTATTTCTAAGTAGCAGTGTATCTGCATGCATAATAAAAGTTGTTGCTTTTCTCCCCAAATTAAAAATTTAACTCTATGAGTACAGGGTTTTCAGCAGTTGTTTTGATACACTATTTTGTTTTCCATTTTATAATTCAAATACTATAAATATATTTTAGTTAATGCTCCTAAGTAGCAATATATACTATTTTAGAAACATAATGTGTGATATAAGCTTCAATTCTGAGAAAAGAGATATGAGTTATAAATAGAATTTCTCATTAGTAGAGAAATGACAAAATAAAATTTTCTTATACAATGGATTCGTTATATGAAAATTGGTTTAACAATCGTTTGTACTTCATTCTCATTTCAAGATCATGATATAAGGACTGTGGTATTTTCTTATTCAATATCAGCATTTTGTTTTCGTTTTCATGCATCAGGCTTCTGATATAAATATCCAAATAGAATGAGTGATCCAGTCAATTGATTGTTTTCTGAATTAGGCATTGCATTCTTTTCCAAAGCCACAAGCAATCTAGTTGTATGATATACATTTTTAAAATGGAAATATCTTCAATATATTAATAATCTTAGTCACTTGTAGTTCATATGAGTTTATCATAAACATAAAAAATGAATATAAATATTCTTTCTACTATCTATATATAAATGTGGAAAGCCACATAAGAAACATCCATAAATAATTTCGGCACAACACAAAATCATATAAACATTAATGATGATTACATTCACATTTAAATTTAATGTATATTGTGTATATGTGTACATTTTTCAAACTTTGATACTAGAATTTGCATCTAAGCTTTGGCATGTGTCAGCAGGCTAAACTAGAATATATGTTACCTCCTTCATCTTTAGTTGCTTAATCTGAAGAGTAAAACTAATATTATTAGGATAATTCAGATCAAATTCACAAATTATTATACATGAGGTTGAATATATAATTATTGCTCAAAACATTGTGCAACTATGAATACATAAAATGTTAAAATTTTTTTAAAAAATTAAAGTCTGTCTCAGAACACAATATGGTATATTTTAAATTGATATCTTTCCCAAATGTTTAATATCTAATATTGCACAACAAATAAAAACAAAACAATTACTTCAAATTAGTAAAGACATAAATTTTAAATTTGTCATATATGTATATGTGCATATGTGTGTATGTGTGTTTGTCCATTTATACTGCTGGAACAAATTGTGTTGTCGCCTGAAGCGATGGCCGCTTGGAGCAACAAAGCTGCGGGAATAAATTCAGAGGCAGACTGGAAACAAACAGGCTCTTTATTCTGCCAACTTCTCTCTCCGGCTCCAACAACACCCCAACACGCCGTCCACGCTCCTCCAACAACAACAACAAAATGGCCCCGAGGACGACCCACAATCCCCCCGGGCCAAGTCTCGCGAGATCATGCAAATGGCACCGACAAGATATGCAATGTCCCGAGCCAAGTCTCACGAGACCATGGAAGGTGGTAATGCTTATGGCTCACAGCTAACTGCAATCTTAGCTATCTCCTTTATTAGGGCTCCTGCAAAATTGTGCAATTTATAAAGAATAGAAATATATTTTTTCACAATTCTAGAGAATAGGAAGTCCAATATCAAGGTGCCAAGATTTCCTGTTATAATCTAATATGAAAAAAATATTAGCACATAAATATAAATATCTTAAAAGGAGACCAAAAATCTCTCATAAAGGATGACAAAAGAGAGAAATTACAGAGTTACAGTATGAGAAAAAACATTATTGTGAAGTTTTCTGAGATTCTGAGTGATTCTAAATAAAGATTGTTTTCATTGTCTACCAGAAAATATTTCAAATATTTTAAAACTCCTTCTAAACATCCTTATAGACCAATTTCACCTATAAAATTTAAGGGAATAATTGGTTTCAACCTTATTTTTTAACTACATAAAGATGTTCATGTCAGTTAAGACATTTTCTTTCTTACATAACTAAGTCTGTCATGGTATAGCTATTAGGAAATGCAGAGGACTGTGTATTTTAAAAATATTACCCAATAATGGGATCGCTGGATCATATAGTAGTGTTTCTATACACCAAAAAATAAACTATCCAAAAAAATATTTACAATAATTAAAAAAAAATCCATAGGCATGGATTTCATAAGGAGGTGAATGACTGTGTATTTAAATTACAAAATATTGATGAAAGAAGCTGAAAAAGACACATATAAGCTGACTGACACCCTTATGTTCATTGGTTGGAAATATTAATCTTGATAAAATATCCATATAGTGCTGGGATAGAGCTTAGTTGGTAGAGTGCTTGCCTCACATGCGCAAGGCCCTGGTTTCACCACAAAAGACAAAACAAAACAAAACCCTAAAATATCCAAACTATCCAAAGCAATCTATGATTTAATATGAAAACATGAATGATGTTCTTCACAGAAAAGGCAAAAATAATCCTAAAATTCATATGAAAAAACACAAAATATCCTTAATTGTCAAAGAAAGCAAACTTGAAAAAAAAGAACAAAGCTAGAGTCATCATAATACTTTCCTTCAAAATACACTGTCAAGTCATAGTCAAAAAAACAGCATGGTACTGGCACAAAAATCTGCACATAAACAAATGGAGCATAATGGAGAGCCCATTCATTTGTCATGCATATTTTAAATATTATCATCTTAAAATTGTGACAGAATTATGGCAAAAGAAATATAAAGTGGCAATAGAGAATAAGTCTTTAAAATGGTGACCCAATAATGCTGAATTGTACCTGGGCCCTATGATCATGTAAAAACAGGGAAAATCTACAAATCCCCCTACACCCTTTGTTTTCTGGAAAGTATCTACCTACAAAGAATTGCCTTTCTCTATGTGTTTTAGATAAGACTCTAGAAAGCCTCCCTTATCTCTAACCTTACCTATTGTGTAAAATTTTTGCTCTGGTGACCAAAATACCTAACAAGAACAACATAGAGGAGGAAAAGTTTATTTGGGGCTCACAGATTTAAAGTTCTCAGTCCATGTTTGGCAACCTATATTACTCTGGGCCCAAAGTGGGGCAGAGTAAGAGTGTTCACTGCATGGCAGCTGGAAAGCAAAGAGAGAGGGGAAGGGGCCACAGGAAAGATGTCCCCTTCCTGGGCATGCCTCCAATGACCACCTCCTCCAGCCATACCCTACCTTCTCAGTTAGTTCAGTGAAACCAGGATGAACTGATTAGGTTACACCTCTCACACTCCAATCATTTTACATCTGAATATTCCTGTATTAACATAGGAGCATCAAGGAGACACCAAATATTCAAACCATAACACCTATGACTAGGCCAGTTAGGAATTTTAAATATTTTCTTTTTTTGCCTTATACATGATGAGCAGAACTGCTTGTTCCTAGTGATTAAATGAAATGAAATGCTGTATGAAATGCTGGTTAACCCATTAAGTCCTAAGGCTTCAATTCTGCAAATATTCAATGAAATTTATACAGGTGCATTTTAGTAGGCTTAAATCATAATCTATATATAATTATTTTAGCAATATATAATTATATTAATTATGTGATTATACAATCATATTGATTACATTATATATAACCTATATGTATTAATTATATTAAAACCAATTCATGTTTTTTATAACAATTTGATTATTTTATCACTATTCAACATATTTACATATTATACAATTATACATATGTTTAAGTTTTTGTAAGTCTTCCACATCTAGCACAATGGGACAAATGGGTTAATCAAACATTGGTTAAGTCTCTTTGCTTAACCTCCAAGCACCTAAATATAGGCAAATCCTCAGCATGAGTCAGCACAGGTTCTCTTGACATTTTGTTGTTGGCCTTAGGGTAAATTTCCTTTCCATATACTATCAGAACAACTCACCCTTTTATTCTTCCTAATTCCTTTACACCTGACTTTAGCTTTGATTACTACTTTCTCTTTAAGACAACATTAACAAGAATTTTTTTTTTTTTTTTTTGTCTCACCCTTAGACATTTACCTTATAGCTCTTATGATTACAGCCCTTCCCTGTTGGAACAGTCTCTTTCCCCCATTTTTCTTTTATTCCTTTTTGGTACTGAGGATTCAACCCAGAGACACTTTACTATCAAGCTAAATTCCCAGAACTTTTTATTTATTTTGAGAGAGGGTCTTGCTAAATTGTTGAGATTAAGTTGCTGAAACTGACCATTCTTATGCTTTTGTTTCCTGACAGGCCTGAGCAACTGCATAGGACTCTTTCCCTGTTTATTAATAACCTTTTTGAATAAGATTTCTCTTTACTAAGTCTAAATTGATGCTTTATTTGACACCCAGTTTGAATGAGATCAAGTATGGCTCAGGAAAATATTCACAAAGCGGAAGCCATCAATATTTTGTTATGTTACACTTTTATCTTTGATGTCTAATTTTTTGAAGTTCTAAAAGAGAGAAAATATTTAGAAGATCAATATCTTGAAGAAATAAAAAAATTATGCTATAAATAAAATATTATGTAAAATAGTTTATTATATTAAAGCCCTACATACACATAACCTTTCTTTGCATTTAAATGGAAATATTGACTGTTACTTCATAAGAAGCATACACATGGAACAGATGCACTTATCTGGTCCTACATATACAATTAAAAGGTACAAGATAAAAGAAATACAGTCAGACACAAATCCACAACCAAGATCATACTGGAGGGGGAAAGATGAAAATGGTTCCTTTAAAATCAGGAACAAAAAAATAAGTCCACTTTCATTCAATGTTATTCAACACAATACTAGAAATCTTGGCCTGAGAAATTAGGCAAGAGAAAAAAAAGAAAAGACATCCAAGTATGAAAGAGGGTATCCAAATAATCCCTTTTTTCACATGTCATGATTTTATAAGAACTAACTAAAACACCAGTAAAAACTGATACATTAATTGTGTAAAATAGCAAGATAAAATATACATGTGAAAAATCAGCAGCACTCTTAACCATCAACAATTTGATGAACAAGAAGTGAAACAAACAATGCAATTCACAAGAAATTAAAAACACAATAATCTGCTTAAAAATGAACAATGAACAAATAATCTGAATAAATGTTTTTTTTTTTTTTTTTCAAAGAAGTTTAAATGGCAATGACATATTTGAAAAACAATGTTCAACATCACTATCATCAGGGAAATGTGAATCAAAACCACAATGGGAGTGTTGCTTAGTCAAAGAGTATTTACCCAAGATGCTCAAGGTGCTTGGTTCAACTTGCACCTTGCAAACACACACACACACACACACACAGACACACACACACACACACACACACAAAGTACACACACACAGAGTAATATATTTCTCATCCCAGTTTCCCAGTTAGAATGGATATAATCAAAAAGAAAAAAAAAATGCTGGTGGGAATGTGGAGAAAATGAAATTCTTATGTATTGTTGGTGGGAATGTAAATTAGTAGAGGCACTATAATTTCTTTGAGTCTGAAGTTTCCTCAGCAAACTAAAACTTTGACCTGGTTCAGCTATTCCATTTCTGGTTATATATTCAAAAGAAATGAAATCAGCACATCAAAGAGATATCTGCACTCACTCCCATATCTACTGAAGATCTCTCCAAAATAGCCAAGATATGGAATCAATCTAAATTTACTTTGATAAATGAGTATATAAAGAAAAAGTGGTATATCTACAAAAAAGGAATAGTATACAGCCATTGGAATGATGAAATCTTGTCATTTGTAGTAAAATGGATGAAAATGATAACATTATGTTAAATGAAATAAGACAGGTATAGTCAGACAAATACCACCTGTTCTCACGCTCATGTTGAGGCTAAAAATGTTAATTTCATGGAAGTAGAGAGTAATAGTGGTTGCTAGAGTCTAGGAAGGGGAAAAGGGAAGGACATAAAGGGAAACTGGATAATGAGTACCAAATACAGTTATATAGGAGGAGTAAATTCTAGAGCTTTACAGCATAGTTGAATGACCACAGTTTCTAACCCTTTTTATTATATATTTTAATAAAAAATTGACCAGAGATGAATTTGAAGATTCCCAACACAAAGAAATGAAATGCTTAATAACATGGATATACCAATTACCCTGATTTGGTCGTTACACATTGAATAAACGTACCAATGATCACGCTCTACTTCCCAAATATGTGTAATTATTATACATCAATGTGAACAAAAATATATCTTCAATGTAGATTAATAAGCAACAGTAGATTTGAAATGTATTTACATAAAGTAAAAATAAAGATTCAAGCTTATCATGAAAGAAGTGGTCTAATAGATGCAATGAGACCATCAGATTTTAATAGAAAAATTAATCAAACTATATATGGTCTAAAATTAAAATGACATAACTTTACCTCAGTGATTTTTGATGCCTTAAAATGAAACTATGATACTGTATTCAAAGTTTTCTTGGTTGTCATTACTATTTTAATACTAAGGTTCACCACTGATATTTTAAGACTAAGGAAGAAAAAGTAACAAAGATAGGTAACTTATTTTATGGCTTAGTTTTCTTTAAGCAAACAGTCTTCTGAGTATATTTTGATCCCATATTTTTGGAACTTATCTTTCTGTTGTTCACTGCATATCCTTTATAAAAATTAGTTATGGTACCAAGAGACTTGAATTAGTTTAGCACAATTCTGATGTAGAAGAGAATTGATATAATCAATTTCTAAAAATTGTAATATTTGCACTCCTCTTATTCAGTTTTGGTAGGGTTAGCCAAGTAATCAGCATAACATTTTGTTTCAGAAGCTAAGGGCTGTATGTTGCTACATAAGAATGGAAGAATGGAATGGAAAGATAAGGTATTCTTTTTTTTTAAATTTTTTATTCTAAGATTTTATAAATGAAAGCAGAATGCATTACATTTCATATTACACATGTAGAGCACATTTTTAGAAATCTCTGGTTGTATGCAAAGTATATTCACACCATTCATGACTTCATACATGCACTTAGGGTAGAATGAGTTGGATATCATTACCCTAAGATAAGGTATTCTTTATGTTGTAAAGTCAGAGTTGATGACCCTCAGAGCAAAGGGAAGATGCTTCCTATTGCTTGAGTTTTCCTGCTGCACATTCTATGCAAAATATTCACAGTGAGACCAAGGATCTGTTGCTCACAGAAGGTACACTCAAGACTGCTACTATGATTGACTTATACATAAAAATGGGTTATAATCTACTCCACAAATTCCTCTATGACTGAAAACATTTTCTGTTCCTCAAAATATAAGATTTCTACTGTGTATTATTTTCAGATTGGAGTGTCAGAATATTGTGTTCTATAGTTACCAACATTAAAAATAACTTTATATTCACTTGTGTCCCATAATTATTTATCTGCCAGTGTTGAAACTATTACAGTTACTTAACAATGCTTTTGTGAAAATTCGCAAAACTAATTTCCCCTGAGCATAATGTAAATATAGGTGAAGAACTTATAATGAAAAATTTCATGGTAAATTTATTACTATATTATTCCTAGGAAACCATAGCATCCCATCAATTGATTCTAAGGATTGTTACTAAAATTCACTTGCAAAATCCATTTCTCCCATTACTTATCCACTATTTTGTTGTTTCCATGTTACAGACTATGATTTCATTTCCCATAGAACAAAAATCTTGTTCTGAGGAGCTTCCCAAATTTCAGCAAGCCTCATCAGAAAACTGATAATCAATGAGGTGTATATACATAACAATCTCTAAAAGATTTCCATAACACAGTGTATTTTTTTACAGCTTGCCTGTCTTGAGAGAGGCTTTACAAAAGCAGCCAATTGCTTTCTCCACTGGGAGTTCTAGAAGGTAGAGATCAAGCAAGAGGCTAATATTTACCATTTCACAAATTAAAGACTACATGGTAAGTTTAGTGTCAAAAGCTTTAATTATTTTCCCCTGCTTTGTAATTTGAATAGTTTAATCCAGGTTTCCCTGCAGTCAACAACTTGGAGTGAAAATACAAACAGAAAGACAGCATTTACTGGAGCAGATAATGTAGCTCAAAAATGCAAGAATTATTTTCCAGGATGCAACAGAATGTTTTGCATTCCTTTGACCACATAATTGAGTCAAAACTCCACTGCTTATCTAATGCAGAGAACATGGGCAATGATATAAAATTGATTGAAATAGAAAAGTACATGAAATTTTTTTTGACAAAAGTGTACAATATTTGTTAAATTTATATCCTTTATGCAGAATTTACAGCATATAAAAGAATTGATGCATATTTTGAGTGCAATTTTCAGGAAAACTATATTGAAGAAGCAAATTAAGTTTGCATATCATATTTAACTTATCAACTGTCATCTATTATTTTTATGATAATCTTTCACTGATAATATTGTAGACAGTTTGGGAAATAAAATAATTTAGATGGCATTGATGTGACACTAACAGAGGTATTTTTAAAAGCATACAAGTGTGATAGAGTGTTGTAAATTCCTAAGTGTAGAGGCCTAATTGCTTAGAAAACTGAAATCAGCCCCATTAGGGCTACACCATTCCTGAAGTAGAGGAAAATTTCAAGAAGGTACTTGAAGTAGAATTTAGTTCTCCTGTCTTTCTCTATCAGTCTCTAATGAGTTGTAAGTTAGATTCATGATCTCCTAATTTCATTCTGTATTTCTTAAAGCATATATTCTTACTAATTAAAATTTTTCTTAAGCCTCCATAGTCACTTGAGGATATTAATTCCTTACTGAATCTCCAGTACCTATTACAATATACTTATTTCTGCATGTGCCAGTCATTCATTCGTTTATTTATCAATTCATCAGAGAACAGGTCATTTTTTGGTAATCTAATTTTGTCATGCTACATATTAGACCTTGAGAATTCAAATACAAATGAAATTCAACCATGACTCTAGAGAAACTGCTTGTGAAATAATTGCAACTAATCTCAAACTTCTTCCTGATTTACTTTCAGAACATATAATAGACTTTAACAAGATGGTGCATTAGTCAGCTTTGCTGTAGTAAAAACTCTGTGTCTTATGAGAAGGAAGGTGTATTTCTTGCTCATGCTAAAGGTAGTAGTTTTGTTCCTGCTCCATATTTTGTTCTAATTTCAAAATCCAGACTGAAGAGAAAGACACCAATGTGCACATGTTGTTAATCTGATGGAGGATAAATTGTGAGAAGACAGGTTTTCTGTTTTAATAGCCAGAAAAATTTATATTGCAAACTCTGACAATATGATGAGGGTAAAATCTCTGAGTGGTCTGAGAACAAGCAGTTTTTAAGTATAGTCAAATGTCCCTAACAGAGGAAGGCAAAGACTGAGTAATTATGCAGTCTGCTATTTATCCAAGGACTTGCTCTGAAGGGCAAACAATTTTGGGGTACAATTTTGATATTTCATACAGGTATTTCTAATTAGGCAGAGGTCACCAATTATTTTAAGTATCTGAACCCAGTACATTTTATTCTTTTTTTAAATTTTTATTTATAGTAATATGTATTACAGTTCATACTATACATATATAGCATCTTTTTACATAAAACAGTTTGTATACAAAGTATATTCACAGCATTCGTCTTCAATCATGCATTTAGAATAATGATATCCATCTTATTCAACCACTTTTTTCCCCCTTCCCCCCTTGCTCCCTCCCTTCCCCTCCCTTCCCTTTGACCATTATAGTGTTCCTCTAATCCTCCTATGTACCCCGACCCATCAATACTGTGAACTGGCTTCCTTATATCAGAGGAAACATTCGGTATTTGGATTTTTGAGATTGACTGATTTCACTTAGCATTATATACTCCAACTTCATCCATTTACCTGTGAATGTCATTATTTTATTCTCTTTTATTGCTGAGTAAAATTCCATTCTTCATGTGTCTTTTAACCAAATCCCTGAAACTGTCTTCATTACTGGTAGCATATACTTTTTAAAAAATTAGGAGTTGATGGTACTGAATAATAACTTTATTATGAAACAGGATGTAAAAATTAACAAAGAGCAAATTGTAGATTACTATTATTATTATTATTTTGCTATGTTGGTTGGGAATTAAGTCCTGTACTAGTATACCTAATTCTCTCTATATTACAAGGATCATTACACATGCTAAAATATTTATTCCATGCTGTTATATAAAATGTTGCTAGGTAAAATGCTGAACTCTTTTTAAACAAAATATTTACTTTTATATACACTCCTATATATGAATAACTTTATTCAGTGAAAATTTAGAGTTTCTGTCTCAAAGAAGCTTATCTTCTGTATTCCTCTCAGCTAGTTAGAAGCCTAAGGAAGAGAAAAATCCTATTAACAGAATGTTTTAGGTGAAATACAGCTGCGGGGTTGAAATTTCATTATGATTCTATTCTATTTCCATTGCCCCATAGGAACACATATACTTAATTCATCAGAGCCCCCTTATTATCTGTGCAACACCCCCTACATCCACAGCCAACCCAAAGCCATTAATATAGCCTGTTATAGCATTTACAAAGTGAATCCAGCTTTGAAATAGAGCAGGGCTGGCAGCATGTCCCACATGCTTCTAAAACATACACGCAAAAAGTGCACAGCATGATGTTTCTCCAAAGAATAACAATAGTCTCTTCATATACCTAATAATAATCCTATGTTCATGCTGATACGGTTAGATGGATTCAATTCCCATTCATAAGGTGAGGTATTGATTTAAAGATGAAATATATAACAAGTTTCTCATTTGGAAGAAGTCAACTCCACTGCTGGCAATTGTAAAATACTCTACCTCATGTAGGTAGAATCCAGTCATTCAAAAACAATTCCAAATTAGCTTGGAAAAAATGTAATATGGAGAAAATTTTATGCTCCATTGTACACTCTCTTGACAGTAACCTACATACATACATTTTTCTTTTTCTCCCTGTCTTGAATTTTCAAATATTCAGAAAGTAACATGTTTATCTCTCTGGTGAAGGAATAATAGATAATATTAATTTTATTTTATAAGCCTACTTATGACTCCATGTTAGACTTCTGCTATTCTCTCTCTGAAAAATTCTGTGTTGAAAACCCTTTTCTATTTTCCTCTCACATAACACATTTTATATTATTTTCTGATGACTTTTTTTCCCTCTCTGGGTTTTCTCCTTGTTTGTATTCATATTTCTTTGTAATTATCACCACCTATGTTTGTTCTTTAAATTGTATTATAAAACAAACGTTATTTTTACTTTGCAAAGTTTATCTACAGTAACGCTAATAGCAGTATTAAGTGGTAATGTTCATAGAACATGTGCTTTGGATTTCAAACTTTCCAGTACTTTTGACAGACAAAATATTTGTAGTGAAGAGCAGTAGTGTCTTGTCCAAATATTTCCCACTCCCATTCCTGCCCCTATAAGAAGTTTACCCACTTAGTTGTTTTACTTGGCCTTAGCTACTGAACCCAATAATATGGTGATGTTGTGATTTATTTTGGTTATTGGCTTTAGAGCTTCTTTTTATTGTTATTTTTTACTGACTTTTTGCTACAAACTATGGGATTTAGATTAATATATACTTCCCCCAAATAGTTTCCTTAAATAAAATGGTATTAACACTCTTTATAGTGTCTTTTCCCTTGTTGAAAATAATGATTTATACAACAGCAAGTACCTGTATGTACTTGCAAATAACTATTCTTAATTTTAATTCAATTTAATCTTATTAAGAGTTGTAAGAATAAGAAATATAAAAAAAAAACCCATGTACCTTAAATATGATTCACTTGTTAACATATTATTCATTTACTTTATTATTGTTTTTTCTCATTCTCATTCATATGAAAGTAAGATACATACCTTATTGCTTTGTTTCTGAGTGTCTAAACATATCTGTCTGTCACTTTAGAGTGAATTATATGGATAATGGCTTCCTAATACTTATACTTGATTGTGTATTTCATAATGGAAATGATATCTCACAAAGCCACAGTAGTATCAACTTTTAATTAATGTTAATAAAATTATACATAAATATCTTTCTAATTTATCCCTATTCTATTTTTATCAATAGATTCCAAAAAATACTTTATACCAATCTATCCGCTAATATAAAATGTGGTCTGACATTAGCAGGTCCAAGACCATGTATCCCAGTAACCACCCCCTCCAAAAAAGAATATGGCCCCTGGTGAATTATTGAATTTTGTAGTCAAAATATTTGCCTTCTTTAATCTGGATCACCTGTAAGATTTTATTTGTCCCATAGGATATTGTTGCTCTTGGAAGAAAATAGCTCTCCTGCTTGATATTTTCTCAGGATTAAAATTGAACTATGCATTTTTAAATAAATGCTCCATAATAAATGCTGTTCTTTTTGAGGGTAACCCATCTGGGTGCACACAATGTCCTCCAAATTATGGTTGGTGTTACAGTTTAGATCTGGAATGACTCCCAGAGGCTCATGTGTTGAAGGCATGGTCGCCAATACAGCAATGTTCAGAGATGGGGCTTTTAGGATATGATGGGTTCATGAGAGCTCTGAGCTCATCAGGGAGTTAATCCAGTTAATGATGCATCCATAATTTGAATGGACTATTTTTGAAACTGTAGGAAGTAGAACCTAGTGGAAGGGAATGGGTCCTTGGGGGCATGTCCTTAAAGACTATAACTTGTCCCCAGCCCCCTGTTCTCTCCTTGCTTTGAAGCTGCCATGCTGTGAGCAGCTTTGCTCTGTCATGACCTCTCTGCCATAATGCCCTGCCTCACTCTAACCCCAGAAACAATGGAGGACGTTGACAACAGACAGTAACCTCTGAAACCATGGGCTAAAAAGTCTTTTCTAGCCAGGCACTGTGGCGCACGCCTGTAATCCCAGCACTTGGGAGGCTGAGACAGGAGGATCGAATTGCGAGTTCAAAGCCAGCCTCAGCAATGGCGAGGCACTTAGCGACTTCAGTGAGACCCTGTCTCTAATAACATACAAAGAAAAAGTGTTGGGGATATGGCCCAGTGGTTGAGTGCCTCTGAGTTCAATACCCGGTACCACCAAAAAAAAAAATAAATAAATAAATAAATAAATAAATAAAAAATAAATAAAAATAAAAAGTCTTTCCTCCTTTAAGTTATTTTTCTGGGCTATTTTGTCAAAGTGATGAAAGTTAACTAACACATTGGTGATGCTAATTTTGATTATTGTGTCAAAGCTGTCCAGTTTATCCACTGTGTAATGAAATTCACCAACAAATTAATGAAGATTGTGGGAGGAGATACTTAAAGATACATTATAATATCTTGCTCCTCATTAAAGCTCCTTGTTAGAGTTAGCTTCCTTCATTCATTTTTACCAGATTTCTTTTTAAACTATGAAGTAGGCCTTTTTTATTCATGGTTTCTCCTTCTATGGTGTCAGTTACCCACGGTCAACTGGGGTTCAAAAATATTACATAGAAAATTCCAGAAATAAACAATTCATAAGTTTCAAATTGCATATCATTCTGAGTAAGTTTGGTGAAATCTCACTGGTTCTATCCCACCTAGGATTTGAATCGTTCATTTGTCCAACATATCTATCCTCTATTCCTCTATTCGTACTTTCCTGTGAGTCAATAAGTGGCCATTTTGGTTATCATATCAACTGTCATGTTGTCACAGTGCTTGTGTTGAAGTAAACTTTATTTTCCTTAATAATGACACTAAAGCACAAAGGTAGTAATTAAAAGGAGGTATCAGTTTAGAAAACATGGAAATACAAGTTAACATGGGTACTATGTACAAATATTGCAGGGCATATATATCAGGTTTCGTACTATCCATGCTTTCAGACATCCACTGCAGGTCTTGGAAGGCAAAGGGGCTCTACATTTATTGCCTACACTGATAGCTGAATCCAGCACTTGATTCACATTTGACAGTTAGCACTTGGCATTATACAAGAGAATTTCCCTCCTTATTACTCATTAATTAATAAAGTCATTCTCAGATCTATTTATTATTCCTGCTATGGTTTAGGCATGTGATGTCCCCCAAAAGCTCATGTGTAAGACAATACAAGAAAGTTTAGAAGTGAAATAATTGGGTTATGAGAGCTTAACCTAATCAGTACATTAATCCCTTGATAGAGATTTACTGGATGGTCCTGTGGGCAGGTGGCATGTCCCTGAAGAGAAGGTAGGTCACTGGGGGCATGTTTTGTATTTTGTATCTGGCAAGTGGAGTCTCTCTGTCTCTCTGCTTGCTGATCATGTTCCCAGCTGCTTTCCTCTACCACACTCCTTCACCATAATATTCTGCCTTATCTCCATCCCCCAAAGAATGGAGTTGGCAGTCTATGGACTGAGACTTCTGAAACCATGACCCCAAAATAAACTTTCTCCTCTAAAATTGTTCTTGTCAGGTCTTTTGGTTGCAGCAGTGAAAAGTTGACTAAAACAACTTCATATTGCATATTACCTTTCTATACCTATGTATTAGTATTGCTGATTTTGTGTGTGTGTGTCTGTGTGCGCGCGTGCGTGGTGCTGGGGATTAAACCCAGGGCCTTGTGCATGCAAGTCAAGCACTCTACCAATTGAGCTATATCCCTAGCCCATTATTGCTGATTTGATACAGATAAATATATTAAAGAATGAATATCCAATTTTGAATTAATATATCCCTATAAATTAATAAACTTAATGTCATGTTTGACCAACTAACACAGTATACTGATAAATTATTTTGGTTGGTAGTCAAGAATGTTCATAGGGATTTGCCCTATACTGTATTAACAAGTACATAGCATTCTTTGCTTGATTGTATAAACAAAATTTTAAAATAGATTAAGGTTTCACACTACACTTGGGTCAATTTTCACAACAAACAAATAAGATATTTATCTAATTTTTATAGCATGGATTTTGCATTATTAACAACCCTTTAGTTCTGAGAGAAAATTGTTATTTTAAGATTATGCTTCAGAAAAATGTACCTTTACTTCAGATCTGGTCAGTCATTCAAAAATCATTTGAATATGTTTTAAGTTTACTTACATTTTATTCTATTTCTGCACTTATGAAGCTATATTTTTATAAACATTGTTCAGTAGAATCCTTCTTTTTTCCTTATGCCTGCCTCCAATAGTATATTCTTGCAGGTCTGTGTAACGATAAGGAGTAGTGACTATATATCTCAAAGAGTTTTTAGATTAATTTAGTCTGCTTTTTTTTTTTAGGACTTCAAATTCAGATTTAGCATATCTGAGCTTTATTTAGTCCAAAAAGCATTGATTGTGCCATTCTCTTCATTAAGCATCTGAGACACAAAAATGAAAAACACCCTCTGCCCTCAAAGAGTTAGTGTTTTGGAAGCTGAGTAACACATCAGTGAGTGATTTCAATATTATATGACATGGTTACTGGAGCAACACTTTCCCTCATACTTTAAACAACTATATAAATGGAGAAGCTATGTGGTCATACCAGGCATTAATCAGTAGGCAGTACTGGAACATGAGCCATGGAAAAATTTGAATTGTGACAGATGAGGTCCACAATCACCCTGATTTTTCTGCCATGGGGCAGTTGAAATGCAGGCAGAGTCTCAGTGTATCTGAGTGGAAGAGGAAGAAATCAAAATCAGAATCTGCTACAGCAGCTATAATTTGTGAAGAAGGGTATTGAAAAACAATAGATGCAAAAGAGTAGGCTCCTAGACTAATGACCTCAAGCCTGGAACAAGATCAAAACTAAAATACATAGTCATTAATAAAGAGTAAAGCCATGCCTGACAGGACTCAAAAGATTTTCCAGTAATTTAACTGCCAGGGGAAAAAAAAATCATTTCCATTCAAAAGAAGACAAAATAACCCTAACTCACCAAAATTAATAATGTCTTATGTTCAAAGAAAAAAATCAGTAGTAATAATATTAATAATAATATCTATTGAGTATGTCAAAAAGCAAGATTTTATGATTCATAATTAGTAAATTGGTAGTTCAAAGATTTTGAGATAACTTAGCAAGGGCATTAAAGAAGTTATCTTCAACCTTTGGCTTTCTGAATCTCATTTATTTCTCTTAGCAGGATGTTCTTTAGTTCTGTCCATTTAACAGCAAATAACATAGTTTCATTCTTCTTTATGGCTGAGGAAAACTCCATTGTGTATATATACCACATTTTCTTTATCAATTCATTTATTGAGGGACAACTCAGCTAGTTCCATAACATGATTATTGTGAATTCTTTTGCTATATAATTGTCATGCATGTATCACTATTATAGTATATTGATTTTTGTTCTTTTGGAAAAGGAGTTGGATAGTTGGTTCATATGGTGATTCCATTCCAAGTCTTTTGAGTAATCTCCAAACTGCTTTCCAGAGTGGTTGTATCAATTTCCAGTCCCACCAACAATGTACAAATGTGCCTTTCCCCCATATCCTCACCAGAAATTATTGTTATTTGTTTTCCTGATTGTTGCCACTCTCACTTGAGCAAGTTGAAATCCCAGTGTCATTTTGATTTGCCTTTCTCTGACTGCTGAAATTTTTGAACATATTTTCACTTATTTGTTAGTCATTTATATTTCTTTGAGATCTTTTAGATTGTTTACATCTTTTTCCCATTTATTGATTATTTTGGCATTAATTTTTTGAATTCTTTATATATTCTGGATATTAATCTCATCACAAGAGTGGCTGAAAATGATTTTCTTCTATTCTGTAGGGTCTCTTTTCATACTCTGAATTATTTCCTTTGACGTACAGTCACTTTTTAAATTTTATGCTATCACATTTAATGATATCAGGTTTTATTTCTTGAGACTTAGAAACTTTGTTAAGAATGTTGGTGCCTGAGCCAAAATGTTGGAGTGTTGACTCTGTTCTCTTGTAGCACTAGCAATGTTTCTGATCTGATTTCTATGTCTTTGATCCACTTTGAATTGATTTTTGTGATGGGTAAGAGGTAGAATTCTAGATTCATTCTTCTACATATGGATATCTAATTTTTTTTTCTGCAACATTTGTGAATATGCATTTTTCTTCTCCATTGTAGGGATCTTGCATATTTATCAAAAATCAGATGATTTTATCTGTCTCTGTGTCTTCTATTCCATTTGTTGTAATGTCTGGTTTTATGCTAATAAATTATGCTGTGTTTATGCATGAATTTAACAATTAATCCCACTATATATGATGAACAAGCTTATGTAATAATAATAGTAACAGAAGGGGGATCATTAGAGTAAAACAAATGGATCAGAAAGAGGGGAGAGAGAGGGAAGGTACTGGGGAATGAAGTTGATCAAATTATGTTATGTGCAGTTATAAATATAGCATAATTAATTGTAGTACTATGCATAATGTAATGGACCAATAAAAATAATAAAAAGAAACTGTTTTCAATAGATAAGTGAATTTAAAAGGAAAATGTCATAACAAACAGAGATTCTCCCTAGAAAAATGAAAACTATAAAAACCAACTGAAAACTACATGACCTAAAATTTATAAACAAAATAACTTGAGGAATTTAACAGCAGGCAGAGGCTATAGAGAAAATTTAGTGAATTTTAGGCTAGATCATTATGTACAATTAAATCTGAAAACAGAGAGAAAAATACACCAAAATTATTTTTTTTAAAAAAAGTGAGTGATTGAAGTGAACAAGAAATGGTCTAATATGTATACATAGGCATATTCAAGCAAAAGGGAATAGGTGAGAAAATGGGGATGGAAAAATAATACAAGAAATAGTGACAAAATTTTCCAAATTTGGTAAAATCAGAAAGTCACTGGATTATACAAGTTAAATGCAAATAAAACATAGTTAGACATAACATAATTAAACATGAATACAAGGAGTCCTGAGAAACTTTTTAAATTAACCAATAGTAAAAAAAGACATAGTACATATGCTAGAGAAAAGACTTAAATAACATTGTATCTGATAGTAACAATGCTGGTCAAAAGACAAGGGAAAATTATCCTTGAAGGCTTTGATCACTGGGTGGTTGTGATATTTATTTTATATTGATCAGAACATACACATATGTATGTAGTCTTCCTCAAAATTAAATTTTTCTGATCATCAGAAAACATGATAAATGTAAAGGAGATCTACAGAATAGGAGGAAATATTCACAGTATAGCTGTCTAGCAATAGGCTCATATACAAAATATATGGAGATCTCCTAGATTGAATATGATAAGCAATTTATTGAAATAGGAAAAGTACTTGAACAAATACTTCACAATGGATATTACAAAACTGGTAATTTATAAAATCATCCTCAGGGTCATTATTCACTGGGAAAATGCTCATTCAATTCATAATGAGATTCCATATCATAACTACTAAGTTGCTTAAAATTAAGACACAAAACATGAAATACTAGCAAGAATGTAGAGAAACTAAACTTTAATGTAGTGCTGATAAGATTGGAAAACTCTCCAATCTTATGCTTTGAAGAGAAAACCCTTTTTTTTTTCTTTTACATTTAAACCATAACTATTCTATCCCCTTGCATTTCTAGGTATGTACCTAGGAGACATAAAATAGATATCCCCCAAATTACTGGTATATTAAGTTCCCTAGAAGCTTTACCAGTAGTAGTCAAAAACTGAAAATAACCCATATGCTCATCAATAGAGAGGTGGTGGCTTGTCTGTAAAGATGACTACACCATGACCACAATTCCTGTTATTCATGCCCTTATAAACCCCTCTTTTGAGGTTGAACTTCTGATTTGCTTTTGATTTTAATTGCAGATTACTTCAATTATGAAACATCTTAAGTTTTAATATGAGTTAATATGTCTTGCAGCTTTAACTTTGGTCTTTTGGAAAACTGCCTTTTCATCCAATTTCTTGCGGAACCTGACCTCAATACTATAAAATGGATTTTCCTTATAGAAAAGCTATGTGTGGGCACATTGGTTGATAGTACCTGATAAAAAGCCAGTGAACATCCACTATGTTGGTCATGTGTGATTGAGCAGTAGGATATCTATGTCTAGCTTCATTATGAGTATGACTGTAGGACAAACCCTTAGTGACCATGGTTGAGTGAACCCTTACACTATAAGAGGTCAGAGTTGTTGTTTGCAATAATTTGCTAAATAAAAACAGAAAGAACAAAATGATAAATAAAACAACATATACTTACTCAATGTGATGCTTTACACAAAAAAACTACATGATGTATGATTCCATCAATATCTGGGAAGCTTACAGGTCGGGGCTTTTTTCCCCTGCTGTCCCATGCTGGGATGGCGTCTCTATGGTGGGCAGGAAGCAGGTGGCATCACCATACCAGACTTTAAATTATACTATAGAGCAACAATAACAAAGACAGCATGGTATTGGCACCAAAACAGACTGGCAGACCAATGGTACAGAATTGAGGACACAGAGACTAATACATATGATTTCAGCTATCTTATATTAGAAAATGGTGCCAAAAATGTACAGTGGAGAAAGGATAGCCTCTTCAACAAATGGTGCTGGGAAAATTGGAAACCCATATGCAAGAAAATGAAATTAAACCCTTTTCTCTCAACATGCACAAAATTCAATTCAAAGTGCATCAAGGATCTAGGAATTAGACAAGAGACAATATGCCTAATAGAAGAAAAAGTAAGATCCAATTTCCAACATGTTGGATTAGGCCCTAAGTCCCTTAATAAGAATCCTATAGCACAAGAATTAATATCAAAAATTAATGAATGGGATAGATTCAAACTAAAAAGCTTCTTTTCAGCAAAAGAAAAAATCAGTGAGGTGAATAGACAGTCAACTAATTGGGAACAAATATTTAATACATGCACATCAGATAGAGCAATAATTTCTAGAATATATAAAGAACTCAAAAAACTTAACACCAATAAATAACCCAATCAATAAATGGGCTAAGGAATTGAAAAGACACTTCTCAGAAGAAGATACACAATTAATCAACAAATACATGAAAAAAATGTTCAACATCGCTGGCAATTAGAGAAATGCAAATCAAAACTACTCTTAAGATTTCCTTTCACTCCAGTCAGAATGGCAGCTATCAAGAACACAAACAACAATAAATGTTGGAGAGGATGTGGGGAAAAAGGCACACTCATACACTGCTGGTGGGACTGCAAAATGGTGCAACCATTATGGAAGGCAGTATGGAGATTTCTTGGAAAACTGGGAATGGAACCACCCTATGACCCAGCCATCCCACTCCTGGGTCTATTCCCAAAGACTTAAAAACAGCATATTACAGTGACACAGTCACTGCAATGTTTATAGCAGCACAATTCACAATAGCTAGGTTGTGGAATCAACCTAGATGTCTCTCAGTAGATGAGTGGATAAAGAAAATGTGGTATATACACACAATGGAATTTTACTCAGCAATAAAAGAGAATAAAATAATGGCATTTGCAGGTAAATGGATGCAGTTGGAGAATATAATGCTGAATGAAGTTAGTCAATCTCAAAAATCCAAATACCAAATGTTTTCTCTGATATAAGGAGGCTGATTCACAGTGGTGTTGGATTGGGGTACATAGGAGGATTAGAGGAACACTATAATGGTCAAAGGGGAGGGAGGGGAAGGAAAGGAGCATGGAAGGATAGAGGGGAAAAAAAAGAAAAGGTGGATGAATAAGATGGATATCATTATCCTAAATGTATGACTGAAGATTTGAATGGTACAAATATACATTGCATACAAACAGTGTTATGTAAAAAGACGCTCTATATGTTTATTATGAATTATAATGCATACTACTATTATAAATACAACACTTTGAATAAAAAAGTGCTAATCTTCAAAAAGTAAAAAAAATTCAAGTTAAATAAATAAATTCATACACAGTGAGAGAAATCACAAAAGAGGAAGTCAATGTTAACTAAGACTTGAATGAAAGTGGACATAGAATAGCTTCCTGATGTGATAAAAATATTGTACATAGTGATTAGTGTGTTTGTTACATGAGTGTATATACATACATATTTCAAGGTTATACACTTATGCCCTTAAGATATGTGTTCACTGTATATGAACGTACCCAAATATTTTCACTAAGCTAATATCAGTTCTTCTATAAAAGTAGACAATAGTTGGTCCTGGATGATTTATTAGGAGCTACACTATGTTTCTAGGTCATTCTAATAAATATTATAATATTTAATGTAGCTATAATATATTAATAATAATTTCCATATTATCAATGCAGCACCAGTCTAATTTTTAGTCTTCTGGTAATCTCTTTTGTAAGTTGTCATTCATCAAGAGATATTAATAATAAAGTTAAAGTTAATTTATGGAAAAAAAAGAGATATTAATATCCAAGAGGTGATCGCAATTTCAAAAATGAAAAGACCATTGTGGAGAATCACAGACTATTATCTGTATTATGTGCAAGAAAATTTTGTACTTACATAAACAAAGATTGATTTTGTTACACTTATGTTTCCTAAATTACATAAATAAAAATTCAAGCTCTTTTGTTAATATATTGTTCTATTTTTGACATCATCAAAGTTATGCATTGGACATCCATATATCTTTAGCATCTAACAACATTTTTGAACTCCCACATAATAATAATTGTTTTTGCTAGTGTAAGCTTTGTGTATTTACTTGCAAATTATGATGATCAAATTTATGGTATCATGCTTGGAGACTGATTATGACCAGCAGGTCAACCTTAGTTAAATGAAAGAATAACTATAACCACTAAGCAAAGGGTGTGGGACATCTCAGGCTTTATTTTCATAGATGTATAATTTGAAAAACATGAAACCCATATACACTGGAAGACTGGAATAATAAACACCATCATCATGCAATTCAAATTTCTCCTCAGTTTCTCAAGGGAAATTATTGGCATTTTCATTAAAAAAATTCCTTTAAACAACCATGAAGCCTAAGAAAGAAATATATTAAAAATTCTGAAGAAAATCATTTCTAGGAATTAAAACATATCCATCAGACTTACATGTTTCATATTTATATTTCTTTAACTCCTATGACAGTTTGCTAATAAATGTTTTTTTCCACATCTTATATGAATCTAGTACCATTTTGTTCACAGTAATATTGAATATTCACTTTTATATCTGTTGCTATTCTTGTTTTCACTTTGTCTCGAGAGGCATTGTTTATTTCAGTGATTTTTAGTCAATTTTCTCCGTAGCTCTACCTACACAAATATTTGTTTTTAAAAAGATTTAAATATTTAGGTAAATATATTTGAGAATGTAAATTACATTGTTACTTAAACAAGAATTATTCAACCACAATGATCTCTCATGACACTTTTTTAAGAGTATAATATTAACTGAATTCCACATATGAACATCGAGAATTTATTCTTAAATCTGAAGAAATAATATATGTATATGCAAATATCTATATCCATATCTCTACATCTACCTATCTAATATAATCTACCTATCATATCCATCTACCTATAATTTGAAACAACATTAAAAGGTCATAACAATTACAATTTAAGGTGCATGGTGTTTTTGTGCCTGACTATAAAAAATTGTCTAAACTAGAAAAGCAAATGATATCCTGAATGAAATTATTTATTTTGGCTATATATATATATATATATATATATATATATATATACATATATATATATGTTATTTTTGAAAACATTATGAAATTACAACTTTGAAAAATAATGTAGTAAAATATGGTTTCCATGATACAGCTCTTCATTGACTTTCTAGATTCTGATGCTAAATAGGAAAAAAGAAATTTACAAAAAAAAGTATAGACAAAAGAAAGGAAAGGAAAAGAGGAAAGGAAAGAAAGAAGGGTAGCCTGATCTCTGTTCACACAGATGTTTATTAAAGTCTTTGTATATGCAGATGGAAATAGCAAAGTATTACTCAGGCTGCTCTGGAATTGTGCTAATTATTTCCCCTGCTAAAATATGAGTGTTTCTTATAATTTTATATTAATAGTTACTGGAAGCCAATTATGCTTCCTGTTTAAATTATTAAGCCAGATGTTTCAAACAAGTATTTTCTGTTACAGACTAACATATATTCAGTACTTCAAAGAAAGTTAATTTCTTTTGCATAACTCATACCTGCTCTTATACTGAATCCCATATTTAATAAGATCATTTAATATCAAATAACAGGTCCTATAATCATCCTTTCTTTTTTTTTTCTTTTTTTTTTTTTTAGATGGGCATCTTACTATGTTGCGTTGGTTTCAAACTACTGGGTTCAAGTAATATTTCTACCTCAGCCTCCCAAGGAGCTGAGACTGCAGCCACATGTCACTATGTCAATCTTTATCATCTTTCTGGACAATGTTTTCCAATTTTCTTTATTCAATCAGTCACAAACTTCTCTGTATTCCCTCTTCTGAAATACTTCAAAAGCAATCATAGCAATCTAAGGCACTACCATGATGTATTAATCTCATACATACTAACTTTACTTCCCAGATTTATACTCTAAAATTAATAAAAGAGAGAGATCTTGCCATTTCTCTAACATGTTTAATGATCCTATATTGTGTTAATAGTTAAAATCTAATTTTTCCCCCATTGGATAGCTCTTTTGAAACATTGTCTCGATCCTTCAGTCCATCTTGAAAAAAAAAAAAAGTATCATTTAATTTAACTTAGCATACACTTTTATTCTTTACTTTTACTGGATCACCAACTACATATGATCTCTACTTGACTACCTCCTATTCATTTAAGTATCAATTATCACTAAGTCCTTAGGGAAGCTTTCCCTAAGAGCTCCTGTTGGACTTAATACACTTTTATAATTCTTCCTTGCTTCTCAGTGCCTTCACAAGCATAAACTTATCAAACATATACAGTAACTTTCTGAATAATCACGGTCTGCAATGATAAATTTTAAAATTCTTGGGGAAAGAGACTCTACATCTTATTTCTGAATCTCTAGGATTTGTCCCATACTAGGAAAATAATAGTACCTAGTAAGGAGTTTTAAAATTACCAATGAAATGATGGAGTGAAATGGCAGACTGAGTTATCCATGATTATCCTAAATACATGTATGAAGACACAATTGTTGTAAAAATACTTTATATAAAACCAGCAACTTGAAAAATTGTGCTTTTTATATGTAATATGAAATGAAATGTACTCTGCAAATATGTATAACAAAATAGAATAATAAAAAAAAAAAATTAAGATAAAGAATTGAATAAGTAAAATTTTGCAAGAAAAAATAATGGTTGAAAGGGAATTCTAATTAGGGTAATTGTGAGTTATTTAAACTTGACCATATATCTGTTGAAGACTTATCAACTTAATATAAGAGAAAGACAAAGGTTAACATTATTAGGCCTGACATTAGAGTAACTATTATCATCAGGGGCTTTGTCAATTCAATATGGGAAACATAGATGATTAAAGGCTAAATGAAATGATTGACAGTCCTGTGGTGCTAGATCGTCAAGGAATTGGAATTCAGCACCAAAGAAAAGAAAAAGACCAAAGAAAAGACTCTGTAGTCCTGTACCCTGGAAGTGATGGAACATCATAGATATTTCAGGGGGTTAGAGTTTAGCTTCAATTCATGTCAATCTCCAAAATTAAAATAGGTTGATTCTACATGAAAGAGGTTGATTTATTTTAGCAGACTCCAATGTAGATCTATTGTGGAGAAAAACAGCATCCTATGCCTCAGTCACTTACGTGAAAATTTTACTGTACTAGATCCTTCACACATTTAAAAAGTAAGAAAAAGAAAAGAGCATATAAGCAGAGACAACAGAAATTGCATGAAATACAAACGGGCTTACAAAGGATGTCTTCATATTTCAGAGTTAGCAAAATGCTATTTCAAGAAAATGTTTAATATATCAAAAAGGCAAAAAATAGTATTAGGATGTATAAATATCAAATGGACAAGCTTGAATAAAATGATATAAACTAAAAGGAGAAATGAAAATGTTTTTGAGGACAGTTGAAAATTATTAAAGTAGAAGATAGGATATAATTAAAAGATCAAAATACATTATAGAAAAATAATATGATGGGAAAAAACATTACAGATTCAAAGATAAATCAGGAAGTTTGAGAACACATGGAATTCAAGTCTCAAAAAGATGAGTAAATGAAAAGATCAATAATAAGTAAAAGTGATCAATAATAAAACATTACACTAAATAGATAACGTCGTATATAAAAATAAGGATGTTGATAAAATTCTCATATAAATTAAACATATCAAAAGAGGATATTAATAAAAACTTTTTCTAGGAAATTCAAAAGTTTAAGAGAAATAATAAAATCTGTAAAATATCCATAATATATTGAAACTGACAGGAGAAGAAATTGAGAATGTGAATATTATAAAACTGAATGAAGTTGAGTTTGGAATTAAATTCCACCTTACAATCAAACTATGTGCCAAGATGGCTTTTATTTATAATTATCAAATATTCCAGGAAACTATATAATTATAAACAAACTGTGGTAATAAAAGATGACTGGCTCTGTGTTTATTTAAACAGGCCATCGTGGCTTTGATATTAAACTTTGGAAGGGCATTACAGGGTTGACAATCAAAGTACTAATACCACTAATTTAAACACTCTGAACACTACAGAGAGAATTAAAATACTAAACAAATGGAGGAGTGCTTCAGTGATGAGTGTAATCTCATATGGAAGCACAGGAAAAAGGGAAAATGAAGAACAACAAAAAATATTGATTGCTACACAATTAGTAAAGGCAAATCATCCCCCCAAATCCCTTTTTGAGAAACTAATTCTAACATATTTATCAAAATACAAAGTCTAAACAAAACCATCATGAATAAATACACTAAAATATAGATACAATAATTAACAGTGTGATATTAGCTCAATGATAGACAACTAAAAAATCAATTCAAAATAGGAATCCATAAACACACCTTCATCTATAATTAATCTCAGATTATAGTAGAGTAAAGGACAGGGAAATAGACTTCTCAACAAATGATGGTAATTCAACTGATAACCATACATAATGATGAAACTTTATTTTCACCTCCATACTAAAAAATAAGTACAAATTGAATAGATCATAATGTAAAGTTTAAAAAATGCAAATTATACAAAGAAACATAAATGAATACCTTCATGACTTTGGGCTAGAAATTTTTAAGCATTATACCAATATGTAAAGATTGATAGACTTTTCTCTATTAAAATTAAGAACTTGTGTTTGTAAGATGTACCAGTAAGAGAGACCAACTAAGCCATAAAATGCCAAAAGATACTTGAAATCTAAATAAACAGTAAGACTAGTAGCAAAAAAGAATACCTTAAATATGCAAAAATTAAAAGAATTTTAATAAAATAGAAAATTTGGCATAAGGATGAAAAAGACAGTTCAGTAAAGATAATTTCTAAGGTATCTATAGAGTAATAAAACATAGGTCCAATCTCATAAATTATCAAGTAAATACAAATTAAAGACACAGTTCATATAGCTACGTACCTGCCAAAATACATAATGTTAATAAAGAGTGTCATAAAAAGGGAATTATGGAGACACAAAGCAATGGGGACACTCATGCAAATTGATGGACAGGTAAATTAATAGCAGTACCACATGTCTACTAAGTTGAAATTAGCATATTTTAAAACCCACCTATGTTAATTCTTGCTATGTACCTAACAGAACATTTGTGCATATGTGTACTACAACATAACTGCAAAAATGTTCAGAGTATCATTGATTGCAATAGGCTCAATTGGAAGTAAATGATATGCCCATGAAGAGAAAAATGGAGAGATAAATGGCACTATAGTAATACAGCAGTATACATTTTAACAAGCAAAAGGAACAAACTATGGTTTCATAACACAATGACAATGCTCAAAAGTACTATTTTGAGCAAAGTAGCAAGAAGCAAGTCATAGTAAATATGTGCTTTCATTCATGGAAGTTTAAAACAGGCATTCATATAAGTTTAAACTTTAGCATTAGTTTGAGTAGTTAACATCTAATAGCTCACATTTATTAGGTAGTTAATACCTCTGGGAAAAAAAAGAAAAGTGGCAAATTGTCAAACAATGAGGAAATTTTTCTGGAGTTCTGACAAGGACTCTTAGTACAGAAATAGGTGTATATAAAGAGATTCATTTGATGATAATTCTAGTTTAATACTGGTTATTCATGAGTTTTCCTTCATAATTCATACTTCAGTATAAATCCATTTTAAATTCATGACTTAATTCTTAGGATAACCAATAAAAACAACAGTATAAAATCTTATAGCCTTCAAATTTATAAAGGGGTAAATGAAATGTGAAATTTTTCAATCAAAAAGATGTCCAGAAAGGACAGAAAAACAATGCACAAGAGAGATAGGAGAAGTAAAAAATACTTAATAATATGGTGGAATTAGTTTTAAAACAACACTATTTTAAAACTATCAGATTAGGTAAAGAAAATAAAAATTATTCCTCAATCTGTGTTCGTTAGAAGAAACATATACAGCATGTAAAACTATAGACTGAAGAAAAGCAGGTAAGTTTTGTCATGCAAACGAAAAAGCTAGGCATAATTAAATTAGATTAGTATTATTTGAAGAAAGCTTGATGTGAAATGTGTTCAAATAAAACAGACATTGAAACTTATGAAAAATTATATACATATTTTCTCTATATATTTTTTTGTAAAGAAAGATAGAATCATTGCAAATTTTTAGGCATCCAATAAGATCTTATTTTCAGAGGTATGAAGTTTCTCTAGCATCTGACTCCTACAGCATTGCATTAGCCTACAGCTTTCTCTAGGGGTGCCTTATTACTTTGACTTTTCTCAAAATTTACAACTATGTCTGGAATATTATAAAGCACTTAAATGCTGAGTGAATACAAGAATCAGGATTTTGATGATTACTTAGCATTTTAATTCATCTATCAAAATTATCTTTTAAAATAAAGTGGTAACATTAGAGCATAAGGTATTTGTGGTTATATTTAGTTTACATTATAAATGATTGACTTTATCAAGGATTGGGAAAATAGGAATAATTTAAATATCTGTACCATATGATCCAATTAAACTACTTCTTGGTATGCATCTAAAATAATTAAAGTATGCATGCTTTCAAGATGAATGCATACCCTGTTTATTGCAGCACAATTCAGAAAAGCCAAGTTATAGAATCAGCTTGTCCATCAACAGATGAAGAGTTGAAAAAATTATGGTATATGTACGCAATTGAGCTTTATTTAGTCATAAAGAAGAATAAAACAATGTTATTTGCAAGAAAATGAATGGAACTAAGGACCATAATTTTGGGCAAAATTAAGACTTAGGAAGAAAAGCATCATGTTTTCTCTCCTATGTGGAAGCTAGGCAGACAACACTGGAAATAAAAGCAATACAAAAGAAAAAAAAAAGGTGGTGCACACCTGTAATCTCAGCTGCTCGGGAGGCTGAGACAGAAGAATCAAGAGTTCAAAGCCAGCCTCAGGAACAGCAAGGCACAAACCAACTCAGTGAGACCCTGTCTCTAAATAAAACACAAAATGTGGCTGAGAAGGTGGGAAGGTGGGTCAGTGGTTGAAGGCCCCTGAAATTAATCCCCAGTACCAAAATAAATAAATAAATAAATAAAGTAATACTATGAAAGTTGAAGGGAGAACATTAGCATAGAAGAAGAGAAACAGGGGTAGGGAGTAGGGAAGTAAGAAGGAGATATTGGGGAGTGAAATTGATAAAATTAAGTTTTTGTGTATGTATAAATACACCACAATTAAACCCACAATATTGTGTAATTAATATGCACCAATAAAATTTTTTAAATATCTTCTAATTTTTCAAATGATTGCTCTTTATATTAAATACAATTTATTTTATTTTGAGATAAAAATCACATTTCGCAATATTGGCAGAATTTCCATTTAGTTAGTAGTGTCAAAACACCAATTTTGATATGGAGTATGGATCTGTGAGTATTTCAGGCTGCATATACTAGGTTGCTCAGGCAAAATGATAAATTAGCCTACAGTAATAAACGAAGCTAATTTTGTTGTATTTATCGAGTATTTGCTCCATGTACAATCATTGTCGAGACTTGAAGGATAAATGATGCATGAGTCTCTTCTCTCAGTACCCTCATCATTTAATTCAGCCTAGCTATTATGCATTTTAGAACTGACAGGTCAAATTAACTTAGTGAATTGATTATTAGCCTGTAATAAACCAGATAAATTTGGCATAATAAATTATTCTATGAATTCATTTCTCCTTTTTTCAAACTATTTTGTAGACTTGGGTATAAGCAAAAGAAAAAACAATCTACTTTGAAAGGACATAATTTAATTATAGAAATTTCCTTCTGTAAAATTTTGTGTGCATACTAAATGATGGATATTATGAAGATACTTCAATAAACAAGTCATGGAGCTACCATTTTTTGTCATGGTGGATGGACTACAATAAACATTTAAAATAGCCAGGAAACAAAATAATTTTGTGTTGATTATACTGAAGAATTAGCTGATATGTTTCCCCTACCTCATGTCCCTCAATGGTTCTAACCCAGTTTACTAGAAATGTGATTCAGAATGTCCAGGTTTGGCTAGTTATACAAAAAGTGTCAAGAGGAAGTAGAGATTTTATTCCTATTTCAGTTTCAAAATGATGCTTTCAATATGTGTAGTAGAAATCAGAGTTTAAGAAAGAAAACTTTCTTAGTTTATAAAGGGAAAATTTTCAAATGCCAAATTCTGAAAGTCTCAGGATCTAAAATTTATAAAATAAACCTTAAAATACAAAAAAATATAATGTCAATCAGTTTTTCTAAAATAAAATAAAGAAAATAAATTCAGTTGGAAATATGAAGAAGAAATTCAGAAGAGCATATGAGTTAAGAGCAATTTATGGAATTTGGAAGATAAGACCAATTTCCTAGTACTCAGAGTGGGGTAACAGAGCATGAGAAATGTTCTATGTGCTTACTTACTTGCAAGGGCATCCCCCATCCTCCAGGATCTCTAGGCTATTTATGGCTTCTTCCTACAAATCTTCAGAAATTGAGATAACACCCTGGGAAGAAAGAAAATAGGAAACATGCTCACTGACTCAGAAAGCCCCCCCAAATTCCTTGGTTTGCCCTTGACTACATTAAAAATTTCTGTACTAAGCACAATGATGCTTGAGATAGAAATTAAGTAGTAATTACTGGACAAAGTTACCTCTCAGGAATACCGAAGCTTATAGTCTGTGAAATTCATACTTGGTTAACATTTAATAGTTAAAGAAATGTAATCTTTGCTTTCCAAGAAATAGATTGGATACAGGAGAGTCTTATTTTAGCTAGGCTTTCAGGCAGGGTATGTGCATCAGGGCTCAGGTGTAAGCAATAGCAGCTGACTTTGACTGAATAAATAGAAAAGTGTTATTGACTAACTAAGAATTCTTGGAAAGTGTTGAAGTGCTAGGTTGAGACTAAGTGTCCAGAAGCAAAACAAAACATAACAACAAGAGATGGCAAAAGAGGTCTGAAGAGGAAATTGAGAATGCCAAGTAGTTCTAAGCCAAGAACTAAACTTGACTACTTAAACTTAAGCATCAAAGAATTTCTGTGCCACAAACAATAGTTGAGAAACCTGCTGCCTAAAGAAATCGCGCACCTCAGTGACAATCTGTAATGCAAACAAAAGAAACAAAGCCCAAAGAAATAACAAGATTTTGAGCAGCAGCTTTGGCATTCTCATTTTGCTTATTTCTAAACTGAAGAATATTAATAAGCATGGAGACACCAGCTGCTTCAACAAAGATGCAAATGCAACAAAAGCTTTAAAAATGAAGTTTCTTGTAGGCATAGCAGCCTGAGTGCAAGTTGTCTTGGACGGACATAATAGCTATACGGTTTCAAGAGGCCAAAGCTCCTTTTTTCTTACACTCTGGCATCAATATAAGGCTGGGGAAGCATGTCTACCAGTTTAACGACTCATGGAATATAGGAAAGGGTGATATCTTTCTTTCTATAAAGGGTACTTCTTATAGGCCATTGGTCATAATCTAAATGACATGGCTTTGATTTATACAAGGGAGTATGTATTGTCTAATGATCAGATATGCCGTGTCATGTGTTCAGGCATCTTCTGTTACTATGGAGGAAGGGGAGAGTAGAGATGCAGGGGAAAAGCATTTCAATATGAAGTCTTCAATGGGTACATTAAACTGGTGGAATTGGGCCACATACCTGTAATATCTACAAGGGATCTGGGGGAAAATGATTTTTGGTTTCTTCATCAAGAAAGTAGGAATCACAAGTAGGAAATTATCCAACCAAAAGTGTGTTCCAAAGATACAGAGCGGCCAGAAAAAATGACAAATAAGTACTAAGGGAAGGACTTCTGAGGACATAACATTTGTGATGAGACTTAGAGGACCAAAATGAAGAATTTTTGAATACCTGTGTGAAGAACATTACAAGAAAATGAATAATTCATCAAGAACAATTGACATAAGGTAGGAAAACAGTTTGATGTTTTCAGTTAATACCATGTATCAATAGACCTCAATCAGTAATGTACAGCATAACAGAAAATGAAGTTGGAGAGGTAGGCTGGAGCTTTTGGGCTTGTGTAAGAAATAAACATTTATTTTAAAATAAATTGCAAACCAGTGAAGGTTTTGATAAGAGCTAATATGATCAGATTTGTTTTCTAAAGTAATCACTCTGATTTGGGGGGTCTTAAATTAATTATTTAGGGGCAGAGAAAATGTGGAAAAATTAAGGGGAGAAGTATCACAGTGATCTTGGTGAGATAGAATGCTAGCTTGGATTTTAGTAAATGGGTGACATCGGTCAACGCTTAAATCCAAACATGCCTCAACATAGAATGTGGAGGATATGAGCATATTCTGATGATGAAAACTTGATATTTATTATCATAATTGGTACAACTCTAGCATTGAAAGATATTATCTAAAGAAGATAGAGTTGAAAATAAAGAGAAGACCTTAAAACAAGTATTTAGATACACAGCCCTGCAGTTTAGATAGAGAAGGTAGCATTAGTAAGGGAAAAAAACTCACTGTAGGTCAATAGAGTATACCAACAACAACAACACAACAACAACAACAAAATCAAAAGTGTCTGAAATACTAGCAGTAAGAGATATTCCTAACCTAATAAGGTATTTAGATAGGTATATTAGTCAGCTTTTCATCACTGTAATAAAATACCTGAGGAAAAAAAAAGAAGAGAAAATTTATTATAGCTCACAGTTTCTGAGATTTCAGTGCATAGTTCTTGGCTCCTTCACTTCGGGTTTGTGACAGACAAAACACCGTAGTGGAGATTGCATCATGGTAAAGTATTCATGGCGGCCAAAAAGAAAAAAATAAAAAAGACATTAGTAATCCAGGATGCCTATATCCATTTCAAGGACATGTCCCTCAGTAACTTGACTTTCTTCTACCAGGATCCCACCACCTCCCCACACCACAATAGACCTTCAACATATGAACTTTGGGGAACATTTGAGACCCAACCCATAACTACAGGGGAAAAAGTTGATGTTGACAAAGAATAAATTGATTAGCTATATTCATCTTAGGGATAATCTACATATGCTTTTGCATCAAAGTAATGAAAATTATCAAAAATGTGTAAGAGAAGAAAGGGGATGTGGCTCAGTGGTAGAATACTTGCTTAGCATGTGCAAGGCCATAGATTCTATCCCCAGAACCTGCCTCTCATGCACACAATGTAGAAGAGATGATTGTAACAAAAATAACATCCTATACAAGGTAAACCTAATATACTTCTGGTAAGTTTCCAAATTATAGACCACAAGTAAGTTATTTCATTGTGTTTAAAAATGTATATCATTCTACCTATTTGTGAAAACTCTCTCAGTTGGTGCAATTTTGGTAATACATATGCTGAATCCAAAAATTTGAACTCTTAAATAAAAAACCACTGATATCCATCAAGTTTCACCTAGAGGATTTTTGATATATAACAAATTACCTTTCTTGATCAAGCCATGTTTAAGATACCTGTAGTTAGCTGTGCAACAAATCACTTTTGAATCATTACAGATATGAACAGCAAACATTTTATTGCCATTGTTTCTTAGCATCAGGAATAGGTCATAGTATAGCTGGTCTGTAGCTCAGTGTCCCAGCATAGGCTGCAGTCAAGCCTGCAGTCAAGATATTAGTTAAGGCAGTAGTAATCTAAAGGCTTAACTGGAGGAGGTTCACTGAAATGTGCCTGGGTGAGATACCACTTCCCAACTGTGTGAGTCTGCCAATTGGATAGCTAACAACCTGTCAGTAGGGTTCCCCCAGAATTTGCAAGAGGAAGAAGGGATTTTTTGTAATCTAATCTTATCTTTTTGTAATGTAATCTTGGAACTATCATTTTATCCCCTTTACTGTATATATTGCTTGCTATAAGGGAGTCACAGAAGGGGAGACCACCCAAGGGCCTGAACATCAGGTGGCAGGAGGATTTGGGAGCCATTGTAGAAGCTTCCTGTCATAGGGCACTACTTCACCTGATTAGGTATTTTGTTACTGTTTGTGTTGTGATCATTGTTGTTAAGTGATTTCTTGTTATGTTCCCTTATTTCCAATGGATTTATCCAGCTATGATTTTATTTTCCTGGGAAAATTATGAATTTTTTTATCCTACAATCTCAAGTACAATTTTGCCTTATTTCATAATATTCCAAGTATGTAAAATTTAATATACAAATAGAGCATGCTAAAATGTTAAGTATTTTAAAAATTAAGTCAATTCTAAACTAAAAATCATAGATCTTAAGATTTAAAACACAAATGACTGGTACAATCTAGATAAAGTAAGATGGGAATAATAATCTGCATGCAATTTTGAGATGGATATACTGTATAAACTTTACTTGGAGATGTGACACTTTAACAGTCCTCAACTATTTATGAGGAAAGGTAATCAATGGAAGCATGCTGGTGAATCCTGAGGTCTGCTAATCACGAACAAATCAGTTGCTACTGACTCTAATACTAAACATTTTACATTTTCATATGATGTTTTGAAGCATATGTGCTTGAGTAATTAAACATTCAGCTACTTTTCTAGCAATAACTTCAAAAAACATATTTCTTCGTTATATGGTCTTTTTGTTTTTACTGCATGGATTGAAAATCAAGTTCCACTTAGCTCTTTACTGCATTGTTTAAGAACCTGCTGCCTTTTTTATATGTGTCTTTGTAAATCATTGAGTTATTTTATCTTCTCATTCTGATTATGAAGAAGGCACCCTGTCTTCCCAGGTAAGTGTGTCCTAAACTAGGTTCAATGTTTGAGATGTTGGTGGTATTTATTGAGAAGAATAGATAAATGAAATTCTAACTTCTGGGTTATGTTGCTGGACACAATTTTCAGATAGGCGTTCAATAGTCTCTGAAATCCATCTGTATACTATTTCGTAGCAATGCTTCACTTGCACTGAGTAGACTGCTAAAGAAAAGAAAACATAAATAAATTCTCGTACAATTAAGCCCCTGGAATTTTAAACAAAACATTATTTTTCATGTCTATAGTTAAAATAAGTTGAAGGGTTTATATTATTTAAATATATTTACTTCACAAAGACAATGGTGTACATTGTCTAAAGGAAAATGTTCCTCATGTGTGGAGCTAAGATGTGCATCAAGTTAGAAGAAAAAATTGTTGACCTGTAATCCACTTTTTATAGCACTAATGTCCTTTAATTATTTAACTCAGAAATATTATTATTATGAGCAGACTTGATATTTTGTGTTTTTATTTTACTTTATTGCCCGTGAAAGGAACTTTCTAAGTTAACTATTATTCTAAATATGGAAAATAATAGTAATTAGATTAATGGCACGTTAATAAAAAGTTTCAAGAGGAGAACCTATTGGCTGATAACTATAGACAAAAGCAAAAAAATACAATTTGAATGCTTTTTTCATCTTAGATACTATCAATCAAATTATATTATTTTATACTGGAATAACAGTGTGAGATTTCTATGTTTGGCTTAAGGCAAATGGAGTAGAAAAAAATCCTCCTGTAAATCTTTTAGTAACTGGGTGGTGGGGGTGGGGGCTAGTCACTATTTAAGTGGTATGTGGAATATAAGATCAAATTAATTAAAGAATTCAACATCAAATTAATTTTCTTCAAGTTTAATTTTCTTTGTATGGAAGCAAACATATCTCATTGATACAAATAATTTGTAGAAGTTAGTAATTCAGTTTCTTCCCAACTTCTAATTAGCAATAATCATTAGCAATAATTTTATTATAGTTACTAAACATAAAATATAATAAAATTATGAAATAATCAATTATTATTTGTGAATGGTAAATTTAAACTTTAATGTTAAACTAAGAAGTGTAGGAATTATTTTCTGAATTGTAGATGTGTGTGAGTGATTAAGAACAGAAATAATACGAGAGTTCAGTATCTGCTTCTTTTTCACAAAGTAAATAAAAAAGAGATAAGATGTATGGGTTAATTCAGAATGTCTGGTTTATGTCTCACAAAAGCACACAATGATTTGCAAAAGAAAGCAAATATTTATCTGTCATATGAATTGTCACATAATATACTGTTTCTATATTGTTGTATTAATTTAACAAATTTTTACTGATTGTCTTATGCATGAAGAAAATGAGAAAACGTGCAAAATTCAAGGAAACAAATAATAAGCTATCAAATGAACTAAGAACTAATTAGAATTAAGAATTCAAATAAAGGAAAAATAAGGCTGGATAATTTATTATGGAATAAAATAAAATGTGTCTCCCTGGGATGGACATTCTAAATATTCTTGTCTAAAATTCCACTGTTAGGTGGCAATTAATTAAAACCCCCAAATATGAGATTCTTTCTACAAATTCTAAGGGAAAAATATTTCAGACACTGGGAAAGTACTTACAAAGCCACACAAGAGGGAACATGTTCAGCAAGATTGAGAAACAGCATGAGGACGCAGGTGGCTGGAAAACAGTGAAGATCACAGTAACTGAAGATGAGCTTGGAGAATTCAGAGAATTGAGACCATATTGAAGACAAAAATTGAATTTTGTTCCTGCTTTATTAGAAATGCTTTGGCAAGCTTTAAGCAGAGGAGTGACTGATGTGATTTATGTTTTTAAATGTACACTCTGGCTGCTACATCAAGTGTGAAAGCTGGGAAACATCTTAAAAGGCTACTGGAATTGTCCCAGAAAGCAGAGACAGAAATAAGAAGCTGGCCCAGTAAACCTCAAATTGTCCTGGGAAAGATGGGACAAGGAATACCTGTGGTCCTAAGGGGGTCAGGAGTTGGGGGGAGGGAGGATTCAGTTCAGATGGTCCATACCATAGCTGTTTTGACTGAACACATTAATAAAATTATGTAATTGACTATTTTCAATGACTGAAATAATTGGTAATAGTTTTTGTCATTTTAAATACAAATTAAGCAGGTATTCATGGCACAAATCTTATCCACTTTAAACCACAGTCTCACTACAAGCTATTCGCAATACACGAACATTCATGTTATTCCTTCCAAGCATTTCTTCAACTAAATGTACAAAAATGACAAATACATAATCTCCAATAGGCCTCTAATCCTTTGCCCTACTGTCATATGAGGCATTAGCTTATTATATTCTTGAAATAGAATTCTCATCAGTGCCAAAGGCTGTCAGGTATAATTCAGCGTATCAATTCTACACAACTAAATAGAGGTCAGAGAAAGTATTTTTTAAATATAATACAAATCTCTTTGCATTTGTGTTTGTATTCTCCATGTTAATGTGAAAGATCTTTCGATTCACAACGTTCAGCTCAAAAAATTGTATTTTGAGCTTCTAAATTCAGAGTTAAGATTAAACCCAAAAGGATTTATCCTTTGCTGAAAATTACATATTTAATATGATATTCAAAGAAAATTTAGTTGGTTGTATTGATTTTGAAAGCTTTTGGCTGCACAAATCATGTTTTCTCTCAGAAACTATTGTACAATTGAATAACATATAAGAACACTGATAGTTTTATTTTTTAAAATATGAAAAACTGTACCTGCTACACAAATACAATAATAAGTCTACTGGAATTTTTTCAGTTCTTCTAATCCTTCAGATATTTTAAAATTTATATAACAATTCTATGGTATGTTCGGTTTTATGATTTTCATACTTTTAAAATATTCCTGCTTTAAGTTTCTCTTAAAAAATTAAAGCTATCAATTGAGTTAACTGAAAAACATTCAATATCCTTAAATTTTTCCAGGTGTGGTGGCACTTGCCTCTATTCCCAGTAACTCAGGAGACTAAGGCAGGGGTATCACAACTTTGAGGCCAACTTGGGCAATTTAGTGTGAATCTATCTCAGAATAAAAAGTAAAATTAAAAGGCGTAGGGATGTAGGTCAGTGGTAAAGCACCCCTGGGTTCACTTCCCAGTAGCGCACACACACAAAATAAACCTAAATAAATAAATAAATAAATAAATAAAGCTCTATTGGGACTGTTTGAGACAGCGTTATGGATACTACTCCAATAAATTATGTTAGTCATAATGTTCCGGGGGCATGAGAGGAATTTTACAAACAATGGAAGACAATTTTCAAATTTATCAGAGTTTTTCAAAATGATTATTATGTTAACAGTAATTTTTTTCATAATTCTACAATATTCTTTTTCACCTATGTGCCTGATGCCTGTATTTCTTGATTACCTGCATTTATTTTACTTACCTTTCATGATTACACTTTACCTTACTTCACCTATCACTTTCTTTGTGAAATCTTCCTCATGTCTGAAAGGAAAACTATCTTTCCTATAGTACTCTTCAGTAATATATATCCTTTCTGTTAAAACTTTTAACATTTAGCTAGAGCTGCTCAATCATATGTCTTTCTCCAATTAAACTGTGAGCTCCCTGAGGGAAAGGCACACAACTGACTCTTCCATCTGGTAAATGACCACTGAATGATCAAAACTCGTAGACTTATATACCTTAGTTATTGTGACCCTGCACAAAATGTGCTTTAAAGGGGTGGCAATTTTAGGATTTCCTAAGAGTCACTAAATGATAGCCAAAGAAACTTGAAACAATTTTTATAATTGTGGTAGTGTAGTTTTTGTATGTATCAGTCATAATTCTAACTATCCAGAAAACCTCTGCTACTTTCACTTTTCAAGATTCAAAAATGAAAAAAGCAAAATAGTAAAAATACTTTGTTGCTGAACCATTATGATCATTGATTAAGTGATTTGAGAACTTAAGGAACTCATGAGATACATACATATATACATATATAAAATTAAGGAACTCATGGAATATATATATATTTATTTAATTGATACTTATTTAATTAGATATAAATATGTAACTTTATTTAATTAAATGTTTTTAGTTTCTTTCTTGCTTTGAGAACTATGAATATCACTATTAATTTACTCAGATAAATAGGCTAACTGTGACATGCTGTGGTTATACACATATAATCTGTGAAGCCTAAAATAAAGTTTTTAAAATACTTAGTTCTTTAACATATTGGCATTCATTTTGAAGATAAAATATACTTTAATAATATTGTTTGAATTTTTTTTTTTTTTTTTTTTTTTTGTGGTACCGGGGATTGAACTCAGGGGCACTCGACCACTGGGTCACATCCCCAGCCCTTTTTTTTTGGTATTTTATTTAGAGACAGGGTCTCACTGAGTTGCTAAGTGCCTCGCCATTGCTGAGGCTGGCTTTGAACTCGCGATCCTCCTGCCTCAGCCTCCCAAAGTGCTGGGATTTACAGGCGTGCAATATTGTTTGAATTTGACTAGAAATTACTGTTATGTCCTAAGGAATCACATCACATGTATTGTGCAGCTTGTGACACATTATTTACTAAACTTAACCTCTTAGGGGTCAAGAAGAGACATTATCATTATCATTATCATAATCATAATAACATCTGCGGGGACACTGGGCCATTTAAGGAAAGTGATCATTTTTATACTAATTGTCCTTTTCTCTTTGTTCTATGGTTTGAATATTTTCCTTTCCCTTTTATCTTCCTAATAGCAGAACATTTTTGTGTGAGTAGTAATTGCAATATAATTTTCAAAATTATTTTTATAAACTGCATCATAATGTCTTAATGAATTATCCTGATAAATTTTAAATTACTACTATAATTTTCACAAAATATTTATGTTCCATATTATAGAAGGAGATCACCTTTTAAAAGAAAATATTGTTTGATAAAATAGTTTCATAAATAGTTTGCTACAGATTTAGGAGTCTTATTAATGAAACCTATGTTATTTTTTTGTTTATAATTAACATTACATAGCAATTTTTCTTGTGTCCTGTCTTCATCAAAGTTGTTTACATGTATCATTTATTTAGTCCCATGAAGCAAATATAAAATACCTATAACTATGTCCCATTATTAATATTAATTTTACATATGAAGAAATTGAAGCATAAATGTGCAAATTTATTTTTAATCTCACAAAGAAAAGATACAGAAAGCTAAAATTTTAAACCAGACTGAATTCAGAGAAGACAGTCTTAATGAATAGGTTATAGTTTCTCTGCCATAAACAGAACATTGTTTTTCAGTGGAAGTATTTAGAATTTTCAGCAACTGAGTCATATTTTTAAAGAAGTATCTCAGGATTAATGGACTATTAATAAATTATTCAGGTTTATAGATAGGAAATATTTTCAATAAATACATATGTATCCCAGGTATCATAGATTTATACATTTGAAGCAGCCAATTTCTGTTTTTCAACCATAAAGATCCCTCTGCTTCATTAAATCATCCAAATGCAACATGAAAACAACATCTTTAACAGGAAAACAAAATATTCTGAAAGCATCATCTGAAGAAAGTCCACCAAGTGCAACTAAATCATATTTGAGTAGGGAAGGGCCGTCTCACACCTGAACCCAATATGGCAGGGAGTAAAGTTTGCAAAGTGGCTGGCAAGCCATATGTCTCCACTAGTAATTCCCTAGAATTGCTCATATACATTAGCAAAGCTGTTTGTACTTAGAGTTATGTTTATTACAGAAAAAATACTAGTAATTAAGATCAGCAAAAGTGAAAGACACAAAGGAACAGTCAATGAGAAAACATTATCCTCTCCATTGAGATCCTATTGACAGGCTAAATTCCCAATAGTAATGTGTAATGACAAACATGCTCTAACCCATCAGGGAAGCAAACCAGGTGTCCTGATTTTTTTATTGGGGTTTTTGTCATAGAAGCATTCAGTGCTCATGTTAATGAACCTACTTACTCAAATCTCAACCCCCAGTGTCTCAAGAGGTCAAACTGATACAGCATGATGCATGGGCCCCACTATAAATCACACTGCTATCATAAACTAGCTGGCATGTTCCAAGGCTATAGGTGTGCAAACATACTTGTTAGGCATGGAGTTTAAAAGGCCTTAGAAGTTATTTCCCAGAGGTAGGTCAAGGGATAATCCTTCTTTGGAATGTGCAAAGTTTGAACATCTCACACCTGCTGAATCAGTACTTTATTGCACAGCAGGCAAAACCAATAATCCGTATTTTGCAATAAATTAATAACTCATTTGCATGTTACAGAAGGCACCTTGACACTTATTTTTGACATAATAAAGGATAGTAGAGCCTTGACTGAATTAAGACAAATCAAGGAGATGCAGTAAAAGAAAATGCAGGTTTTTGACGCACTGAACTAGAGAAGGTTCTAAGGGTGGAAAGCAGCCAAATGTGTTCTAGCAGTTTGAGAGAAGTATAGAGGAGGTGTCCCATGCATGCTTGAGCATGCATACACACAAACACACACACACTACACACACACATGCACATAGAACAGAACACAATTATACTCCTAGGGTAAATTGCTGAAAATTAATTTTTCATGAAACGGCATAACCTTGATCTTCCAGCTAATTAAAATTTTATTATCTTCACTCACCCATGCAAGTATTTCCTCATGTATTCTTCAAAAGATAAATGCTACAAGATTTCCCTTAGAACAAACAACAAAAAATAAGCATATTTAAAAAGGGTAAGAGGGAAATTAATACCCTAAATAACCATGAAACAATAAAACACACACGTGTATGCATGTGTTGAATGAGCAAACACAGAGACACAAAAATCATGTACAAGTACACACCAGAAAGGAAATGACAGAAAAGTATGAATTGTAAACAAATATTTTAACATAAAATTACTATATTAAAACAAAAGCATTCTCCATGTTATAAAATTTTAAAAATTAAAGCTCTAGAATGAAATGGTAACTGAAGAAAAGAAGAGATTAATGGAAGAGGCAGAACTAAAATAAGAGAGAAATTAAGGTCAGAGAAATTAAATTCACACTGGATGAATATGATAGGAAAATAGACATAGACTTAACAAAAGCTGTTATATGTATGACAGTTGTGAGAAAACAGAGCATACTAAAAATAAAAAGAGCAGATGGTTTATGAAAAAAAAATTAGAAAGAAATTATTAGATACTGAAGAACAAAAGTGAGCCAAAATATGAATATTAAACATTCCCCCAAAAGAGGACAAATGAAACAAAGCAGTCAAATACATAATTCAATATGATATTTCTAAAATGGAGAAAAACAAATCTTTGGACTGAAAGTTCAAAAAACCAAAATGATACAGTTCAATCAATACTGACATACTGCCTGGGGCAGTTAATTGACTTGAAAGATAAAGAATCCCAAAGGCAGCCTGGCAGATCTTCAAGTCAACTATGAGCGGGATAAACCCGGCTTAGTTCTGACTTCTTCATAGTAACACAGTGCACAAGAAGACAACCAGAGCAAATATCAACAAGGTTTTATGGAAACAAAATGTGACCAAAATTTTAAAACTTAGTTCAAGTGCTAAGTTTTTTTCCATTATGAAGTCAATAGACAAGAACATCAGATTCCAAACATATATTTTTATAAGACACAAATGATGTCTCTAGAATACACTCTAACGAGGTAAGATTCTGCAAATGCAAAGCCCAACATTTGTACTAATAGCACATGAATAGGGCTTGAAACTTCTTTTTTCATGAAATTCAAAGTCATGTACCAACAGAATTATAAAACTGATGTGCTACATCATTCAGTGTTTTTTTACCAACTCACAATTAACAAATGCTATTGATACATTAGCCTTCAAAATATGTACTTATGAGTAATAATCAAATTTTAATCCAGGATATCAATTAAGAAGGTTTTATCAAGGGCGTATCAATCCTGAAGCTTCCCCTCCATAATGTAACTGTATTGGTTTCATATTCTTGTATTATAGACCAAAAGCAGTTTCCCAAATTTCTTTCATTTCTTGTTCTCCAAATTTACATATATATTTATATATATATACAAATAATAAAAGCAAAAATAATTTTGTTCTGAAACATTTAAATTGACTATATTTTCTGTAAAAAGTTGATATCTTTTCTGGTTTCACAATTACAACAACTTTCAGAGATGAAAATACAGTATTTTATAGCCAAGAAATCTCAAAGAATAAATGCTAACGAAAACACAGCCATGATTTCAAACACATTGTTAAGATTCGGAAAATTAATATGGATTACCATTACAATGCTTATTGTCCAAATGTCATTTTAACAGTGGGTTAATGTCTAACATTTTCCAAGAACACTAGGGTATGTGGTCAAACCATGTGTGTTGGCCTTCCATTACTGTAACAGAAAACTGGAGATAATCAGCTTATGAAAAGAAGAAAATTTATTTTGGCCATTATTTTGGAGATTTCAGTCATGATGAATTGGACCTATTGCTTTTAGGCCTTTATTGGTAATGGTTACATATTATGGTGAGAGTGTGTGGTAGGGCAGACTATTCAATTAGTGGCCAGAATGAAAGGGAAAAGGAAAAAGCCTAGCATCCCACAATCCCCTCAAGGGCGTGATCTGTGGCCTCCCATAGCCCCTATCTTAAAGTTTCCCCCTACCTTCTAATAGCTCCAAGCTGAGGACCAAGATTTTTAATACATGGGTGAAGGAGCCTATAATCAAGGAGATAGCTAAAGATTGCGGTTAGCTGAGAGCCATAAAAGATGTTCTAGTTTCCACCTGATGTTGATACATTATTCAAAGAATCTTTGTATGCCCGTGAACACTGCGTGACGCACCTGTAAGCTCGAGCTGTAAGCACGTGTCCTTGTTAAAGCTATATGTATATAACTGGGTGAGGTTCGTTAGTGTGTGTGGGGAAGAAGAAGGTGGTGGTTGGAGTTAGAGCATTTGGAGTGATTGCTGGAGCTGGAGAGAGGAGAAGAATAAAAGACCTTTTTTCATTTTTTCATCCTGCCTCCGAATTTTCCTGTGGCGTTCGCTGCTCCAAGCGACTTCCGCTTCAGGCAGTGACAGGTGGTGGCCTGTACGGGGAATTCGGCGGCAAGGTAAGAAAAAAGAAAATTTAAAAAGATGGGAGCAAATATAACAAAAAGTCGGTTTATAAAAGCCATGAATGAAATTTTTGATATTGAGAACTCAGAGGATAGTGAGAAAAGTGAACAAGAAAGCATATCCTCTGACTCAGTGGAGACCAGCAAGGAGAGTAGGAATGTAAATTCAAAAGTAAGATCTGCAAAAGCCATCAGAAGCTTAATAAAATTAGCTGAGGAGTATCTACTCTCCTTAGAAACTGAAACTCAGGATACTAGTGAAAGTAATAATAGTAACAAGGAGCCAAACTATGAAAGTACAGTCTCCTCTACTGAGCCGATTAGGAATTATGAAGCTAGTAGTGAAGAGGAATCAAAAAGCGATTCGGAGAGCACAGTCTCCAATAAAAAGAACAAAAAGAAATTAAAAAAGAGAAAAGACCGTCAAATAGAGGAACCACTAGCGCCCTCTGCTCCTTCATGGATAGAATCCCTAACAGAAACAATAAAGAGTATTGATCAGAGTGTACGTGCCCTTGAGGTAGAAATTGGCGGCCTTTCAGAGCGCTTATACGCTCTCGAACAACAGACCGCAGGAGCACCTAGAACTGCCAGTATTTCAAAATGAACAGGGACAAAGATATCACGAGTTCCTAGACTTTAAAACAATAAAGAATTTTAAAGAGGCGGTAATGACCTATGGGCCTCAAGCTCCGTTCACATTAAGTATGATAGAGTCACTTAACACCCTAACCTTAGCCCCCTCAGATTGGAAAAGTCTATGCAGAGCGGTACTAAGTGGGGGACAATACCTAATCTGGAAAACTCAATTCCAGGAACTTTGTTCAGAAATAGCAAAGAGAAATGCTGCAGCAGGTTTCCCTCAACGCAATATAGATATGCTCACAGGGGAGGGTGAGTTCGCCGAACTACAAAATCAGCTACAATACGATCCAGGTGTGTATGCCCAGATACACACTGCAGCTGTGAAAGCCTGGAAGACAATCTCAGGCACAGGGGATCTGCAAGGCAGCCTATCAAAAGTTATACAAGGGCCTAACGAACCTTACGCTGATTTTGTAGATAGGCTCTTAAAAACAACATCTAGAGTTTTTGGAGAAGTCGAGCAAGCTATGCCCCTAGTTATCCAATTAGCATACGAGAACGCTAATAAATATTGCCAGGATGCAATAAGGCCATGGAGAAGTAAAAAAGACTTATCAATTTATATCAGACTGTGCAAAGACATTAACGAGGCTGTTATCACAGGCAACGTAATTGCTGCAGTGATGAAAAATTCCTCCCCTCAAAATTCCCAAAGGATTCAACCTAGAACAGGATATTCCAGACAAAATTATTATTATAATCAACCAAGATATGCTAAGCAATATCCCCCAAGGGTAATAAAATCAAATTCATACCGTGCTCCAGGCCGATGCCCCAGATGCAAAAAAGGTATACATTGGGCCAATCAATGCCATTCTAGATATGATATATATGGAAATGATTTATCAAGGATTTCAAAAAACGGGGCACGGGGCCCAATGCCCCGGGGCCCACAAATGTACGAGGCACTAGAGGAGGAAGGCCCTCAGATTCAAATGATTCCTCGTCACAGTCCCTCCTACCCATTAACTCCCTTATCAGAGGGACAAGAGGAAGTGCAGGATTAGATCTCTGTTCTACTGCCCGGATGGTCCTGACACCTGAAATGGGGGTTCAGCTGATTCCTACGGGAATCAGGGGACCTCTCCCTTCAGGAACTGTGGGACTAATCCTTGGGCGTAGTTCCAAAAGTTTATTAGGCTTTAATGTTATACCAGGGGTTATTGATTCAGATTATAATGGAGAGATTAAAATAATGCTAAGTACACACAGGGGCATCATCTCCGTAAATCAAGGAGACAGAATCGCACAGCTGCTCCTCATTCCCAGTCTCCATAATTCTTTTAAAAGCATGCCACAAAATAGAAATAGCAGAGCATTCGGTTCCACTGGTTCAGGACCTATGGCTTTCTGGGTCCAGGACTGTTCACGGAGGCCTATGTGCAAATTAAAAATTCAAGGTATAGAGATGGAGGGGCTGATTGATACAGGAGCTGACTCTTCCATCATAAATCTACAACAATGGCCTAAGCACTGGCCTCTACAGAAAGCCTCAACCAGTTTAAGAGGCTTGGGATACAGTAATACCCCAGCTCAAAGTGCTGTAATCTTAAATTGGCAAGACAATGAAGGCCATACAGGAACATTCAAACCCTATGTTTTAAACAGCTTGCCAGTTACCCTATGGGGAAGAGATATCTTACATCAAATGGGGCTACACCTAGCGACCAAGCCTGCAGGTGTTAAGAATAAAAATCCTAATCATAATAAAAAAGGCAAAGGACATTTTTTCTAGGGGCCAATGAGAAAACAATTTTAAAAATACCATGGCTCTCTAATAAGCCAGTTTGGGTCCCTCAGTGGCCCCTATCCAAAGAAAAATTGCAAGCGGCCCATCAATTAGTTAAAGAACAATTAGAAGCAGGACACATAGAGCCTTCCACCTCTCCCTGGAATTCTCCCATATTTGTAATTAAGAAAAAATCAGGAAAATGGAGACTATTACAAGATCTAAGACAAATTAACAAAACAATGCAAATTATGGGCCCTACTCAACCTGGACTTCCTAATCCTGTAGCTATTCCAAAAAACTATTACCTTATAACCCTTGATATAAAGGACTGTTTCTTTTCCATTCCCCTACATCCTCTGGATGCCCCCAGGTTTGCTTTTTCAATTCCTTCTATTAATAATAATGGCCCTGATAAAAGATATCAATGGAAAGTATTGCCGCAGGGAATGGCAAATAGCCCTACACTGTGCCAACTATATGTGGACAGAGCTATACAGCCCATTAAAAACAAATATCAAGACCTTATGTGTCTACACTACATGGACAATGTTTTATTAGCTCACCCTAATCAACAAATCTTATTTAATATATTTAGTGAAATAACGAAAAATCTAAAAAAATATGGATTATATATAGCAGAAGAAAAAGTTCAAAGCAGATCACCTATACTATATTTAGGCTTTAAAATCATGGATACTTTTGTTAAACCCCCCAAAATTCTAATAAGTAAAGAACATTTGACCACCCTCAATGATTTCCAAAAATTACTGGGTGACATTAATTGGCTTCGCCCTACACTAAGCCTCACTACTGGACAATTTAAAACCCTTATTTGACATCCTTCGTGGGAACCCTGACCCATCCTCACCTCGAACATTAACTCCTGAGGCCAGGAGAGCTCTAAAATTAGTAGAACAGGCCATTGAAAGATCCCATTGCGATAAATTTGATTTTGCACAACCACTAATATTGATTATTATTCCTTCACAATATACTCCAACAGGAGTATTTTGGCAACAGGGACCTATATTATGGATACATTTGCCTGTCTCTCCTAAAAGTACAATTGAGTCTTATACCTCCATGGTGGCTAAACTTATTCTTCAAGGACTTAAAACCTCTACTAAAATATTTGGAATTCATCCCGCTACTATTATTACTCCTTATTCATCGTCACAGGTTGAATATTTGTGCTTCAATGATAATGATTGGGCTATAGCTAGATGCTCTACTTCTGCAAATTTTGACAATCATATTCCTAAATCTCCTATACTGTCCTTTTGTATCAATCATCCTATCATATTCCCACAGGTAATAAAAAATCAACCCATTCCTAAAGCATTTAATGTAATTACAGATGGATCCTCTAATGGTACTGCTGCAGTAGTCACTCAAAATGAAAAAAATGATTCATATCACTAATCAAAAATCAGCTCAATTAGTGGAACTCGAAGCTATAATAATAGCTCTGGAAAATTTTAAAGAACAGCCTATGAATATTTTTTCAGACAGCCATTATATTGTACATGTTGTCCCAAAATTGGAGCTAGCAGGTCCAACAGCACCACATACTCCAGCTTTTAAATTGTTTTCTCAAATCCAAAATCTCCTATGGCAATGAAAAGAACCTTTATTTATAGGTCACATAAGAGCTCACACTAATCTGCCTGGTCCTCTCCATGAAGGTAATCAAAAAGCTGACGCCCTCACTAAAACAATATTTATATTTACTACAGTACAACAAGCTACTTTATTTCATTCCCAGTTCCACGTTAACAGCACTACCTTAAGACAAAAATTTAAAATCACAAAAGAACAAGCTCGTAGAATTGTAAAAGAATGTCCATCTTGTGTAACACTCTTGCCCAATCCACATTATGGGGTTAACCCACGAGGTTTGATGCCCAATCATTTGTGGCAGATGGATGTCACACATGAGCCAAGTTTTGGAAAATTACGATTTATTCATGTCACCATAGATACATGCTCAGGCATGATTTTTGCTTCTTTACATTCCGGAGAAAAAGTTAAAGATACTATATCTCATTGTCTGCAAGCTTTTGCTGCATTGGGCATCCCCAAAATGCTTAAAACAGATAATGGCCCTGCATATACATCCACATCCTTCAAACAATTTTGTACAAAGTTCAATATTATCCACAAAACAGGTATCGCTTATAATCCTCAGGGACAAGGAATAATTGAAAGAGCAAATCGGACACTTAAAAATATGTTACTAAAGCAAAAAGATGGAAACTGGAAAAATCCTAAGGACAGATTGGCAGTTGCCCTGTTTACCCTAAATTTCTTAACTTTAGATTCTAATGGACATTCGGCTGGAGATAGACACTGGAACCCACACCAACAACATAAACCTTTGGTTTACTGGAAGGATGTTCTCTCAGGTACATGGAAGGGTCCAGACCCAGTATTAATTTGGGGGAGAGGATCTGTTTGTGTTTTTCCAAAAGCACGAATCCTCTCCAATATGGATACCATCTAGATTGATAAAGCAGGTACAAAGTCAAAGGGATCAAGACGAAGTTATTGAGGAGTCTAGATTGAATAAACAAGTGCAAGGTCAAGAGGACCAAAATGAAGGTATGGAGTGATTCCCTTAAAAGAGTTCTCCATTAAATTTACAACTTAAATTTCATTCTTCCCGGCCGGGACAAGAAGATCTCTCTTCAGTGCATACACAATTGTAATTTTTTTTTTCTCTTTTATATATGTCTTTATGTCTGTGCATTTGTCTAAATTTCATGTTAATGTGATGTCACAAATATGTTTATATGTGTGTCTGTCTAGTGTGACGTCACAAATAATTAAGCGCTTAAAAAAAAAAAAAAAAAAAGGTAGATAGATATAGATCCAAATAACAAATAACGTTAATTCATTTAAGCTTAGAATATTCTAATTTGATAATCAATAGATAGATAGATAAATAGATATTTATATAAGTTCAGAATATTTTTAGATAATCAATTATAATGATAATCAATTTTGATATATGGTTGTCTCCGGGACTTCTCTTCAGCTGTGAATATGTTTAATGTTGTATAACCTGATATTTTGGTGTTCCAACAGAGGATCATTTATTTGTTATTGACTTCATTTGTTTAGTAGCTGATTAATTTGAATTATTTCAACAGGTATAGGATTGCTGTGTATATAGAGACTCGAGGATTCCAGCTAACAAATTATTTTTCCAAAATGCCTTTAGCTTTTCTTTATCTTTAATGCAGTAAACACCCTCAGTTTTCTCTTTGATTATTTCTGAAGTGATATTTTGCCAGCTTATGTTTGTGGGAGCTTGAGCAGCAATGTGTGTGAGCAGAGATCAACTTTTATTTTCTACTCTAATAGTTCTTTTTTTTAGTTTGACAGCTCACCTTTTGATCTCAGTGCTGGAATAGCACTGCCTTTCCCTTAATAATGGATGCTTGAGTTTTTAGGTAGCGGGCCCTGAAGATTTGCCGGTGGAAATGTCTGGACATAAAAAAGACGGCTGCTGCTACAACTGCAGGGACCCGCGGTCGCTGCAAGCATCCCTGCTGCTCAAGCATCAACAACCTCACCAGCAGTGTGGCCTCTGCTCTGCATGCATGGGGCCTCCTGAATCTATGTGTTATAACTTATGGACATTTTGATTTTCCATTATTTTGGGACATTGCGGGACAATGCCTTGCGGGTATTTGTCTAAGAGAACTCAGTGCGTTACTTGATGAAACTAAGGGCAGCTGATTCGCTTAAAGAACTTGATACGCTATGGAAACTTGGCTCGTCAGCAGTAGGCTTGCCGCCTTAAAGCCGCAGCATCTCCTAAAAATTGGACGGCTGTTAGTCAACACACAGTCGATCCTGAAGGGCTCTATTGGATGGCTGGTTAGCCTATGACGGGTAAGATCCCCAGAGTGGGACAACCTAAGACACGGCACAGTCGCACGGGACAGTCTAATGTGGCCGGCATGTCAACCTAAGCCAGGAGTCAGGACAGCCTAGACTCCCATGACGGGTAAGAATGTCGGTTGCACATGGACGTCCTAGAACATCCCCTCTTTTAAAACTAAAAGGGGAAATGAAGGAGCCTATAATCAAGGAGATAGCTAAAGATTGCGGTTAGCTGAGAGCCATAAAAGATGTTCTAGTTTCCACCTGATGTTGATACATTATTCAAAGAATCTTTGTATGCCCGTGAACACTGCGTGACGCACCTGTAAGCTCGAGCTGTAAGCACGTGTCCTTGTTAAAGCTATATGTATATAACTGGGTGAGGTTCGTTAGTGTGTGTGGGGAAGAAGAAGGTGGTGGTTGGAGTTAGAGCATTTGGAGTGATTGCTGGAGCTGGAGAGAGGAGAAGAATAAAAGACCTTTTTTCATTTTCATCCTGCCTCCGAATTTTCCTGTGGCGTTCGCTGCTCCAAGCGACTTCCGCTTCAGGCAGCGACACATGGGCATTGGGAGATAATCCAGATAAAAACTATTGTGCTGTGTTAGATATGAAATATTAATTTGCACAACAACCTTAGGAATATGATATTATTACAGTTAGAATTAATGATAATACTGAGCCCTATAATTAATAAGTTTTCTTAAATTATAGTCAATGGTGCAGACAGAATTTCAATCCAGAACTAATAGGTCCTAGCATTTGCACTCTTCAAAATACTTAAGAAGAGCAAAAATTCATTCAAGGCAATAGCTTTTCAAAAGTGTCATAGTGATCTGACACAATTTTTCATATTTGCTTTTAATTTTTCTCAATGTTATAGAATTGTATAAAGAAATGTTGAATTGTTTTTTCCCCCAAAAGCAATAAAACAAATGTATGTGTAAGTATTATAATTGAGATATTTGCAGTTACATGGTGTGTTATTCAGGGAAAAAAAAATAATAAAATATGTTGCATGGAAAATTAGCTGTTTAGGTTTGTAGTGTAAAATACCAAGTCTATTGGAGTGCAAGGTTCTTGTTTGAAATGGTGGACATTTGTTTTTATCATTTTCTCTTAAATAAGTCAAATCCCCAATTGTTCCTAGAGTAAAATATCTGCTCTATGTGTTTATCAGTTTCTTCCCCTCCTGCTGAACAGAATGCTAATGGAAAAAAAAGAAAAAGAAAAAAAAAAACCAACGGGAAATAGAAAAGAAGAGGAAAGAATGTTTAAGTTCAATTTGCCAAGGAAGGAAAAGAAAAGAAGAGCTTCTTTGCTTTTTTTTTTTTTTTTTTTTTTTTTTTTGTGTGTGTGTGTGTGTGTGTGTGTGTGTGTGTGGTACAGGGGATTGAACTCAGGGGCACTGGACTGCTGGGCCACATCCCAGCCCTTTTTTTTGTATTTTATTTATTTTATTTACAGACAGGGTCTCACTAAGTTGCTAGGTGCCTTGCCATTGCTGAGGCTGGCTTTGAACTCGCAATCCTCCTGCCTCAGCCTCCCAAAGTGCTGGGATTATAGGTGTGCGCCACCACGCCCAGCTTCTTTGCTTCTTTAATGTGTCTGAATGTGAGATTTGAAATTGGTCAAAAATTGCTGGTCTATATTTTTTTCAGGATAATATAATCATGACTATGTGCTTTTGTTCTATTCAATTAAAGCACTTCATTCCTTCTCAGCAGCCTTTCTCTGTCATTATCAGATCAACTGTCTATCTTCTAATTCTGTAGCTATATAAACAACACAACTATTCTAAACATCAATATCTACCAACATCACCAGATCTACAGAATGTCTTAGAAAAGCAGAGATGGAATCAACTTATTACTTGTTCTGATTTCTCACATGGCAGGATAGCAGTTGAAAATAAGTTATTGTAGAGTATTGTTTCCAGACCAAAACAAAAAACCAAAAAATATTCCTTCACAAAAATCAGAAGGGTCCCAACAAATATTTCAGAGTGTTTCAGATCTAGGTGAGATGGATTGTTAACATAAGGGGGAAAAAAAAAAACTAGTATTAAAGGATCGCCTTGCACTGAAATATTTTTGTCTCAAACCTAGCTCTTTAGATTTACAATGGCATTTACTAAATTCTCATCCCAACACATATAGTTGTTCCACTTGAAACAAACAGAAATAATAGATAAAGTATAAAAAGAGATAACAATAATATACATAAATGCCCTAAAGGAAGGAACATCTCTGAGTAATAGAAAGTTCCTAGAAACTCAAAGCAAACAACATCACTCTCTGTGGGCCAGCTAGGCTCCCAGTCCAGAGACAGAATGGTGAACAGGAGTTCAAAAGTAGCATAATAATAAAGACTGAATATTTTTTAACTCATGCTGTGCTCACAAACTTGTTTACTTTTTGCAATTTTTAATTTACTTCTTTTTTTTTTTTTTACCAATACACAAAACAAAAATGTATATATGTGGTGTATCACATTATTTTTTAATCATGAATTTATTGCATAATCTTTAAATGAGGCTAAGCACATTTATCTCCTTAAATATTTTTCAGTTCTTTATGGTGAAAACTTTCAAAATCATTTCTTTATTTTTTTTGAAACATACAGTTTATCTATAATTACCTACTTTATGTGTTTACCATCTTGTACAATAGGTCACCAGAATATTTCTTGCTGCCCCCACCAAACTCTCCCTTGGCCTTTGCTAACCACCATTGTACTTTCAATTTCTATTATATCAGCTGTTTAAGATGCTACATATGAGTGAGATCACGTGGTGCTTATCTTTCTGTCCTTGGTTTATTTCACTTGAAATGATTATCTCCAGTTCCATCCATGTTACTGCAAATGGCAAGATTGCATTTTTATGGATGAATAGTATTCCATTGTAACATATATCACAAAGACACTTCTTGAAGCTAATAATTAGGAAACATCAAGGAAGCTGAAGTATACCTATTGCTAGATCCATTGCTTTTTTTGGGGGGGCGGGGCGGGGGTGGTTACCGGGGAGTGAACTCAGGGGCACTTTACCACTGAGCCACATCCCCACATTTTATTTAGAGACAGATCTCACTGAGTTGCTTAGCACCTTGCTCTTGTTGAGGTTAGCTTTGAATTCCTGACCCTTCTGCCTCACCTCCAAAGACTTTTTGAAAACCTGTGGCAAAGAGGCAAAAATAAAATGAAAGTCATGGGGCCAAAGCAACCTTTCCATCAGTAACTACATCTATTAACAACCTCAATGTCATCTTGAGTCAAAGATCAAAATACATAGAATCTGGAGCCAATGTAAAATGTTTGGCAAAAAAGTGTTGCTGCATAAAACACAAGAAAACTACTGCATAGGGGGAGAGAGAGAGAGAAAGGAAATATGAAACAAAACAGAAATCACTGACTCACAATTGTCCAGCCTACAATAAGTAGAGAACAAAAGGGAAAAAATAAAGAAAGTTGAATTAAGAAAAATAACCAACAAATGAATAATCAGAACTGGAATCCATCTGAATGAAATTAACATTGTGAAACAATGCCTTTAAAATCACCATGTTAGGATGCTTAAAGAGATATAAGTATAGATAATGCAAGATTGAGCTGCTTTCACATGTTGGCAATCCTAGCCTCCTGCTACTGCCTTCCTGTACTTTAGAGTTATGAAAATTTAAAATATCACCAAGATTCTTTTGTGGCCAGATGGATGTAGGTGCCATCTGTCAGGGGCATTGAATTGAATATTGAGGTAGGTTGCAGAGGCAGCTCAGGAAGCCTCCTTTTTTGCTAATGTGTAATATGGCAGGTGCAATGTATCTCCAGATTGTAAATTCAGGTGGTGGCTACCTTAGCCTTTGATCAAACATAGGGTGATTATTCTTGGAGCCAAACTTTTTAGCCATTTCTTGATCCCTTATCATTGGTGAACTAATGTGTTCTCAGTGCCAACACCTGGGAATGTGCTGTCCTGACCTCCTGAGAGTGGTTAGGGGAAGGATTCTCTGTGGATCTCTTCTGTCAATCACTTGGATTCTAAAGTTTACATGGTAACAACCAACTGAACACAGTCACACACCCACGTGCCCGCACACAAACAGTAATGACAAAGTAAAGATTTAAAGGGAAAACCAAGAATATTTATTTCTCTGTTGTAAAATGTACCATTATGAAATAAATATTAAAACATAAAGAGACCAACAGCTCAGAACACAAAGGACAGGGAATAACTGCCCCCCCCCAAAAAAAACTATAAAATTTTTTAATATGTTAGCTATGCAAAACAGTGGATTATAACTTTGAATTTTCTAATACTTAAAGAAAGACCATGTTTCAATTGTTTGGAAAAAAGATAATTCTTACAATCCACCATGATAAACTGAAAACCACCATCAAACTAAATGCCAAAAATAAGAGTACAGAATAAACTATGGGTGAATTCCCTTAAAGTTGGGAAAAGAGAAAAGCATCGTAATTATGAAAAAAAAAAAATAATAAACAGTAAGAGGGAAGCATGACAACTTTATGTAAAAATAACACAAGAAAATAATTCTGCCTGTAACATACCAGGAGCAAATTAAAAAAAAAAAAAAAAAAAAAAAAAGAAACTGACAAGAATATTTGCAATGCACGTCACTAACATATGGTTCATCTTTGTTTCTACATATCCCAAAACTGAGAATAAAGCAGTAAACACTTTTTAAAGGCAAAGAAAAGAAAATAGAGTTCAAAAAATAAAATAAATGTGGCTCTTGACAAAAAATAATCAACTTCTCTTGAGTTTACCATGAAGTATTACTTTTTCCTCCACTGAATCCGTAAAAATACTAAACTTTTGTCCAAACACTGGTTGTAAAGGTGTGCAGATACTCAGCTCCATTGTGGGCCAATCAAGGTGAGCAAGGTATGTGGTAGTTCACCCATATGACAGAAGTCTTTCCCTCTTGACCCAGCAATCTCATTTATAAGATAAATTCTGCATATGCCCAAGACCATGATTAAAATGTTACATTCAAAATAGCAATTATTTTTGTATATTTGTTATAAGATTAGAAATAATCTATATTGCCATCAGGCAATTAAAAGTTATCTATACAATAGAATTTGGTGCTGCCTTATAGAAGATGAGGAATATTTGTATGGAGAGGAATGTATTCTAGGCTGCAGTATTAAATGGAAAACCAAAGTATAAAATAGTGTGTCTTACCCTTGTTGTAAGGGAAAGGTAACAAGAATAATATATTTTTAGAAATTTGTATAATACATTCCAGAAAAAAATAAGTCCTACAAGTAATAACAACTAGAGCACAAAGAAATGTAATGGATGCATACATATTTTTGTGTATTTGTATTTTATATACTTTTTTTTTTTTAAATTAAGCAGCATAAATAAGCTGTTTTTTAAAAAAATAGCTAGTTTAGTTAAAAAGAAAATATAAAAATATATGAAATACTAACATGTTTTTAAATGCATCCTAAATGTATTTTAAGCATTTTCTTTTATATGTTTTAAATATTCAATATCCATAAATACAGGAGTATATATATATGTATGTTTGCATACATAATATGCAGTTTTTGTGGATTGCAAATAAATTCCATAGGATACCTTAAAAACATTTCAAAAACTGAAAATAAATGATGAAATTACATTAATTTAAATAATTAAAAACACTTAGTTTGAAATATACAACCCAATTCTAAGTAACTTATGAAATGCACAATAAATGTGGTAAAATATTTATAAATAAATTGCAATAAAAGCCTATGAAATTAATAAAAAGTGAACTTAAAGGTAAATTTACGTTCCAAAAATCAAACATGTAAGCTCATGAAAGAACATCAGAGTAATCCTAACTAAAACAAATTGAAAAACTATCAAAGGACACATTAATGGAACAGAAAAAAATGAAAAAAACACAAAAATTTATTTCATTTAAATACTAAAATTGCAACTGGACTTCAAGACCTCCTGATATAAATGAAGAAAGTAGAACTAGAAGGGGAAGAAAGGAAAGGAAAGGAAAAGAATAAAGGTATGATTTCCTAAACAGATATAAAACACCTTTATGAAAGAAACTTCAATAATTACAGTAATTGTGTATTTGTATATTTAAATGAACTAATTTACCACTATGATTTGATATCATCAGTGGTAAGTTAATGTATGTCATTGTTATGTTGTTTTTATGTTGTCAATAACTTCCAATAAGAAATTTAAATCATAATAAAATGTTCCTTTCAAAAACATTTTGTATAGGTTTGCCAGTATAACCAACATGAAACAATGCTCCGTGCTACCTGGTCCTTCCTAGGATATTAATCCATAAGCTTCACCTTCTGCCATTTATGAAAACTAAAATAAATAAAAAATAAGGTCTGAATTTATTTTTATTTTTTGGCTAAATGTGTTTTTATGAGAAAACATGTCTTTCTGAACAAATATAGCCCTGACCCAAAATATATGACTATCATTGTTAAATTATGAGATATTAGGAAAAAATCCAATTATCACAACTACTTCTTTCCTTTTAGTGATGAAATCTGTGGCCTAATGTATTATTAATTAGCTTTCCTTCACTGGGACAAATGCCTGAGAGAAAAAACTTAGAGGAAGAAAGATTTATTTTTCCACAGTCCATGAATGGCTGTATCCATTGCTCTGGGTCTGAGGTGAGGCAGAACATCCTGGCAGAAGAGTGTGGAAGAAAGTTAATCATCTCAGTGCAGCCAGAAAGCAGAGAAGTAAGTAAAAGAAGTGGTGGGGGGAGAGAGAGAGAGAGAGAGAGAAGGGGACCAGGGACAAGATATAATTCCCAAGGGCCTGCCCCCAGTGACCTACTTCCTCCAATTATGTCCCATCTGCCTATGGTTCCATCACCTCCCAAGTACTCCATTCACTCATGCTATTTTTAAGCATGATGAGATTAAGCCTTCAAGATCTGATCATTTCCTAAAGTCCCACCTCTGAACATTGCTGTACTGGGACCCAAGCTTTCAGCACACAAAACTTTGGAGAACATTCCATATCAAAACCATAGCATCCAGTATCATTCATTTACATGTTTTTCTTAAGTTCATAGTGTGTATTACACATGCAATTTATTATCCTTGTGGAACATTTTACAAACTGGGAAAAGCTAATGACAAGAGGTAAAAGTGATGATATTCTTTACAAAGAGTATTGATGTTTACCATCATATAATATAAACATAATTATGAATTAACTTTTCATACTCATTCATTAATATCACATGTGTGACATGTCCAACATAAACATGGCCATTGTGCATCAATTTATTTTTTTCTTTAGAAAGAAAAGAATTTTTTTTTATTTAGTAATATTTAGTAAGCATAAATCTAATGTCAAAAGTATACCTGTTATCTATCTTCCTCAATGGTCAAACATATTTATTTTTATTTTATAACCCATATTGAATACATTGGTTGATGCTTACCTTCAATATTGTATTCAAATTTCTAATTTAAAAAAAATGCAGACTTGCCAAGCATAGCAGCACATACCTGTAATCCCAGTGATTTAGAAGGCTGAGGCAGCAGGATAGTACATTCGAAGTCCTAAGAAACTTAGTGAGAACCTATCTCAAAATAAAAAATGAAATGGGCTAGATATGTAGCTTAGTGGTAAAGTGTCTCTGAGTTCAATCCCAGTAACAAATAATAATATATATATATATATATATATATATATATATATATATATATATCGTAGCCAGTCACTGTGGAATACTCATGTAATCCCAGCAGCTTGGGAAGCTGAGGCAGGAAGATCACGAGTTCAAAGCCAGCTTCAGAAAGGAGGAGACAAGCAACCCAGTGAGAACTTGTCTCTAAATAAAATACAAAAAAAAAAAAAATAATGCTGGGAATGTGGCTCAGTGGTTGAGTGCCCCTGAGTTCAATCCCAGTATAAAAAAAAAAAAAAAAAAAAAAAAAAAAAAATTGCAGACTAACATATACATATTCTATGTAATTAATTAAAAGCATGTTTTAAATGTTGTTTCTTTAATGTAAGCAAAAAATTTGCATCTATTTACATTATAATTTCACAAAATGTTTGGAGAGGGTATAAAATCATGAAAATATCTGGAGAAGATTGTTTAAAGCAAAAGGAACAATAAATACTATGGCTCCAAACAGAAATATACACAAGTCAGAAGTTGGGGAGCAGGGTGAGGGAAAAGAGGATATATCCAGGGCATAGTTTATGCAAGATTGTTAAGAATTTATTTTATTTTATGCAAGATCCTGTTAAAGAATATAATTTTATTTTAAATGAGATAGGCAATATTTGGAGGAAATAAAACAGAAGAATCACATAGACTGGTTTGTTTTTAAAGAATATTCTGGGTGCCCTTTGAAAGAAAACTGATAAACATGGAAATAAATTTGAACACCTTTGGACTGGTTAAGGAAACAGGTGGTGGTAAGTTGTACTATAATGGTAAAAGTCATAAGTAGCAAGTAAAATTGACAGAAAGTGGTTAATTATAAGCTATTATTCAAAGTTATAAACTTTTGTTGGTAAAATTATGGTAATTAAGTAAAAAACAGAATCAAGGAGGACTTAGACTTTTTTTAATTTTAACATTTGAATGGATATAAAACTAGATGAAAGTGTTGCTGATAAAGAGGAAATGTTGAGCACTTTATTTTCAAAACTTTCAGATGGTTATCAGACTGCCCAGAAAGAAACATCCAAATTATACCTACTTTTCAAATGATGATATTATATTGTTAAGCATGAAGATACATAATAGTTGCAATACTCCATTCTAGAACTTAATTACAATGTCTAGAAAAAACCTGTAATTTTAACTCATCTGCACATAGAAAGTATGGTCTTGTGCCACAGGATGTTTTGGTCAATTACAGACCAAATATATAACAGCAGCCCAAGAAGAGTATAATGGAGTTGAAAAATTCCTATTACCCAGTGCAGTTGTAGCCTTAAAAATATCAGTCAGCTATGCTTTACTTATGTGTTGGTGGTGATACTGGTGTCAACAAATCTACTGCACTGCCAGTGATATAAAAGAATGTCACAAATAGCTACATATAGTATGCAATACTTGATATTGATAATAAATGACTATGTAGTTGGTTTATATATTTTCTATAAAATTATTTTATTGTCATTTGAAGGTATACTCCCTCTACTTATAAATAAAATATTTACTGCAAAACAGCAAGCCATGGTACCCAACAGCAGCTCATATCTCTAATCTTAACACATTTCTTGATTGAATCAAGTGGTCACATCAAGTGATTGACCCATGGCATGGAGGTTTGGGTATGTGCACTCTCTATCTTGTTCACACAATGATAAAACTGTCTAAAAATGCACTTCTCAGGATATCTCTCTGTTATTAAGTGACACAGGACTGAACTTACATCCATGATCCTTAATGAGATTACTGAAAGGGAAAAACGAAATAGAGAAAGAAGTCCCAGGACTGAGGTCAACATTTAGCAATTTTAGTAAAAAAGGATTAAATGGTTGGTGATGGCCTGATAAAGGTGAGAAAAAATTTAGTAATAATAGCCACACTGCAGCAGAACAGATCCCTTCTTTCTCTCCTTTGCCTCACTCTCTCACATGTTCACACCTACATCACAATTATCTGTTAAAAGATGGGCACAATAATAAGGAGTCATTTTTTTTTTCCTTATAGATATTTCATCTGAAGGAACCCTGCAAAGAATCCTTGTAGTAAATATTTAAAATCAGGAATTAGGTTTGGAGGAAGACTTTATATGAACTGATAAGTAAATTGATGTGAAAAGCCACGCGCGTGTGTGTGCGCACACACATGCATATTTGTAGGCCCTACCCGAAATTTCAGTACATGACAGAAACAATAATAACAATAATACAAACAGCTAACTTATGATGAACCTTCAATAAATACGAGCGTCTTGATAAAATCTTGAAATGAATAAAAATATATAAACTTCACAAAATAAGAGTTATGATCATTTTTTTTCCATTTATCAGCTGAAGAACTCAAGTTTCAAACAAATGGCAGAGACAAAATTTGATTTAATAATTTTGTTCCCATGATTTTTAATTGGACAAAATTAAGAGTAAAATAGTACTATTTTTAAATACAGAGAAATTATGAAATAAGAAAGGGAACAGTAAAATAATAACGTTATTGTAGTGAAGTTTCTCCTATAAGTGATGTTGCTTTTCTGCACTTGAGTGTATACTTTTAGTCAATCAGTAGCCTAAGTGCTTTACAAACATTTGTTCTTCTATTATTCTATTTATCCCATCTAGAATATAAGATTTTGAAGAGATAAACTACCTAGTAAATGGATAGGTAGGAATGTAAAAACCAAATATTAGCTACAGTTCTTATTCATTCAAGTACTACTTTGTAAGGCCTGTTAAGTTTGTATTTACATAGATAAGAGAACTGAAGCACAGAGATTCTAAGTAACTTAATTAAGATCACACAGTGAAAGAACCGATCTGTACTCTTAACCTCATCCCTCCATTGCCTGATGGTGACCTCAGTAGATTTAAGCTTCCAGACAAAGAACAACAAGGATAATCTGCACTGTCATTGGCTCTTGTACAGCAGCAGATAGCACAATTAAGCAAATAGGTTTCGCTTTCTACTATTAAGTCCAGAAATATGAAAATCTGTGGGAATCAGTTTTGCAAATGAAAGTTCCCTTGCTAAAATATGGAGTTTCCTGGAGAAGATATTTGGCATGAATAACTCTTGGAACATAAAGTAGCAATTGTTTCAGTTCCTGTGTTATCTGTTAAGAATTATCTGTCCTTAATTAAAATCTATATTTTATCAAAGTTGTGTGATTGAATCTTTTACATTGGGCAAAGTTGATGATGCTATTTCATGACTTTTTATTTTTTTAACATAGAAACACTGAAAGAAGAGAAAGATCAGAAAATGTTGTATCATTAGATATGACATCATCTGTTGCCTGGTTGCCTAAGGCAATGGGCAAGCTGTTATCCTACTTCTGCTTTTAGATTAGTTTATTTAACGTGACTTATTTTATGTGGTCACTAAATAAGTTATGTATTTTTGGTTAATAAAAAAATTTATATGAGAAGGAAGAGGTTGATTTGAGTAACAGAACACTTGACTCATAATTTGGCACCTGAATTTTGGTATTTCTGTTGGGGAATCGGATGTAAATTACAAATGAATGCGGACATCAAGTTCTAGGATGGTAATCTCCTTTAATCACTATTATGTTTCTAAACTGAGCCTTTTCCTAGTACATTGAAATATATCGTGTTCACGGGTAATTACTAATTAAATAATGGGATTGGAAATCAACAAAGTATTATGTAAAAATCTCTGGTTTGTTGCTGTAGTAAGTACTTTGGATTCAACCTTTTAATCTGAGTTTTCTGTATTTACATCAAACATTTATTTGTGTCTTCTTAATATTTTATTTCAACTAATTATACATAGCATATTAAATGTAGCTATTATTCAAAGAGACTAAGAAACAGTATAGACTTTCTGATTAAAATATAACCTCTTTGTCCTCTTAATACATTCCTAGAGATAATGATTTTATGAAAAAGTAACATCTACGTATGTCTTACAGGATGTTTTTGCCCTTTATATTGGTTACAGTCTGTTTGTTGTTTTGTTGTTTTTTTGTTTGTTTGTTTGTTTGGTGTTAACATGTTCAAGGAACAGATGTTATGCTATTTTACATGTCACAAAGTAGCATTTTAGTAAACATTTCCTAAATCAGATTAATGAATTATAATTATTTCAGATTTTCTTGTGGTAAAATCTCCTTATATCTCTAATAGTATAAAGGGTAAGATTATCAACTACTGGCCAGTTTTATAAAAAATTTGAGGGTTATTTTTGGAGTGAGGTGTATCACATTAGTTGTGACACTAGCCAGATCATTTAGTTTAGAATCCAGAACCTAAAGTGCAAGTGAATTGGAGTCAATGTTTGTACAAGTTAAATGCTACAATCATTAAGATATGTTCAGTTACAAATGACACAAAGCAAGCACTCAAGTATAAAAATAAAACGGAACTAAACTTACCATGGATCAGATCATGTCAGAAGTACCCGGGTGGGAATTTCTTCAGGCAGAATTGGATTTCAGACTGGATGATACCATAAGAACTTCTCTTACATCCATTTCTCAGCTTTTCTTTCCATGAGTTTGGTTTTAGCCTCCTTACCCTCATGGTAACATAAAGTAGCATTACCTTCTGCCCCTAAAGCTGTTCAACCTTCACAAGTAAGAAGAACCAAAAGCAATGAAGAAAATAATAGTAAAAACAGAGTCATTTTTCTAAGCAGTGTCTGAAAAGATGGCATTGTATCTTAGGAGGTCTTCCTTCAAGATATCACTGTGTGGAGGGGCATAAAATACTTCTACTTATCAGGTCTGACACACGGAGCCAAAAGGAACCAAAACTATGATGTTTGTGCTGTCAACAGAATGACTTTTCAGGAGCAATTTTTGCTGATAAAAAATATATTCCCTCCAATAAACTGAGTACAATCATACAAATATTAATTGAGAATCAAAGTATACTTAGTCCTGTATTTGGTCTCACACTGTACAAAAAATGTGAGTAAAGATTAATTCATGTATTAATTTAGGAGAAAAACACTCCCAGACCAGACAAACTGAGATGAATGTTAAAAGTGATACAATTAGTTGGGAGTTCAGGAAGCAGATAATTTATCCTATTATAATTTACTAACAAACATTGCATTTTACTTTGAACACATTAAGTACTCAAATACAGAGTTTACTATATTGATATTCTTTATTCCCTACATGAATAGTGAGGTCAAACTTAGAGACATGTCACACTGTATTTAGTTCACTGTCCAGAGTTGTCTCATAGGTTATAATTCTGAGTATTCCAATATCATTTGTTAACAACATCTTTGTCAGGGTAATGCAGGAGCCCTGTTTGGAGATTGACTTGAATTGCGGTTGACTATGAGCCGTGGAGATTTGGGCATTGTCGCCTCCCGTAGTCTCACGGGACTTGTTACGGGATCTCGAGTGACTTGGCCGAAATTGCTGATCGGGTCAGCGCCATTTTAGTGGTGTGTTTGGTGTGTGTTAGTCGTTGTTAGAACCAGAGAGAAAAGTTATCAGAATAAAAAGCTGTTTGTCTCCAGTTTGCTTCTGAAGTTTTTCCCGCGGCTCCGTTGCTCCAAGCGCTTCAGGCGGCAACAGGTGGCGGCCCGTACGGGGAACTTCGGAGCGGACAGGTAAGAACTGAAAGGTCTATAAAGATGGGTTCGAATATAACTGAATCCCAAGTGATAGAGGCTATGCAAAGACTCCTTGATATACCTGACTCTGTTCTCAGTGAGGAGTATATAGACAAAAGTGAAAGTGATCAAAAAAGTGTAAATTCCACGGGCCAACTAAGACCAGTGAAGAGAGTATTGGAAGAGACCCAAAAATGACAAAAATCCAAGCTATTAAAGCTATTCGGGAGTTATTGGTAAAAGCTGAAGGATACTTGCTCTCACTGGAACCTGGGCCTCAGGATATTGCTGTCAGTGAAATTAGCAGTGGTGAGGAATCTAGTAAAAGTGATCCTGAGAAAATGAGGAAAAAGAAACTTAAAAAGACCGAGAAAAAGGACGGTCAGGTAGTAGAGGAGCCACTTGTGTCCTCTACTCCCCCATGGGTGGAATCCATTACAGAAAATATGAAGGGTATTACTAGGCATTTGCATACCCTAGAAACAGAAATAAAAAGTCTTTCTGATCGCTTATGCGCTCTCGAGGACAACTCACAGATACATTGGGAACCGCCAGCATTTGAAAAGAAAAATGGACAGAGTGTCCATCAGTCAGTAGATTTCAAAACAATAAAAAATCTCAAAGAGGCAGTAATGACTTATGGGCCCCAAGCTCCCTTCACGTTGAGTATGCTGGAGTCCCTTAACACCTTTAGCTTAACCCCCTCAGACTGGAAAAGTCTATGTAAAGCAACATTAAGCGGGGGGCAATTCTTGGTTTGGCGATCGCAATTCCAAGAACTTTGTATAGAAACGGCTAAAAGAAACGCGGCTGCAGGGTTTGAAAACTATAATATAGACATGCTCACAGGAGAAGGGCAATTTGCAGACTTACAGGCTCAAACAGATTATGACCCAGATGTGTATACTCAGATAAACACAGCTGCCTTAGAGGCATGGAAAACTGTACAAGGACCTGGGGATCTACAAGGTAGCTTGTCAAAAGTGATTCAAGGACCTAATGAGCCGTATGCTGACTTTGCTGATCGACTTTTGAGAACTGCAGGTAGTGTGTTTGCAGATGTTGACCAAGCTATGCCATTAGTTGTTCAATTAGCTTATGAAAATGCAAATAAATGGTGCCAAGCAGCCATCAGGCCATGGAGAACTAAAAAGGATCTTTCCGTATATATACAACTATGTAAAGATATAAATGACGCCTTTGTCACAGGAAATGTGATTGCAGCCTCAATGAGAGGTGCTTCCTCTCGAAATTTCACAAAGGCTAAACGTAGATATTATAATCAATCAGGATATTCCAGGCAAAATTATCATAATCAATCAGGCAATTCTAGGCAAAATCCCAAAAGAGAAATAAGACCAAGCTCATACCGTGCCCCAGGCCGCTGCCCCAGGTGTAAAAAGGGAAATCATTGGGCCAATAAATGCCATTCAAAATTTGACATCCATGGAAATCCTTTGTTCAGGAATTCAAAAAACGGGGCACGGGGCCCAGTACCCCGGGGCCCACAAATGTACGGGGCATTGCAGAAGGAGTATCCTCAAGCATCCACTCAGATGCTTCCCCGACACAATCCCTACTACCCATCCACTCCCTCGCCAGAGGAACAAGAGGAAATGCAGGATTAGACCTCTGTTCCACCGCCCGAATAGTGTTAACACCTGAAATGGGGGTTCAACTGATTCCCACAGGAGTCAGGGGACCTCTTCCCTCAGGGACTGTAGGACTTATTATCGGGCGTAGTCCTAAAAGCTTATTAGGTTTGCAAGTGACCCCAGGTGTAATAAACTCAGACTACAAAGGGGAAATAAAAATAATGCTTAGCTCACCCCAAAGTATAAGTTCTGTTAATCAAGGAGATAGAATTGCTCAGTTGCTTCTCCTTCCCAATTTACATAATTCATTTAAAATGGGTATGCCTCAAGAAGGGAACAATAGAGGATTTTGTTCCACTGACTCAAGTCCCATGGCTTGCTGGGTTCGAGACTGTTCAAGGAGGCCTATGTGTAAAATAAAAATCCAAGGAATAGAAATGGAGGGATTAATAGATACTGGAGCTGACTCTTCCATTATTAATTTACGCCAATGGCCCAAGCACTGGCCTCTGCAAAAAGCTTCAACCAGTTTAAGAGGCTTGGGATATAATAACCTCCCAGATAAAAGTGCAGTAATTTTAAAATGGGAGGATGATGAAGGCCATAAAGGAACATTTCAGCCTTATGTTTTACCTAATCTACCGGTTACTTTATGGGGACTCTTTTATTTTGCAACAAATGGGAGTACACCTAATCTACCGGTTACTTTATGGGGACTCTTTTATTTTGCAACAAATGGGAGTACACCTTGCAACCAAGCCTGCAGATGTTAAATGTGAAAACCTACAGGGTAATCTTAACCATAAAAGAACTCATTATCAAAAAGTACAGAGTAATCTTAACCCTAAAAGTAATCATTGTCATAAAGGAAAAAGATATTTTTTTTTGGGGCCACTGAGAAAATAATTTTGAAAATACCATGGCTTTCTGATAAGCCAGTGTGGGTCCCTCAGTGGCCCCTATCTAAAGAGAAATTACAAGCGGCCCACCTACTAGTTCAGGAACAATTAGAAGCAGGTCATATAGAACCTTCAACCTCTCCCTGGAATTCCCCCATATTTGTGATCAAGAAAAAGTCAGGAAAATGGCGATTGTTACATGATCTTAGACAAATTAATAAAACCATGCAAGTTATGGGCCCTACTCAACCTGGACTTCCTAGTCCCGTAGCTATTCCAAAAAATTTCCATCTTATTACTCTTGATATAAAGGATTGCTTCTTTTCTATTCCCCTACATCCTCTGGATGCCCCCAGGTTTGCTTTTTCCGTTCCTTGTATGAACAATAATGGCCCTGATCAGAGATATCAATGGAAGGTTTTACCACAGGGAATGGCTAATAGCCCCACCATATGCCAAATATATGTGGACAAGGCTATCCAACCCATTAAAAATAAATATCCAAACCTCATGTGTCTACATTACATGGATGATATTTTATTGGCCCACCCTAATCAAAAAATCTTATTTAATATATTCAGTGATGTGGTAGAAAATTTAAAAAAATATGGATTATATATAGCAGAAGAAAAAGTTCAAACCAGATCTCCCATATTATATTTAGGATTTAAAATCATGGATACTTTTGTTAGACCCCAAAAAATTCTAATAAATAAAGAACATTTGACCACCCTCAATGATTTCCAAAAACTACTGGGAGACATTAATTGACTTCGCCCTACACTAAATCTCACTACTGGCCAACTAAAACCTTTATTTGACATCCTTCGCGGAGACCCTGATCCATCTTCATCTCGAACATTGACTCCTGATGCTAGGAAAGCTTTAAAGTTAGTAGAAAAAGCCATTGAAGGAGCTCATTGTGATAGATTTGATTTAACTCAACCACTGATATTGATTATTATTTCTTCACAATATACACCCACAGGAGTATTTTGGCAACAAGGGCCTTTATTATGGATATATTTGCCCGTCTCTCCTAAAAGTATAATTGAATCTTATACCTCCATGGTGGCTAAACTTATTCTTCAAGGACTTAAGACTTCTACTAAAATATTTGGCATTCACTCTGCTACTATTATTACTCCCTATTCATCATCACAGATTGAATACTTATGCTTCAATGATAATGATTGGGCTATAGCTAAATGCTCTACTTTTGCAAATTTTGATAATCATCTTCCTAAGTCCCCTATATTATCTTTTTGTATTAATCATCCTATTATATTTCCACAGGTAATAAAAAATCAACCTATTCCTAAGGCATTTAATGTATTTACAGATGGGTCCTCAAATGGTACTGCTACAGTAGTCACTAAAAAAGAAAATATGACTTACATAACTGCACACAAATCAGCTCAACTAGTGGAATTGGAAGCTGTGGTAAGAGCTTGGAAAATTTTAGGAACCAGCCAGTAAACATTTTTTCAGATAGCCACTATATTGTACAAGCCGTCCCAAAATTAGAGTTAGCAGGACCAATAGCACCTCATACTCCAGCCTTTAAATTGTTTTATCAAATACAAAAACTTTTGTGGGCAAGAAAAGAACCTCTATTCGTAGGCCATATTAGAGCACATACTAATTTGCCTGGTCCCCTCCATGAAGGTAATCAAAAGGCTGATGAACTTACAAAAACAATATTTATACTTTCAGTGCTACAACAAGCTACTTTATTCCACTCCCAGTTTTATGTCAACAGCACCACCTTGCAACGTAGGTTTAAAATCACAAAGGAGCAAGCCAGAACAATTGTAAAAGATTGTAAATCTTGTATGACACATTTGCCCAATCCTCATTTCGGAGTTAACCCTAGAGGATTAATGCCCAATCATTTGTGGCAGATGGATGTTACTCATGAGCCAAGTTTTGGAAAATTGTGATTTATTCATGTGACCATAGATACATGCTCAGGCATGATTTTTGCTTCCTTACATTCTGGAGAAAAAGTTAAAGATGTTACATCTCATTGTTTGCAAGCTTTTGCTGCATTGGGCATCCCCAAAATGCTTAAAACAGATAATGGCCCCGCATATACGTCCTTATCTTTCAAACAGTTTTGCGCAAAATTCAATATATCCCATAAAACAGGCATCCCATACAATCCTCAGGGTCAGGGCATTATTGAAAGAGCAAACTGAACACTGAAAATTATGTTATTAAAACAAAAAGAAGGAAATTGGCAAAGTCCTAAGGACAGATTGGCAGTTGCCCTGTTTACCTTAAATTTTTTAACTTTAGACTCTAATGGTTATTCTGCTGGAGACAGACATTGGAATCCACACCAACAACATAAACCCTTGGTTTACTGGAAGGATGTTCTTTCAGGTACATGGAAGGGTCCAGATCCAGTATTAATTTGGGGAAGAGGATCTGTTTGTGTTTTTCCAAAAGACGAATCCTCTCCAATATGGATACCATCTAGATTAATAAAACAGGTACCACATCAAAATGATCAAGATGAAGTTATTGAAGAATCAAGATTAATAAAAAAGGTACAAAATCAAGAGGACCAAGATGAAGGTATAGAATGATTCCCTCAAAAGAGTCCTTCAAAATATTTCACAACTTAAGTGTCATTCCTCCCGGCCGGGACGAGGAGATCTCTCTTTAGTGTGCACACAATTGTATTTTTTTTTTCTTTTTTTTTCCTTTTTATACATGTCTTTATGTCTGTACATTTGTCTACATTTCATATTAATGTGACGTCACAAATATATGTTTGTATGTTTGTTCGTCTGTCCAGTGTGACGTCACAAAGAACAAAGCGCCTATGAAAAAGAAAATATATATATATGGATCCAAATAACTTTAATTCATTTTAGGTTAAGAGTATTCAATTTAGGTAAATAATTTTATAAATGAAGGTACTTTCAATTTTGATTTATAGGTGTCCCTGGGACTTCTCTTTAGCAAACAATATGACTAGTGCTATATAACCTGATATTTTGGTGTTTTGACATAAGATTGTTTATTTGTTATTAACTTCATTTGTTTAATAGCTCATTAATTTCAATTATCTCAACAGGTAAAAGATTGCTCTGTATACAGAGACTCAAGGGTTCCAGCTAACAAATTATTTCTCTAAAGTGCCTTTACCTTTTCTTTAATCTATCTTTAATGCAGTAATTACCCTCAGTCTTTCTTTGTTTTGTTCTAAATATGACATTTTTCCAACTTATGTTTGTAGAAGCTCAACCAGCGATGTATGTGAACAAAAATCAACTTTAATTTTCTAATCTAATTATTCTATTTTGTAGTTTGACAACTCGCCTCTTGACTCAGTGCTGCAATAGCACTGCCTTTCCTTTAATAATTGATGCTTGAGTTTCTAGGTAGCGGGCCCTGAAGATTTGCCGGTGGCATTGTCTAAACATAAAAAAGACGTCTGCTGCTACAGCTGCAGGGATCGCGGCCGCCGCAAGCATCCCTGCTGCTCAAACATCAAACAACCTCACCAACAGTGTGGCCTCTGCTCTACATGCATGGGGCCTCCTACATCAACATGTTATAACAAATGGACATTTTGATCTTTCATTGTTTGGGACTTTACGGGACAATGCCTTGCGGGTATTTGTCTAGAGAATTCAGTGTGTTACTTGATGGAACTTAGGGCAGCTGATTTGTTTAAACAATTTGATATGCTATGCAATTTGGCTCATCACCAAAAGGCTTGTCGCCTTAAAGCCGCAACATCTCCTCACAATTGGACGGCTGTTAGTCATCATATATAGTCGATCCTAAAGGGCTCCATTGGATGGCTGGTTAGCCAATGACGGGTAAGATCCCCAGAGGGGGACAACCTAAGACAGGCACAGTTGCACGGGACAGTCTCATGTGGCTGACATATCAACCTAAGACAGGAGTCAAGGGCACAGCCTTGATTATCCGATGACGGGTAAAAATGTTGGTTACACATAGACGTCCTAGAACATTACCTCTTTTAAAACAAAAAGGGGGAAATGCAGGAGCCCTGTTTGGGGATTGACTTGAATTGTGGTTGACTATGAGCCGTGGAGATTTGGGCATTGTCGCCTCCCGTAGTCTCACGGGACTTGTTATGGGATCTCGAGTGACTTGGCCGAAATTGCTGATCGGGTCAGCGCCATTTTAGTGGTGTGTTTGGCGTGTGTTAGTCGTTGTTAGAACCAGAGAGAAAAGTTATCAGAATAAAAAGCTGTTTGTCTCCAGTTTGCTTCTGAAGTTTTTCCCGCGGCTCCGTTGCTCCAAGCGCTTCAGGCGGCAACAGGGTAACAGGTAGATGCCTATTTCAAGTGCATTATTGAGTGTTAGTTATGCAAATTAGAGAAGAGTTTTCAATTCTTTCAACACTCCCAGTACACTAAATTTCAACCATAGTCTTCTCTAAGAGCTTAATTGCAAGCAAGTAAATTTAATAGCAAGAATAGAAAACTTAAAATTTCATAAACGAAAAACAGATGTAATGGAACATTGTCAGTCTAAACAAGGGTAATTAAAAGTCCCACTTTTGAGAATGAAAAATAATGAAATAAATGGAAAGAGTAGAGTAGCTACTGAAATGTGGGGAAGGATTGTCAAATACAGCCTAAGTCATCTCCCCAAAGGTTGTATGACCTGGGGACTCGGATTCAAAAATAAGTACCTCAGTCCTGGTTTTACCACCATATAGCTGCATGACTTTAGAATTTTTGCTTTACTGTTCTGGTCTGTTTAGCCATCATAAAGTAGGCACTCTGACAAAGGAATACTTAAGAACATTTTCTTTATTGCATTAATTATTTGAAAAGTAGGAGTTGTGAGAAAGGAGGTATAGTTGGTACTGACAGGGATCTAAAGATGTTTGAGAAGAATTATCTTCTAAAGGGAAAAACAATTTCCAAAGAATCAAGTTAAAGTCCAAAAGAAATAACAGCAACCAAAAAGAACTCACAGAAACCTTACACATCCACATTTGTATTGCTTTGTTAGCAATGCCATCACACGTATCTTGTTTTGTATGCAGTATCTCACAGCTTCCATAATAGTCCCATTTCTCTATAAATGTTTAAAGAGTAACTGGAGATAAGTGATATCATTTAGCTGGAAAAGCAACTTGAAAATCTAGGCTAAATGTAATGTGCAATACTGAAGCATTCTAAACAGGAATGCAATTAGATCTTGTTATCCACTCTAAGAGGACTGTATTTGAGGACAATTCCTGAATTTCTTTAGGTAAATTTTTATTCAGAAGGAATACAGATATAGAAAAAAAACATTCTAAATTTAATTGCTGGTGAGTGCTTAATTCTTTTTTGTTTGTATGGTTTGCTTTGTTTTTGGAAAAATCAATAGCATTGCTCAGAAGAATGTGTGAAATCATTCATTTCAGCAGATCTTTAAAGGGCATGCATTGTAAACATAATATGCCTAAGAATCCAAAGATAGAATATGTTAAAATCATTGACCTTACTGGGAATATTTTTAAAAAGCATTTTCTGCATTTATTTATCCTGAGAAGAGTTGCTGAAATTTAGAGGAGATTGCCATGCCTTCTATAATTTATATGTCATCTTGATCAATGTGAGAAACTTAAATCTTATCATAGTTATTATTAATAAATATTATTTGATTATACAGGATCTCTGAAAGTCTGAGATTTATGTGTGTTAATTAAATACTTTTTCACAAGTTTTATTATCTTAATATATTGTGATAGTGTTACCTGTAATTATCTAGAATAATTGACTACATTTAGGTAAAAGCTCTGTCTAGATTTCAGTTTCTATTCCTATAATGGCTATATAGAATTTCCATATTCACAATGCATTATTGCTTATTGGAATTTGTACTAAGCCATATGTGTCTAATAGCTGGCAATTTTTATGATGTCTTTGATGTAAAATTTCATTGTTTCTCAGAGAGTATCATTTTGACACACCAGGAATCCAGCCTCTATTTACTGAAGAAAACAATTTGACTGCAATCTTTAAAACATACAATGCACAGTTTCTGTGTTGACAGAAAATCATATTGGATATAGCTGGCACCTGCTAGAATATCATTTCTATTTTTCTACCTGTTTTTGGAGCATTAGAGGAGAAAGCGTTTTTCTTATTGTTGTCCAAATAATAAGAAAGTGTTATTTTTCTTTTAGTTTTACAAAAGCAAACACAATTAAATAAAAATACACATTTCTAGTCTAAGCAAATGTGTTTTTTCCACTCAAATATGCCACATTTTGAATGAAATACACTTCTAAATAAGGAAAATATGTCAAATGTTATCAATTATTAAGCATAGATAGTCTAAATTAAATATCATACATAGTTATAACATACATTATACAGTGGTTAATCCACCTTAAATTGCTTCAAGTCAAAATGAATTTTGTATGTAAGTTAGTTATATTTTTAAAAACTAACAGAAACTTCAAGTTGATTATCAGAAAAGTGGAGGGTAAAAAAGTAAAACTGGTTGGAAACAAATGAAGGATGAAAGTTCATAAAAACATGAATAAATAAACTATTAATTGGCTTCTGAAATAATTTTGAACTTTTTGGATTTTAATAAAGCCTCACAATGCCTCAATGTATCTCTCCTATGACAGTGTACTCTAGGCAGTATATGTATCTTATTCTCAATTAATAAACATGGAAATGACGAGAAGACAGTCCAAATGGAAACTATTCTAGCTTAATTACTGACATGTGGGCACTGAAATGAACCCTCTCTTTTTCAGTTGTAGAAGAACTGTCTAATGATTATAAACAAGTTCTCAAAATGTGTTCAGATTCAGAGTCTGATATTTTTTTTTATTCTTACCTTGTAAGCTGCCTGTCACGGCCAGCCACGGCGCCGCCACGGGAGGAAAATTCTCGGAGGCAGAGTATAGCTTTTGCTACTTTTACTTCTACTTTCTTAGAGCTTAGAGAGGGAAAGAAAGAATTTTAGAGCTTAGAGCTTAGAGAAAGATTAGAGCTTCTTTCTTCTCTCGTCTTTCTTCCTTCTTCTGTCTTCTGTCTTCTGTCTTCCTCAGGAGTCTCGGCCTAACTCTGACCAGTCATTACTTCTTCTATCTGGTTTCTCTTCTGTAACCGCTCTGCCTACGTTCTGGCCGCTCTGATTCTTCTGACCGACCGAGTGACTGCCCGGCTGACTGAATTCTCCGTTCTCCTAACTTGGACCGCTTTCACCCGGTTATATACCTTCAGGTTTGCGGGTGCCTACAGGTGCGTCACATACATATCAGGTGGAACTTATGGCTTCCAGCTAGCTACAACAGCCCTTCCTAATTAGGGCTCCTTCATTACCTGATCTGTTATTGTCATGTTATAAGGACAGAAGACAATACACTTGCATATTTAGGTACAGGGAGACCCTAAGCCTTTTGGAAATACACTGGTATAGTGTAAGGCAGACCCTAATAAACAGGATATTCCCATAGCTGTATTTCAAAGTTTAAAATTTACTTCTAGATTGTAGAAAATTCAAATTTCTCTCCTAAGCAGAATGTTAAATTAAATGCAAGTTAATAATTGTGTACACACTTTGTAGAAGTGAAAGAAGTCCCTACCAAATATATTATTATAATAATTGATGATATTTTGATATATATTAAATAATAGATTTTGAAATTCTTCCTAAATTCTATGAGATGTAAGTGCAGGATTATGATACATACAGTTCATTCTCAAATTATTGAGCAAATGACACAAATGATATTATAAAGTGTCTGTGTGTGTGTGTGTGTGTGTGTGTGTGTGTTCTAAATGAGGGAGAAAGAAAATGTGACAAAATATTAATAAGTGATGAATACATATGTGTGTGTATATATACATATATACATATATATGTATACATCTATTTCAGATTTTCAAAAGAAAATGTGGGAAGATGAAAATAGTTATTTCATTGGTAAAAGTTTATTTATAATAGGTTCATGAGGGTCAATTCATATTTGTAAATAGTCACTATTGAAAACTTTCTGCAAATACATTTGAAAATATCAAAAAACAAATAATACTTTGCAGAAATATACAGTTTTCCTACTATATTTTTGATGCATTAAATATTCTGATAGCTTTAATCCATCTCTCAAATTTGGCCATAGCTTAGGCATCACCTATTGACTGCAGACATGGCAGATTATTTATGCTGTCATGGAAAAAATAATGACATCACTCTGCAATATTTTAATTTGAGAAAACAGCAGTTATATATAATTATGTTGAAAAACAGTTATCCTCATTTGCAATGTGAGAGATAGTAACCTTTTAGTAAATTAAAATCAACATTTCCTGCTTAATCCCATTGTAAACCTAATTACATTTTGGAAATCTAATGTTAGTGCAATGGCAAATTCAATAAACACTTGATATGATTAAGTTTTCTTCTCTAACCCACCTTATTTCAAATTCTAATTTTACTTGAAAGAATAAATAGTAACAGCGTAGAGATCAAGTTCAGCTTCTTGTTCTTTTATCTTTCAAAAAAGTATTAAATATCTACAATTTGCTAGGTCTGTGTTGGCTTCTGGGAACAAGAACATAAATTATACTTAGTCATTGATTTTAAGTGGCTCACAGACATTAATAAAATATAATTTTCAAAGTGGCTTTATTTTGTGGATTGCTGTTTTATTTGATCATTTATTCACATATTTGTTGTATTGTTCGCTATGAGATATATATATAAAACACATGTTAGAATTCTAAAGAATTGTGCAGAGTAAGTGTAAAGAGAAGGAATATTTTGATTAAAATCCATAAAATAAAATACTAGGTTTAATTCATTGGAAGTATACATTTTGGTTGATAGTTCATGTGAAATAATATTTTGATAAAATATTTACCAATTTCTCATAATTTAAATAAATCATACTTAGTAATTAAAGATGTTAGAATAAGTCACCAATGTAATTTTCTATGTCAGAAAGACCGAAAGTTATCCCCAAAAGTTTAAAGAACGTTTTCCTTACTAGTCAAGGAGATATTATAAAATGTATCCACTTTCCTGTGTTGATTGGTTGGATAGTCATCTACAGTATTTTTGAATATTTGAGTTTCTTTCAAGATGTTGGCTTAGTCTTCTTTAAAAGAAATATACTTTCCCCAAAATATAGAATTTTATCCTTGAAATAATATAATTAGAAATTTCAATAGAAAAAAAAATTCCCAATAATTATTGGTAAAGTTGAACTCTTAGACACAATTCTGACCACTCTTGGTTATTTTATAGTTACATTTTTATTAATATCATAGTTGTTTTTAATGCAATACAACTTTTGACATTGGCTTTTTCTTGACATTAAAAATATAGAATAATTTAAATAGTAAAATTTTCAGCTAATATTTCAACGTATAGAATTATTTTTTATCCAAAAATCAGCTGTTTGATTTAATAAAATTCTATCAATGTACATTCCTGTTGAGTTGGCTATTATACCTTAGATTCTACACACACATACACACATTGTACTCTATAACTGTGCCTTTTAGAAATTAAGTAAAATTCTACACAGCAATTCATACTAGAGTTAAGAGAAATGAAGCTTTAAAAATGTTTTTCACAGTGAACAAGTTTCCATAATTTCTATATTTGACATTTTAATTTTAAACATTTGGAACTCATAACTAGCAATTTTTTCTGGTTTAAGTCAATATTTATCTGGAAGTTAAATTATACACATTACTTGAAGACATTATAAAAATTAGCCTTATTACAAAATACCCTGTGCAAAGCTCTCAAGATATTTCAAATGGAATGTGAATCAACTATGTCGTTATCAGTAGACCTACAGAGTATGCCAACATCTCCGCAGAAGTTCCTGGAATCTCACCAATAGTGTCTTGGATTATCCATCACAAGGCAACACCCATAAAAATGAGCAACATTTTAAATATTTAAAAATAAACTCCCTACATAATAGATGTCTGGAAGCCTCAGAGCAACTATGGGCTACATCACCTTTCATGAGTGTATCTGCTGGACAAGGCTTCTTGCACATTCATCATCATAGTTTTGTTCAACTCATCACAATTTTCCACCAAAATGAAGAAAAGAAAGATGCCAGTTCCAAATGCACAGTATTGGCTTGAATAGAAGCTTATGAGGTGGTTGGGTGCCCAGCCATGAATCAATGAAGATGTTCTAAAGCTACAAAAATATCTAATCCATTTTTTACCCTGGGGAGTTTAATGTGGGAGTCGCAAACAACAACAATGCCAAATAAGAAGGGTGTAAATGGAGATATACACCATAGAAACTGCAACAAACAGAAATCCAGGCTAAGTGTAGAGCAGCAGAGGAAATAAACACAGCAATAGAAAAGAAAAAAAAAGAGAAGCCAAATCAAAAGAAAAGCAGACAACTAGCATCGACATTGGGACATTTAGGATTTTTACTGAATTCTAAGCAAAAATGATTTACTCTAGTCTGATTTTGCAACTGACTGAGCCAATTTCCTGTGCTTGCTTGCTTTCCTGGGCATCTTTACAATAAAACCCTATCACCTGAGGAAACCTTATTGTCTCTCTATTTCTTTCAAACTTAGAGCCAAATAACACACATTCATGACAAAAGCTGTGTGGGGAAAGCAGTGAGCTGAATGAAATTTGTAGCTGGTCCAAGCTGATCAGTACAGTAATAGAAAAACATACATGTTGATGTTGATGATATTTTAAAAAAGAAAAAAATCAAAGAGTCCAGGGAGGTAGAAACGTTGGTGTAGGAAGTAAAAAGAAAATGCTAAAATAAGTATCAGAGAACTATGGAAAATTTTTTAAAGTTTATTATTTGTGTATTATTGTCTTTACACCTAGAATGCAAGAAATTTATGGTGATCTCAACAGGCAGTCCCACTGAATGCAAATATCTGAAAAACCAATCTAAATGGGATTTCAAGCCAGTGGGATTCATTTATATTAGTTCATTTTTAATGAAGCTGGAATTCAAAGCCTTGTTATCATGTATTTACAAAGACAAGTCTTTCTACCACAATACAGAGTGGAGATATCAATATATACAGTCTAAAATCTGAATTTGAATATTTGGGGTCAAACTTATTGTATAAAGGTAGCTATTTTTAGTTACTTAAAAATCAAATGCAACTATTTTAAGATACATAATAAAACTAAAAATACAGAATAAAAAAGATAACTGAATACTTATGTCAAATGGGAATTTATAATCATTACTGACCTGACACTGACATTTGATTTCTTCTTAGATGTGGCCAATCCAGAATTATATCTTGAAGGAAGAGAAATGAGGAATAATATAGAACACAGAAGACTGGAAAATTTTATGAAAGCTATGGAAAGATGTTTCCTTTGTGTTTGCATTTAAAAACCCTACAAGCTTCTTTATGATTACAAATAATGACTAATATACACAACTGTGAAAATCTGTTTTTTAAAGGTGTGTGTGTGTGTGTGTGTGTGTGTGTGTATACTCATGCTGCTATTTATAAGAGCATATTTGATATTACATGCTGTTACTCAACATTGGGTTAAAATTTCCAAAACTTTTTGGTGAAATCTCTCTTTTTGAATCTATATGCTTTGAGTAAAACTCGATATTGGGTTTTCAGATGCTTTCTGGGTATATTAATTGTTGCATGTTTATGTGGATTGATTTCTGGGTAGTGAAATATAAATTATTAATATCATTATATACATTTTATTACATATTAAGCACTTTTCAAGAGGCCTTTAACCCTAAAAATGTTATCTTTTTATAACTAAATTTCCCAGTTATAAGTTTCCTTTGCAAAATATCCAAAATAGTTTTATTCATTCCTTATAATAGTGATTTTCATGTGAATGCTGAATAGCATTTTGATAACCAATTAATTTTACATCTTCAGAAAGATGTGTATTATTTTACCTATAAAAGTGTAAACATTAATACACACCTCTGCTAAAATGCCGAGTCATCAATATTGCTTACAAAGAGGATAGGAGTTTCCTTACTTCATAATAGGAGACTGAAGCAGAATATAATGAGTCATTTTTTTTCTCCACTTTTTCTGTTACTGTGTAAGCTTTTCATATGAAAAGGATCATTCTTGACCTTCCTCATATTCCTTGCATTAAGCACAATTACTGTACATTTAATGTGTATTCATGTCATGAATGAAAGTTTTCAGCATGAGAGCTAGAAATTTTACATATTAGCAAAACTCTTAGGATCTGAGGTTAGATTTATCCATTAAGTTCCAGAAGAATCTAAGAGCAAATAAATATAAAGCTGTTGCAACTCCACCTTTTCCAGAGGGCTTTGAAGTGCTGTGTTTAATGTCCTTCAGGAGAAAAAAAAAAAAAAAATACTCTCTTGCTTTCAGAAATCTTACTAAAAATGCACTAGAATCCTGAAATAAGATTCCATCATCAATTCTTAATCCATAACCCATTACTCTTTTGTCCACTTTCTCAGCACCCTACCCAAAAAGGTGGGACCTCAGTTTCATCTTGACTAATGATTATTTTCCAAGGTACTAGTAATTAGGAAGACATTAATTACTGTTTTAGATACAAGCAGTTATTTTTTTTTCTAATTTTCCAATGGAAGTAAACTTCATAAATTTATAGGTTAAAATGCATATTATAGAATCTCTAGAATTATTTATTCAAGTAAAAATTTATTTTTCCCCACAAAATATGAGGGCTCAGGTAGGCAGTCCAGAACTCCTGTAATGCATCCATGATAACAAAAGGGATGTATATTTCTTCTTCCATTTTACTTGAACATCCTCAGTCTGTGGCTTTTAGCTCCAGTTCACATAACAACTGTATACAGCAGATGTCACATGCACGTCCCAGGCAGAAGCAAGTCAATGTCATCTATGAAACTTAACTTTGAATTAGGAAAATATCAATTTTCCTTCATCCAGTATATTTCTGTGAATGCAATTGTCAAGAACAAGTAACTACATAGGAGCCTGACACATTGTATTAGATATGGAAAATGACAAACCCCCAAAGTAGTGATACCCAGGGAAAGGGGAGTGAGAAAGAAAGCCATACATTGAGAGCATTGATCCTTTCCCAATACAGTTCTTTCCCAGTGATAAAACAAACCCTGAGGAGGAGGATTCCATCAAACCTCGAAAGGCTGTCTCTGGGAAGGGGCTGAAGCATTAACCCTTCTGCAAACAAATCCTTCCCAGGTACCAACAATTGACCCCAGGCCCTCCATCAGGTCCAGTATAATAAATTCCAGAAACTGACCACTGACCCTAGACTTCCTCCCATTACACCCCATAAAACAAACCCTAAATCCCTAAGCACTAAACCTAACTCCTTCAAGGACTGACAGACAAACCGCAAATTCCTGGGTGCCCAAAGAAAATCAATACGCTCACTAGATCACCTCTCAGAATAATCTATATAAGCCCAGGCCCTTTCTTTGTTTGGGGGCTCATTTTCCACCAGGAGAGTGGGTCCCACCACGATATCATTTTGTCCCTGCATTCCCTGCTCCTGTGTGAAACTTTGTTCCCGATTAAAGTGGTGAGCTGATTTGTGAAGTTTGCATTTGTCCCGGTCTTTTTGCGCTAACACATTGAATCTTGGCATTTTACACGTTGTCACTAGGAATGAAAATACTGTATATATGGAAATGATATTAATAGAAGAAATTGGGAGATAAAGTTGAAAATTTTTATGGTTTTTACTATAATCTGTATGCCTATTTGCATAGTGTATTACATACTTACAACATATAATTACCCCAAAACTTTGGTTTAGGTAGCAATCCTGAAAGTAACTAGATGTAGAAGAAATAGCTGGAACTTTAGAATTAACAATTATAAACATAGCTTCTGGAGATCAGAAATCTCCCTCAATAGAGCAATAAGCATGGAAACAGCAAAAATAGAAAGTCCAAATATGAGAAACAGAAATAAATCAGAATTGGTGGGAGATAAAAGCAATGGTCAAAGCAGATAGGGACAAAAGGACTGAGAAAGAGCTAAGATAGCATGAGGTTATGTGAAGTACCTAATGTGTACAAGGAAAGGTATATTTAATATAGTTGAAACTTATGTTTCTGTATATGCTTCTGACCATTTCAAGTAATGTAACTGATTGCCTACTTTTTTCCTGAGTCTCATAATTTCTGTTTTTACTTCCTCTATTTTTAATTATTATTAAAGTATTATTATTTGGATATGAGGTGACCCCCTAAAGCTAACCTGTGAGACAATGCAAGAAGGTTAAATGAATAAATGATTGGGTTACAAGAGCTTTAACCCAATCGGTGAATTAATCACCTGATGGGATTAATTGAGTGTTAATTGAAGGCAGGTAGTGTGTGGCTAGAGGAGGTGGGGCATTGGGGGCATGGCTTGGGGTACATATTTGTATCTGGCAAGTGGAGTCTCTTTCTTTCTCTGCTTGCTGATGATCAGGTGAGCTGCTTCCCTCTTCCACACATGCTACCATGATGTTCAGCCTCACCTCAAGCCCTGAGGAATGGAGTCTGATCTCCATGGACTGAAACCTCTGAAACTGTGAGCCACCAAATAACCTTCCCCCCCCCCCTAAAATTGTTCTGGTCAGGTTCTAATTGCAGTAGTTTAAAGGATGACTGAAACAATAAAAAACATTATAATACTAATCATAATTTAGTAGGAATCAATTAAGATATTATACTTAAAATTGACTGAGTTTAATAAACAGTGTTATGATTTGAACATGAGGTATCCCCCAAAACTCCTGTGTTAATGTAGGAATGTATAGAGGTAAATTATTGGATTATGAAACCTGAAATATAATCAGTCCATCCTAGTCTGAAGGTATGACAGGGTGGCAACTAGGCAGGTGGGGCATGACTGAAGGAGGTGGGTCACTGGAACATACCTTGGAAGGGCACTTCTTTCTTGTGACCTATTCCTCCTTCTTACTCTCTCTTACTCCAGGTGACCAAGAATGAAGCAGTTCTCCTCCACTACTCCCTTTTGCCATCATGTTCAGCCTCACCTTGGGCCTAGGGCAATGGATTCACCAAACCAGGAATAAACTCTGGAACCATGAACCAAAACAAACTTTTCTTTCTCTAAGTTGTTCTTGTTGGATGTTTTGTCACAGTGATGAAAAGCTGACTAACATAAACAGTAAACATTTAATCAATCTCATCTTACGTAGCTGAGATAATATGGTTCAATCTTGATTTTGTAAATCTCTGGTTTACAAAAATCAAAACATAGACAAATCTGTGCAGATGGTAGAACTCAAGTAGGTCTGCACACTTTTTTATTCCATTAGCTTGGACCCAGTCAAAATTCTGGAGGAATGCTAAGGAATACAATAAAACATTTAATCCATAGCTGTCCTTTCTTAATATCCAAGTAAGTTTAATTTTCAATAGCAGCATGAAATATTCCAACTTAATAGCTTGACTAGCTTTTAATTTGATAACTACTTTCGCTGACCAGAATGCTTTATTTATTTGTACTTAAGCAACTATCATTTATTTGTGCCTACTTTATCTAGTATTCTATTTCATGGAAAGAGTTGTCATCTTTGTCTATTGAAATCTCTTTTCCACATGTGGTAAATTATACATTCCTACTCAAACCACTATTTTTGATACCACTAAGGAAAACCCTAATTGGTTAAATAACATTTTACCATGATGTAGAACTGGATATAAAATTGACCACTTTTGATCTAAAACACCAAATGAGCCACTTACATTTTAAACAAATGATGGCAAAAAGGAAAGCATATGTTATATATAAAATAAAACCTCACATAAATGCATTTTATATCATCAATGTATTGGGTTTCCTGGCTGAAAAATTCTTAATTGATCATTTAAATGGATTGTGGTTATGTCTTCAAGTTAAAGATTCAGGAAAGGAAAATTAAGTTTCTTTTGCTAGATGTCTAATTCTGTCACCACAAGTAACCTTATCTTGCAATGTCAAAGCGATTTCTTTCTCTCTCTACTTTTCTCCTTTCCTTGGGAATTCTAATTTGTCTAGACTGTGGCAACTGCTATTAGTAAAGTCATATAATTTTAAGAGTGGAAAGTAACCTGCCACGTCTCATCTAACTCATGCCCTGTTATGTGCTCAGTGAGTGGCTGCATATGTTTATCTATTATCAAGATTTGTCAGAAACTTAGGATGAAAGTTGGTGATAAAATAAGATGTGGATTTTTAATAATTCTGCATCACTGAGTTTACATACTTGGCAGGAGCAGGAGAAAATATGCAATTATAATTCTCAGTAAAACAAATCAGTTCAGAAAGTCAAATATCTGTGTGATAAATAGCAATCCAGAAATGTTGATAAGACATAATGTCAGTCAACAAGTTATACAAGCCTTGAAAACATAGTAGATTTTATGCTCTAAGTTCAGTAGCTCTCTCAACCTCAGGGAGCTATAGGACTCATAGCCTGAAGGTACTTTAGAGGAGGGAAAGAGATCAGGAAATGCTGTTCTTTGTGAATAAAACTGATACGCTAAGGTATATTGTGATTGATTGGCCATTGATAATGTAGTCCATTCCAGGACGGATGGCATTGCACATGATTCTGTGGGGGACAACGAGTATTTTAATTCAAACTGAGATACACTGCCACTGGATTTGACAGGCAAAATGGACAGAGAACATAAACAAACAAAAATTGTAGCCTCTTTAGCTGAGCTGTTACATCAACTACCAGCTAATGCTTTTTGGTAACCAATTAATAAGAGGCTTTAAAATAATTTAGCAACAATTAAGCAAAGAGAGCTTATTAAGGTTTAGTATCAGTTATGTAGTCTAAAATCTCTCTGTGGAGACCAGAAATAAAAACAATAAACCAGCTTGATTTAGATCACGTAACTAATCCCCCAACCTTGCCCCAAACTACCCTTAACAAAAAAACAGTTGGTCCTTGAGTAGCAATTTGTCAAATATGTTAGGATTTCAATTTTGGCATTAGTTTTTTTTTAATCTAGTGTTGGTCTTCGTGATCCAGTTCTTAGATGCCCAGTTTCTCAGGGAAGTAATATTATAATATTTCAGTATCTCACATACTGTATCCAGGATGTGGATTCTAGACTGATGATGACCATTTATTGTTACCTAAAATAGTCTATTTCCTGCTATATTTTGTAGTTTTTAGCTATAATATTTGTTTCCCTCTTTTTTTCCCAATGTTTAATAATATTTGCTTTCTTACTAATTATATTAAAAAGAATGTGCTAACATTGTGAGAAAGAAAATTATGAGATTCTTATAATTTTTGTAGGTTTCAAAGTATTTCTACTTAAACTATCTCATTTTACTAAATTTAATCCAGTGATATGAAGATAATATTTATAATTTTCAACAGAAAAATTATCCAAAAACCCATCATTAATTAGAGGAAAAGACAAGAGGTCTTCTACCCTCTTGTCTTTACTCTTTCCATTACATATATTCATAAATAATAATAAAAACCTATCATGAGGGGAACCAATATCTTTATAGAAAAAAAATTAAGTTATAATTTAAATAATTAAAATATTTATAACAATATTTTAAAATCTAATGAAGCATTTCCTTGAGGGACACTAATCTGTACCTCTACAACATAATTAGGCAAAAATTGCTTTTTTAATTAGATCAATAATGCCACCTCCATCCTGGCCTCATATGCCACTTGGCATTGCACCATTTCTGGGTTTTCCCGAATTACTGTAAATTTTGTCTATGAGCTTGACACTGTGCTGGTTAAAGAACTCATTCATTGCATCTCATGCTGCCCACAGATTCCAGGTGAAAGGGTGGAACAGTTCACTCTAACAACACCAGTGCATTGCTGCATTTAGATGCTGACTATGTACAAAAGAGAAGCATTTCCACTGGCAATAGAATATGTGCTGCTGGCTTGGTTTTCTCTCCCTCCTGCCACCTTGGCTTGTATTCCTCCTCTCCTTTCTCACTTCATTGTAAACTGCTCACATGAGGTTAAGCTACACATGAAGCGTTGATGATCCTGGCTCTGCCAAGCTCTTCTCTGCATGGCCTCCCCTCCCCTTGAGCCAAAGCTCAAACCTCCTCATTCCTTTCCCTCTGCTGTCAGTTCATCTACTGAGTTTCTCCCCCAAGAAGCAAATGCTTTTCTCCTACAGATGTCCCACAAGCCATCTTCCCAGAATTAAGAATGCTTGAATAAAATCTATTATATAACTCTCTGGTTTACAATGTAAGTTTATTTATAAGACACACACCCAGAACACAGTAGTATCAAGACCAGCAACATAAAAACAATACAAAGAATGGCAAAATAATAGTAATGAAAAAATAAAAAGATCCAGTACCAATGAACAAAATGAAAAATGAAGACTGTGAAGTCAAAAGGAACAGATAATATGATCTGGAATAGAAAGCAGAAATTCATAAAGAATGCGAGACTTAAAAAAGAAGAAAATATCAAGAATATGGATTATTTTGACGTTATGTTTTTAAATAATTATATGTGGGCATCTTTTGCATGGTAAGTGAAGTAGTCTGAATGAATCAGAGTCTATATGACAGATAATTGAATGGTTAGGTTGAAAATTTAGAATAGTGACAGACTCTGAAGTAATTAAATGCCAATGTGAGGATTTGCTGACTACTCCATGTCAGGTATTGAAGAAGCAAGATTAAAAAGTCATGCCCTTGAATGTTTTAAGTCTAATGGAAAAGAGAATTATATGGAAACAAGAGTAAACTGCCATAGGCAAAGGAACATTAGGGTAGGGAATGAGGATTATTTCATAAGAAGAAATGAACTGAACAGAAAAAAATGAAAGAACTCTTAGGCAGAAAATACTGCTTCTGTGTGAGTAGTAAAAATAACAGCAGGCAAATTAAGTGGGGAGGAATTAGCAATATCCTAAAATCTTAAGAAAGTTTAATGTAGAAAAGCAGAATGAAAGCTGATGGAAGTTCATTTCTTTGCTCACTTTTTTTTTTTTTTTTTTTAAGTTTACTCTAAAATAACCCAATCCTCTAAAATACTCTTTTAATGCATCTGGCAATCATCTCCCACAAATAGGGAATATCAATCTTTGCTCTGGCATAGGACCTTATTTGAATACATCGTGGGCAAAGAAAATATAAGGTATCCAACCAAATGCCCCCCCCCCCCAAAAAAAAAAAAAAAAGAAATGTAAAACAAAGCAACCTGTTTACACCGCTTCTAAACTGTCAAACACTGCGGAAGTAGAAAAGAAATTACCAAGGAATTGCTTCACTATAGGATCGTTCACATCACTCACAGTTGTGTTTCAGCTTTTTTTTCCTTTTTCCATGCTTCCCTATTGACTGGAAGGGTAAGAATGTGGAAGGGGAAGAGGGATGGAATGGTGTCCACTTCTTTTTATTTTATTCTCTGTTCCAAGCAGCAGTCCAATAAGTAAGTCAGACAATGAAGAAATGAAAGGACAATCCTGATCTTCATTTACCCTCAATGTCTAGCTACACAGTTCTCTATTCTCTACTTTTTTTCTGCTGCTTCACTCTTAATTAAATATAACAAGTCTTTGGCCTCTGTCTGCCTTTGCTCCGTTCACCCTTAATTCAGAAATCAAATATTTGCTATCAGACAAAGGGTGGAAAATCATTCATACTTAAAATTTAATATATTTTTTTTCTTTTTCATGCAAAATACAAAAGAATTTTGTGTTGAGAAAACCTCTTAAAGTCTCCAAAACAGCATAAAATACCACACTGAACAGTACAAAATATATAGTTATAAATTGTTATATTGAAAATATAGAGTATTATTTATACATCTCTGGCCCTAAAATTTAGCTGAGTCATGGAGATAGCCATGTATCATGATTAATGGAAATTAATAATTAAATGAAAACATAAAATAGATGTAAATACATTGGTGTATGTGTGGATGTTGAGCAATGATGAAAACATTACTTCCTATTTGTAGAGAGTACACTATATCTATTTGAGCCCTTTAGGGAGCAGACGTCAAGATTGAATATAAAGTACAAAACGTTTGTAGGGACAACATCAGTGAAAGATAAAGAAGAGAAACATCAGGAATTAAGCATGAATAACATAAGGACCTCTACTCACATTTGACACATGTAAAATGAGAGGCAGTAGTAGTAAGGCAGATTGCTATTGGAAGAGCCTTTGACTGCAGAACAGAAATGGTAATATTGCAGAGACCAGAAAGGTAGCTTCAGTGCAAAGATTCCCATAAAGAAGCCAGGCCATTGTAGCTTATCCTGATCAGTCTTCGGTTGATACTGTCCCCAAAGAGTGAGACCTCTGCTAAAACATGGCAACAAATCCTAAAGACACTTCAGCTGGAGCTCTTTGGTTACCTATTCTATTTGCAGAACTTGTACCCAGAAGTGGGATGCACCTTCAAAGTTGCACTTAGGTATAGAAAGAGGTCAACAATTGCACTTGCATTCCTGTTATTAGTGTACAATACTGCCTACCCAGCTATCATTACCAGACAATATTTTAAATCTTTTACCTTTATGTAACACTTTTAAATCAAGGAAGACTTTAAAAACTATTCTCAAATGTTTTTCTTTTGCTCAACTCAAAGGGATTTTCAGAACTGTGTGAACACACATCTGCTCAAGTTTTTTCTTCTGGTGCATCATATTCTTCAAGCATGGATTCTGTGATCTGATCACAAATCAGTTGATATCCCTTTTAATAAAATACTATACATTTCAGTATGATAAAATCAGTGTATTAAAAAAAATCTGTGTCCTACCTGTGCTAAAGTTTTATGTAATATACATGCATATATGCACCCAGGCTTAATGTGATGCTTCCCTATAAATTCTGTTGAATTGTTATTCCTCAGAAGTCTGTCAAACACAGTGGGCAACATGTTACTTGTCAGTTGCAAAAGGGAATAAACCAATTGGCAAGTAAAGAAAGCCTATAGGGATAGTAAAACCTTTTTGACCTTGCAGAGAAGAAAGGGGGTGGGGAGACTTGCTGATTCATGAAGGAAAACCTTCCTGAAGCGTTGAGTTCTCAGGTTAAACTTCCCTCCTAGGCAGCACTAATTTGGTTGACAGATACCATGCTGCAGTTAATCTAAGCTGACACTGACCTTGTTGGCATTACCTGCAAAATCCCTTCATACGAATTTTCCTCAAATAATTATTCCAATGCATTATACACAGAAAAGGTGCCCATCAGCACAGCTAGTGATGCTAAATTATCCTACAGCTAAAATTCTCCAACACTTTGCTACTCAGAAGAGAAATATTTAGCTAGTCTTTGAGGGTACAATGGAAAAAATGTAATTGATTATATGGGAGCTGTTTTACAATACTGTAAGTCGTCCATGGCTATAGAGAAGCAAAATAATTCTTGTATATAGATATGTAAATGCATTCTTTATAGTGGAGGAATACAAGCTTCCCATTAGGGAGGGGCATTATTTATTTGTACATTCATTTTCATATTCCTGATCTATAAATATGATTGCTCTTTGAATTCTTTTGTTGAACCAATTATAACATCTGTCTGATTCCGTCTTTGATTACTAGGTTAAAAAAATGTGTTCATTTTTACGTATACACAGGAGTCATTAGCTTTTTTGAAAAATATACTTGTTTTAATGCTACATATTGATGAACGTGCCTTATTATTTTGAATGTTTTCTTATAAATTATAATCATGGAGTTACATAAATTTGTACTTTCATTTATTAATTGAGTAATTAATATGTTCCACATACTGTGATAGTATCACAGTAATTCACAGGTGATTTCATTAGGTGACACTATCTCGGCCATGCAGCTAAGGTTTTCTATGTGGGAAAATGTATTACAAAAGATAAATCACAATACAATAGGGTAAATGTTATAGGAGAGTAAAAAAAATATTTTCAGAGAAGAAAAGTTTTCCTTTGAAAAGCACATTTTTAAACAAATTGGCAAACCAATTTTATAAGTAATTGAAGTACCTCCTAGTAGCCAAAATAGAAAGGTATATTTGATAAGTAAGTCATTATAGGCTATAGTGTCAACACAGGAAATGAAGGGTGCCATTTCTATGACAAATCCTCTACTTCTACGTGACAGATTCTCTATTTCTGTATTTGAGAGATTCTAACCAGAAACTTGTGACAAGTCCATGCTACTCTCAGGGCATATTGGGAATATGATTATCTGACAAAGACCTGAAGATCTTGGCCCTAGGTTAGCCAGTCAGTCTACTCTTTCCTCTATTCATGACCATTCTATAGAAAAGCTTTTGATTTTATTCAGTGCTGATGTGTTTAGGTTTCTACATGTAGCTTACATGTGGCATGTCTTAACTGAACAATATTTGGTTCTACTTGTTGTCCGAAAATATCTTGCTCAAAGCACTTCTCAGAGGGTAGGAGTTAATTTGTACTCCCCCCTTAGGGCATTTGTATGTGCCTTTAATAATTTAGCATACAGCACTCTTAAATACCTTACCTTCCATGACAGGTATTATGTCTGCACAATTGCTTAGATATTGTAGACCTCAATTTTTTTGCTGCACTGTCACAATTTGCTGCCTTCTCAACCAATTGTACTAGTACTTCAACAGAACTTGTTCCATAGACAAAAGACAGAAGAACTCTCTATAATGAGAAGACATACTCATCAAGATTATGATATATGATTGTTGATCCAAACACTTATCTAGATGTTGCTGTGAAGGAATTTCATAAATATGATTAGCATTTATAATTACTTGACTTTTACCTCCCACCTTTAACTATGGTCATTTAGCTCCTGGGTTTCCAGTAAGAAATTGTGTTCGTGCTTGACAGGGAAGTTTCACACTGAAAAATATCTAGAAAAGCACTGCACTAAACAGAGCATATCTGAAGGTGAAACAGATCTGTTCACGTCAGAGAAGGAAAGCAGTGATATCTATGTGACTTTGATCCTGGTAAGTACACTCAGTTCCTTTGCAAACCTGGTATGATCTTGAGAAGATCTTAATGAGTATTTGCCATCAACATTGGAAATCTTCCCAGTTGCCTCATGCTAAATCTATTTTGCTTCTCCCTGTATTTTTGTCTTTTTGATTCTGCATACACATTTACCTCTATGCACCTCCAAAGTTCACATCGTTACTTTTTTTTAATAAAAAAAAAAACTGTTTTAGAGTTTTACTGCACAATGACTTTAGCTTCTATAATCTGCCCTCTTTTATACATTGTGGATAGGAAATGCTTCAAAGATTCTTTGTTCCATGCCTTCAGGACTAGTTGTCTAAACTTGTTCTGACACTTTAAACATCTTAATTCTTTAAAAGTTAAAAGAAAAAGAAGATGTATTTTATATTATGAATATTTCCCTTTTGTTAGCTTCTAAATACAAGTTCAACTATCTCAACCACTTGAATTTATTTTTAATTGTTCATTTCCCTTAAGATGATTTCTTAAATATGATACTTAACAAATTGATATTGTAGCAAAGTCATAAATTCATTAATAGTGAAACATGAAGACTTTTTTCTGTTTTCATTAAAAATCACATTATTTGAAGTGTCTTTGTTATTTGAAGGTGCTATCAGAAAGAATAGCTAATTTTTTCCTGTGTCTATAATCATAAGTACCTTTCATTGACCACATTTCATAACCAATTGTTCATTATTTCTATTTTCTAAAGCTGTCACTAACTTATTCAAAGTTATTTTCATAATAACTTTCTCTTTCATGTTTAGATCTGGGATACATTCTTTAATGACCTCATTTTTTTTTCTTTTAGTGTTTTTATATAGCTATAAGTATTTATTTTATGGATATGTCTGACTTATAAAGTATAGTTTTATGATTTGTATATGATTAGATAAATTTCATATATATTTTCTCTAGAAGTCTCTCAAATCCTTATTGTTTGGTTTACATGTTTTTTATGCATATTCTCTTAAAATGTTATATTATTCTTCAATATTAATATTTTTAAAGTATTTCAGAAAGTGCAATTCTCCAAAGTTTTTAATTATGTTTAGTCCATCCATTATTCCTCAGTTTGCATTTATCTTTTCGTATCTCCTATCACTTCTCTAATTTGTTCTTTTTTAGGTTGACAGGCATAGGAGAGTTTGCATGTGGGTTTATTATATTATGATTTCATTTTTACAAATTTCAGTGTAATTTATTGACTTGCCAACAAATCCCATAGTTAGTTAAAAATAAAAGGAACAACCATATCCCTACACTCTAACTTTCAAATGGAATAGAATGCATGCTGTCCCCAGTTGGACATTGTAATGGCCCAACAATATTAATTTGGAAGTTTTCCAAAGGTAGAATTACTCTAGCTCTTTCTTTGCTCTCTGCCTGCCAGAATTCTGTCTACCCCACACTGTACACCGATTATATGCACAGATCATTATTGCCTTTTTACCATCTGATTGTGTGATGCATTTCATTCTCTCTGCTGTTACAACTAATCCATCCATGCTTTGTAGCACCAGATGGTAAGCATCCACAGCCAGTCCTAGTTAATCTGCAAAGTTCTCCATGCATACTCTATTTTTATTAGCAATTGGAAGACTTTAAACCAAGAAATCAACATTGTAGAAATTCACACATACCATCTGCAGTGTAAAATCAAGTCTGCTGATCAAGAGATTGCATTGATTCTCAAAATTGATTTTTATTTCCTGTCTTAATCTTTAAAATTTTAAAATCTAATCTATATGAATCTAAATGATATGTAAAATTTTAGGTAAAAATGAAGAAACTATATGGCATTGACAAGACTACTGGTCTTCACATCAAATTTGCTCCTATTGGCTCTCTGAATCCTCAGAATGTCTCTCCCATTCACTGTAAATATTTGCTTTAGATGCAATTTAATTTTATATTTGCCTCTTTTGCTATTTCAGTTCTTTTTTAAATTACATACTAATGTTCATGATCCTGAAACTTAAGACAATTCTGTTGAATTTTTCAAAGGTTATGCTACTTTTACTGCTGCTTAGACCAAAAGATACAATAATTACAATAACTTTTAGTAGACCCCTACCATGATCTTTGTGGCAGTTGAAGAACAATTTTACCTTTTGGCTACTGTGTGTCCCCCAAAGGCACAGTAAGATATAAAATATATCTTGTACAAATATACATATGAAAATATAAGCATGTAACAGTTATACAGCAAGCAATTAGTTTGTATGGTGGGAATAAGAATTTTATTCCTTTACCTAGTGCAATAGTTCTAGACCATATAGAATACTCAAGGACAAAGCCCTGCTATAAGACAGATGCAGAAATATATCAGAAAATTAAGAATGAAAATAATAGTCATAAGTGAAACAAAGAGAGCATAAAGTCCTTAAAATAAAATGAAGGATTATTTGGGGAAGAACAGAAAATAATTATTAAATTTAGCAAAAGGGGGGCTGAGGTTGTGGCTCAGTGGTAGAGTGCTCACCCAGCACTTGCATGGCCCGGGTTAGAGCCTCAGCACCACGTATGAACAAATGCATTGTGTACAACTAAAAGCAAATAAATAAATATTTTTTAAAAAATTTAGCAAAAGGGTGATTATTAAATATTTGACAAAAATTTTTTTTATAAAATAATGAAGATAAAAGCTTAATAGGATTGATTTCAAAAGCAAATACAGGGAAAGAATTTGGCAGTCATGAACATTATCAACATTTTAAAAATTTTGCAGGAGTAAAGGAGTAGAAGTACTAACTGAAGAAGGATGTGAAGCCAAATGATGTTTCTTAGGGAAGGTAAGAGGATGTTTATAGTTTGATGACATTGATCTAATAAAAAGAAAGAAATGTCAAATAAGAGGAACAGACTGAAAACTAAGTCAGTGAAAGTTCTGCCCGTAGGGCCATACCAGAGTCCTTCTATATTAAGAGAAAAAAGTAAAAATAAATTGTCACAAGTATATATGTGAACAGATTTGGTAAAAGGTGGTCCTGAACATTCTCTGGCTATTTTTTCTCCCTATTTTTTTCAAATAGGGTACAACATGATAGACTTGATATTGAAGTTGGGTAGTAAAAGTTGGAGGAACAGGAAGAGAGGAGAAATTTTGAAAAATTCATATTTACGTATTGGTATGTGGGAGACATACAGTGTGAATGCTGCCATTGAGGCTCGTGTTCTGATGGGTTCTCAGAGTACTGTTGAGTCCTCAGCATTATTAAGTCCTGTTGGGACTTTAGAATCACCAAAATCAGCATAAAATCTAGAGTGAGTGAATTGGAAAGTTCACAGATGGTATTAGTAGAGTGGGATTCTTGAAATTGGGAATATGGAGAGTTTGCAGTTATAGGTCATGGCAGGTTTATAGCTAAGACCAGAACAGTTATAATTCAGCCATTATTTCAGGAGGAGTGGCTAAGAAATCAAGGATGGGGGTTTCAGGGCATCATCAATATGGAGCTTAATATCATATAAAACTTAAAACTTGATCCTGTTTTTTTTTTTTTTAACATTATAAGAGTCCAAGTCTCAACATCAAGAACTGCATAGACTATTTGGAAATGTTTCTTATTTTATTGGATTTATTTGGCTTTATTTTTATCTACTTTCTATTATGCATGGATATTTCCCCCTATTATCTTCAGGTAGGCCTTTCTTATCCCAATGTTCTCAACTCTGGAATTATAAAAGCAGTATGTGATCAGTCAAACACACTAGCAAGATGTTTTGAATCACAGCTAGCAGAGGCCCCAAGACTGTAGATGTTCAGATGTCTCTGATTTTGAATGATGGACTCCATCCCTGCAATTTTGTCCCAACAAAGACTGCTTTAAAAGAACCAAAATACTCTCTGATGTGATCTAGAATAATAATAACAGCATGCTTCATGCATAAAGCTAAAGACAGGAGAGGAATATCCAGGCCCTTGTTTTCCAAGAATCTTCTACTCTGCACAAATTCTAGTTCTTTTTTAACGCCCTATTTCTAAGACAGTATCTTCAGAGTACAGTTTAGGCCTGTTCTGTCCTGGCTGTGCAGGAGCTCCAAAGGCAATGTTGGTTGTAGTGCCAACCCCAAACCGGATATGTGATTCTTAATGAGTGTCCAGTTCTCTAATCTAAAGGTAAAGAAAAAGCCAAAACTTCTACAGAAAACATAAATTAAGATTGTGTTTATCTAAGTTATTTGTATAATTACTCAAAACAGAGAATGTGTCTTGGAGTCCTTCAGGAACTTTAAAAAAGCAGTAGAAATCAGGTGACTTCTTTTCTCCCTTTTTGAGTGTTTCTTTATGGCCTCAGAATCAGAAGGGGACCTCTTATGGTTTGTATAAAAGGTGTCCCCCTGTGTTAATACAGGAATGTTCAGAGGTGGGATGATTGAATTGTGAGAGCTATAACCTAATCAGTCCACTCAGACTAGGTTTGATCAGGTGGTAACTATAGGCAGGTGGGGTGTGGCTTCATGATGTGGGTCACTGGAGGCATGTCCTGGAAGTGTTCATCTTCCTTGTGGCCTCTTGCCCATTTTCTCTCTCTGCTTCCTGAATACCATGAAGGGAAAATGTTCCTCTACCACACCTTCCACCATGATGCTCTGCCTTAACTTGGGCCCAGAGCAATGGAGTCAGCTCATCATAGACTAAACCACTGAACCTGTGAACCAAAATAAGCTATCCATGCCCTAAGTTGTTTTTGTTGGGTGTTCTGGTTAGAGACCAAAAGCTTTCTAAAACATTTCCCAACTCTTCTCCACTTATCTTCAACAAGAGAGACTTTAAAGCAGAGGGAGTTTCTTAACTTTGTCTGCATTCACTGTAACCTTAACCAGAGGCTGGAACTTCTACCCCAGCTTCAGGATTCTAGCCTAAGAACCAGGCTCTTCCCACATTCTTATATTTCTTTATTAAAGATTTTCAAGATTTAAAAATGCATAGCAGACAGATTTGGCCCAATAAGTTCTTTGGTGACTCACTTTGCTTTATTTACAAAGGAATACAGGATTAATTCTCTGGAAACAACTGTAAATTCTTTCTCCCCATTATCTTTTTATCCTCTGTAATCCATCAGTGGGGTTTTTTGCATATGTGTTTTGCTGTTTTGGGGTGAAACTATGTCCAATACACATCACTTTTTTTTTTTTCCTGGCCAAACACCCTTATTTATAATGTGCTAGCATATACGTCATTACTGTGGAAAGCTTCCCTAGTGAGGTAAGCTTGCCTTATTCTACAGCTTTATAGTCTCCTGTACTTACCTCCATTATCTTACCTCTCATCACACTTACTGCAATTTGTTGTAAAATGCCATCATTGCCACTGACCTCTAAGTGTCCCAGGTATGTAAGAGGAGTGTCTGTCTTCTTGACTTTAGTATTTCTCATATTTAGTACACAGTTCCTGAGGCATAATTCTCATTTCAGAAGAAGAAATGAATTAACAAACGGATCAATAAATAATGGATTCTGCTTGTTTATGTCATGATAAGGTTGTTAACTTCTTATGCCTGAATATCTGAATTTGATATCCGACCTTCCTAGCTAACTCCTACTGAAATTGTTGGCATGATTTGTTGCTGCTGGCATGTTGTTGCTGGAATTTTTAGTGGAACAATTGCATTCTATTGTACTCTAATTCATTCTCTTCACCATAAGTCTCAAGCATAAGAAGCTGGAGGATAGGTTAGGTTTTTGCCATGATATTAGTTTATTCTCTAGTTCTTGTTATTTATTTTTCTAATTAGAAAATTAAATTTTCTATAATTCAGATGCATAATCTTGATGTCTTTCTAAGAGCTCAATATGATATTTCATACTCTTTAACATTGGGGTATAAGTGCATATAAACAACCTAGATTTTAAACAGCTGAGTCAAAATTGTTATCACCTCTCCTTCCTCCTGTGGAAACTAGAACCTATCTTTGATGCTCTGTGTGTGTATGTGTGTGTGTGTGTGTGTGTGTGTGTGTGTGTGTGTGTGTTCTTTTTAAGACATTTTCTGATTCCCTTACAACGGTTATTTTCTTCTTCCTGTGTTCTCTTTCTCTGTGTTTCTGAGACTGCTACTTTTTACTGCACCTTGAGCTCTTTAAAAGTAAAAACACTTTCATTTTGTTAGGGTGTCCTACATAACACACTATAATATTGTGCATGTCATTCATTTATGACAATGTTTTGTTAAACAGTTTGATGTTCCTCACTATAGTAAATGTGGATAGAATTGAGTGCTTGAATGAAAGTATAGAGAATTTAATTCTATACATTTAATAGTGAAAATGGAAAAAATAGTTTTATTTTAATTTTTTTCCAGAATTAAAGTTTTGAAATATCACTTCAGCTTAGAAAGGCAATGAATCAGAATTGAGTACATTATTTGCCAAACAATGCATTGTCCTTGTGGGTCTGTTATTTCAATAACAAGATCTCAAATTATCTCTATATAAACTTATAGTAATGTAAAATTTCTCTGCATGCAAACTCATACATTTTAAAAAATGTTCTATGGAAAAAATAACTTTGTAAAGGACTATTAAGAAAATAATTACAGTACATCATCTTTGTTCCCATAAAATTAGTGAATAGGTAAGAATGATGAATGAAGTACACAACTGCAAATACTCTAAATCAAATTGCAGGACACATCCTTTCAAATAGTAGCCAGGTAGGGAGCAATAAATGATAGATGGTTCTTTTGAATGTAGTGTTTGCCAAGCATCTGGTCTTCGGTTATGTCATTTACTTTCATTATAGTGAAAATTCTCTTCTACATTATGTTTGAAAATATGTATGTATATATACATATATATGCATATATATGTATATGTATGTATATATGTATGCGTGTATTCTTTTTCAAAATTTCAAAACTTTATATGATACAAAATAAGACAAGTTTATTAATGTGTCATGTTCATTACTTAACTTTATTGCAAATATTAGTAGTTATTAATGAACTCACAAAAGCACTTTCAATTATTATTATTAGTAGTATTATTAATGTATTTATTTACTTTTCAGGGATACTGGAAATTGAATCCAGGGTGCTTTACCACTGAGTCACATGCCCAGTTCTTTCTATTTTTTTATTTTAAGACAGTGTCTTGCTAAATTACGTAGGTCCTCCCTAAGTTGCTGAGGTTGGCCTCAAACTTGCAATCTTCCTGCCTCAGTCTCTGGAGTGACTGGTATTACAAGCCACCATGCCTGACCCAATCATTGTTTTTTAACACTTAAGAAGAAATCTTATAAAAAACTTATTTTTTATTTTTAAAAAATCATTAACAGCTTTGGCCCTTAGTGCCTCTAGTCTAATTAACTTCAGATATATGTCTCAGAGCTACAAATACAACATAAACATGAAGCCTTAATAGTTGGTGTTTTACAAAACTCTACTAGTTTGAGAACACTGAAATCTGAAATATTTAGCAATTCCTGAAGTGCCATTGTCATTGAAAGTAACCCGAAATAAGCACACCAAACTTTCCTCATTAGACCCCCAAATCTTCCAAAAAGCATTTCTAGACAAACCTTGCTACATGTTACTGTGCCAAACACAGTATAAGATGAACTAATAAATTGGAAAACAAACGTGAACAGATCTAACAAGTGAGTCGTGAAATCTCTTATGGGAAATATTTTATATGACAAAGCTTTTAGGATATTTCATTATCTTTCAAATACTCTAACACATTCATCTCAACACTGTTGTTTAAACATTTTGAAAACTTGCTTTAGAATAGTTTTCCAACGAAGGTAAAGTCACTTATTAATGTCTCATAATATTTTTTAGAAATATCTCTTTTTGGACTAATGCTAATGCCCATTTTTGCCTAGAATAATCATCTGAGTGCTATAGTTAGCTTATGTAACTTCCATAGTATATTTTTAAAATATCTGTTGTCATATTATAATTATATTATAAATAATAACAGGATCCATTGTGACATACCCATATGTGCATCTAACATAATTTAATCAATTAAACTACCCAATACCTCTATTTTCCTCTCATCCTTCCTTCTCCTTATTATCTTCCTTTTCTTTTCTGATCTCCCTTATATTTTCATGAGATCACTTTTCTTATTTTTCTCTCTGGATTCCACATATGAGAGAATATATAAACCTTGACTTTCTGAGATTGGCTTATTTCACTTAATATGATGCTCTAGAATTCCATCCATTTTCCTGCAAATGACATAATTTTGTTCTTTGTTATGAATGAGTAAAATTTTTTTGTGTATATATGCCACATATTCTTTATCCATCATTTGTTGATGGACACCTAGGTTGAAACCATATTTTGGCTATTGTGAAATGTGCTGATATCAGCAATAATAAGAATATCTATCTTTTTATTTAAACCTGAGAGTCAAAGATAATTACCTTTAATACCTTGACAATTTTCCTTCTGGCTTTTAGTTGTTTTTTCCCCCCTTTTCATAAACGGATAAATCATTTTGCCACATATTGTTTTCAACTTGATTTTTAAGCCTAAATATAAAACCTGGGTATCCCTCCATTTTATTAAATGTTTTATAACATCATTTTTTTTCTGATGAAGTAGTAATTCTTGATACAAATGTATCATAAATTTCCTTAACTATTTCTTATCAGACATTTAAATGTTTATTTGATTTTTTTAATGCTGAAATAATCTTGTAGATTAAAAAGTGCATGTTTTAAATCATTTTTAGTCTAAATGTTTAGAAGTGGAATTTGTTGAATAAATGATATACAGTTTAAAGACTTTTGATATTTCCTGTCAAATTACCTTTCATTAGACCAATTTATATCCCTTCCAGCAATGCATAATAGTATTCTTCTGAATCATCACAAACAGTAGATAGTATGATAATTGCCAACCTGATAGATGAAATAGCATCCATCTTTTAATTTTAATTTTTATTACTTGCATTATTAGATAAAAAAAATTAGTCTTACTGGTTATATGTAGTTTTTGCATTACTGAAATATTTAATTTTCCCTTGAAGTAGTTGTATTTTTATTATTGAATTAAAAATGCTTATTTTAAATTAAAAAAAAATGCTTGGGCATGTGTGTGTATCTATGTTGTGCTGACTTTAAATTTTAAATTAAATTAATGTCTGTGTCATTCTACTATCCTTCCTATCCCCCTCTCCTTCCTTCACTCCCTTCTACCTAATCTAAGGTAACTCTATTCCAAAAAGTGGAATAGCTGGGGCTTGTGATGGTTCCATTCCTAGTCTTTTGAAGAACATCCATATTGATTTCTGTAGTGGCTTTACTAATTTACAATCCCAAGAGTGTACAAATGTTCCTCCCCACCCCCCACACACCCTCACCAGCATTTATTATTGTATGTGTTTTATTTGTTTGTTTTGTTCTGTTTTATTTTGTTTTGCTGTAGTGGGGATTAAACCCAGGGTGTCATGCATGCTGGACAGGCAAGCACACTGCCACTTCTCTATAACTCCAGCACTTATTTTTTTGTATTCTTGATAATTACCATTCTAAATGAAGTGGGATGAAATCATAGTGCAGTTTTATTTGCATTTCCTGATTGTTAAGGATGTTGAATATCGCTTCATATATTTGTTGACCATTTGTATGTCTTCTGTTGAGAAAGTATGTGTTCAATTCCTTTGCCCACTTATTTATTGGGTAATTTTTTTTTCTTGATAGTAAGCATGTCAAATTCTTTATGTACTCTGGATATTAATTCTCTGTCAGAAAATTAACTAGCAACGATTTGCTCTAATTCTGTAGGCTTCCTGTTCCTGCCCTTAATTGTTTTCCTTGTGCAGAAGTTTTTTAACAAAATGTCATCCCATTTATTAATTCTTGGTATTATTTCCTGCCGTTTAGGAGTGTTGTTGAGGAAATCTACCTGCATGTGTATGTTTGATTGTTGACCATATGTTTTTCATTAAGAAGTTGAGCTTTTTTGCTCTAATTCTTAGGTCTTTGATGTATTTTGAGTTAACTTGTGCAGGATGAGAGTTAGAAAATTAATTTCATTCTCATACAAATGTGTATTCATTTTTCCCAGCACCATTTTTTAAAAGGCTGTCTTTTTTTCAATAGTGACTATGTCAAAGATCAGAGGACTGTATCTATGTGGGTTTGTCTCTGTGTCATCTATTCCATTCCATTGGTTCATTTGTCTTTTTTATGCCAGTAATTGCTGTTTTAATTACTATAGCTCTGTAATATAATTTAATATAGAGTATCATGAAGCCTCCACCATTGCTTTTTATAAAAAAATTAATTTGTTTTAATTAGTTACACATGACAGTACAATGTATTTATGAACTTTGATATATAATACATAGATGTGGTATAATTTCTCATTTTTCTGAATGTACATGTTGTAAAATCACTTTGGTCATGCAGTCATATATACACATAAAGTAATAATGTCTATTTCATTCTGCTATCCTTCCTATCCCCACATGCCCTCCCCTCCCCTCCTTTCACTCCCCTAATCTAAGGTAACTTTATTCTTCCCTAGTTCCCTGTATTGTGATTTAGCATCTGCATATTAGAGAAAACATTCAACCTTTCTTTGTTTTGGGGGGGATTGGTTTATTTCACTTAGCACATTGCTTTTATGGCTTAGAAACGTAGTGGTCATTCTGGGTATTTTATTCTTTCATAGAAATTATGTAACTTTTACAAACATAAAAATTGTTCATTATTAAATATCTTCAAATATATTGCCAAAAACTACAAGAATTTTATTTCTGGTTTCAAAGAAAGTTTTTCAAAGTTGATTCCTTCAGATATGAGAGAATAATATTCATGAATATTTAGAATGCAAAGCTTTCTACCTCATGGGAGTAATATGATTTTAATTAAATTCTTGTCATCTTCTATAGGTCAAAATCATATTAATTTTAAAAACAATTTGTATTTAAAATTTGGTAATTCAGTAAGGGAGAACTTGAAAGTACCAAGTAGAGAGCTATAAAAATAATATGAAGGATTTTTTTAAAAGCTTATATTGTCTTTTTTGGGGGGAAATCTATTTGGCAATAAAATTTATGATTGTCTAGAATCAAACAAAAAGGGAAGAATAACATTTTATCTTAATATAAAACATGCATTATTGAAAAGTTCTCATGGATACAAGTCCTTCCTCTAATTGCCCTATTTTCTAAATTTAGTCAAAGTAAATTTAGGAATGTTTCTCCATATTCAATTTATTAGTCTCCACTTTTTCAGTTAAATAAATCATTTTTGTACAGGTAACAGTTATTCCTTATGAATACATGTAGTTGATGTATTAAATATGCATTGAGTGCTGCTGTATGAGCAATTTGTGTGGGATACAGGGTCACAAATATTTTGCAAAAATGCTGTCATATTTTTACTATTTGGAATAGATTCAAAAAATTAACAAAAGTATGAAATATATGACTAATTTTTACAAGAAACAAACAAAATTTATGACAATCAGAAGAAAATGTGAATTTTGACAGTATGAGGGAAATTAGAGTAGTGCTCATAGATGTGGCATTTGAGTTAACCTTTGAATGATGAGAGGTTTGAAAGGAAACAGCGGGAGAAGTGTACTGGGGCATAAAGAATGACATGAGTGAAAAGGGAGAGGGCATTGTGGGTAAGTAAGATGGTGAGGTGGTGCGAAGTGAGACAATGTATTAGCACCTCATTTCACATTAAAGAACTGGCCTACAGAATATACTTTAATGAGGAGTTCCCAAATAACTTTTGAGCAAGAAAGTTGCTCTTTGAAAAGATGAGCAGTTCTGTTTTAATAACACTGGCACAATTATGGAGAGTTTGAAGAAGAACTATCATTATCAGTAGGTTTATATATTGACTTTTAAGGGACCAGAGTCTGAATTTCCTTGATGGGGTTATAGTTCAACTTTAGAAGACAAAACACACATGAACACATGCAAAGAAACACATACACATATGAAAGAAATTAATTCTGGGTCTCTATGCATTTCATATCATTTAATTTATTGATTTAGTCAAAAGAGAATATATTCTTCTGAGTTTTTAATTAGTTTTATGAACAACTACTAGGGTTGTAAAAATTGGTCATTCTCAACGGCATCTGCCTCAGCACTGCTTTTTGAAATCTTCTTATTACTCTAGTGAAATAAAGATGCAAATTAGGAATAAATGTATTTAATTCAGTAGCAGCTGTATCTCTTCACATTGTTCACAGATGGGATGCAAAAGCAATTGACGGCTAATCTGTAATTTGGTGAGGAAGTCAAATACATTTTTTAATTCTCTCAGTAGCTTCTTAGATTGACATTGGAACTTCTTTTTGAATATGTATGACTAAAATCAATCATATTGATTGTCAAAAAGCCAAATTTCATTATCTAACTGATTTTTAGTCCAAAATATATCAATTTGAATGAATACATTATATAATTTCAGTGTCATTAATGTTAAAGGAAATAATGTTCCATGAATTTATTTTATTGAACATAAAACTTTGAGTTAACTTAACTATCATCAAACTACTTTGTTAATTCAAAGTTGGGACAATAGTAACAGTTGACTGTTCATGCTTATTTTCATGTGAATCTAAGTCTCATCAGACCATGGAACTTGGTTGCAATCCTGTTGACTATCCCTATTCCTTCCCTAATAACAACTTCCAGCTGAGATTTTAATTATTTTATAAAAATGAGGATTTTAGTTATGGAAAATATTTGACTAATAGTGACAGTAATTGTAGATTTAGTACACATTGTGTTTTTCTTTCACTTCTTTTTTTCTACATGGTTTAGCACTTTTTTAATGATACTATCATGGTATATAGGTTACTCAGTTCTGCTCTCTCTTCAGCTTTCAAGCTCTCTGGGCCACTCCTCTACTTTTATTTGTGTATTTTTGTCACACACACATGGGCATCATTTTGCGTGTTTTTTTTTTTTTTTTTTTTTTTTTTTGTGTGTGTGTGTATGTGTGTTAATGGGGATTGAACTCGTGGCCTTGAGCATGCTATGCAAATCATCTGCCACTGTGCTACATTCCCAGATCTAACCGACATCATTTTGGAAGTTAAAATGGACTTCATTAAAAGCAATGAGGCTGTATGGCAGACAATTCATGCTAGTTTGAGCTCAATCCTTGTATTTTGTACATTTTTATTTTGGAGTACTTGACAAATATATGCTAATTTGAAAAAAAATGTTTTAGCCAAAAGGAAAGATAAGATGAAAATCTGATATGTATCAAATAAATTATGATTTATTAATTTTAATATAAATATTAAAATACATTTATTTCAAAAGAAAATAGTAAAATTACTTAAATTTTAAATAACAAGTTATTTTGGCCACAATATTTAATAACATCTTTTCACAGAAAAGTCTAGGCAAATAAATATTTAAACTTTCTTAAGTAAAATATCTTTTAAAATCCTTGAATACATTACAATTTTCTAAACTTTATCTGGTGAGCTCTAACTAAAATCAGGTGATGGTGTTGGTTCTTTGCATGAATGTGATATAATCAATCAGAAACATACTACCTCATTCTTCATCCACCAGCTACTAATGTATAGGTATGGGCATACATTTTACTCATGGTTGGTAGCTAATGGATACATTGTCCCTTCTCCTATATGATGTTACAGTAAATTAATTGCATCTGCTTTGTCATACCTCCACTAGTGGGTATACTTTAATTTCCCTTCCTTTGAATCTTGTTAGAAGCAAATTCATTGATTTACTAATAAACATACTGTGCTAGAAAAATATATTATGTACATTTTGAGCTACATCACAAGAAACTTTGCTGACATTGCCTAGATTCTCTTGGGCCCCACTTTTTGTGGACCCTAAAGCACAGGTAAGGTTATTGAATACAGTGAGAATGACATGTTGGATTACTGTGTGAATGCCTTTTTTAAAAAAAATTCTAATTTGTTATACGTGTTTGCCAAGTGCAATTCATTTCATACTACATATAAGGAGCACAATTTTTCAAGTTGCTGGTTTTATATAAAGTATTTTTACAACAATTTTGTCTTCATACATGTACTTAGGATAATGATGTCTAACTCATGCTACCATTCCTATCCCCTTATCCCCTCTCTTCCCTCCCCCTCTTTGTTCTAATTAAAGTTCTTCCATTCCTCTCATCCCCACTCCCTTGCCTTTATAAGTTAGTATCTTCATAACAAAAAGATCATTTGACCTTTGTTTTTTTTTGAGATTGGCTAACTTCACTTAGCATTATTTTCTCCAACTCCATCCATTTACCTGCAAATGCCATGATTTTATTCTCTTTTAGTGCTGAGTAGTGTTCCACTGTGTATATATACCAAAGTTTCCCTATCCATTCATCTGCTGATGGGCATCGGGGTTGGTTCCACAATCTAGCTATTGTGAATTGTGCTGCTATAAACATTGATGTGGCTGTGTCCCTGTAGTAAGCTGTTTTTAAATCCTTTGGGAATAGACCAAGGAGTGGGATAGCTGGGTCAAATGGTGGATCCATTCCAAGTTTTCCTAGGAATCTCCATACTACTTTCCAGATTGGCTTTACCAATTTTCAGTTCCACCAGCAATGTAAAAGTGTGCATTTTTCTCCACATCCTCGCCAGCATTTATTTATTTTTTTAATAGCTGTCATTCTGACTAGAGTAAGATAAAATCTTAAAGTTGTTTTGATTTGCATTTCTCTAATTGCTAGAGATGTTGAACATTTTTTCATATATTTGTTGATTGGTTGTATATCATCTACTGAGAAGTGTCTGTTTAATTCCTTGGCCCATTTCTAGATTCTCAAAACTGTGAGATATAATACATTACTTTTTTTTAAAGCCTGTAAGTTTACAGTGATTTCTTATATAGCAATAGATGAACAGAACAAAAACTAGCCACTCCACTTGTATGTTTGACCTAATCAACTGAACTATATTCTAAGTGGTATTCTATCATTTTCCTAATGCCTGAAAAGATTTCTTCAGCAATTAATCATTTTAGAGCTGGTATACTAGCAATTAAGTTGTCAGTTTTTCTATCTTTGATAATTTTTTGTTTCATTTTAATTTCTGAAGGATAAGCCCAATAACAGAAGCTTGTGTTGACTTAACTTTCTATAGAAATTCAAGAATATGTTGTGTATTTCCTTATAACTTTCATAATTTATGATGAGAAATATGTTTTAAAGTATTGTTTCCTGATTTTTAAGATGTTTTTATTCTTCTATTATTACTGTGCAAATTATTTGAGATAAAGGATTCTCATTTTCAAGAAAAAAAATTGTCTTTACTTGTAAAATTTTTTCTCTTTTTGTTTTTCTCTATCTTCCTTTTTCATATTATCAAGCTATCCTAAATGTCTACCAATTACTGGTTATGCATCCATATATAATAATAAAATGTTAAAGCTTTGGAGGCTCTGTATATCTGGTTGAAGCTTAACACCTATAGGATTTTATTTATGGCAAGTAAATATTAAACTTCAAATACTCATGAAGTAATTATTAAAGATGAATAATATTAATAATTAAGTTATTAAATAATCCAAAGAAATATTTGAAAGCACACACAAGACAGTATTTTCTTCTGGGGTGATACACCAGAGAAATGTGTGACCATGGTAGATTGAAGAAAGATAAAAGATAACTCTAGAACAGGGGTCTATAAACATTAATAAAATAATAATAAAATTTGGAATAACTTAAAACTTGGAGTAAACCACTCAGTATAAGTCCTTAATTTTATGTAAACATAAAGTGGTTAAAATATCCCTAGGAACATTGCAATAAGAGCTTTATACTTCCTTATATATGTAACACTAAAAAAGATAATCCTAGCAAGGTTTTAGACCTATGTAGAATTGTATGTATACATGGAAGCCAATGAAAATAATGTATGAAAACTGAAGCACAAGTAAGGGGGTTCCTTTGTATTTGAGAATAGACAATTCTATAGTAAGAGCAGAAACAGCAGGGTGCAGAATCCAGGTAGAAATGGTAGAGTCAGTGCAAACTGTTCTTGAAATAAGTTGAAATTCATCACCTGAGAATGATGATGGGGAGAAGGTGTTAAAGGGTAAAGAGAGTAGAGTAGGGAATAATCTTTTGGAGAAGTAGGAAGCCTTAAAGAAAGAAGGAAATAAGATATGGTTGTTGGGAAGAATTGAATGCTTATTTTAGGTCAATGTCCATAATTTAAAATTGAATTAGGTAGGATTTTAAGTTTCACTTAGTACCCTTGTGTGTGTGCATATAGATAGATAAAGATATTCTTTAGATTTGTCTAAAGAATTCTAAATACTTTCTCTATTTTCTTTATACTGCATAATTGAGTTCCAACAAAAAAGCAGAGAGGGAGATGTGAAGCACAGTGAAAAGGCCTCTTCTTTATAGTGTGCATTTATTTTAATCCATACCATTTTTATTGGCACCAATGTCTTCATTTCCTTCTGAAACAACGAGGAACTCAGATCTTGTAAATAAGCTTGTCATAATAATACAGCTGAAACAATGGAAATGAAACACATACTGAAAGATTCAGCTATTGTACACTACATATTATGAATAAGTGTCTTCAATTAGTTCCCAAATTAAAATAGGTTTGGGGATTTTCATATTCTTTTGTTTTCATATTTGATATTCAACAAATAGTTTCAAAGCAAAAACTGAGACATGCATAAATAATAATTTTATAATGAAAAAGTAGAATCTTTTTCAGTTACTAACAATTGTATTTCTAATTTCAATATAAGTATTATACTATCTAAATTTAAATGTTGAAGTGTATGTAATTTTTCAAATCCCATAAGAAATGGTGAAAAGATTCAATACTGAATTTACTTGAAAGGCAGATGTAGTAGTTAAACTAATTCTTGTTAAATTAAATTATACCTCTATTTATTAAACCATTCTCTATATGAGATATGGAATAGTATAGTTTGTGACTAGTTTTTTTCCCATGAATTCTCCACATCACACTCCAATGTACCATGTTGGAATGATTTGCAATACTAATGATTTCCAACTCTAGATAATGAGTGAAGCATCAAAGTTCCTTTAAAAAATTTTCTACACTAAATGATATCTATTCTGATGTAATGTAATTAAGTGATTCCATATTTTAAATTTGTGAAATTATGAAGATTATGTATATCCCTTCAAGGAAATAAGTGCCACATAGGAGTCTGTGTATCTCAAATACATTGATATCTGGACTATATAATTGGCCCCTTATTCTGCTGTCCAATGTCAGTAACAACAGTGTTGTAAGAAAGGATGGCTATCATAAAGGACATTTTCAACATCATCACAGCATGAACATTTCCTCATGAGAAATCATTATAAAAATGTGATATTTCAATAAGTTGTCTATTTTTAAACTTGTAAGTAGAAAGACAGAAGACAACTTCCATTAATTTGGGTATAGTCACAAAAACCATAAGTCCCTTATCAGGTGCCATATGCAAAAATAATAGCAACACATATATTGTCAACTTATATTTTTCATTATCTCTTCAATTACACAGAGGAGCATGGGACATAAAAGATTTATGACAGAAAATATTTCATAATTAGTTATTAGTAAGATTTATAACCTTTTGTGATCTCCCCAAAATGTTAATTTAGTATCTAAGGTATAATAATTGCCAATAGGTATGGAGGTTTCATGGCAGCCCTGACCTGCTGTGAAATTTTTCTTTTGGGGGGAAACCACTCAAAACTAGCATCTTTCTGCTTCACTTGTGAAATGGCTTATAAAATATTAGAACTATTTGAATGATATGTTTCTTCTAAAATCCAGAGAGGCCCATGAGGTGATGTGCCCTTTTTTGTTCCTCTCAGAGGATCCAGATACAACAATTATTCTTCAGTATACAAGGGAAACCTAAACATGCCTTGGACCACTGAGCTCTTAGAAATCTTGCTGAGATGGAAAGCTGTTGAATTTTTTAGTGTTTATTTCCAACTTTCTGACACACAGATTTCTTACCAATATATTTAGAACAACTGACATTTAGTGTTCACTCTGTCAAATCAGCATGATAGTATCACTCTAATTACTAGCATGATATGTGGAAGAGAAAAACAAACAAGGTACCTAAGAAGTAAATTATGACAGAGGACCCATTGATAGTTAATTTACTATTGAAGTAGGATATTGATGGCTTGTTAAATGAAAGCAGACTGTTCCTGGTAGCTTATTAATAAGGATATTTTTTAAAATAAATTATACTGAAATTTCCCAGGTACCAAGGATGTTTTAATTTTCTCAAATTGTGGAACCATCCTGAAGGGCAATTGCAATGGAAGTCACTATATAATTAAGTTTGCCCTACTCTTTTTGTCATTCTCTAAGATCCATCTGTTTGCCACATAAACCAAATGGGCAAGTTGAATGACAATGTTCTAGAATGTAGATGTGCAACTTTCATGTCCTTGATGGTGGCGCTAATTTCTGTAATGGCTCTAGAAAAATGGTACTGCTTCCATTAAAAATTGTGTAAGTTAAGGGAAGTTCTAGTGGATTACACTTTGCCTTTACTACCAAAATAGCACTAACTGCACAGGTTATGGAGACAATGTGGCAATTTTGCTGTTTCTGTGTATTTTTATTCTGATTATGAAATGCAGAAATGTAGAAGTAATCATTGGATGTCTGGCAAACCACTAGAACCACTAGAATTTGGCATGATCTAAAACTTCATTGATCATTTGACCTATTTAATCCCCAACTGTAACTGTGTGATCAAAGTACAATTTTTTAGGCTCCAGAAATTAGTATCATATTAGAGCCAGTGTCTAGCAATCCTCTCAGAATCTGAATATTTCCTTCTAACCAATGCACAGTCACCTTGGTACACAGGTCTGAGTCCCTAGAGGAAATGTTGGTAGAAAAACTAACAAGATTAATTTTCAGCAGTGCAATGGGGTTCTTCATTAAAGAAACCCAGTCTTCCTTGTATTCAAGTTTTCTGAATCAATGAACCAGCTCAAGTCTTCAAACTGATTGAAGGGTGTGGCTCTTTGTTTTTAATTGTCAAGCTAAATTTGTGTTCACTAGACCTATATCTCTATTCTATACACATCAAGTAATAAATTTAAAAATTTCCTACCTATTTATGTTTTATGGACTATGATCACCTATGCAATTCTGTAGATGTCTATAAATCAGATTATTCTCACAACTGCTTTTTCTCTATTTTCCATTATGATAATCCCACTCATTTTTCTTTGTTAATTAGGTGATAACTGTTGACCCCTGCCAACCTATTATCTCATTGGCCTTATTGTAGTGTGAATCCACATTTGAATGGAGCAGATACCACTGTAATTTTTGGCATATAAAACAAGCAACCAAAGAATATTTCAAGGATTTCTTTCACAAATTTACTTCTTGTACTCATGCTAAAAAGTAAATCACCAGGAATTTTGAGGGCAAGTGGGTAGGACTTATAACAAATATTCACCATAACATTCCAATCTCCTAAGTCCTTGGATACCATCTTCTACAATATACTAAAATATTTCTGGCATTTTTCAGGAAGCCATCTGTGAAATGCATGAGGAACTTTTCAGCATCGCAGCTAGGGAGGGAGTATATTTGGCAGTGGGAAATTCCCATGCCAGTACCACCAGGATAGACCACCCAATACAAGTGAACTTCCTCTCTGCTCTGCCAGAAGTTCTTGTGCAGCACTGGAGATTGGCATAACCCACTAGGAACTGAGCAGCCTACCTGCCCCCACCTCTATCCTGTTTTTTTTATTATTTTTTTAAATTCTAATTTGTTTATGTATGACAACAGAATGCATTACAATTCATATTACACATGTAGAGCATAATTTTTCATATCTCTGGTTGTATACACAGTATATTCACACCAAACGTGTTTTCATATATGTACTTAGGCTAATGATGCCCATCTCATTCCACCATCTCTTTTAACCCCATGCACCTCCCTCCCATCCCTTTGCCCTATCTAGAGTTCATCTAATCCTCCCATGCTTCCCCTCCCAACCCCACTATGAATCAGCCTCCTTATATCAGAGAAAACATTCGGCATTTGTTTTTGGGGGGTTGGCTAACTTCACTTAGCATTAAACTATTTAACTCCATACATTTACCTACAAATGCCGTGATTTTATTCTTTTTTTACTGCTGAGTAATATTCCATTATGTATATATACCACATTTTCTTTATCCATTCATCTATTGAAGGGCATCTAGGTTGGTTCCACAGTTTAGCTATTGTGAATTGTTCTGCTATAAATATAGATGTGGCTGTGTCTCTGTAGTATGTTGTTTTAAGTACTTTGGGTATAGACTGAGGAGTGGGATAGCTGGGTCAAATGGTAGTTCCATTCCAAGTTTTCCAAGGAATCTCCATACTGCTTTCCAGATTGGCTGCAACAATTTGCAGTCGCACCAGCAATGTATGAGTGTGCCTTTTTGCCCACATCCTCATCAACACTTATTGTTATTTGTATTCTTAATAGCTGCCATTCTGACAGGAGTGAGATGAAATCTTAGAGTAGTAGACATGATCTGCATGTCTCTAATTGCTGCAGTTATTGAACATTTATTTTTTCATATATTGTTGATTGATTGTATATCATATTTTGAGAGGTGTCTGTTCAGTTCCTTGGCCCATCTATTGATTGGCTTATTTGTGTGTGTGTGTGTGTGTGTGTGTGTGTGTGTGTGTGTAGCCTTTTGAGTTCTTTATATACCCTAGAGATAAGTGCTCTGTCTTATATACAAATTGTAAAAATTTGCTCCCAAGATGTAGGCTCTCTATTCACCTCACTGATTGTTTCTTTTGCTGACAAGAAACTTTTTAGTTTGAAACCATCTCATTTATTTACTCTTGATTTTAATTCTTGTGCTATAGGAGTCTTATTAAGGAAGTCAGGGTGTAATCCAACATGATGGAGATTTGGGCCCACATTTTCTTCTATTGGATGCAGGATCTCTGGTTTAATTCCTAGGTTCTTGATGAACTTTGAGTTGAGTTTTCTGCATAGTGAGAGATAGGAGTTTAATTTCATTTTGTTGCATAGGGATTTCCAGTCTCCCAGCACCATTTGTTGAAGAGACTGTTTTTTCTCCAATGTATGTTTTTGGCACATTTGTCTAACATAAGATAACTGTAATTATTTGGGTTAGTCTCTGTGTCCTCTATTCTGTACTATTGGTCTACCAGTCTATTTTGGTGTCAATAATATGCTGTTTTGTTAGCATTGCTCTGTAATACAGTTTAAGTTCTGGTACAGTGATGCTATCTGCTTCACACTTCTTGCTAAGGATTGCTTTAGCTATTCTGCCAACAAGGCATAACAATTATAAACATATATGCCCTAAACAATGGAGCATCTATGTTCATCAAATTCTTTGCAAGTTCAAGAGTCAAATTGACCACAATACAATAATTTTAGATGATTTTGATCTTTTACCAATGGATAGATCATCCAAAGTTGAACAAAGAAACTACAGAACTCAATAATAGAATCAATAACTTAGACTTAACTGACATATATAGAATATTTCATCCTTCGATGAGAATAATACACATTTTTATCAGCAGCACATGGATCCTTCTCTAAAATAGATTAAATATTATGTGCAAAGCAACTCTTAGCAAATACAAAAAATTAGAGATACTATCCTGCATTCTATCAGATCATAATGGAATGAAATTAGAAATCAATGATAAAATAAAAAATAAAGACTACTCCAACACCTGGAGACAAAATAATATGCTACTGAATTAACAATGGGTTGCAAAAGACATCAAGGAGGAGATTAGAAAATTCTTAGAGGTAAATGAGAACACTGATACAACATATTGAAATTTCTGAAACCCTATGAAGGCAGTACTAAGAGGAAAATTAATTGCATGGAGCTCATTCCTTAAAAGAAGAAAAAGTCAACAAATAAATGACCTAACACTACATCTCAAAGCCCTAGAAAAAGAAGAACACACCAACACCAAAAACAGTAGAAGACAGGAAATAATTGAATTCAGAGCTGAAATCAATGAAATTGAAACAAAAGAAACAATTGAAAAAATTGACAAAACAAAAGGTTTGCTCTTTGAATAAATAAATAAAACTGACAAACCCTTAGCCATGCTAACAAAGAGATAGAGTAAACTCAAATTACTAACATACAAGATGAAAAAGGAAATATCACAACAGACACTACACAAATACAGAAGATAATTAGAAATTATTTTGAAAACTTGTACTCCAACAAAATAGGTAACTTCTAAGGCATTCATTCACAAATTTCTAGAGTCATATGATTTACCAAATTGAATCAGGATGATGTATATAATTTAAACAGATCAATTTCAAATGATGAAATAGAAGACACCATCAGAAACCTACCAACCAAGAAATATCCAGAACTACATGGATACACAGCTGAGTTCTACAAGACCTGTAAAGAAGAAATACTACCTAAGCTCTTCAAACTATTTCATGAAATAGAAAAGGAGGAAGCATTTCCAAACTCATTTTATGAGTCCGATATTACCTTGATTCCAAAACCAGGCAAAGACACATCAAATAAAGAAATCTTCAGACTAATATCTCTAATGAACATAGATGCAAAAGATTCTCAACAAAATACTGGCAAATCAAATACAAAAACATATCACAAAGATAGTGTATCACGATTAAGTGTGGTTCACCCAGGACACAAGTTTGGTTCAACATACGGAAATCAATAAAGATAATTAATCACATCAATAGACTTAAAGACATAGGAGGATTAGAGGAACACTAGAATGGTCAAATGGGAGGGAGAAGAAGGGAGGAAGCAAGGTGGGGTAGAGGGGGGGAAAGAAAAGGTGGTATAATAACATGGATATCATCCTAAATGCATGATTGAAGACTTGAATAGTACGAATATACTTTGTACACAGTGTTATTTAAAAAGAGGCTTTATGTGTGTATTATGAATTGTAATGCATTCTACTATTACAAATACAACAACTTTGAATAAAAAAATAAAGTTTGCTTATTAAAGGAAAAAAAATAGACTTAAAGATAAAAATCATGTGATCATCTCAATAGATGCAGAAAAAGCATTCAACGAAATACAGCAGCAATTCATGTTCAAAACACTAGGAAAACTAGGGATAACAGGAACAAATCTGAACATTGTAAAAGCTATCTATGCTAAGCCCCAGGTCAACATCATTCTAAATGGAGAAAAGTTGAAAGCACTCCCTCTAAAAACTGGAACAAGACAGGGGTACCCTCTTTCACCACTTCTATTTAAAATAGTTCTTCAAACACTGGCCAGAGCAATTAGATAGACGAAAGAAATTAAAGGGATACGGATAGGAAAAGAAGAACTCAAATTAGCACTACTTGCAGATGATATGATTCTATATCTAGAAGACCTAAAAAATTCCACCAGAAAACTTCTAGAACTAGTAAATGAAAAGTAGCAAGATACAAATTCAACACCCATAAATTAAAGGCTTTTCTGTATGCCTCTGACAAATCCTCTGAAAGGGAAATGAGGAAAACTACCCCATTTACAATAGCCTAATAAATAAATAGATAGATAAATCGATAAATAGATAGATAGATAGATAGATAGATAGATAGATAGATAGATAAAATACTTGGAAATCAACCTAATGAAAGAGGTGAATGACCTCTTCAACAAAAAACTACAGTACGCTAAAGAAAGAAATTAAAGAGGACCTTAGAAGATGGAAAGATCTCCCTTGTTCTTGGATAGGCAGAATTAATATTGACAAAATAACCATACTATGAAAATCACTACACAGGTTTAATGCAATTCCAATCAAAATCCTAATGACATTCCTCATAGAAATAGAAAAAGTAGTCATGAAATTCATCTGGAAAAATAAGAGGCCCAGAACAGCTCTATCCAGTTTTGGTGAAGAAATTTCCATAGAATTTCTTTGATGTCTTCAGACATAAATAAAGCAAATGAGGGCTTCGTTCTTTCTTGGAAGCTGGACCCATCTGGTCAGCTTTGCCCATCTCTGCCACCTCTTTGAAACTAATTTTCTGTGATCTGAGGTCATTTCGACATTCTACTTTTCTTAGCTTTTATTTCTCAGCCAGCCCATCCCACTGACTGGAAACCCATTCCCTTGCCCACCTGGGCACAGGACTTGGGCGACAGCAGTCTGCTTCCATTAGCATAGGCCAAGTTTATATCCACATTTCTGCCAATCAACAAAACACAATTTGGAGAACTTTTCAACCTATCAAACTAAAATACCAAATGCAGAATCTCTACATAGTGAGCCTATATTGATAAATTAGTACTAATCTAATCTTTTATTCCTTCCAGCATGAGCCAACATTCTTCATAAACCCTTTATTTTAAAAAATATTAATTTTATTCCTTCTTTTTAGTTATACAAGACAGTAGAATCTGTTTTGACATATTTATATAAGCATGGAATATAGCTTATTCTAATTAGTGTCCAACTCTTGTGGATGTACACAATGTTGAGATTCACTGTGGCATATTCATACATGTACATAGGAAAGTTATGTCTGATTCATTCCACTGTCTTTTCTATTCCAATCTCCCCTCCTTTCCCTTTTTCTAATTTACTGAACTTATATTTTTCCCCTTCACCCTCCTTGTTGTGGGTCAGCCTCCACATAACAGAGAGAACATTCAATTTTTGCTTTTGGGGATTCACTTAGCATGATAGTTTCCAGATCCATCCATTTACAGACACATGACAGTCACCTTTATAGCTAAGTCATACTGTGTTGTGTGTATATATACCATTATTTCTTTATCCATTCATTTATTCATGGATATATAGTTTGGTTTTATAGCTGAACTATTGTGAATTGTGCTGCTTTAAACATTAATTACTTTTCTACACACATTCTCTTAGTAAATCATACAATTCCTTTGCTGTGTTGCATACTATTTCATGGGACACAATTTGTATCTCATCCTTAGCAGTTTTCTAGAATTATGTTCTATCCAGCTGACAAAAGACCATCACATCCTGTATGTTATATTCATTCAATAGGATCTTTCTTTGATTTATTGTAATTAGGGTACAGAATTTGCAACAGAGGTTAAAAAGACTTTATATATGCAGTCACTTTTCCCAAGACCACCTCAAGATATGCACCCAGTAACTTCATGTCTTAGAAGATTATACAGATTCTCTTTATTTACTTTTTCTAAATTTTATTAAAAAGTGGATAATTTTATTTCATTAAGGCTACCATAAGCATAATACTGTCAATTGATTGTCTTATAAGTAGCAGACATTTATTTCTCACAATTGTGGAAGCAGGAAGTCTGAGAACAGGGTGCCAGCAAGGTTCTGCTCAGGCAAGGGCTTTTTTCTGAGTTGAACATGCTAAGTCCACATTACATCCTCACATGGTGGAAGAGAGAACTACTACAAGCTTACTGGTAAGAAATTTTGCCCAAGATCTCTCCTTTGTGGTAAAATAAAAATATTAGGCACTTGTTAAGATTTTTCATTTTATCATTAGGTCAAGAGTGTTCTTGTGGAAGGAAATTTGTTAATATTTCTAAAGCATTTCAAAGATGAATGTCACTGAACTGATTATACATCATTAAGGCATAACCTTGTAAAAAAGGCAATGATAGTGCCAAAATGAAATTCAGTATGTACTTTTTTGACAAAATCACTGCATGACTTCTAAACAAAATGCTCTTTAAAGAAATATCTTTTGTAACGTCACCCTCCCCAAAATTGATATTAATAGCTCACAGATAATTAGAATTTTAGACTTTTCAGTGATGTTCTAGATAATTTTAGAGATTACCATGTTTGCAATAGGGTGGTATAATGTCTATACTTATAGTTTCCTAATATTTAATAGATGTCTTCATTGATATTTTATCAACATGTCTTATGTATATGTGTTACAAAATCCAAAATGATAATTTTATGTAGATTCCATGAATGTTTTATAGTTAATCAGGTTATACAAAGTCAGTGTATAAAGATGTTATGCAAATACAAAACACTTTTCTCAAATATATCAAATGGGTTCATTCATTTTATGAAGTCAACTACTTAATTCAATGCTATGTTTGCAAAAAAAAAAAAAAAAGGAGACAGAGAGAGATCTAATTTAAAAAGACAAAATAAGAAAAAGTTTTGCTTCTGTTGTTGATTATCAATGAGTAGTCCTGAGGTATGCATTTTATGTATAAGAAGAGAATCTATTTCTTAGCTTTTATTGTAGGATCAAAATTGCATCAAATAAATATTATACATGACTCCTTCAAGGGATTCTACTTCTCTGCTCTGATGAAGAGATCCAGGATATTGAGAAATTGTTGGGGGGGAAAGAATTTGCCTTTGAGAAAGTAACTTTGGTGTCCTCTGGAGCAATTCTGATTCATTTCCAGTCACACAGTAGAGGCTACTGCAAAGAACGATGGGATACATAGTCTCCACATTAGCAGCTAGCCATAGTCCCAGAGAGAAGAAAACCAGATACTCCTCAACATGACATTGAGCATCTAGTCCATGTTAAACGTTGTGCTGACTGCTGTATTACATACTGCCTAATGCTGGGATATAAAGATCATCAAGAACAGGCTTGTACCCTGCAAGACGGGAGGAGTCAAGTTTACTTCCATCACTGTACATTGTCATGGTCCACTTACAGGAAAGATATTTATTTCAAAGAATGATTGTATGAAAACTTAAGGTTAGAGTAAAAATTTGTGGAAAAGCAATTATGATGATCCTGAAAGAAAGTGAGCATTTCTATAGAGGGAAGTAGGAACTAGTTGGTTATCTTTGCTAGAGATAGAAGATCAGAAATAAGATAGACGTGGGCAAGTAAAAGTGTACATTTAAAAACTATATGTAGTCCAGTTTTATTTTAGACAGGGTTGGGTTGAAAATTTCAAAGGTAGAAGACATGAAAAAATAAACAATGAAAATTATAGACAATCAGAAAATAAATTTAACATATTCCATAATATATAACACTAGTAAAGAATAAACAGAAATAATCAAAATAATCACATATAAAATATGGCTGTTCCAAGCTGGGCGTGGTAGCACGTGCCTGTAATCCTAGTGGATCCAAAGTCTGAGGCAGGAGGATCCCTAGGTCAAAGCCAGCCTCAACAAAAACAAGGTGCTAAGCAACTCAATGAGACCCTGTCTCTAAATAAAATACAAAATAGGGTGCAGGATGTGGCTCAATATTTGAGTACCCCTGAGTTGAATCCATAGTATGCCCTCCCAATAAATAGGCTGTTCCAAAGCCCATATATATTTGAATAAATCCTTAAAGTAACAAATAAGCAAATAAATTAATTAAAACCTTCAAAAGAACAAATGTTTATAGCTAAAATAATAATTTGGTTGAAAATAAATTAGAAATGCATTTCCAAGTATGTTACATTTTCTGGTATTTGGTTCAAATAACAAGATATCAGGGTGGATACTTAATGTTTTCCTGTGATTCTGTAAATCTAAGTGATAAAATAGTGCCATGGTTTAAATTTGTCATTATCATGGTAGCAAGTAACAGCAGGATCCTTAGTTTTAACTGGAATTACTAACTTGCTGCTATAGTAACCCAGCGTGTCCTAGTTGTAAAGACCTCTTGATGAGTATAGAATTAACCCATGTCACTAAACAAAATGTGAAAAAGTCACCAGTGACTTAAAATCAAAAATGGAAATAGCTAGTTGCTTAAGCATACAGTGTCAAAATGTAGTTAATCATAGCTTTATGGGGAAAGTGTAAATCACTTGAAACTTCCTTGCAATTGAAATGCAGTAGCATGCCTCCCCTCCATTCAACCTGATGATGTCTAACTGCAATAACTCTTGACCCATGCAAAATATGAGTATGATTTCACCCTAAACCTTTTGATGCCTTTCCTAAAATGTTATGCTTCTTTAAGAAGAACCTGACAGAATGTGATACTCACACAAAAGCCCTGCATGGTAGGCTCATACCAAGAATCACAGTGACATTCAGAGATATTCTAGTTTTGGCAACTGTTTGAGATTTGTGGCTCTCCTTTGACATTTACAAAGATTCTAAGACTATTTCCAAAAAGGGCTGGAGCATTTCACTAGATATGTGGTTTCTTCAAAGGCCACTCTCAGATTAAACTGTCTATGAAACTCTGGATGGAAGTAATGTGAGATTAGACTAGGAAAGTGTTTATTTTATTCACAAGAAGAAAGAAAAAACAGATGAGTGATTCTACAAAATTTAAATATAAGTGAAAAACAAAACATCTACATGTCTTCATTGCTTTGGCAACTTGATTGTTAAAAGTTCCAGAATGCTTCTATTTGTCTTTTACTTGATTACCTCTAATCAAAACGAACAATTCACATGGATCTTTGAGTATAACTCACACTAATTAGTAAATCTTTTCAAGACACATTTTTGTTGCTATTGTCATATAACCAATTTAAGTTATTGTAAATTTGTTTTGCGTGAAGGGATCCTGATTTTAAGTTAGAAATCGTTGAGCCTTCTCTTATGTGAATTACATTTTAGTAGTTTGTGTGAGTAATGAGATTTTTGAAGAACAAATAAAAATCCTTAGATAATGTATAATGCAGTGATGTCTTTGGACTGCAAGCCATGTATTTACTTCTTTCAGCCTTGTTTTTTATCATGGAGCATACGATTTTGGTAACTAACAACTGCTATAGAATATTGGTTTAAAAAAAATCAAGTCTTTTTTACACTTCATTTGATAGGGAAGACTGTGATCAGACTTTGTTTTAAAAATTAGGGAATATATAGATCTGTTAGATTTTTGTATATGTGTGTGTTTGTATGTGTGTAAGTATGCATATATATATATACATATATGTATATATATATATATATATATATGAGTGCATGTGTGTATGTATGTGTGTGTGTGTGTGTGTGTGTGTGTGTGTGTAAACTGACTCTAATGAAAACTATCCATATGTACTTACAGAGTTGGCAATTGGTTGTGTGTTGTTTTTGTAATACTCACTGTTCTCTTTGTAACAGAGACTACGTCTGTGAATATATGGTATTTAGCATTATTGAAGAGTTAGAAGAGCTATCAGGCCTGATTCCTTATGTACCCAAGCCCCTTCCAGCTAGGTATTATATAGGGCTGAGGTTAAAGCCAATGCACATGGTAATAAATGTAATCTGCATCAGAGCTTCCAAATAACAGGTGATGAATTCTAACTAAGTCTCTACTGGGGCAGACTTTTGAATCAAACCATTTCCAAGATAGGAATATCTTTCCCAATACAATGCTGGGAGTTTCTCTAGTTTCTCTGCTACTGTATTAACTACCTTATTGAATCAGTTGACAAGTCAAATACAATTCATGGCACCTACACAATATTGGTGTGCATGATTTGTATAATATGAATGAGATTCATAATTCTTCTCTCTTATAATTTTCCATATGTCCTTGAAAGCACTTCTGTTTATATCTATATGTTTGCTGTCTATACTAACCATTTCCATTAGCTATAGGATCTTATTAACTTTATAATATTCTAATTAGAGAACTGTCCATGGGGAAGACAGGAGAATAAAATACCTAGTGCCATTGGATGATGTCTGTATTAGTCAGCTTTTTGCCACAGTGACAAACATCTGAGAAAATGATTTAAAGGGGAAAGATTTATTTTGGTTCACAGTGTCAAAGGATTCAGTCCATGATCAGCTGGCTCCATTGCTATGGACCTGAGGCAAGGAAGATATCCTGGTGGAAGTGCATGTTAGATGAAAGCTGTCAGCTTTTGGCATCCAGAAAACAGAGGCAGAGACAGAAAGAGGTTAAATACAAGAAATACCCTTCCAGGACATGCCCCCTGCAACACACATCCACCAACTAGGTCACACCATAGTTTCCATCACCTCACCATCATTCATTCAAAGTATTTTCATAAAGTCAATTAATTCACTAATGATATTAGCATCCTCATAATTTAATAATTTCCTAAAAGACCCAACTCTGGGCAGTGCTACTTTGGGTACTAAGCCTTCAGTACAGGAATCTTTGGACTCATTTCTCATTCAAACTATAACAATTACCATATAAATAAAAGTTGAAAAAGGCAGAGAGTTTGCTTTCAATTAATTGAATACAGATGTTGAAACATGGTTATGAACACAAAAAGTATATCTGGGGAGAGATTCAGGAAACACAGCAAAAGAGTGATTGAGTGAAATAAGAAAGGAAACCAAACAACAGGGATCCTCAAAGGTGCATTATCAGAATGATACCCCAAGGGTAGCTGGAGTATAATCCTGCTACTTCTGATAATTCTGTCATCTCTGGTGCACTAAAATGAGTCACAGAAATGTAGACTTAAAGTAGGTGATCAAAAAATAATAATAATAATAAAAGAAAGCAAGGGGGGGAGAGAGAAGGAGAGAGAGAGAAAGAGAGAGAGAGAGAAATGCATAATAATTTAAAAAATAAATTTCAAAATAAAAGACCTATATGAAAAAATATACTCCAGAAATTAATACTATTTGGGCAAAATAAAGATGACATGCTTTTAACAGGTTATTGTTTGACATACTGTTAAGAAAAAGTTAATGCAATATTGGTTTGGCAAAACATAAGTGATACCTAACTTACTGTGGTTTTCTTAGCACTAACTACTTTTTAACATCTGCAGCACTGGTTTAGGAACGAATGCTTTTGCATTTTTTCACCCAAGGAATCTTCCCTGGTCCAAATTTGTTGTATGAACCAGCCTTCTCACAGACCATGTCTCTATGCATAAAAATATTTGACTCTTTTATTCAGATTTCAGTGCCTGCTCCTAATGCCTTGGTTTTGGCAAACACTCAACTCTTTGTTTTATAAACTCTGGCTTTCCAACCACATTAAAATTTGTATCATTGATTAATTTTAGTATCTTGCAGCTCTGTGGATCAAAGAGCTCCACTTTTTCTCCAGCAAATAATATCATCATCTCTCCAGTCATCTTCATCTCATCTCTTAAAAATTGCAAAGCACATTAAGATTTGGAACATAAGAGGAGCAGAATTTATTCCCATTTTCTTGCAGGAAACAATGGGAAGAGTATCAAGAAGGATGACAGAATCACACAGGAAATGCTGCAGACAGAAAATAGCACTGTCTGAGCTGGTCATGCCGCCAGGGTTCCCACTTTTTCACAATTCAGAAATGATACCTACAAACATCCCTTTCATTCTGCATGACTTTGAGATGGGCCATGTGATGAAGGTTGTCTCCTTTAATTGGAAGGTATTACCAGAATAGGTACCTAGCATTATTAGGTGCTATGGAGAGTGATATTTTCTTCCATAAATTGATGATTATATCCTTGGGTATTGGGGAGGACTGAGAAACACACAAATTGCTCATAACTTCAATTCTGCATGCAAAAAGCAAGGCAGACTAGAGATTTTAACGTGACAGAATATAAAAAGTTTAGATATGTGATTTTTATTCCATAGTGCAACTAACCATTTGCTATCTTTGTCCCGTTTTGTTGAAGCATAAAAACCATAGTTATTAAGAAAGTTTATTAAAACAGTTTCTTTTCCAATGTCATTTATATATAATGTCTGATTTATATGTACTTCCTTCAAAATTATTGAAAGCAGAAGCAGTTATGAGACATTAATGCAATTTAAAAGAATGTAACATTAACATTCCTCTCACAATATTAGCATAATTTTGAAAATATTATACTATATTCTTTAACACATAATGTAACACATAATGATTATGCTTTATATTTAATTCATTTATAAATGCTTTTTCACTTTTCTTAGTTGTAGTTTCTAATATACTTATGTGGAGGACAGTTTTGTAACTGCTAGATAACAGTGAGCATCAACTCTTACTAAGTGTTCTGTGAAACCACCTTAGCACGATAGGGGACAGAAAGGTGATATGTTACCACTTGAGTAAAATACTAGTATTCCCATCTAGTCTATACTGACACCATGAGCAGGTGCTGTCCTTAATGCCATGAGAGATGAGTCCTGATTCCCCACTCAGGTTTCTCTGGTTTCATACTGGAGAGATTGGTGAGCCTCATTTAAACCTGGCTGGGACAGAAGGAGTCTCTCTTGGCTTTTGCTGACTGTGGAAGGACTATCTTGTTAGGTGTACAGTTCTTATCAATAAGCTTTTTCCGTATCGCCACTTTGGGACTATTTTTATTGTGTTCATTGGTGTTTCTGTACTGAGACTGTGTAGCTTCAGACTTGGATGTGGATATAAAAGGAGAACCCAGGAGCTGGTGGTCACTGTGTCCTTCTTCATGTCACACAGTCCCTAGCTGGTTTTCCTTCTGCTCTATATATTTCAGAGAATTTTTTTCCTGTATAACAGAAGAAATAGAGAAAATTGCTTCTACCTTTCCATGAGCAGAAGACTCGAAATTACTTTTGAATTACAATGTCATAGTTCTTATTTCTTCTGGATTCTTGACTGTCAACAAGACATTATATGTCATTGGGAATTAATACTGATAGTGATGATGTCCTCCCCAAGGGTTTCGGTCTAAAATAACTAATTATTAAAATGAACTCTCCATTATGTGTCCTAAGACACATTTGTTCTAAGTTAAGTAGTTTAGATTACAATAATTTGAAGATGATGGATAGCATAGCCACCATTCTTATTAGGAGATCTCATATAAATAATCATAATTACATAAAAATACTTATATATTGGATATGACACTATTTTTCTAGATCTGAACTCTTGAATTTCCTGAGATAAGGTACTGATGGTGACAAAAAATTCCAAACATACAGAAACTGAAAGAAACATCAGCAAAATCAAAATATTACTTTTATAAGCTAGCACAATATTTAGGGGGCAAAAGTAAAACTTTAGAAGGCAGTAATTAAATTTTAAAATGGCATATGAAAATATTCTTCATACAAACAGTATGTTGAAAAATTGAAAATATTTGGTATCTAAACTGTATGTTTATATTAATTGTTTATAAGAATATTAAAATATTTTATGATAATTTTCAACTTCTTATTTGTCACTTGAGAAAACTAAATGATATCTTGTTTCCTTTTTCAGAATTCACATAGGTGTCCATCCATTAAAACATATCAAGATTATGAGATTAGGATGTGACATGGATTTGATAATATGTTGATTTACTCACAAATAAGTATTTTAATAAATCCTTTCAAATGGATATTTTAATATACTCATGTAATTATTTTAATATAAAAATATAGTAAAGATAAAATTTGTTTCTGATACTATGGAAAATTTACAATTAAAAAATTAATAGTGTAATATTTGTAAAATGTAAAATGAGTTGCACAATTACTTTGGGAATCTGTCCAACATCACATTTCCCTCAGACATCAGTGGCTTTTCTGTTACACTAAAGTATCTTCTTCAGTCCAAAAGAAAATAGCAATGTTCACTTTGGCTTGAATAAGAAGTTAGATATAGTTTATGTATGTGACAAAACACATTTGCACACAGTGCTACAAGTAGAAAAGATACAGTCAAATTCCCTAAATTTTGTACAAGAACATGAGCATTGGTGATGTGGGAATAAAATAATACTGCTCAATGACTGTTTGAAGTGGTCTTTCCATGATACATTGAGATTTGATAGGACAGGGCAGATTTTGAAATTAATATGTCAAACAAAAAGACTCATTTTATCCAAGATACTTACAAGCTAATCTCTACACACATTGATCATTCAGAAGCTTTTATAGACAGAAGAAAACATAGCTGCAAAAGTAATGCTGTCTCGAATAGAAGGCTTTATTTAGAAAAATGGATGATACAACATCTTGTAGTTTCCTCCAGAAGTATTAGACTCACTCACCAAACAAAAGTGCTTATTTCCTTAAACACATTACTCTATAATAAGGATTTTTTTAAAAAGACAAAGACAAAGGTAAGCCACTGTGTAGAAGTTATGTAAAAGGGGGCTTAAGACACCATTACCCTAGGTACATGTATGACTGCACATATGGTGTGATGCTACATCATGTACAACCATAGAAATGTAAAGTGCTGCAATTTTGTACAATGAATCAAAATGCATTCTGATGTCATATATACCTAATTAAAAATAAACAAATAAATTGTTTTTTTAAAAGAATATTCTTTATCTAGAATTATTCTTTTTTTTCTTTTTTTGATACTGTGGACTGAACCCAGGGGTGCTTAACCACTGAACCACATCCCCAGCCCTATATATACATAAGCTATACATATAGAAATATACATACATAATTTATTTTTATTAGTTTTTTTTTAATTTAGATACAGGGTCTTACTGACTTGCTTAGGGCCTGACTCAGTTGCTGAGGATCGCTTTGAACTTTTGATCCTCCTGCCTCAGCCTTCTAAGACACTGGAATAACAGGCATGTACCACCCAAGCCGTGCACCCAATACTTTTTGTAGAATCAGAATCTAGCCCCAAGTAATATCCTTCAGTATAGAGCCAATATACTTTTCCTGTAAAGGACAAAAAGCAAATAATTTCAACTTTTCAGAATATTTGGTTTTTGTCTTATAAATTCAGCTCTGTAATTGTAAGAGAGAATTAGTCATGGACCATATGCAGACATTGGGTGTGGCTTTAATCCCAATAAAACTTTGTTCATGTACACTGAAGTATGAATAACATTATTTTCACATGTCACAAGAACTGTTCTTTTGATTTCTTTTTCAAGCAATTAAAAATATAAGAACCATTTATAGGTCTCAAGCAGTGTAAAAGCAGGTAGTAATCTAGACATAAACTAAAAGCTCTAATTGGCTTCGATATTTTATTTGTATTCTATAAATTAATAATATTTATATACTTTGCTACATTGTATGGATTGTTTTATGGACAGAAAAACACTTTGTCATTAAGAACTGTTTTAGGTAAAATTATGCAAAGATATGTCTACAAGGTGAATACTATTTGATTACTTTTGTCAATAGTGGTTCTCAGATGTATTAAAACAATTTAAAGATGTAGCACCCTTATGGTATTATGTCTTCATAAAACTTGATTGGCCTCCAAATAAATCACAGAGCTGATGCATTCCTGAAGTGCTTTCAAAGAACAAAAACCAAAAACTTATAAAATAGATTATGTATTCTATGTAGGCTTTTAAGAAGTAAGCTTTTAAGAAGAATCATAATCATGTTTTAGCAAAAAAAAAAAAAAAAAAGTTCATCTTAATACTAGGTGCTTTGACTGTGGCAAATTTTGACAGCTGGAAAGATCAAATAATCATGGAAGAACTAACTCTAGACATTGACCATGCATGCATGAAATGTTATATTTGTTCAGTTTGATTTGAATCTAACATATATTATTTTCTGATTATTTAAAACATTCATACACTGTATAGAAGGTTTTTATATGTAAACTATACAAAAATAGAAATCACCCATAATTCAAAAATAATGAAATACAGTTAATGGTAGATTTATCTGTTTGTTACTTGTCTGTCTATCTCTCCAACATTTCCACAAAAATACAGATTATACTAAATGCATAGTATTGAATTTATTTCTTTTCACTTTTTAATATTTAAACATTAGTTCTTATTATTTTAAATGTTGAATCATATTTCCTGACTCTATAATAGTTCCTGTCAAGCACATAGTTTTACATAACTGCATAATTTTGAACTGTTAGTTAATTCTAACATTTTAAATTAAAATAATACTATAATGCACAATATCGTATATGAACTTCAGTCTATTGATTCAGCTAGATTATTTATTTAATAGGTATTCTTTGAAGAGTAGTCTATTATTGAAAGATTAAAAAAAAACACACTTATAGTTTTGTCACAGATGTTGAAAATTGCCAAACCAAAATTTTTATATTCCCATTAAAATTGGTTAAGGGAATTGTTCCTCTACTACTTCTCTACCAACCTGATTTAAAAATGTATATCAATCAATTTTGAATTTACTTAATACCTAAGAAATGTATATTGAATGAATATTTTTCCTTTGACTTTTTTCCCCTTTTGGACAGATGGTTGTGGAGTACAATGTTTTAGTTTGGTACATGTGTACGTACGGATGCTTGTTCATTTATTTGTTTTGGTATTTGCCTCAGTCTAAAAAAAAAAGCAAACCTTGAATAATCTGTAACCTAAAGGAATTTCACCAACTACAAATCATATAAAGAATGCATTTATATTTAGTGGGAGCAATATATCAGATGTCTGATTGACATCTCTACCTAGCATCAATTTTTGTATTCCTTTTATGTGCATAATAACAAAGCAAATCAGACAAAACTATCAAATAGCAGTAATGATTTTTAAGCTAGTTTTAAAGATGGTTTTAAATCTTATTAAATCTGTTCATGACAAGAGGGGCAATGAATCACATTAACTGTAGTTGTAACTAATATATGAGATAAAAAGTGAAACATAGAGCCAAGTTCATGGTATGGTTTAAAGATGAAGCAGTAGGGGACTGCTGACTTTGACTTATTTGTTTTCTTCAGATCCTGTATTCTGGGATAAACAGAATTAAATCCAGTATTTAGGCAATCTTAATCTTTAACAAGAATGAATATCTAGAATATGGAGCTAAATTTACATTTATAAAAGGAAATGTTGGTATTTGTGATGTGTGTGTGTGAGTGTGTGCATACAAATATGTGTTTGTGTGTTATCTTTGTGTATAATATCTGGCTTTATGGTTATTATGCTGTATAAATTTTATCTAGTCTACACAATTAAGTTATTTCAAAAACCTTCTGTTTCATACATAAAGCTAAAATGTTAGCTATTTAATGAACCATGTTAGAATGTGAAATTTCCTCTCTTCTAGCTATAATGCCTTTCAATTGCCTTTCTGAAAGAAGAGGAAAAACATAAAAGAAGCCAAGAGAAAAGGTTAGTGCTTTTGAAGGAAATGGTCTTGAGAGTGGGTACTTCTAAATTTAACTGGGTGAGAAAATAACAAACAAGTATATGTGAGAGATAGAAAGCATAATAATTGATTCTTAAGTCACAACTACTTTATGTGAAGTTTTAGAACCTTAGAAATGCTAATATTTCCAGTTTTTAAAACTCCTTAAACACTCTAAATGGCAACCAAAGGAAGCAAGTGAAGTATTATTAAACAGCTTAAAACTTTTATAATGAAAATAGTTGTTTTTATTGTATTATCTTTATCTCAAAGAACATTTCAGCTTAGAAAAATCATTGATTCTACAAGAAAATCTAGTTAATAACATCATAGTTACAAGAATATACTACTGATGTCATTTTCTTTTCAGTCATGTTCCATCATGATTTGTTCTATGGCCAATTTGTGGATTTTAAATACATTTAGACATTCCTATTTCATTTATACATTTTCTTTGAAAAAGGTTGAGGTACAAACTATACTGTGTTCATATCAAAATATTTTAATCATTTCAGGGGGTAATTAGAGTTTGCATGGTTATATGTCAGATAAAGCAGTGTGAGGTCTATAGTATACAGTAGCCTAGGTTTGTAATGGTATAAAATTCTAAGGAAAAACCTGCAACAAGCTAAGTAAACAAAGAAAGATGTTGAGTCCTCTCAACTAAAAGGCAAATGTTGCTGAGAAAATATATTGAAAACCTAAATAAGTAGAGGAATACACCATATTTAAAGAATTGGAAACAATGTTTTTAGGACATCAATTAATTTTTACCAAATTATCTATGTATTCAATGGAATCACAATAAAAATTCTGGCAGCATTTTTTTCCTTATAGAAATTGACAAGCTAAGTGCAAATCTCTATGGAAATGGAAGTGATACAGACTAAACCAAGAAATTAAAAAGGACAAGTTTTAAAGTATTTATACCAATTGGTTTCAGGAGTTATGGCAAAGCTACATCAATCAAAACAGTGTGGTATTGGCAACAGAACAGATTTAGAGTTCAGCAGAACAGGAGAGAGTCTATGAAAATATTTAATTACAGTATATAATATTCAGACGATTTTCAATAAATGTACTAAAGAAATTCAAAGTCTCAAGAAATGATGCTCGAATAATCAAATATCTGTATCAGGTGTGGGAGGATGGATGTTTGCTGTTACTTCACACTTTTACACAAAAATAAAATCTAAATTTAAAAAAAACATCAAAGACATACATGTAAAAGATAAAACACTTTTTTATTTTTTTAGAAAGGAACAGGAGAAAACACTTTCTTTTCAGGATAAACTCAAATGAACCCAGATTCCCAGTCTTTTGTTTGTTTTTCTTCAATAACAACCAAGCAAATAAAATAAAAATGATTGCTTCTAAATTATGGTCCAATAATGCTCATTAATAGCAAATCAACAGGTATACCATAATGCAGTGATTCAACAGCATGGAAAAATTGGCAGCCAATTGTGATTGATGTTATGTTCCTTTTTTCCGCTTGTTAACCACAGCGCTGAATAAATGAACCTTATTTACTTTTAATGCTTGACACTAAAAATCCTCAATTTGGTTAGATTGTGCCATTGGTTATACAGAGCAGCAGATACATAAACTAATATATCTTTAGTCAGACTAGCCTAAGCCACATTCTTTATTTTTATTTAAGTTTTATTTTAAGTGTCACATATTCTGTCACATCTTCTCATTTTTTTTTTTCCCTTTTATTTTCTACCTTAACACATCAGCTAGTGTAGGTATTATGCCTGGCACAGTGATTAATGTACAATGCACACAATAAATACTTTTTAGGAAAATAATACAGTGTTTTGAAAATTAATTATCTTTGTGATTTTTTTCTCTACTCTCAGATTAAAAGTGTTTTAATGGAAGTATATTTATTTTCCTAAAATTTATAGTTATATTTATAGACCTCAATATTTCATTCCTTACTTTTTCTGCGACACTTACATATATATATATTTCATTTTTTAGTAAATAGAACTTTTTTTAAAAAATATTTTTATTTATTTGCTTTAGTTGTACACAATGTGTTTTGTTCAATGTGTTTTTATTTGTACGTGGGGCTGAGGATCGAACCCGGGTCGCCCACGCACCAGGCGAGCGCTCTACCGCTGAGCCACAATCCCAGCCCAAGAACTTTTTTATAAAACAAACATCTACTTTTTCATCTTAGCAAGATTATGAAATTTATCACAGAACAACATAACGTGTGGAACATCATTTCTTTTCCAATCATGTGTGTGAATTGCAGTATTAAGTGATAAAACGATCAGGACAATTCTTAGATTTTGATCTATGAGATTTACAACTAACAATAAGCTATCAGTGAGAAATAAAATATCTTCCATGGTTAAGAGAGGAATCAGAATTGTTCAGGGATATAAAACGTATATTCTTTCCTTCAAAGTTGTAGCATGTCTGCATGAGCAAAATGAAGGGTTTAACATACATATGGAGAAATAGCTATAAAATTTATTTTTAAATCTATAAAAATTCAATAAATTTAGTAAACATTTAAAATCTAATAAACCCAGATATGTGATTAGTATAAACATAAAAATGCTTCCTTTAAGTAAATTTATACAAGTCAGGCATCACAATGAATTTAAACAAAAGGAAATTTCAAAATAAAAACAAGGGACTCAAACTAGAAAGAAGTAAATAGACACACACATGCACACACACAAAAATCAGATTTTTTTTTTTTAAATTCAGTAATGTTTATTCTCTTTGCTTGGCATTTCAGTAGCACTGCATACGCTTGAGTTATAAAATTGCAGGGTGAAAGTCAACTCCCAATCTTCTAAGACTTTCCCTCTTTGTTTCATTTTATTGAATAGAAACGGGTCTTTGAAAATATAAGGCATATTTTGCATTGTGTTAATGTTTTGCAAAAACATTATAGAGACCCATTCTGCCCCAGCAGGTGGGGAATGCTTGACCCAATTCAGTGGGGTTACTAGTGGGTAAATCTATCTTAATTTGAGGTATTTGCTTGAGCCCATTTTCCCACCGATACAAACCATAACATCTAATATAAATTTTATGATATTAAAGATGACATTTTGTTCTTCAGTCCTACTTGGTTAGGTTGGTTCAAAACTTCATTAGGGAAATGAACCAAAATGTTGGATACCCTCACACCCTAACACATGAGGATGGTAGGTCACAGCTGCCCAGAATAAATTCATAGCTAGTAGGAATAAGAACTAATGTTTATTCTAATCTTATGTCAGAGGTGAGAAATGTACTCTTTAAGGAGGTTAACTAACCTGTTGAAGCATTTATAGTTAATTTGTAAAACAACTATGTACCACAACTCCAATTTAATGACTAGCAAGCATTCTTTCTAACTTGCTATATTTGAATATCCAACATCTATAAAATTAGAGGACCTATATTGTATATCTACTTCATTCTCTTATTACTTATTATACTATTCAGTTTCGTTTTCCTGAAAATGAGGCTCAAAACATGCTGCTCAAGGAAATATCCAGTCCATTACAGTATTGTACTAAAACTTTAAAAATCTGAATTATAATGAGCAAAATATGAACTCTTAATTACTGAATATTTTAAAATATTAATATAATTTAGCAATGTTGATTAAGATGATTAAGTGTAACCAGACCGTTAAATTTAACTGCATAAAAGTTTAAATGTATTAAAGAAATATAAATGTTAAGAGATAGTATGAATTAGTGAAATCATCACTTTCCATTTTTGATGAATCTAAGGATATAATACTACATCAGATATTTCCATAATTAGAGAAGCAAACAATCATTATTCACACAGCCATTATGAAACTAATTGCTCTAACTTTTGAACCCATCTTTAATAGATGCTTTATTTATCCTTGTTACCCATTTTCTAACCTCCTAAACCAGATTGATCTGCATTTGCCCAACATTACCTTTTATTTATTTATTTATTTATTTATTTTTAATCTTTTTTAATTTTTTAATAATTTTTAATGTGTACAACTCATAGTGCATGAATTTAGCATCTTTTTACATACAACTGTTTGTATACAAAGTATATTCATACAATTCAGGTCTTCAATCATGCATTTAGGAAAATGAAATCCGTCTCATTCAACCACCTTTTCTTTTTTTTTTTTTCCTTTTCTCCCCCTCCCTCCCCCCTTGCTCCTCCCCTTACCCTTCCTTCCCTTTGACCATTCTAGTGTTTACCTTTTATTTTTGTTCCTCTATTTGATGGTCATTTTAGTAACAAAACCAAATCACAGGGAATTTTTCTCCTTAAACAAAGATAAAATCTAAAAATTATTTCCCATACCCTCAAAGAAAAGCAGGCAGATTAACATGAAGAACTGTCACTTATTCCCCCTTCTAACCTGACAATTATACCTGTGTGATGATTGTTCCGATGATGTCTGCATACATTATGACATTACTAATCCCAACCTTCATTCAACTTCCACACCAAGAAAGAAGGAATTCATATAAAGAATGGTCACCCCAAACAAACAGAAAACTGAATATACTTAATTTTAAATAAAATTTTGCTTAAAAAGTGATCTATTAAAGATTTTAAGAAATCTAAAAGTCTAAAAGGTCCATTTTGGAACTTTATATTTTGTGGAAGTATCACATCAATTTTTCATAAATTTGTAGAAGCATTCTGGTCAGCATTCTTAATTTAATGTTGGATCCTAAAGCAATGGCTAACAATTACTTCCAAGATATTAAAAACAGGCTAAATAAATCTGAAACTGGATCTATCTCAGTCAAAAATGTTGTATCAATTTAAATTACTCATAAACCCTAATTTTGTGGTCATTCATGTAAACTGTTTCAAAGGGCGCCAATGAATTTTTATTAATTTATCATTTTTTTTCTGCAAGTATTTATTGAATTCATACTTTGTGTACATTTGAACCCCTAAAAAGAAGCTAGACGCTAGACAAGAACCTGCCTCAAGAAATAAATGGACCCAGGATTAATAGCTTGGTGGTAGAGCACCACTGGATTCAAATCCTCATTAATACAATTTTTAAAAATATATTATAAAGTCATTGACAGCTTGATACAGATGATTGACATGATTCTCATTGCAGTGTTACATTATACAAGATTTTCCATCTCTCTATCTGTACATTGATGAACAAGAGCAAAATGAGGTGTGTTATCAGCAAAAGATTTTCTTCCTATTTCCCTTCAACAGATTAGCATTATACTCTGCACTTTTTGGTTTAATAGAGGAATTAATTTCCAAGGCCACACTGGATTCTAGAGACCCCACTCATCTTCTATCTAAACTTGTACAACTTGTTTATCTTGTTAGAGTCCATTTGGAGGGATAGGGTTGAGGACTTTAGCTTCCTGAAATGTCAAAGTAAAAATACAGTGACTTGATGAGTGAAATGAGTGACATGGAAATTGAGAGAAAGTGCGGTTCTCAATAAAAAGAGTAGAATGGCATGAAACCAATGAGATGCTGTGGTAGCCAAAGGAACACTTGAGTCTGAGGTATGTTAGTGTGTACATATGTGAGTGTATGTATGTTTTAGGAAAAGAGTTATTCTTGTCTTAGTACTGAGGTGAGGGAGTCAATATGTAATCAAAATTTAAAGGAATCAGAATGAGAGGAGATATATAGAAAAATCCCTTTAGGACTATATATCATGGAAGTATGAGAATCAAAATAAATGAATAAATAAATAAATAAATAAATAAATAAATAAATAAATAAATTGAGGAAATAATTAAGTTCTTTCATCAATTATGCTCTCACAGCATTTTCAAGGAATTTATCAAGTTGTATTATATTTGCTCTATATATGTTTTCACATGTATTTCTCATGTGGGGTTGGAAAGTCCTTGAAATCTGAAAGTTGTTTACTAATCTTTTTTTCCCCCCTGGAACTTTTATGATTTTTAAGAAATGAATAATGCAACAGAAATACTATGTAAAATATGTATGTATAACTTTTGTAGTTGTTACTTTTTAAATGAGTAATAAGATACAAAGTGCTTAGTAAATCTCTGTTGTTTTGATACCTTTAGGCTTTTATGTTTACATTTGATGGTTACAGGAATAGTTCCTGGCTAGATAACAAAAAAAGTGGGGGGAGTGGGTGGAAGATTGTTTCAATACTTTCAGCATTGAATGTTTTTCACCTAATTTTATTCTTATGCACCTTTTGTTTGGGGGGGGGGTACCAGGGATTGAACTCAGGGGCACTTGACCACTGAGCCACATCTCCAACCCTATTTTGTATTTTGTTTAGAGACAGGGCCTCACTGAGTTTAGCCCCTTGCTTTTCTGAGGCTGACTTTGAACTCAGGATCTTCCTGTCTCAGCCTCCCAAGCTACTGGGATTACAGGTATGCACAATGGCACCTGGTTCATATGCACCCTTTTAAAGTACATTTTAAGATAAAATAAAACTTCTAAGATTCTAGAGTGATAATATAACCAGTCTCTTCAACTGTTCTTTTCTTGAGACCCAAACAATCTCAGATTCTTAGTTCTTAAGTAACAACAACCTGAAGAGAAAAGAATTGGAACCATTACCTAATTTCACTTAAACTGGTGGAATACATTTCCATCTATCCATTAATTGGGCTTAAAATTTGTGAGAGTACAACCTCTTGGATTTAGACACAGTCACTGCTCTTGCAATAATACTACAAAAATTACTGTATTAGCAAACAAGGACCAATCATTCCATTCTTGACAACAGATTATAACAAATTCCTTGCAAACTCTGAGATTATCAAAGGGCTGGGGTATAGGTCAGTCAGTGGTAGGGCATTTGCTCAGTATGCACAAGCCCTGAGTTCAAACTCCAGCACTACAAAAAAATTAAAATTAAAATTAACTGACTTTTCTTGTCCTCATAACCACAGGCACATTTACTTACTACTTTGCAGTGGAATTCCAGTTTCTAAAAGTTTTAAGAGTTACTATAGATTTTCACCTAAATATTAATGAAAATAATCTTCAAATTATAACAAATACAAATTTTCAATTAATGATACTATACTTATTTATGTACTTTATTGGTTCCTAATATAGAAAATTATTATTATCTGTAATAATTAGGACTTCCCAGTTGCATCTATGACAGATTACAAATAAAACATTTTAAATTTTCTTCACAATTTTCAGATGCTTAAGAAAAACAAAACAAAAGAAAACAAAAAACACCCCAATATGTTTGCCTCAACTGAAGGGTGAAGAATTCAGTGAGAAAGTGATTTTAAGACTTAGATCTTATAAGATAAGAGGGAAAATAAAAGTCTTTTTCTACTTATTGAGAATATGAGTCTCCCTAAGATTGAGGAGCTTTATTCATATTCAAAAGTGGATCAAATCATATGAATGTCTGTGAACTGAAAGTGAATTAAAAGGAAATGGCCTGCAGGAGAGAACAAGGTACCTTGAGGCTCTCATCAGCAGTCTAATCAGGGAGGGGACCCAGCAGCAGTTCTAAAGCAGCCTACAAAATTACTTCTGGAATTCACTGCCAGTAAAATACCATTCTATTTTGAATTCAAGCCCTGTGATTGTCACCTAAACAGAGTGATTGCAGTAGAATACCAAGTGCAAAACATTCCATTAAATATTTCTTCATTTATGCTTTGGTATCACCCACCCACTTTGTTTATGTTTTTATACTATCCATCTCATATACACCCTCAGGCAAATGTGCACATATCCCAGAATAGCAATATGTGAAGTGATATAGTACACATATTTATTATACCACAGCTTAAGTTTATATTTTTAGAATGTTTAAGAGCCTGTGAAAGATTCCTTTCCCTCAGATTAAATGTTTGATATTCAGTTTTGAAAATATTATTAGTGCTAATAAAAACTTTGGGGAAACTTATACAAAATTTTTCATTTATGTGGTGTTTGGTAGACATGTATAGGAATACATTCTAAATATTCCAGGAAAATAGGAAAACCTCAAAACATGAAAATATAACTCATCTGTGAGAAGACGTTTAACCTGGAGTCTACATGCAAACACACCCCATTCCTGTGGATTGGTTTGGCAGAACTTTGGATTTCCATGAGGAAAAGGGCAAATAGCATTTCATGAAAAGTGGTATGAGATTCAAGAACCTTAAGCTTTAGAACCTCCGAGGCAGGGGAAGACAAACTGTTGATTCATGCATCCTGTTCCTATGTCTTTCCTTCCTCTTGAAAGCAAATTAAATATGCTTTCAGATTATTTATGCAAATATCAAATAACAAAATATTGTCTATGTTTTACAGAGTTGAGCAGAAATTCTTTCAACAAACAATAAATATTCACTGAGCCCTTTTCTGTGCCAAGGTACTATACTAGGCACTAGAGATATATGAAAAGAAATAAGGAAAGAAATGACAGCAGTAGTTTCTGCAATGAGATTTCTTTTAGATTGAATAAAATAAAAACACTTCTGATAATAACATGTGACAAATGATAGATTTGAATTTTAGGGCACTATAAGAGTCATTGGGTTAATCTGGATTTTGGAAGAAAGTGTATATGAAGAATGGCTGAAAGACAAATCAGTTAATGATGCCACTTAGTCTCTTCAATGACTCTTGCATCTTTACTCTTTTTGTACCTTGTTCACATAATACTGGGAGCCTTTACGTTCCCCTCTATCAAATTCCACTGGTTTATCCTTTCTAATTGATAGAAGAGGGGAAGCATTTAATACATGGGTACAAAGCCATCTTCAAAAAAATGCCTATACACACTCATACATTGCTCGTGGGACTGCAAAATGGTGCAACCACTATGGAAAGCAGTATGGAGTTTTCTTGGAAAACTGGGAATAGAAACACCCTATGACCCAGCTATCCCACTCCTGGGTCTATTTCCAAAGGACTTAAAAACAGCATATTACAGTGACACAGCCACTTCAATGTTTATAGCAGCACAATTCACAATAGGTAGGTTGTGGAACCAACCTAGAGGTCCCTCAGTAGATGAGTGGATAAAGAAAATGTGGTATATATACAAAATGGAATTTTACTCAGCAATAAAAGAGAGTAAAATAATGGCATTTGCAGGTAAATGGATGAAGTTGGAGAATATAATGCTAAGTGAAATTAGTCAATCTCAAAAATCCAAATACTGAATGTTTTCTCTGATATAAGGAGGCTAGTTCACAGTGTTGTTGGATGGGGGTACATAGGAGGATTAGAGGAACACTAGAATGGTCAAAGGAAAGGGAGGGGAAGGGAGGGAGCAAGGGGGGGAGAGAGAAGGGGAAAAAAAAGAAAAAAAAATTGGTGGTTGAATGAGATGGATATCATTATCCTAAATGCATGATTGAAGATCTGAATGGTACTTATATACTTTGTATACAAACAGTTGTATGTAAAAAGATGCTATATATGTGCATTATGAATTGTAATACATACTACTATTATAAATAAAAAAAGAAAAAGAAAAAAAAAATCCCAACTCTAAAAAAAAAATAAAATAAAATTAATTATGGATGCAAAAGAAAAAAAAAAGATGGCTATAGTTCAAGAAATAAAAGAATCAATAAATGGGATGGCATCAAACTAAAAAGCTTCTGCACAGCAACAGGAAGTAATAGAGTAAATAGTCAACTAGCAGAATAAGAGAAAACCTTTGCTAGTTGCTCCTCCAACAAAGGAATAATGTCCAGAATATATAAAGAACTTTAAAAACTCAACATTTATAAAAACTACAAATAATCCAAAAATATAAGAGCAAATGGGCTGAATAAACACTTCTTAAAAGAAATACAAATGGCTAAGAATTATATGAAAAAAAATATTCAACAGCTTTACTAATCATGAATATGCAAATTGAAATAACAATTGAATTTTACTCATTCCAGTTACAGTAGTAGCTTCAAATAAAAAGAAGTGCTGGTGAGAAAAAAGAAACTTTTAAGTACCATTGGCAGGAATGTAAACTATTACAGCAACCATGGAAATCAGTATGCAGGCACCTCAAGATGCTAAAATGATCTAGGTATATGACTCCTTGGTGTTTATACAAAAGAATTAAAGTAAGCATATCTTACAGATACATGCATACCCATATTTATTGCAGAACCATTCAAAATCATCAACTTATAAAACCAGCCAATCAGCCTAGGTATTCGTCAACAAATAAATGGAAAAAGATCGTGAGGTTACACTATCTTTTTACATATATTACACATATATGTACACATACATACACAGACATACATATATATCACACATAATCATACACATAAATCATATATATAACACATATACCATATACACACACACAAACACACAAATACCCCAACCTATTGGAGTTTTATTCACTTATAAAGAACAAAATGTTGCGCATTGATGCACCCCTGTAATCCCAGTGGCTCAGGAGGATGAGACAGGAAAATCACAAGTTCAAAGCCAGCCTCAGCAATGGCGAGGTGCTAAGCAACTCAGTGAGACCTGTCTCTAAATAAAACACAAAATAGGGCTGGGGATGTGGCTCAGTGGTTGAGTGCCCCTGAGTTCAATCCCAGGCACCAAAAGAGAAAAAAAAAAAAAAAAAAAAAAAAAAAAAAAAAGTCACCATTTGTCATTTGCAGGAAAATAAATAGAACTTGAGACCATAATTTTAAGCAAAATAAGTCAGACTCAAAGAGAAAAGGATGGTAGCTATTCTCTCATGTGGAAGTTAGAACAAAGGAAAACAGGACTTTACACCATGAAATTAGAAGGGATACCAGTAGGAACAGATTGAGACAGTGAAATAAAGAGGATGAGAAAGATGCAGGGTGTGAAATTGACCAAATTCTGTTTTTAAGTATGCACAAGTAGGCCAAATAAAACCCACCATCCTATATAATTAATATGTACTAATAAAAAAGAATAAACAAAACGTTTGAACAGACCAAAAAATGTTATTTCAAAGTAGTGTCTCATTAAACATGCTTAGCCATTTAGTATTTTATCAAAATGCAAAAAATAAAAAATCTGCTGATTTTTCTAATAGATATATCTTCTCATCCCTAAATTAATGAAGACTCTTTTTATATTGGCCAGATGTTTCCTTGATTATTCAATTGTATTTTGCTCTTTAGTGTGAAACCACATTAATCACTAATTGATGAAGAGAATGAATGGCAGAGACAACATTCATGACTCTGTAACCATCTTCTGTCCCTCAGGCAACTTTATCTATCAGGTAATATTTCTTAAATTTGTGTAAAGTTTCCTGTGTTCGTCATTATCGAAATTCCCAGTCCCTTTTGCAAATGGAGGAAGAAGAAAGTCTTTATGGCAAGAGATCAAAAAGTGTCAATAAATATTTAATCATTGAATCCTTAAAAACGAAATTAGAAAATGTATAGGATTTCTTCACTTCTTTTTTTTATTATTCTAATTTGTTATATATGTTTGCAGAGTACATTTCATTTCATATTGTATATAAAGAGCACAATTTTTCAAGTTGCTGGTTTTATATAAGGTATTTTTACAACAATTGTGTCTTCATACATGTATTTTTTTAGATTATTTATTTACTTATTCATAATGCACAAGTATATCATCTTTTTACACGCAACTGCTTGTATACAAAGTATATAAGTACCATTCAGATCTTTAATCATGCATTTAGGATAGTGATATCCATCTCATTCAACCACCATTTTCCCCCCTTTCCCCCCCTGCTCCCTCCCTTGCCCTCCCTTTCCTTTGACCATTCTACTGTTCCTCTAATCCTATGTACCCCCATCCAATCACACTGTGAACTAACCTCCTTATATCAGAGAAAACATTTGGTGTTTGGATTTTTGAGATTGACTAATTTCACTTAGCATTATATTCTCCAACTTCATCCATTTACCTGCAAATGCCATTATTTTATTCTCTCTTATTGCTGAGTAAAATTCCATTTTGTATATATACCACATTTTGTTTATCCACTCATCTACTGAGGGACATCTAGGTTGGTTCCACAACCTAGCTATTATGAATTGTGCTGCTATAAACATTGAAGTGGCTGTGTCACTGTAATATGCTGTTTTTAATTCTTTTGGGAACAGACACACAGGAGTGGGATGGCTGGGTCATAGGGTGGTTCCATTCCCATTTTCCCAAGAAATCTCCATACTGCTTTCCATAGTGGTTGCACCATTTTGCAGTCCCACCAGCAATGTATGAGTGTGCCTTTTTCCCCACATCCTCTCCAACATTTATTGTTGTTTGTGTTCTTGATAGCTGCCATTCTGACTGGGGTGAAATGAAATCTTAGAGTAGTTTTTATTTGCATTTCTTTAATTACCAGAGAGGTTGAGCATTTTTTCATGTATTTGTTGATTGATTGTATATCTTCTTCTGAGAAGTGTCTTTTCAGTTCCTTAGCCCATTTATTGATTGGGTTATTTTCTTTTTTGGTGTAAAGTTTTTTGAGTTCTTTATATATTCTAGAAATTAGTGCTCTATCTGATGTGCATGTATTAAATATTTGTTCCCAATTAGTTGGCTCTCTATTCACCTCACTGATTGTTTCTTTTTCTGAGAAGAAGCTTTTTAGCTTAAATCTATCCCATTCATTAATTCTTGGTAATAGTTCTTGCGCTACAGGATTCTTATTAAGGAACTTGGGGCCTGATCCGACATGTTGGAAATTGGAGCTTACTTTTTCTATTAGGCGTATTGTCTCAGATCTAATGCATTGAGTCTCCTGAGGAACCACCCTGATCTAGGTATGTCCCAGTGCATCCAACAACAGTCCATGGAAACATGTGTACAGTCCCAGTCACTACATTCTCCAGAGTTTGAATGAAGGTCAAAGACCTCAGGAGAAAACCTGGGGCTCCTATATGTCCCTTAAGTCAAAGGGCTTGAAGATGGTCATAGTGCTTTACTACTTGGGATTAGCTTTGTGTTCTGATCTCTACTCCATAGACTGAGAAGTCACCTTGTGTTACCTCAGTGTCCTTTCACAACTACAGCCTATTTAGAATCGTCTCCTCTAGACCTTTCACACAAACACATACAAACCCACGTATACACACACATCATAATGCATTTCAGGTCATGATACTTTTTATTTGAACATTTAAGAAGAGTTAGATCTTGGTATCTTTATATTTTTCACTTTATTTTTCTGTCCTCATTTTTATCCATGATAGCCTGTACAAACAATGATCCAGAGACATTTCCAGGGCATATTTATAAAATATTTGACTTTGAACATAAAACTCTGTAGGGGCACCAATACCTGTAAATAATGTTGAAATCAGAGTCAAAAAACAAAGGATGTCCATGTCAACTTTTAGTTTAACAGAAAAAATATCAGTTAACAAGGATTCTGATAATTTGTTTTCAAAAATAATGATATATACCTCAATTTTGTGTTTCAAAATATCAAAACATGTCGACAGTATGTTGATATTATAATTAAAGAAGATATTAATCTTTATGACATAGGAAGTATGATTATCTATTTGCAGAGATCTCACAAATAGTAGATATCTGCTCCTCACCAGAATTTAGTTCCTTCAGTAAAACATGCTGTCATATTAAATCTCTAAGTATTGTAGAATGAATTGTAGTAGTTTTTCCTAGTTGCAATTCCTCCCATAACTTTTATTTATTTCATTGTATATATCATTATTAATAACTTTTTGTTTATATATAACTAGAAGTTGAACTATATAAAAATGATACCATGTTCCCTCCGTTTTGTGCTGTATTATCTTCAAGTGTTCCTAGAATAGAATATACAAGTTCAGATTGGTTTAATGATTAAATAACAAACAAAACCCCTATTCCTTCTTCTCCTTCCTTTCTTTGCTCCTTCCTTCCTAAAAGAAAAATTAGCTTATTTCTCTTCGCAATAAATTTGATTTCTACAAAACAAAGTTGTGAGAAGATGCATTTTTGCTGTGGTAGAGGAGACTGTGAATAACTCTGTACATAGGAGTCAGGAAGTGTGAAGAGTGAGATTTTTCCTTGATTTGTAAGCTCACAATTTAGCTTGATACTGTTTCATAGATGTTGACAGTAGCCACAAGACTCCTGGATGAGGGAGAAGCAACTTGGTTACTCACAGTACATACAACAGGCAACATGCACTTCAAGCTCACATTCATTCCTCTTGTTCCTCCAGTCCCCTACAGAGGATTTAAAGAAGCCTCAGTGATCATGCACAGAGAGTAGTGAATGTCATAGCAGAGGAGCCGCAAGCTTGAGAAAACCCAATGTAAGAGGCTGGTGGCAAACTTGTCCAAACTTTCAACAATACACAGTACTTTTATTTTCTTCTTTAGAAACGAAATTATTTCTCTTCCTTGGAAGGAAATATATTCTCTATCTTCCCAAGGCTCTTTGCTATACTAATGTTTTTAGAATTATAGTCCAGAAGAAGATTTTCAATGTGTTGGTACAAGATAATGCAGAAACACGGTAGGTACATATGTATCTCTCTTCAAACAATGACCAGGCCAGACAAAACTGTTGTAGAATTATATGTTCTTTGATTTTCTCAGGATTATTGTATTGGCCTGCATGTATTTCCCTAAAGTTACTTAAAATATGGACTATTAGGGTAAATGAGTTTTTATAATATTATTAAACACCAAAAAATGAATAATGTTATCTTTTAAATGTTTTAAAAATGCTTCTATCTTACTTATATTTTTGTATACTGCACTGCATATATGTGATCATTTTACTAAAGCTACTGTTTAGTCAGTTCTCTGCAACAGAATTTATATAACTTTCTGTTTTATGTTCATACATCTATGAATAAATAATATTAATAATACACAAAGTTAATAAAATGCTCTGTTGATGAAAAAGTGTCAGTCATCATTGTGCTAATGGTCAAAGTGTGTTTCACTCTGTGGTGATGTAATCAAGAAGGTGCATGATAGATCAGCTTCAAACAGACTTCATTTGATCAAAGAATTAAGAACATGAATGGGGTTAGGGAGTATTCTGACATCCTTTTGTAATGGAAACAATTATTTGGTAATGCATAGTCAACATATAGATGCAACAAAAACAAACAAAAAACTTAGCATCATATTTCTCATACACACATGAGAATTAGATTCCAATGAAAAGACAAGTAATTTAAAAATAAGAGAACTCATCAAATTCGTTGGTACACCTCTTTATGCAAATCAATGTCATTAACAAGATCCTGAAAGTACTGTGTCAAAGTGTACACAAGTACTTTTAGAGAGATTAGAGACTTTCCTACACTTGAAATTCCATTTAATAAAGAAAGGGAGTAGTTTAGTTGACTTAGTGAGAAAATATAAATATATAATCACAAATGAATTAAACAAAATACTTTAGTACCAGATGTTGGTCTGGGGATGTAGATCAGGTGGAAAGTCCTTGCCTAGCATGCAAGTGGCTCTAGATTCAATCCCCAACACCATTAAAAAAAGATAAAAGAAAAAAAAGTACTTCTAAGGCAAGTGAGATTAAATAAAGAGCAATTATAAAACAAGTCACCATCACTTTGCTTTCAGAATGTGAAGATAATAAAAGCAGACTAAGTTTCTACTACTTGCTTGTCAGCCAAGGGTGAACATAGGCCTAGAACCCCAGCAGTATGCAGAACTACAAAGGTTTCCTAAAGAGTAAAAAAGAAAAATTAATGAAAGTCATCTCTGACCTTTCTTCCAATTATAAATAAAATATTGGATGTGACAATTATAGTTAGGCCAATAGTTGTAACTAGACACTAACAGGATAGATTAATGAATGGGAGGAAAATGTGAGTATTCTAGCTCACAAAAGTAGTGTAGACAGATTTATATATTCCTAGTACCTTTCAATTCTCCTTTTATGATATATATGATAATTTGGGTTATTTTAAGTAATTATCTTCACTTTCATATTCCTGAAGAAGGAAGAAAGTTTCCTGGTTATTTTCATTGCTATATAGCAAATAACTATCAACATTTCATAGAATTTAGTTTTTTTTAATATGCTCACTTTGTGTTTGACCAACAGTGAAATGCAAATATGTAAAGTGTGCAGCTTATTGAGTTTTGACCAATTCATGTATCTATGTATTGCACGATTCTAAGAAGACAGAAAATTTCCTGAAAGTTATATCACTTTCCTATTAGTTCTTGTCTTGTATCATTATTATTCTGAATTCTATCATACTACACTTCAGTGCTATGTTAAACTTTTGTATCCAGAAGTAGCCCTGTTAGTCAATAGTACCATTTTGAGAATGATGTCTTTAGCTCAGCATAGTATTTGAACAATTTAACTGTGATGTTGCATGAATCACAAAGGCACTTGTTTTCATACTTGTATTCTATGATATCACTATTCTGGTATTTGTCAGTCTCTGATTGATAGGTTCATTACTTATCCACTGCTGTAGAACACTTTGCCACAAAAAGTAGCTCAAAACAATACACATTTATGATATTAAAGTTTCTGAGGGTGGTATAGCTAGGCTAAGTCTTTTGTTTCAGGGTCTCTGACAAATCAGAGTTCAAGCCTATAAACTCAGCTGAGATTCAACTGCTGAGGTACATGCCTCCAAACTCATGTGGCTGCTGGCACAATTTATTCACTTGTGTAGTTAGACTAAAATCCTCAATTTAATGCTGGCATCTGTGAAGAGGCCCAGTTAGTTCCTCAAATGTGGCCTCCCGCAAAATGGAAGACCAGTTAAGGGAGAGACTCTGTAGTTATGTAAGTTAACTAATGGAAGTGACATCCCATTTTCTTTGGTGTGTATCATTAATTAAAAGCAAATTGCTAGATTGGCTGATGCATAGAGCAAGGGATTACACATAGAAGTGAAGACAAAGAGGTGGGAATCAATAAGAGTCATCTTAAGAGTCTACCTGCCTCAGTAGACATTGAAATTATTTTCAGTTGATAGCTATTGTTAGCTTTGGTTAAAGTGGAAACCAGTCATTATTTCACCATTTTCCTTTTCTTATATTTTTATTAGTTTGTTATACATAGTACTGGAGTTCATTTTGACATTATCATGAATGCATATAACATAATTTGCTCTATTTCAGTCTCAGTACTTTTCTTATCCTTCCTCTCTACCCTTTCCCTGATCTCCCTCCTCTACATTCATATATACACATAGCACAATCTGTTCTTTTGTTCTGCAGTTTCTTTCCTTCCCCCACTCTCCCTCCCCCTCTGTCCCCTTCCTCTCCTCTACTGTTCTCCCTTATGTTTTCATGAGATTCCATTATTTTATTTCTTACTTCTCTTTACCTTCCACATATGAGAGAAAACATTTGACCTTTGACTTTCTGCTAATTAAAATGTGTTATCTTCGAAGAGGTCAGAGAAAAAACAATTATTACCTTCCTTATAGAAGACAAACTGTAAATTATAGTTGACTTCTCATTAGAAACCATAAAACCAAGAAGTACGAAGTAAAATATATGAAGAAGTGAAAGAAAAAACTTATTTTTCCATATAAATATTATTCAAAAGCAAAAGAGAAATAAAGACTTGATCAGAACCCATACACCTAAAAAATAAAAAATCTGATAAGGTTTATTGTCAACATACCTACATTTCCAAAATAGGTACTTTTAAAGAGAAATGCTGATCAGAAATTTATCACTAAATAGAGGAAAACTATCAAAGATGTAATAAAAAAATGTTTTATTCTTCATTGAAACTAAAATATTACTGATCATAACAACAATATCAACATACTTTATGGCATGAATAATGGGAAAGAGGAACTGGGAAAATTCTGCCCTAAGGTATCTGCACTGTCTTTACAATGGTATTGTGCTATTTCAAAGTGGACTTAGATTTCTTTAAAACATATATTGGAAACTCTAGGAAAAACACTACATTTCTAAAGAGCTATTTTTTATTTTAAAAAGAAAAAAATGTAATCATATAAATACTTATTTAAAATTACAAAAATAAAAATAGATAGTGGAAAATTAACAACAAAAAATACACCTAAGATCAAACAGTAACAAAAATAATGGATATGAATCCAGCAATTGTCAACAATCATATTTAATGTGAATAGTTTAAACATAAATTACAAAGCAGAGATTGTATGAATAGAAAACACATAAAGAACCAACTCTAAGTTGTCTAAAAGAAACCCACTTTAAATAAAATCAAATAGTGAAAGTTACAGAATAAAAATATATTCCACATTAACCTCAGCCAAAAGAAAGCTAGAACACTTATATTAATTTCAGATAAATTAGACTTCAAAATAATAAAATTCTTAGGGATGAAGAAAACAACTACAAGATGATTAAAGAGTTAATTCACATGGACTACTTATCAATCCAAAATATGCATGTCCCTAATGACAGAGGATAAAATCAGTGAGGCAAAGACTGATAAAACTGAAAGGCAAAAGTATTATAGTTAGAGACTTCAAGACCTTCCTGACAGTAATTGATAGAGCAAGAATGCAAAAAAAAAAAAAAAAAAAAAAAAAAAAAAAAAAAAAAAAATCAATAAAGATAAGGCTGAACTACACAGCACTTAACAACAACATGATCTAACTGATATTTATAGACTACTCCATTCAACAATAGAAGCATGCACATTTTTCTCAAGAGTCCCAGAACATCCACCAACATAGACATAATTCTGAAGAACAAACTATGTCTGAATCATTTAAGAGAATAGAAATAATATAAAATTTATTCTCAGATCATAATGAAATTAACTTTTGAAATCAAGAGCAGAAAGATAGGTGGAAAACATAAAATATAAATTAAGCAGAACACTGACAGCTAACTTATGGACCAAAGCGGCTTCAAGAGAAACTGTAAATTATTTCAAATAAATGATATTGACTACAAATTATTAAAATGCCCTGGTTGTAGCAAAATCAGTGCTAAGAAGGAATATATAGCATTAATGTATATTTCATATATTAAATAATATTACATATAAATGCATATTGCACAATAAGATGTAAAGTAAATAACCTAAGCTTCCATACTAGGAAACTAGAGAAAGAAGATAAATATCAACCTAAAGGCACTTGAATAAAATAAATAATTAATATAAAGCAAAAATTAATAAAATTTGAAGAGAGGAGAACAATAGAACAAATTAACATAACAAATAACTGACTCTCTGTAAAGGTCACCAGAAAAAAAGCTACACTAACGAAATCAAATAAATGAATAAGTAAATAAGGAGAAGTAGAGAGAAATAGAGACAGAGATAGAGAAACTCAATTACCTGTAGAACAAATAGAAGAAGTTCCATCCCTACCAACACCATAGACACTAAAGGAATAATAAAGCAAAAATATAAACAATTCTGCATCTATAAATTAGGCTTTTTTTTTTTTTTTGTGGTGCTGGGGATTGAACCCAGGGTCTTCTGCATGCAAGGGAAGCACTCTACCAACTAAGCTATATCCCCAGCCCTATAAATTGATAACTTAGGAAGCAGTGGACTGATTCCTTAAAATTGACATACGAAAAAGAGTTGCTTTGTCCTATACTATCAAGAAATTTAATCAATAATTATCAACCACTGAAAAATAAAACAGTGGATTTCGAAGACTCCATTGGTTAATTCTTCAAAACATTTAATAAAGAAATAATACCTACACTCTACTATTACTTCCAAAAATAAAAGCAGAAGGAATTCTTTATCTCTTATTTTATGAGGCCAGAATTTCATCTACACTAAAAACAGGTAAAGGCATTATAAGAAAGGAAAGTACAGGCCAAATGTCTCATCAATAAAGGCATAAATTATTAGCAAATCCAATCAATAAATTTATAAAAATAATTATTCATTAAAAAATGAGAATTGTCCAAATTATGCAAGTCTGGTTCACCATTCAATATTCAATCCATGTAATTCATCTTATCAACATGATCATATAACAAAGCAATTGACCAAATCCAATCCCCTTTCATAATAAAACACCACCACCAGCAAAATGAACTCCTGTGATACCAGAAATTGAGGGGGAAATTTATTAACTTGATAATGGACATCTATCAAAACCCAAAACTAACATAATACATAAAGGTGAAAAGTAGGATGCTTTCCTCTAGGACAGGAACAAGCTGAAAATGTCATTCTCATCCTATTATCTGGCATTGAATTGAAAAGAGTAGTTAGTACAATGAGATTTTTAACAAAGTAAAAATAAACAGATTGAAAGAATAAAATGAAATAAAATTGTCTTTGTTCAGAAATAACATGATTAACTATACACAACTGAAACTAATAAAGACAGAGATTCAACAGTTGATATCCAAAGTCAATCACTTTTCCAAAAAGACAGCAATGAAGAACTGCAACATAAATTTTTAAAAGAATAAAAGATTTGCCCGCTGACCTTCACCCCAGCACGGTCAACCCCAGGTCAGTCCCGCTGACCCCCGTTGGTGTGCAACCAGGCTCCAGCCAGTCCCACCAACCTCCACCCCAGAGCAGGAGCCAGCAAGGACAGACCCACCAACTCTGCTAGAGTTCAGGCATGCACAGGACAGTCCCAGGGACCTACATTAGAGTGCAGCCAGACCCAGGCTCCAGCCCGTCCTGCCGACCTCTGCTCCAGAGCAGGAGACAGCAAGGACAGACCGACCAACTCTGCTTGAATCGAGGTAGGCCCAGGTCAGTCCCACTGACTTTCACCCTAGCACAGTCAGCCCCAGGTCAGTCCTGCTGACCCCTCTGCTGGTGTGTGACCAGGCTCCAGCCAGTCCTGCCAACTTCAGGAAATGAAGACAAAGTATATAATATTGAAAATAAAGTTGACCACACAATGAAGATAGTAAAAAACCATGAACAGAATATCCAAGAAGTATGGGACAGCATCAAAAGACCAAATCTAAGAGTAATTGGGATAGAGGAAGGCACAGAGTTTCAAACCAAAGGAATGCACAACCTCTTCAGTTAGATAGTATCAGAAAATTTCCCAAGCATGAAGAATAAATTGGAAAACCAAATACAAGAGGCTTACAGGACACCAAACGTGCAAAATTACAACAGATCTACACCAAGACACATTATAATTCTGTATGCCTAGCATACAGAACAAGGATAGAATTTTAAAGGCCACAAAAGAGAGGAATCAGATCACATATAGGGGGAGACCAATTCATATCACAACAGATTTTTCAACTCAGACACTCAAAGCTAGGAGATCATGGAACAACATATTCCAAGCTCTGAAGAAAAGGGATGCCAACCAAGAATCTTATACCCAGCAAAATTCAGCTTTAGATTTGAGGACAAAATAAAAACCTTCCATGATAAACAAAAGTTGAAAGAATTAACAAGTAGAAAGCCAGCAAGCACTACAGAACATCCTCGGCAAAATATTCCATGAAGAGGAAAAGAAAAACAATGATGAAAATCAACAGAGGGAGTTATTACACTAAAGGAAAAAAACAATAAGAAGAGAAACCATGTCAAGATAAATACTGAAAATAAACAATAATGACTGGGAATACAAAACACATCTCAATAATAACTCTTAATGTTAATGGCCTAAACTCACCAATCAAAAGACATAGACTAGCAGATTGGATTAAAAAAAAAAAAAAAAAAAAAAAGCAGACCCAATAATATGCTGCCTCCAAGAGACTCATCTCGTAGGAAGAGACATGCATAGGCTGAGAGTGAAAGTTTGGGAGAAATCCTACCACTCACATGGACTGAGGAAACAAGCAGGGGTTTCCATCCTCATATCAATTAAAGTAGACTTCAAGCTAAAACCAATCAAAAGGGATAAAGAAGGACACTATATACTGCTCAAGGAAACCATACACCAACAAGACTTAACAATTATAAATATATATGCCCCAAACAATGGAGCATCCATGTTCATCAAACAAAATCTGCTGAAGTTTAAGAGTCAAATTGACCATAACACAATAATTCTGGGTGACTTTAACACACCCCTTTCACCACTGGATAGATCTTCCAAACAAAAGCTGAACAAAGAAACTATAGAACTCACAAATACAATAAACAACTTAGACTTAAATGACTTATACAGAATATTTTATTCTTCAACAAGCGAATACACTTTCTTCTCAGCAGCACATGGATCCTTCTCTAAAATAGACCATACACTATGCCACAAAACAACTCTAAGCAAATATAAAAAAGTAGGGATACTACCCTGCAATCTATCAGACCATAATGGAATGAAATTAGAAATCAATGATAAAATAAGAAATAAAAGCTACTCCAACACCTGGCAACTAAATAATATGCTACTGAATGAACAATGGATTGCAGATGACATCAAAGAGGAGATTAAAAAATTCTTATAGGTGAATGAGAAGACAGATACAACATTTTGAAATCTCTGGGAAACCATGAAGGCAGTTCTAAGAGGAAAGTTCGTTGCACTGAGTTCATACCTCAAAAGAAGAAAAAGTCAACAAATAAATGACTTAACATTATATCTCAAAGCTCTAGAAAAAACAATCCAACACCAAAAGTTGTAGAAGACAGGAAATAATTAAAACCAGAGCTGAAATTAATGAAATTGAAACAAAAGAAACAATTGAAAAAATTGACAAAAATAAAAAGTTGGTTCTTTGAAAAAAATAAATAAAATTGACAGACCCTCAGACAGGCTAACAAAGAGAAGGAGAGAGAAAACTCAAATTACTAACATATGTGATGAAAAAGGAAAAATCACAACAAACATTACGGAAATACAGGAAATAATTTGAAATTATTTTGAGAACTTGTACTCCAAAAATACAAAACACCAAAGGCATTGACAAATTTCTAGAGTTGTATGGTCTGCCAAAACTAAAGCAAGATGATATACATAATTTGAACCAACCAATTTCAAGCAACAAAATAGATGATGCCATCAGAAGCCTACCAATCCATAAAAGCCCAGGACCTGATGGATACACAGCCGAGTTCTACAAGACCTTTAAAGAAGAACTGATACCAGTACTCTTCAATTTATTTCACAAAATAGAAAAAGAGGGAACACTTCCAAACTCATTCTATGAGGCCAATATCACCCTGATCCCCAAACTAGGCAAAGACACATCAAAAAAAAGAAAACTTCAGGCCCATATATTTAATGAACATAGATGCAAAAATTCTCATTAAACTTCTGGCAAAACAGATACAAAAACATATCAAAAATATAATACAGCATGATCAAGTGGGGCTAATTCCAGGGATGTAAGGATGGTTCAACATACGGAAATCAATAAATGTAATTCATCACATCAATAGACTTAAAGATAAGAATCATATTACTATCTCAATAGATGCAGAAAAAGCACTTAACAAAATACAGCACCCCTTCATGTTCAAAACACTAGAAAAACTAGGGATAACAGGAACATATCTCAACATTGTAAAAGTTATATATGTTAATCCCCAGGCCAACATTATTCTAAATGGAGAAAAATTGAAAGCATTCCCTCTAAAAACCGGAACAAGACAGGGATGCCCTCTTTCACCACTTCTATTCAACATAGTAATTGAAATGATGGCCAGAGCAATAAGACAGACAAAATAAATTAAAGGGATACTGATAGGTAAATTTGAACTCAAATTATCATTATTTGCTGATGATATGATTTTATACCTAGAAGACCCAAAAAATTTTACTAGAAAACTTCTAGAAGTCATAAATGAATCCAGAAAAATAGCAGGATACAAAATCAACACCCATAAATCTAAGGCATTTCTATATATCAGTGACAAATCCTCTGAAAGGGAAATGAGGAAAACTACCCCATTTACAATAGCATCAAACAAACAAAAAAAAATAAAATAAAATACTTGGGAATCAACTTAACCAAAGACGTGAAAGACCTCTACATTGAAAACTACAGAACACTACAGAAAAATGGACAGTAAGTCAAAGATCTAAGTAAGAATCTCTGTTCATGAATTATAAGGTTAAATATTATTAAGGTGTTATTTTTTTTTCAATCTTGATCTGTTGATTCAATGCAATCCCAATAAAAATCACAGAAAGCTATTTTTACAAAAAATTTATTTTGTTGTAATTAGTTATACATGACAGCAGAATGCATATCAACTCATTTTACACAAGTGGAGCACAACTTCTCGTTTCTCTGGCTATACACAATGCAGAGTCACACCGTTTGTGCAATCACATATGTACATAGGGTAATAATGTCTGTCTCATTTCACCGTCCTTCCCACTCCTGAATCCCCTCCGCTTCCCTTCACTCCCCTTTGCCCAACTGAAAGTTCCTCCATTCTTCCTTAGCTGCCTCCACCCCTTTATTATGGATGAGCCTGCACATATGAGAGAAAATAATTGGCCTTTGGTTTCTGGGTATTGGCTTATTTCGCTTAGCATGATATTCTTCAACTCCATCTTTTTATCTGCAAATGCCATAATTTTATTCTTCTTTAAGGCTGAATAATATTTCATTGTGTATTACCACATTTTAAAAAAATCTATTCATCTGTTGAAGGGCATCTAGGTTGGTTCTGTTCCATAGTTCAGCTATTGTGAATTGAACTGCTATAAACATTCATGTGGTTATGCCACTGTACTATAAAGACTTTAAGTCCTCTGGGTATAAACTGAGGAGTGGGATAGTTGGGTCAAATGATGATTGCATTCTAAATTTTCTAAGGAAAACTGCTTTCCAGAGTATTTGCAAAAATTTATAGTCCCACCAGCAATGTGTGAGTGTACCCTTTTCTCCTACATCCTCACCAACACTTATTGTTGTTTGAATTCTTAATAATTGCCATTCTGACTGGAACAAGATTAAATCTTAGAGTAGTTTTGACTTGCATTTCTCTGTTTTATACTTAAACTTACTAATTTGAATGTTTATATGGAGCAACAAAAGCTTTGAATAGCCAACACAATAATGAAGAATAGTAAAATTGGAGGACTAACACTACCTGACGTTAAGACTTATGCAAACCAAAGCAATCAAATGTAAACCCATGGAGATATGGCCATTGATTTCAGGACAAACTTAAAATATAGGGCAAAGGAGAAAGGATAGACAATTCAGAACACGGGGCTGAAAAAATGGACATCAATACTACAGCTACGATAGTTTCTGACTGTATCTAGTCTAACCCAGCAATGGCAGACACAACTACATTTTGTATATCTCAGTGCATCTTACTATGAGTAGAACTTTTCTCAAGAGTCCATTTATTATCTGCTGTCCATCAAACACTACTCTTTCATGTGCACTGTAATGGCTTTCAAGATCCACAGGAAATAGATTACAAACACCCTTAGAAGGTCTAGATGTTTTTCTTTCCTATAAGTCCTTTTGAAGAAAGCAAGTAGATAATTTGCAGATGTACTTATGACCAATTTTTGATGCCTTCCTCAAGGGTATTTGTTCTCCCATTTATTCAAGGAGCTCTGAATCTATGAACTGATGTCTGACATTTAGTAAATAACTGTGACTCTAATGTAGTGTGTCAAATCTGAATTCATTTTGCCAGATCCAGAATGATTACATTTATATAAATCAAGTTAGATTTTAGTGTTCTAGATGAATTTTTTATTCTTCAATATTTCATAAATGCTTCTGAGCACTAAAGGGGATATTTATGAGTCAAACCATTTTGCTTATGTTGGCACTGCCATCATAGGAACTCAGCCATCCTTGATCAGAAAATATTGATTATAAATCTGCTTTCCTTCCTCAAATTAAAACCTTATGAAAATCCATGTTAAACATATCCAATTGGTAGAATTAATACCCTAGTTGCAAGGAGGGTAGGAAAACAACTTTAGGGACTAGAGAAAAGATGGCAGACAGTAGAGAAGCACTCTCGAGAGACTGTCACTAAAAGAGGCTTAGCGGGGAGTTTGAACAAGTTCCTAGCAATACTCCCGCAACTGGGAGGGAGCTGAGACATCCACACCATCTAGATGGTGAAATACAACGAACACCAGACCGCCGACTCACAGAGTCCAGTGCAAGCAGCCCACAAACCTAACCAGCATGAGCAGTGCAGCTGCTATGGTAACATTGCAGTAAGCGAAGTACGGACCATGGCCTTGAACAGCACAGAATAAAAAGAAAGCCAGACGCGAGCAGCAGCCTCACAGACTTCTTTCACATAAATTGCCGAATGGGACCCTACACGCCTCAGAGTGACACACAGGTCCGGGATACCGCTGTTGAGACCAGGGAAAATGCCGCCATTTTGGAGGAAAGCTGCGGATGACCAGGGGAAAAAAGAAACAAAGAAGAAAAACAGCTGCAGACAGCCAAGGATCGGTCCAGGGCCTGGAGAACACCACACACCTGGGTGAGACACAGGCAGCCAGCAGGGACGGGCCTGTCTGAGGCTAGCGCAGCAACCAGGAGAGCTATAACTGGGGGCGGGCTTGGGGAATGCATGCTTTTTCGATGAACCCTTTCCTGGTGCTGTTCACATACTGACCCCCCCCCCCCCCCAGGCATTCTTCCTCTGTGCCAATCTGCTGCTGGCTAAAGCTGCTGACTAGACTCCACTAATTGGTGCTCTGTGACTGTCTGGGCGTGATCCAGGACAACTGGCTTAAACTGGAAGGGCTTCCCAGGGTCCTGTTTATTTGAGACTTGTTCCTGTGTCGACTCTGTTTTGTTGTTGTTGTTGTTCTTGTTCTTGTTGTTGTTGTTTGTTTGTTTTTGTTTTTGTTCTGTTTGATAGTATGCTTATTTGTGTGTTTATATTCCTCTTTCTTTTCTTCCCTTCTCACTTTAGTCTCTTCTGCCCTCATCTTCTCTATTTACACCCTGTCATTGTGTACTCATCAGAGGCAAAAACAAATTATACACAGAAATTGGGACTTCTAGACCTGGGGCAATTGAAATATACAGCAAAGCGGTGTTAAATATAGTTACTCTCTATTTTTTTTGACACAGTTTCTCTCTCCTCTCTCTTACACTAATTCTTAATTCTTTGTTATCTCTTATTGTTCCTTTTTATTTATTCTTTTCCATCTTTTTTTTTTTCTTCTCTCAAAGGTTACATAAGTTTGGTTTTTATATAAATCAGTCTTCCCTCTAAATTGCTCACTCCATTCTCTTTCCTCTCCCGTCTGCTGATCTTAAACCACTTCCATAGAATTCTAATTTCATACTTCCTAGAAAGAACATCTCAATAACCTCACTTCCTTCTTTCTAAAAATATCATCTCTGTGTCCAATACTGAAACTGTAAACCCGAACACAAGCATACAGAGTAAATTGGAAACAATACCTGAGTTAACTCAATCTGTACATTGGGATCAAACTGGAATTTTCTGTAAAGAAAGTGTTAGATCTTAAAGTGTAAGTTATTTATAAGGGGATCTGACGGCATTGTACCACAGGAGAAACATAAGGCTATAAGGTGAATTCGAAATAGGCAAGGTCCCACAGTGCTAGAAGAATAGACACACAAGCATTATGAAGAAGCAAGGGAAGAAAGTGGCTGAAACTAATCAACAGACCCCCTCAGTAGATTCCATGGCAAGTCTAGTTGGTCAAATGCCAGAGACGGAATTTAGAAATTACATATTCCATATATTTATGGATCTTAAGAATGAACTAAAAATGAGATGAGAGAGCAAATATAGGTGGTAAAAGAGCATTTTGACAAAGAAATCCAAAAACAAGTACAAGAAGCAAAAGATTACTTCAATAGGGAGATAGAGATTCTAAAGGGAAATCAAACAGAAATTCTGGAAATGAAAGAAGAAATAAACCAAACTAAATTCTCAATTGAAAGCATCACCCACAGATTAGATCACCTGGAAGAAAGGACCTCAGATAATGAAGACAAAATATATATCCTGGAGAAAAATCTAGATGACACGGCAAAAGTAGTAAGAAAACAAGAACAGAGCATTCAGGAATTATGGGACAGCATAAGAAGACCAAATTTAAAAGTGATTGGTGTTGAAGAAAGTGCATAGTTTCAAACCAAATGAATGAGTAATTTATTCAATGAAATAATAGCAGAAAATTTTCCAAACATGAGGAATGAATGGCAAAAAAAAGTTCAAGAGGGCTACCCAAACACCAAATGTACAAAACCACAACAGATCCACACCAAGGCACATTATAATGAAGTTGCCTAATATACTAGGCAAGGAAAGAATATTAAAAGCCACAAGAGAAAGGAAGCAGATTACATATAGGGGTAAACTGATCAGACAATGCTCAGATTTTGCAACCAAGACCTTAAAAGCTAGAAGATCCTGGAATAGCATATTTCAAGCTCTGAAAGAAAAGGGATGTCAACCAAGAATCTTATATCCAGCAAAATTGAGCTTTAGATTCAAAGATGAAATAAAAACCTTCCATGACAAACAAAAGTTAAATGATTTCACAACTCAAAAGCCAGCACTTCTGAACATCTTGGGCAAAATTTTCCATGAAGAAGAAGAGAAAAATAACAATGAAAATCAACACAGGGAGATAGCAAACTAAAGGAATTACCAACCAAAGGAGAATCCAAATCAAGCTAAATATCATAATACAATTAAAAATGGATGGAAATAAGAATCACATCTCAATAATAACACTGAATGTTAATGGCCTAAATTCACCAATCAAAAGACATAGACTAGCAGATTGGATCAAAAGAAACAACCCAACAATTTGCTGTCTACAAGAAACACACCTCATAGAAAAAGACATCAAGCAATTGAAGGTGAAAGGCTGGGAAAAGTCTTATCACACACATGGGCTGTGGAAGCAAGCAGGGGTTTCCATTCTCATATCAAATAAGGTAGACTTCAAGCCAAAGATAATAAAAAGGGATAAATATAGATATTTCTTACTACTTAAGGGAAACATTCATCAACAAGATACAACAATTATAAATCTATATGCCCCAAATAATGGAGCACCTACATTCAGCAAACAAACCCTTCTCAAGTTCAAGAGTAAAATATACCATAACACAGTTATTCTAGGGGACTTCAACACATCTCTCTCACCAATGGATAGATCATCCAAACAAAAGCTAAAGAAAGAAACTTTAGGCCTCGTTAAAACAATAACTTAGACCTAACGGACATATATAGAATATTTCATCCCTCAGTAAGCGAATACACTTTCTTCTCAGCAGCACATGGCTCCTTCTCCAAAATTGACCATATATTATGTCACAAAGCAACTCTCAGCAAATATAAAATAATAGAAATGCTACCTTGCATTCTACCAGACCATAATGGGATGAAATTGGAAATCAATGACAAAACAAGGAATAAGAAAAACTACTCCAACAGATGGAAGCTAAACAACATGCTACTGAATGAACAAGGGGTTGATGAAGACATCAAAGTGGAGATTAAAAAATTTCTAGAGGTAAATGAGAACACAGATACATTGTATAGAAATCTCTGGGACACTATGAAGGCAGTAGTAAGAGGAAAATTCATTGCACTGAGTTCATGCATTAAAAGAAAAAAAAAAAAAAAAAAACAGATAAATGAATTAACATCACACCTCAAACCACTAGAAAAAGAGGAACAGATCAACACTAAGAGCAGTAGAAGACAGGAAATAATTAAAATCAGAACTGAAATTAATGAAATTGAGACTAAAAAACAATTCAAAGAATTGACAAAACCAAAAGTTGGTTCTTTGAAAAAATAAATAAAATTGACAGACCCCTAGAAATGCTAATGAAAAGAAGAAGAGAAAAAACTCAAATTACTAACATCCATGATGAAAAAGGAAATATCACAACAAACACCTCAAATATACAGGAGATAATTAGAAATTACTTCGATAACTTTTACTCTAACAAAATAGAAAATACTGAAAGCATTGACAGATTTCTAGAGTCCTATGAATTGTCCAAACTGGAACAGGAGGCTATACACAATTTAAATAAATCAATTTCAAGTGAAGAAATAGAAGACACTATCAAAAAACTACCAACAAGAAAAAGTCCAGGACCTGATGGGTTTACAGCCGAGTTCTATAAGACTTTCAAAGAAGAACTAATACCAATGCTCTTCAAAATATTTCAAGAAATAGAAAAAGAGGGAGCTCTTCCAGACTCTTTCTATGAGGCCAATATCACATTAATTCCAAAGCCAGGCAAAGACACATCCAAAAAAGAAATCTTCAGGCCAATATCTTTAATGAACATAGATGCAAAAATCCTCAACAAAATTCTGGCAAATCAGGTACAAAAACATATCAAAAAGATAGTGCACCATGATCAAGTGGGGTTTATTCCAAGGATGCACAGCTGGTTTAACATTCAGAAATCAATAAATATAATACATCACATCAATAGACTTAAAGATAAAAACCATATGATCATCTCAATAGACGCAGAAAAAGCATTTGACAAAATACAACACCCCTTTATGTTCAAAGCTCTAGAAAAATTAGGAATAACAGGAACATATCTTAACATTATAAAAGCTATCTAAGCAAAACCTTAAGCTAACATTATCTTCAATGGAGAAAAATTGAAAGCATTCCCTCTAAAACCTGGAACAAGACAGGGATGGCCCCTGTCACCACTGCTATTTAACATAGTACTTGAAACTCTGGCCAGAGCAATTATGCAGATGAAAGAAATTAAAGGGAACCAGATAAAAAAGAAAAGCTCAAATTAGCACTATTTGCTGATGACATGATGATAATATACCTAGAAGACCCAAAAAACTCTACCAGAAATCTTTTACAACTAGGAAATAAATTCGGCAAAGATGCAGGATACAAAATCAATACCCATAAGTCAAAGGCATTTTTGTAAATCAGTGACAAAGCCTCTGAAAGGGAAATGATGAAAATTACTCCATTTACAATAGCATAAAAAAAACAAAACCTGGGAATCAACTTAATGAAAGAGGTGAAGGACCTCTATAATGAAAACTATAGAATACTAAAGAAAGAAATCATAGAAGACCTCAGAAGATGGAAAGACCGACCTTGTTCTTGGATAGGTAGAATTAATATTGTCAAAATGTCCATACTACCAAAAGTATTATACAGATTTAATGCAATTCCAATCAAAATCCCAATGACATTTCTCAAAGGAATAGAAAAAACAGTCATGAAATTCATCTTGAAAAATAAGAGACCCAGAAAAGCTAAAGCAATCCTGAGCAAGAAAAGTGAAGCAGTTGGCATCACCATACCAGACTTTAAACTATACTATAGAGCAACAGTAACAAAAACAGCAGGGTATTGGCACCAAAACAGATGGGTAGACCAATGGTACAGAATTGAGGACACAGAGACTAATACATATAATTTCAGCTATCTTATATCAGGCAAAGGTGCCAAAAATGTACAGTGGAGAAAGGATAGCCTCTTCAACAAATGGTGCTGGGAAAACTGGAAAGCCATATGCAACAAAATGAAATTAAATCTATATATCTCACTATGCACAAAATTCAATTCAAAGTGGATCAAGGACTTAGGAATTACACCAGAGACAGTACACCTAATAGAAGAAAAAGTAAGCTATAATTTCCAACATGTGGGATTAGTCTCCAATTTCCTTAACAAGAATCCAGTAGCGCAAGAATTAATACCAAGAATTAATGAATGGGATATATTTAAGCTAAATAACTTCTTCTTAGCAAAAGAAACAATCAGTGAGGTGAATAGAGAGCCAACTAATGGGAACAAGTATTTAATACATGCACATCGGATAGAGCACTAATTTCTAGAATATATAAATTACTCAAAAAAACTTGACACCAAAAAACCAAATAATCCAATCTACAAATTGGCTAAGGAATTGAAAAGACACTTCTCAGAAGAAGATACATGATTAATCAACAAATACATGAAAAAATGCTCAACATCGCTGGCAATTAGAGAAATGCAAATAAAAACTACTCTAAAATTTCATTTCACTCCAGTCAGAATGGCAGCTATCAAGAACACAAACAACAATAAATGTTGGAGAGGATGTGGGGGAAAAGGCACACTCATACATTGTTGGTGGGACTGCAAAATGGTACAACCATTATGGAAAGTAGTATGGAGATTTCTTGGGAAAATGGGAATGGAGTCACCCTATGACCCAGCCATCCCACTCCTGGGTCTCTTCCCAAGTGACTTAAAAACAGCATATTACAGTGACACAGCCACTTTAATGTTTATAGCAGCACAATTCACAATAGCTACGTTGTGGATCCAACCTAGAGAGGATCCACAGTGGATCAAGGACTTAGGAATTAGACCAGAGACAGTAAAAAACAGTCATGAAATTCATCTTGAAAAATAAGAGACCCAGTAGAGTCCCTCTGTAGATGAGTGGATAAAGAAAATGTGGTATGGAATTTTACTCAGCAATAAAAGAGAATAAAATAATGTCATTCGCAGGTAAATAGATGAAGTTGGAGAATATAATGCTAAGTGAAATCAGTCAATCTCAAAAATCCAAATACCGAATGTTTCCTCTTATATAAGGAGGCCAGTTCACAGTATTGTTGGGTTGGGGTACATAGGAGGATTAGAGGAACACTATAATGGTCAAAAGGAAGGGAGGGGAAGGGAGGGAGAAAGGGGAGAAGGGGAAAAAAAGAAAAAGTGGTTGAATAAGATGGATATCATTATTCTAAATGCATGATTGAAGACTTGAATGCTGCGAATATACTTTGTATACAAACTGTTTTGTGTAAAAAGATGCTCTATATGTGTAGTATGAACTGTAATACATACTACTACTATAAATAAAAATAAAAAAAAATAGAGAGATTATCCTAGATTATCAAGGGGATCTCAAAGTAGTCAGAAGGAGCCTCAAAAGTGGAAAAGAAAGGCAGAAGGGAGAACAAAGAGATGTTGATGTGAGCATGATAAGCACTCCGCTAACATGCCTGGCTTTGAAGATGGAGAAAGGGGTTGACATCAAGGAGACCAGGTGACCTCTGCAAGCTGGGAAAGACAAGGAAATGATTCTCCCCTAGAATTTCCAGAATACAGCATTGCTGACTCCTTGATTTTAGCCCAGTGGGATCCATTTTAGACTTCTGACCTCCAAAACTGTATTATTGAAGACAATAGGTTTATGGATCTCTGTTATTGCAGCAATAGGGAATGAATGCATACCATTAAACTCAATTAAAAAAATGAAAAACAACTTTAAATAAGAATAGAGCATATGTATTAGGAGATTATGTTGAAATCCTAGATTTATCATCTATTATTTGATGCTGGCGAGTTACTTATTGCACCTTACTTTAACACCATAAAACAGCAGTAGTAGTAACAACCCAAAAGGGTGATCATTAAGATTCATTTAGTTGGGCTGGGGTTGTGGCTCAGTGGTAGAGTGCTTGGCTATCATGTGTGAGGCACTGGGTTTGATCCCTGGCACCACATTAAAAATAAATAAATAAATAAATAAAGGTATTGTGTCCATCTACAACAAAAAAAAAAAAAAAAGAAAGAAAGAAATGTTTTAAAAAAGATTCAATTAGTTAACGGATATAAAATTATTAAAGAGGTATCTCCATAAAGAACTCATAGTTTTATCTATTCACCAATATTAGCATTGTCTTTAGGCTGTGAGATTTCATATCACTCAGGCAGAATGGCATTGATCAAGAATATGAACAACAATAAATGTTGGCAAGGTTGTCAGGGAAAAGGTATACTTGTACATTGTTTGGAGGACTACAGACAAGTACAACAACTCTGAAAAGCCATCTGGAGATTCCTCAAAAAACTAAGGATGGAACCACCATATGTCCCAGCTATCCCACTCCTTGGAAATTTCCCCAGAGATCTAAAATCAGCATACAACAATGATACAGCCACATCAATGTTTATAGTACTACAATTCACAATAGCTAAATTATTACAGAGGCCCATCATAGATGAATCAATATCTGAATGGATTAAGAAATTGTGATACATACACACATAAATTGTGATATATATATATATACACATATATATGTATGTATATATCCATATGATATATATATACATATATATGTGTATATATATATGGAATTCTACTCAGGCATAAAAAAGAATAAAATTATGGCATTTGACAGTAAATGGAATAAAATGGAGAATATTATGCTAAATGAAATTAGCCAAACTCAGAAAATCAAATGACAAATGTTTCTCTCGTATGAGGAAGCTAGAGTAAAATAAAGGAAAGGGGGATGGAAAGAGATAATAACATAAAGAACCAATGAAAGATAAATTAATAGACAAGCAAAAAGAAGTCTAATAGAGTAGAGGTGAATGGGAGAAGGGAGGGAGGACGGGAGGGAAGAAAGGGAAAGGAAAAGGAGAGGATTGTGAACTGAATAGATTTCTATGGATGTATGAGTCTGTCAGGATGAACCCAACTACTATGTGTAACTATAAAGCTCTAAGAAGAAATGTCCTTAGAGAAATTCTCATTTGAATGTAGGAGTATCTCAAGAACAAAGTATGGGCTAAAGAGAAGTTATAAGAAAATGTCAACAGGTGTGATTTAGTCCAAGAGATATACAGTTTCAGTGTTCTGTATTGTGTGGCATAGAGAAGTCAGAAGTCAAACAAAAAGAGAAACCATGGGTCCCCAAGCAAGACTGTTATGAGATGTGGAAGCAGTGTTTTGAAGCTTATTGTACATATCTGTAAATCTAATACCCCATGGCTAATAGTTTACCCAATTTTCTGAAGGGAGAATGCAGTGGTGAGACATGATTCTTCTTTTCTTACAACAGAAAACTTATGAACAAACAAAATAGAGAAATAAGTGGTTCAATTATTTAATTCAATATATTTTATACATAAAAAATCAGCTAACCAAATAAAAAGAAAAATATTATTTCCCGAATATTTCTTTTTCTATAAATTTATATTGTGAATTTTATATAGAGAATTTATATATATATATATATAATATCTTTATATATAGAATTTCTTTACACATAATATATATATATACATATATGTATTAGTTGTAGCTGGGCACAATACCTTTATTTTTATCTATTTATTTTTATGTGTGCTGAGGATTGAACCCAGTGCCTTGCCCAGGCTAGACGAGCGCTCTACTGCTGAGCTACAACCCCAGCCCCTTCCCCAGAATTTCTTTATCAGATATCCCAGTACACATTTGGACATACTTTAATTTTCACCTTATAGATATAGATTTTTTTTATCCTTTCTTAGAAACAAAAAATGAAAATTCAAATTGTGACAATCAATCATTTTTCTCAAACAAATCCAACCAGTTGTAGTGCGCATCAAAAAATGTAATTTTCTAATAATTTTTACACTGGAAATTATATTCATTAATGGTGTGTACAAAACTTTTGTTGCTATTTAATGTTGCAATTGGAGAACAGATTTAGCCCATAAATTCACCTTATGTTGAACAATAGGTGTAATTGGAAGTTATAACAGTCAATAATTTCCACTTTAAAATTTCCCACTTCGAAATAGGCTGTGGATTGAGTGACAAATCCTTTGAATCTCCTCTATGAAAGTTCAGGTTTCCAGTTTTGTTGAACACAGGAAATAAAGAAAAATTTGTTGTATGAACATAAAACTAAAATGATAGAATTAAAGAAATAAAATCAACAGGGTTTAGAATTCACTAATCAGAAAAAAGAGTCTTAAATTTTCTCAATATTATATGAAATCACAGATAAATGGGCATTGAAATAAATTAAAAATATTCTATTATCATAAAAATAATATGTTGTTCGAGGCAATGTTTATGCTCCTTAGCAATTCAGTCAAATCCAGCCAAATGCTTCCTATAGAGACTTCAAATCAGAGCAGAACCACCTCAATAGAGAGTTAATTAAGAATCTTTTGTTAAACAAAAATATATGGAGTTAAGTATTTTAACACCCCAGTTTCTTAACAAAATTGGTTGACAAATATTCAATGAGGATTATTGTGAGAAAAATAAAAATCAATGCTATGTTTATTTGTTATGTTGGTATGGAGGCCTGTGATTATATTACTTATAATTAAACTTCAAAATTATCATTTACAATTAACACAAAGTTGCCAGGGCACTTAGCAAACATCATTTTTTTTTTGAAAAATTTAAAAGTAACTAATTCAAATATATTTTATCAAAACATCATTGCATATAATTGTATTTATTTATTCTTTTTCCTAATTGGTTAGTTGGCATGTTTCCATATTTCTATTATCATAGTAAGTGACTTTCTTTGTAATTAAGCCTTTATTTTACTTTTTGAATATCCATATGTACTACTTTGTGCTCCCATATCTAATTTCTTTATTCCATTATTTGACAGTAGGCTAGGTGTCTAGCTGTCTAACATGAATGGTTGAACATTTCTTGTAAAGAATGGAATATAGTATGCTGTAGGAATTGCATAAAAAATCCTCAGCGAAGGGAAAAAAGGCTCTGGGACCTTGGATGTCAGTTCCAAGGGAGAAAAATTTATAGGTAGAACAATCTGTCTTTTATAACTGACACATAAGGTCCCAGAGGCCTTTTTTCCTATCACTAAGGATTTTTCAGGCATTTCCTACAATATGAAAAAAAAAAAAAACGAGGAGTGTAACATTTAGACACTTTTGGCTGTGCATAAAAAGAATCTTGTCGATTCTTCTCTAGGTCCATACCCCAAAATCAATTTTAATATTATATTAAAACTTTAATAAAATGAGAATTTTATACCATTGCAATAAAAAATGTTAAAATTAAGCTGACTCAGCTAATTTAACCAGAAATCCGTAACAACGCAGATATCTGCCCCTGTGGTGAAGCAGGTACCAAGTGAGGCATGTTCTCATTGGGACTCATTTAAAGGGCCTGGTTATCACTCAGAGAACTGTGGCAGAAATACAAATGACATGCACTAGTGGCCTGAAGGGCTAAGCAGCTCTTCAAAGTGACATTTACCATGGAGTGTCTAGGGCATCGGTAAAAAATAATAACCGTATCTCAATAGGGATAAAATGTTAGATGACACAGTACTATGGGATTATCCTAAAACTAAAAGCATATACAAATATTGGTTAATTAGACCCTAAACAGGTACCGTAACTGATTCACCCATACAATAATAATTTCCTTTCGAAGTTTGATTTCTGCCTTTGAAACAGTACGAGCTTCTTCAAATTCAAGCAAAGGAATATAAAAATGTGGATTCTTCTGATCCATGAGCATGATGTCTATCTTTCAATTTATTATTAGACTTGCTTTTGTTTCTTTCATCAATTTGTAATTTTCAGCTTACACATCTTATTCATATTTAATTATAGTTATCACTAAATATTTAATAATCTCAAGACTTTTATGTATACTATTTTAAAATTTTAATTCTGTATTTTATTGCTAGTATGTAAAAGTACCATATCTTAATCATAGTGTTGGTTACACAAATGTATGCTTTTCATAATTCATTGAACTATGCACTTAAAATAAAGAATCTTATTGGGTATAAATTATTTTAGTAAACTTAATTCAAGACAAGTTCTGGTAATGTATTTACTATGTGGGGTTTTGGAGGTAAAGACATGTAACATGCTTACCATAGACCTGACAAACATATACACTTGACAAAAATTATCTATTATTTTTAATTCTCTATTTTAATCATGTTTCTTTACTATAAATTGCATTTATATCACAATACACATATTTAGGAATTTTGACAGGGTATTTTCTGCATATGAAAATAAAACACCTTATGGTAGAGATCTTAATATTAGCTCTAGCAATAGAGTATCCATATAAAGAAAGAAAATGTTAAGATTTAAAACGTCCTTTGAAATTTTTCTGGGTTGAGTGCTTTGAGGATTTCTGCTTACACCTTTCTTACCCCGAATTAAGCTGTATTTCACCTTTAACTTTACTATTGTCATGATCAGCAAAATATTGCTTCTGCACTTTGTTCATCTTTTTCTTCAGTGATTGCTGACACAGAATACCTCCTTCCTTTCATCTTTGAGTAGGATGACTATGCAGCGTTGGGTACCGTTTGTTATGTTTCTGAGCTTCACCACCAGATTCTTGGCATCAACTACCTCTTTCTCCATGCATCATGTTTTGGGCAATAGAAATTCAAATCCCTTGAGGAGTAAATTTACCTATATGCAGTATTAATTATAGTAATAAAGGAAAACAGTAACATTTATATATAGTGTACCACCTGACTAGTAGTTTTAAGTACTTTACATATATAGACCATTAATTCAACAAAACAAGTAGGAAGTTGATGCTAATTTAGTTCCTAATTGCAGATGAATTTGTAGGACAGAGTGATTAAATAACCTCTAAGGGTTCTAAAACTTCAAGCATCCTCAAACTAAGGAGTCTGAGTCCAGTGGATCTCAAACATGATATTCTCCTACTACACAAAATTCTATTTCCTGAGTAACTGTATGTGTAACTATAAATTAGTCATAATGAATTATAGGACTTAAAAGATTCAAGGGTAGCCGGGCGCGGTGGCGCACGCCTGTAATCCCAGCACTTTGGGAGGCTGAGACAGGAGGATCATGAGTTCAAAGCCAGCCTCAGCAATGGCGAGGCACTTAGCAACTCAGTGAGACCCTGTCTCTAAATAAAATACAAAAAAGGGCTGGGGATGTGGCCCAGTGGTTGAGTGCCCCTGAGTTCAATCCCCGGTACAAAAAAAAAAAAAAAAAGATTCAAGGGTAAATAAATTCATTTTATAACCTCAGGCGAAAACCTAATAATGGCCGTGGATCTTTTTATTTAAAATTTAAGTTAGAGGTGACAATGTATTCAAAATTCACTTTCAGACTTACATGATACAGCTTCCTATTCCATCTTTAAAATGTTAATCTTCCTTGGGCAATTAAGTTGAGTTCCAAGTAAGATTGCATGTCACTATGTTTTTATAAAATAGGATATGTCCCCGTGCTTCAATCACCTTATAACTTAAAGAAGTACATTAGCTGTAGGTAGAGTCTTAGAAACCTTCAAGAAGTTTTTGGTCACATCAATTTTGAAGGCATTTCAAAGTGAGTTGTCAAATAGAGTGAATATACAATAAAAATATCCTGTAATTTGAAAGTATGATGACATTTTTCTTGGTTCTTCAAGTAATGCCTCTTAATATTTTATTTCATAAGTCTAAGAGTCAGAAATTCATTAGAAAAAATGTCTGGCAAAATTGCAAAGCAGAATGGAGATTCCTCAAAAGACTAAGAAAGGACTCACCATTTGATCCTGTTATATTAATCCTCACTATACACCCAAAGGAGTTAAAATCAGCATACTACAATTAAAAAAAAAGTGCAGAGGAAAAAATCAGCATACTACAGTGACACAACCACATCAATGTTTATAGTAGCTCAACTCACAATAGCTAGGCTATGGAACTAACCAAGGTGCTCTTCAACAGATTAACCGATAAATTATATGCAGTATATATACACAAGGAAATATTACTAAGCCATTGAATGACTTTATTACTTTTGCTGGTAAATGGATGGATCTAGAGACTATCATGCTAAGTGAAATAAGCCAATTCCAAGAAACCAAAGGTCCAATGTTTTTTTTTCTGATATGCAGATGCTAACACACGACAAAGGTGGGGTGCACAAGGGAAAGAATAGAAGTTCAGTGGATCACACAAAGAGGAATGAAGGGAAGGGAGGGAGAATAGGAATACAAAAGACAGAACAAATCAGACACAATATTCTTATGTTTATATATAAATGAATGATCAGTGAAACTCCACAGCATATTACAACCACAATGAGGGGATCATAATTAGAATAAGTTACACTTCATATATGTATAATATATCAACATACACTCTACTGTCATGTATATCTAAAATAACATGTAAAAATTAGAAAGTTTAAAAATATTTTTAAAAATGTAAATAGTGGGCCGGGAGCGGTGGCGCACGCCTGTAATCCCAGCACTTTGGGAGGCTGAGGCAGGAGGATCGTGAGTTCAAAGCCAGCCTCAGCAATGGCGAGGCACTTAGCAACTCAGTGAGACCCTGTCTCTAATTAAAAAATCCCAAAAAAGGGCTGGGGATGTGACCCAGTGGTCGAGTGCCCCTGAGTTCAATCCCCAGTACCACAAAAAAAAAAAAAAAAAAAAAAATGTAAATAGTGACAAGATCCATTATTTGAATCTTCATACCTTATGTGACTGGAGCATGACAGCAACAGAGCATGACCATGAGACAAGGAAAAAAGATCAGGGAAATGCCCATCAATTCTCATTTTCAATGAATACTTTGATGTGATCCAAGTAAATTCCTCCTAAACACCTCACAAGTTATTTCTAATTACGGTGATGAAATGAATTCCAGTTTGGTTCAATATACTACATTTGGATGATTTTTTTAAAATGCAGTTACAGTTTTCCATTTTTACAAGGTATTTGATCAGTAATCAATTTGTGATCAGTTGTATTACCTTCTTCATTCATAAAATTAGTTTTAATAGCATCTTTTGGGATTTTGTTGTTGTTTATATTTATGTGTTTTATTTGGGAGGGGTACTAAGGATTGAACCCAGGGGTGTTCTACCATTGAGCTATATCCTCACCTTTTTACTTTTTTATTTATTTATTTATTTTATTCTGAGACAGGGTCTCACTAAGTTGCTGGGGCAGGCTTTCAGTTTCCCAAGTGGTTGAGATTACAGGTGCACTCTACCACACCTGGCTTAAAACAGTTTTTAAAAAGCAGTGGAGGTAAGGCTCTGACTCTACCATCACATTCTAAGCTGCATAATGTGTCTTCAATAGTTTGATTATATTCCATTTCAAGGTTTCTGGAAATAACACCATTGGGAACAGCTTTTAGCAATGAAAGTGTAGTGTAATAAACACTGCCTTCTTCATTTTAATTTTGTTGCTGAGGACCACTAAAATCTGGCAAAGAAAGAAAGTTTGGTTTTGCTTAATAATTCTAAAAATGCACTGTCGCTATAACCTAGTACATAATAGAAAGCAACTCTAATGATTAAATTTAGCAAAAGAGTAAAATTCATATAGATGGATTTTGTTTCTTGGAATTTTAGCTTTTGGGAGTGAATGAAATTTAAAGGGGTACTACCCATTTAAATGATAACAACTATAAGGCCATTGTTAAGTATGACATAAAAAAAAGTTCAAAAATAGTCACTAGGTCTCTATGTTTATATATAAATAAACTCTCATTTATATATAAACATAAGAATATTGTGTCTGATTTGTCAATATCAGAAATCAAAATTAGCAAATACTAGTTTAAGTATTTTTTAAGAAACAAAATAAAACAAAGAAAAAAGAGGAAATAATTACTTTAATATACCTATGAAATAATACATGAGGGTAAATATGATGTCTTTGAATCTCTTTTTAAATTAGTGTCACATTTGCTCAGATTCTTCAATATTTTACCCTCACAAAAGTCCTTCAGATCCTAGGAGCCATTTTGACATTTATTATTTTAGCCCCCCCCCCCTTTTTTTTGTTTTAATTTCAATTCAAAAATTGGGAGTTATCCAATCTTAGCCTATAATTGGGACCTTAATTGGGTCTTTGATGCCCTAATTATGAATAAAGTAATTATAGTAATTATAGATAAATTAGAGTAATAATTTGTAATTATAAATAAAGTCAATCTGAAATAAATTTGCAATATAGTTACAAAATGGATATCAAAAGTGACAGTTCTACCTCAAATATCACATTGTATTATGCTTTGTACTTTTCAATATACTTGGTACAGATTTTCAGAAAGTTGAAATATATATATATGTATATATATATATACATATACATATGTACATATATATTATAATTAATTTAATTCTTAACCTATTTTCCATTCTTTAAAGAAAATTAATTTACATCTGCTATTTAAGATTTTTTTCCCAAAGTATTTGAATAATTCCAATAAACTATATTGAAATAAATAGTGATAAGCAATTTGCATTGTCAAAGATCTAACAATTGCAAGGGCCTGAAAAAAACTTATCTTAGGGATAATTTTAAGCCACTTTAAATTAAAAAAAATACAATGATTATAAACTCATTTAGACCCTACCTTATGATTTCTCTTGAGTCATAAGTGTTATCAAATTGATTAATTAAGAGGAGGTATGTCTGGAGTCAGGTCATTTATATGGATATTTTTATCTCAATTACTCTCTCTCTCTCTCTCCTTTTACACACACACACACACACACACACACACACACACACATACATACACACACACACACACAAAACCTACAGGGGTAGAGATGGATGGAGTTAATGTGGTTGGTATTATGAACATTTTATCTGATAATAAATGTGTTTAAATAACTACCCCAATATCACACAATTAATACAAAGGGCAGAATTGTTATTTGAGCAGAGATAAATTCATTTCCAAAACTGATAATAGTGTCAAAATATCATTATTTTTGTAGCTGAATTTCTAAAAAGAGAAAATATGTACTCTAAATAGTTTGGTCTGGATATTTTTAAAAATGAAGTATATTTTCTTTTCTATCACTTCTTATTTAAAATGCTGAAATGAATTAGCTTATTATGTCTTTAAAATGATTACTTATAATACTTAAATCTTCACTTACTTTCTAGCTTTTTTATCCATCAAATGTTCCTGCTCATGTTTTTTTTTCTAATTTTCCCACATAACCCCCTTTTGTAGTTACATATCCTTTTCTAATGAAACAGAATAAAGTTAGTTTACATTCTATTTAACAAAATGTATGTGTGCTCAGTAAACACAACCAAACACCTATTACAATTGTCTTACTAAAATTTTGACAGAAATTCTGATAAAATTGGCCAGCATATTCTACTTCATCACTTACACTACATTCATTTAGTATCTGTCTTGACAAGATTGTTAGAGAAGAGGTTCCAGAACTCCCCAGCAGCTGTCACACACTGGCTTAGCTACTTACACATGTATGATATTGAGTTGCAATTTCCTCTCCTGAAAACTGAAGAAATAATATCCATCCTTCATGTCTGAGAGTTAAAAAGACAATATAAAAACTACCTGATTCTATGTGAATTACATTGATAGAAATGGATGGTAATTAATGGTAGTTACCATTATGAACAGACCCTAATGAAGTTTTGGTAAGGATGTGTATTACTGTACCCATGGAATTCTCTCCCTATACAGTTAAACTAGATACCTCACAGTATATTGCCAAACTTGACGATACTACTATCTGACGACAATTAAATTCTCACATTGGAGAGTTTTTTTTTTTTTTTCTTCGTGGTCTATTTGATGTTTTCTTTGTTAATAAATTATTGCTATAATGTAGTGTATGTAATTCTGGTCTACTAGATATTACATGTTCTCAGTCAAAACTTAGGTTCCCCCTTTTCTCAGATGAAAACTGTCAAGATACACAGCTTTTGTTATTGTCCCTCCTGAAAATACGAGTTTCTTTTTTCACATGTACATTGATCATGTACCCCATATTGATCACAGTATTGATGGAGTGTGTGTGTGTGTGTGTGTGTGTGTGTGTGTGTGTGTGTGTGTTGATGGGGTACTGGGAGGGAATATTTGCTAGATTCCATCTTGACAGAATCCAGGCTCCATCTCTGTCCATTGCAATACTCACCCCCAGGATATCAGAAGTCCATGTTATCCCTTCTTTACATTCCCCTTAGGACTTTACTAGAACTTGACTTTAGTGAGTTCTCATCAACTAATATTGAGTTTAGTTTTTACAAATGAGTTATTCCAACATATCTAGTTTTACATAGAATTGGAAACTGAAATCACAAATGACCCTTACTACAAAACAAACATTTTAAATCTGAAAATGTTTATATTAGAGTAACTCATAAAAAACCAAGATTACTTAGGCAGCTCAAACTAACTTCAAAGTGAAAATCAGTTTAGGAAGTTATTGGTAGGGAAATAAAAATGCCAACTATCTCATCTTTATTTATGCATCATCTTTTCCAGTTTTATTGAAGTATAATCGACAAAGCTGTATATATTCAAGGTGTACATCATGTTCTTTTGTAATCTGTATACATGTGGGTTGGCTAAGTCAAACTAATTTTCATATGTGTTACCTCACATATTTACCATTTTGTGTGTATGTGGCAAAATCACAAAATGTACTCTCTTAGCAATTTTAAGAATATGTTTTCAACTTTTTAAAGATTTAATTGCTGAAAGTAATGGCTTTGAAAATAGAGCATATTTTAATTGCCAGAGATGTTTCTTCCATAGCAGAATCTGTTCATCATAGCAGTGCAAGTCCTGAGGGATTGTGTTAATGGACCATGCTGCCACCAATAAACACCTTGTTGAATTGGTAGTTATTTCAGGGAAAAAGGAAGTCACTCTGAACCTTTTATAGACTAGATGTTTTAAATGTGCTGTGAAATGAAGGACACATAAGCTTAAGAGTAATTATTCCCATTATGCAACTTTTATGACTCAAGACAGTGAGATAGCAAGGAAAATAAATGCAAAATAGGCATGTATGGAAAGTTTATCAAGGTTGAAATTCTCAATGTGAATACACTCCCATTAACAAAATTTATAAGCACTGAACATTGTAAAATATAATTATAAATAGAAGTAATTTATTAATGCAGGAATAGTTAATTCTAAGTAGTGACAAGCTGTTTCTTAGTGTAGGGTATGCGCAATTTTTGAAGGGTTGTTTCTGGTTTACATTTTGCATGTAAGTTCCATGATTAAGGATAGTTCAAGAAAATTAGAATTTTAATATTATCAATAAAAATCTAACTTCTTAAGGAAAAGAAATATCAAGTTAACATGGTTTCACTAAAGTAAGATCTTATAGAAACCAGTTTCTGTATCATTTGATCCGTCCTTATGATGTTATAGTCTCACATTCTAAAAATAATAAACAAATTACCATCATGTTTGGTTTTAGTCCATGTAAAAATTAAGAACTAACTTGCGTTTTAATTATATATTTTTAATATACTATAAAGTAAATCCTGGTTGGGGGAGATTTTTTAATATATAATTATTTTACATACAAGTGAACTAAGAAAACAAGTTCAGTCTGCTTGAACAAATTTTATTGCTAATCTAAGTAAATATTACAAAAGTATCAGTGGATTTGCAAATTATGGTAATATACATGTAAGAATTTATACGAGAGAAAAACCAATAACTGTTTACTGCAGAGACAATATGGTTAGAATCACAACTCATTTTTGCCCCCCTAGGATGCACCTTGTATTAGTTTTCTAGTTCTTCAAAGCAAATCACCAAAAGATTAGAAGTTTAAAACAACACACAACACATATTTATTATCCCACATTTTCCACACAGAATTGTAAACAACGTTTTAGCTGGGTCTATTTTTCAGGAATTCACAGAAGTTTGCAGAAGATGAGTTGTCAGATAAGCTGCTTTCTCAGGTGGAGGATGGGCTCCAGAATCTTTGTGCAAATCCATTCAAACTTAGAATTTATTTCTTAGTGCTGATCCGTCTGGAGCCTCAAATTCCTCACTGGGTGTTGGCTAGAGGGCACCATCATGTCCAAGAGGATGCCTGCATTTCCCTGCCATGAAACCCATTCCATATATCTGGGTTTAGTTCTTTATGATCAGCAGGAGAAGAGGTCTAAGGAAATCCAGCAGGTTAAAGTCATGATGCATAGCAATCTAAAAATGGGAGTGTCACCCCAATACCATTGCCATATTCTGTTGGAAGCAAGTCACAGTTCTGATGACACTCAGTTGGATGGTACTATAAAAGAAGTAACTCACTGGGTATTACTTTAGGTTGTGTCCACACAGAGTTCCATTTGACTGATATATATTTGTATTTTAATGATAGCAGTTCTAAATTTTGTTAGGTATCATAGAACAATTAACAGCCCTCACTCAGTATGAGTCTTCTGAGATTCTTTGAGTTGCTACCTGTTGAGTATTGAGAATCTCCAAACCTAGTAAGGTATGAAGTAGATAGAATGGTGATAAACACATAGTAAATAAGTAATAATAAATGTAATTAATATCATCATCATTTTTTAATATTACTGATATGTGCATAAGGTTTGGAAGTTCAGCATAATTAACCATGCTGAATTTTGATAAGACCTGCAACAAATTTATTATGACAGGACAAATAACAAGATTGGGGGTGATAGAAAAATTAGCCACCAAATATAGAACAAATGCTTAACTTCCTAATAAAGTGGAAATGTTAAGAATGTGGATCTATCTTGCATAATATAAGCCCTCAAAAAGTGCTAATTTGCTTAATGCAGACTTGCTAAGTAGAAAACATTTAATCCAGAATGGTGAAAACAGCCAGGCATGATGGTACACACTTGTAATCCCAGAGACTCGGGAATCTGAGGCAAGAGGATTTCAAGTTGGAGTCCAGACTCAGCAACTTTGCAAGGACATGAGCAACTTAGTGAGACCCTCTCTCAAAATAAGTAAAAAATAAAATAAAAGGGGCTGAGAATATGGTTAACTCCTCTGGATTCAATCCCTGATATGCCCTCCCCCCAAAAAAAAATGATTAAAAGATGAATATTTCAGGAAGATAGATAGGCTGCCTTTGAGGTGTACCTATATTGACAGCTATTTCATCTCTGTTCTTCATACACACCCAGTCAGGACCTTCCTGCAGCTACCACTCTTTACTAAGAAAATATTTTAAAAATCAGTGAAAATAAAAGTAGTTCTCAAAAAAAATCAAACTATCAAATTTGATGTTTTCCTCAATTTCTAGTAATTCTTGACACTTTTCAAGGGTTTTCTTCTTTATATTGAAAACCTTTTTTTATATTGTTAGTTTTTGGACAACTGATATTTTTTTTACTGTATTTGTTTATTGAATTATTAGTTGTCAGTAAGGTAGTTAAGTCTGGATATTATGTAAACTATGAAGAAAGATCATTTATAGGTTTGCTTCTGGAAAATTTGCTTGAGGTACACTTAAGGAATACCAGGTTACAGCTGAACTCAGACTTAACAGAACAATTAGAGAAATGAATTCAAAACATTAAGGAAAGCATTCCAGAAAGAGAAATTTGAAGGTGCAAAGCTGTGGAAAAATGGAAAAGCATAATGTGTTTTCAACAGAATTTTCTAAGAAGCTTTGTATCTGGAAGTGGGTAGGTTTTTGCAGATGTGGCAGAAGTATGAGACTGGAGAGAATCTAGGGATGTATTGATGGCATCAGGATATGAACGTTTGTTAAGTGACTAAATTTTATGTTTGTTAAGTGACTAAATTTTATGTTTTTCAAACTTCTTAAAGGATAGCTTTAGAGTGAGGCAAATATGATGGAGGTCTTTTAGGAAGATGCATGATAATGAAAATGAACAAGATCAAAGTAAGGAAGAGGAATGATTTAAAACATATAATGATCCCGGCGTGGTGTGCACGCCTGTAATCCCAGCACTTGGGAGGCTGAGGCAGGAGGATTGCGAGTTCAAAGCCAGCCTCAGCAATGGGGAGGCACTTAACAACTCAGTGAGACCTTGTCTCTAAATTAAAAAAGTACAAAAAAAGCGCTGGGGTTGTGCCCCTGAATTCAATCCCCAGTACCAAACAAAACAAAACAACATAGAATGAATCTAACATAACTTTCTTATGTAAATCTATGAATACAGTACAGTGAATCTCAGCATTGTGTGCATCCATAAGACTGGATCCTAATTAGAATAAGATATCTTCCATATTTGCATAAATATTTCAAAATAGATTCCACTGCCATGTATAACTAAAAAGAACAAATAAATATTAAGACAAAAAAAGAAACATTTTAACAGAAACTGGCCACTAATTAGTACCTTCCTAAAGAAAGAACATTTGCCTCAAACTACACTGTCTAAATGATACACCCACTAGCCATATGTACCTATGCACATTTAATTTCATATTAACTAATGGCTAATGTTAACAGTAACATTAGCCAATTTCAAGTGTCCAGTTGCCTCATGTGACTAGTGGGTATGTATGATACTGGAAAGTCCAGACAGGCAGTTTTTGCTTCCTCATGGAAAGATCTATTGGATAGCAGGAATTCATAGTGAATTCAAGATATTTAATGTCATTTAATTGTATGTTCTTAAAATGAAGTCAATATGGGAAATAATATAATGAGATGAATTACAAGAGTGTTGTTTTTTAGTTAAATTCAGGTATGCAAATGTCTTCTATTGCTCTTCTACTTTTAGTAATACTACCTCAAGAGCATCCTTTCTCATATATCTTTCTATTTAGAAGGTGAAACTGCTGGCTAAATTCCCAAGTCAATATTTGTTATCTATAAGTATATGTAAAATTCTTAATGGGTACCAATTTCTCCTTTAATTTATATTGTCTACTTGTCTGATGAATTCTATTTTCCATAAACTAACTTAAACTATGAGCTATTTAAAAATTAATGCTTTCTTTTCTAATATAAGTTTAAAATGCCATCTTATTTTTCATTCAATTTATCTAATTATGAGTGAGGCTTATAAGCTTCTCCTATATTTACAAATAATTTGTGTATTTTTATTATTGGAATTTTTTCATATTTTAAATTTTCTGTATCTTTATTTTTCTTATTGATTTGTAAGATTTTTTAATAATCAGAACATAATGTAAGTCATTACATTGCATCATAAGTTAAAAGTCACTCCCTAGTTTATTCTTTTATTGACTTTTCATGGTAACATTTTAACCCCTTTAAAATAGTGTTACATTTCTCAAGATTTCAATTCTAGACTAAAATTCTTGCTTACATAAAATGAGTCATGTTTCCTTTTGGCATATTTAAATTTTTAATGTTAAAATATTTGATCATGAATATATTTTATCATCAATTGATTTTAGAATAAGAACTTGGAGAACCTTTTAAAAGATGTCACCATCCTGGCATTTGAAAAAAGGCAAGAATCATGGTCCTTTCATAATTCTGCTTTAGTAGTTGTTATTGCCATTATTTTAAATGAATATAAAGAACCCACCTTTTGTGTATTCATATGCAAAGGAAAAATAAAATTTTATATCCATAGTGAAATATTATTATAATTCCAAATGTATTAATGAAAAAGTCAATAACACACACTTTTCTCAGTACTAGAATGATTGAAATAAATAACCCAAACATTTCAATGAGTCAAAAATAAGTACTCTTTTTGGAACACACACACAAAAAAAGCATGATTTTCATGCTTTCATGTAATACATGGTCAACTTATATTCTCCTAATTTAACTGATATAAGGTTTATAATTGCATCAGTTTGATTGAAACTTAGTCATAGAGAAATTGGGAGATAAAGCAGGGGTTCAGCTATTTGAGAAATATCTTAATGGTAAAAATAAGTCTGGCAATAATAGATCTGAAAATTTGTCATTTCGGGTTACTTACATAATCGGCTCCTTAAAATAGAAATTAATAACAATGAAGGAAACAGAAACTGCACCAGTATTATCAGCAGGTGTAGCAGACCCAGTTGTAAACTAGTTGGGAGCTTTTTATTTCGAATCAACTAGTTGTAGGGAAATTCCATGAGGCCATAGGTGTGGACTGACTGAAAAGAGGCAAAACAAAAGAATCAGCATGCTTTGGTCAGCTTTCTGTTGCTGTGATGAAGAACAGAAAAGAGGAGACAAAGTTTATCTGGAGCTCACAGTTTTAGAAGTTTCAGTCCATAGTCAGCCAAGTGCATTGTTCTTGTTGAGTTGGCAACTGGGAAGCAGAGTAAGTGAAGAAGGAGCCATGGAAAAATGCAGTCCAGGCCATTCCCCCAGTGACTCTTCCTCCAGCCATGCCCAACCTGCCTACAGTTATCACCTTGTACTCCATTCAAATTATTACCTTATCAAATGGATTAATCTACTGTTAGGGATACAGCTCTCATTGTGTAAACACCTCTGAATATTGCTGCATTTGTGATCATGCTTTCCAACCACAATCTTTGAGGGGCATATTCCACATCTTAATCATAACACAGTGTTAATGAGACTGAGCTTCCAGCTTATGAAACTCATATGAACATTCCAGCCCTACCCAAATCATCAACTTATACAACTTATATATAATTTATATTTGAAAATAGATTGCATCTGTATATATGCAAATTTTATGAATAGGTGGGACAGACTGGGAAATCTCAGACTTCATGGTCACTTAATATCACCTTGTTTGTTCTCTTTCGAGGCCTAATTGTAAGGCAGAAGTTAGTTCTCAGAATAAGGATATTTATTTTCAGAAGAGAAAAACTGATTTGCTTCAAACTATTGAAAGTTGTCTTTGTAATTTTTCTATTTGTGTTTGTAAGGATGATACATACAGAATCTCAATTTGCCACACTTTGAGTATCACTGGGTCCCCTGAATTATTAGGCCTTAGTAGAAGAGCAGCTTGTATTTCAGCCTGTATTTACTGCAAAGCTACTTCTTTTTATGGATCTCCTTAGAAACAGGGAGCCTTACCATGTGGTTTGGTAAGTATGTTGAAGAAGCACATTCCTACGTTTTACATGTTGTCTCTTTTAAAATCCTGAAAGTTCTGCTAAGAGTTGAGTCTACATTTTCTATGTGGAAATAACAAGAAAAAACTTGTCTACCATTCATATAAAAATCTTAACATATCCCAGACCACTGAACCACAGAAACTTCAATGAAGATGCAAAACCACAATTTTTTTGAAGGGGACATTGTATTCCAGATTATGGTTAGCATTTTTCTTATCAACATATCTCACAATAATTATTACCCTTAATTATCAGATTCAGTCAACAGAATGTCGTATAACAGTATGTTGTTTTATGGACTATCATAAAGACTAAGCTCTCTGCAGATTAAATTAAACATAGAGAAAATACAGGTATACTGTGCTACTATTGCAGATTTTTAAAAGTTATTAAAATTGTGTAATCACTTTCATTTCTACAATCAGTTATATTTATTATTATTATTATTATTTGCAATTCTATTTCTTAGTTCCCCATTAAAAACAGTATTATCAAAGATCAATCATCTTAAACTACAATAAATTTCAAATTTCTTATATAAAAATATGCAAATTTTAAAAGCTAAATGTATAAATGTTATTCAAATTCTTTATATTATCATCTTAATGACTAAATTGTATAACATGGTAGCTCTAAATATTGTTACCACTTTATTAAAATATCAAAAAATTAAATCAAGTCTCCATAAACTCATTATCTCAAGTCTATACTTTTGTGATAATATTTTTTTTTGGCTGTAGAACACCTATTTGAATCTTCAGGAATTCAATTTTTAGATTCTTTCAAAGAATTTAGGATAAGAAGGAAATTAGCATATCATATATTGGCTCTTTCATAACATAGCTGTCAGTGAGACTTGCTTTTAAAGTTTTAAATATATTAATTTATTTTGCAACATTTTTATCATATCATATGAATTGCAATACACAAATGTGTTATGTAGTCATATGAATTGTTACAAATTTGCCTACAGCATACAAGAAAAAGGATGCTAATCATGATACAATATTCTATGCTATATGATGCAGTTAACTAATCACTGTCTAAATGTCTATGGGAAAATAAATATATTCCATCTGTTTGAAACATGTATGTTTTCCAGTTAATGGGTTTACCAAAGATAGGAGAAAATGAGATGAATAATGAATAATTTTCTTTTCTGCCAAATGAAAATACAAGACCATTTTCAATTCATCTTTTTACTCCATCTGTCATTTTCATGCTTTATTGCATCGAATGTTCCACTCCTTCTCAGTCATTTTTTTACTTACAAAATATTATCCGTATTCTTCTGTATTAACCCAAAAGCCCTGGCATATGCCCTGCTTCAGTGCTTCACTACCAGTATAAAAGTTTCTATCAAATCTTGTCTGAATCCTGTCCTTCTGCCTTCTCACTCGTGTGTGACATCCATTTGTTATCCTTCTAGATATCGTGGCCCATTCCCTGCTGTGAGTACCCAAAAACCTTTCTACTTTGAGGTGATGGTGCAAAGGACCTCTTTATATACACCCTTATTGTTTTTGTCTCTGTCCTCCTGTAAGCATTCTGCCAACATCAGAGCACAAATGAAAAACTGAATTGTCATTAAAATTAATATTGTTTATAAGTCCTATGATATTTTTTAATCATATTGTTAATGGACTATTTCTAAATCAAGTGAACAATAGTTACCATTGGGACAGTAATTTGTATTCATTGCAAAAATCAAAACAAAACAAAAAGGTGAGAAAGAAAGAGGATGTTTTTCTTACACATAAAAGCATTTTTTTGCAGTCAGCTGTGATCACATGCTCATCCCAGTGGATAAACCCTGAAAGCCACTTGTACATGTGCATAAGTGAGGGAAAACTATAGACACTGATGAGGATTTTGAACCATCTGTACAAATACATTGTCTCTGCCTTTTTTCTAGGGCTCTGGGCAGGAAATACATGAGCCATGGAATGTATAAATTTTCCTCTCCTCAAGCCTCTATTTCTAATCTAGCAACCAATAACATTATTAATCCAAATCGAGTTAGAATGTAATTTTCTATGAATCAGAAGGTCAATATGAAGGTCAATTTCCAACTTTCAGTTAAATATAAAAAGGAAGACAATAATGATACTAAAATTACAATAAATTATGATCCAACAATTATGTTGCATTTTCCATGCATTATGTTATTGATACTTATTATCATTTTTTATCAAGAAATTAAGATTTAGATATATTAGCTTATTCACAATTATCATTTTCAAGTAGAAGTATATTCATTGGCTGAATTCATGAACAGCTGAACAGTACCACAAACAGAGAACATTTGATCGTTTTTCAAATCCGGGAATATGAAGTTTACTAGGTATAGGTATAATCTGTAAGTAGGGGTATTATGTGGATCATTTTCCACACAGGGAGCTTAGGATCCAAGAAATTAAAAATCTCCTGTCAACTTTAACAACACATAAATAGAAATCTTAAAAAATATCTTTGAATTCCAGATCTTAATAGAAGAGATAAATCAGACTAGTTTCTCTGTCTTGCTAATTATTAAATATCTCTATGTTATGCAAGATTTTACTGAAAATACTGTTCTTCTCGAACACTGTATTTATATACCATATCTGTTTTTATATACAGGTGTATTAATGAATTTCAACTAGTACAAGGTTCTCAGAGTCTGGATCATAGCTGTCTCAGAAACTATCAGTAAGAAATCCTTATGCTCTTCATTTACTGCTTTAGTATTAGTAAAAGCTATGTGTCAAGCATCACACTAAGAGCTTTACATATATTTACATATATTTTCATATTTAGTTCACAAAAAGAAAAGACAAGGTAAGTTTCATTATCACCATATGGAGATAAAGGAAATGTATGTTTTGCAAAGTTAAATAATTTGTCTAAGATCTTACAGCTGGTATATAACAACTTCAATTTGAATTGAATTCTTTCTCTGAAAAAGCCTTTGATCTTAATAAGCACTGTATAAACATTGCCTATTTTAACTGCTTTGAAGAAAATTTGTTGTTATTCCTACAAATATATTATTGTCAAAATTATGTATCATATCTCTATACAGAGTCACATGCATAAATGTAACTCATAACACATGTTATTATTGAAATTCAGTTCCTTTTAAAAGCAAGAGTTACATTTTATTTATAGCTCATGCACTTCCTAGATTATCATAGACTCTCAATAAATATTGAATTACAACCATAGATCATTTAACAATAAAATTTTAGCATCATACAGTTTAAAATCAGAAGAGTAGAATTTAATTTAATGTTGCTATACACAAGAAATTCTCTTTCTTTGTTTTGATCTCCTCATGTTTTTGCTATATAAACAGAAAGAAAGATGTTACAAGATAATTCACCTTTATAGGTAGATTTAATTTACACTATGCTGGAATTAAAATGTTTGACAGAGCTTTTAAATTTTTCTGCTATGTCAAAATATAATATTCAGAAAAAAATCTCTGTCTTCACATGACAGGTCTTTGCATAGTTTAATCTAGAATACCTGCAGGGAGTAGTGAGTGGTATATGGGGGTTGGGGGGTACACACTGTGACCTGTTTTATAAAACTATAATGAGTTGTGATGCAATGAAACAAAACAACATACATTACATGCAAGGTTCCCCAGGAAGAGTTTGTTTCGGGCATAAAAGAACTTGATCTCTGTGTCAAGAGAAAGAACTCCACATTGCTTTGAAGTACCCCTGGCAGTTGATAATGGAGAGCTGTTGGCAATGCTTATGGAGGCAGATGCTTACCTGTACTCCTACAGTGTACAATCTTGGCTTGATGACAAGGTGAGGAGAAGGAGAAGCTGTCACAGAATGGGGGCAACTGGCAGCTGGAACCCTAGCGGGGAAGGGTAAACTGGTCACCCAGGGCTGCTTGCTTGACTGTGGCATATCTCATCAATCATGCCAACATATGCAGCTGCCTGAAAATAAACAGGCTTCTCAGACGGGAGGCGAAATGAGGCAAATTAAAAGACCAATAATTTAAACAAATTTGTTCCCAGTTCACAGCAAAGATGGATGGATAAATTTTGCTGATAGACCCAGTTTTCTGGTTAAGTGATAAAAGTCACTAATACATGCTCATGTGAAAAATTTAAAAAAATGTCATTCTAAGACAGAATCATTTTGTAAATTATTTTGAAGTCACTATCTTAAAATATAACCACTATATATTTTTAAAAACCTGTTAATTACTGTCTTCTAAGATGTTTCTAATGTGATTACTAATAAACATTGTAGCTAATATAAATAATGAAGCTCTAAGTACCCTACTGAAGCATATGTCTTCTTGTTTTGTCCAAAGCCCCAACAGAAAGCAGTGGGAACTTGGCAGTAACAATGGCTGCATAATTATCATCATAGTGTAAGACAATTGTTTTTATTTTCCTTAGTTCCATTTGTCTGTATATAGCTGATCTTGAAAATACTTATCAAAATATTACTTTCTTCTATTACTTCAGCATCTCTCTCATTAATTTTTATTGTGATCAGATTAACATTAATCTATTTCAATGTCATATGCATATGCATTATGTATACATAATTACATATGCATCATTTATACATATATAGACACATAAATCATTATTTATATACATATTATGCACATACCCATAGTTTTTTGAACATTCTTTTCAAATTCTTCATAGTGGTGCAGCAACCTTCTATCTCATATCAAAAATATAAATCACTTACATCTTTTCTTTTTTGCCTTAAAACAAACCTCTCTGAAAATTCCTAATGACTTCAGATTCCCTAAGGTTAAATGATGATGAACTCCAACATTAGACACTTAGTAATTTTTATTCCTTGTTATCAAAACACTTCCTTGAATCTATCCTTCATCCTTGATCAAATTTAGATTTATCTAAAAGGACCAGAGAGCTCATGTCCTTTTCACTGATGGGTTTTGTATTTATATGCTTATGATTGCTACCCAGTGCCCTACAGAGAACATTGGGGGGTCTGATGAGACAATATCAGAAGGTGGTGATTTTCTTTTTCAAATCTGACAGTGGTGCAGAAATTAGAAAAAGACAAAACTAGCCTGAGGTCAATGTAATTCTCTCCTCTCCTAAGCTCATCTCCTTACACAGGTGGCATTACAGCTGCTGATATGTCTGCAGGGGAATCATAGTTGCTGGCAGCCCCTTACACAGCTGGCAGCCTGATAGAGGAACAAAAGAATCAGGTTCAACATTGCTAAATAGAAAGGGTCCACCTTGTCTCCTAAATATCTGCTTCTCTTTAATCTATGTTATAAGACAGTTTATGGTTGTTTTAATCAGGGCTGAGAGTTCAAATTTCTCCTCACCTAGTAAATTGCTTAGTAATCTGTGATCTAATTTTAGCAGCTATTCCTAGCCTCAAGGAAAAATAAGGTTGCCTCTGGTATGAACTAGACAAAGATTTTTAACCTTTTTTTAAAGCTAAGAATTGTTTTTATTATTTCCTGCAATCGTTTGGAATATACTGTAATAATTAACTACCAAGAAAAATAAATTGATTGTATTTGAGTATACTAGTGTTTCGCAGCAGCAATCATGGTGTAAAACCTGGCATTTGGGTGTGAGGAAAGATATGAATTTAGTAACTATGACATTGACAATGACATTTTGCAAAATCCAGGTAATAGTAAGACATCTGGATACTCTAATTTTATTTATTGTTTTGGATATATTCCTAGTAAACATATACCACATATTCTTTATTCCTTACATAGGATTTAAATCTCTCTGTTGGTGGTTACTTTATTCGTTTTAGAATCCCTGAAACTAATTGCCACAAGTACATTGATCGCTATGGCTTTTTTCAGTCCTCTAACTCAATACTTACTAGTGGTAACCTGGGTTCCACAATTATTTGCCTTTATCACAATTTTTCTTTGACTTTAAATAGTGTCCATGGTATGTGTATACTCTAAACCTCATTAGTTTTGAATATTCTGTTATAAGTTTGCAACAAATATAATATTATGAACATAATGTAGGCATAGGTTAAAATTGTCACTCAGAGCTATCTTGCATATCACTTTATACCTCAGAACACTTCAACGTAAGCAGTTTTGCTACATTTTGTGTGACATATGATAAGAGCAACATGAATTGGCTCTAAGCTACAGTGCATGAAATCTCACCATAATTAATTAGTGTTGTTATAGCAACACTTTTTATAGCATTTTTAACACTCAAAGGATGCATTGGCATGGGGTAAACTGTCTAAAAATCATTTTGCCAATTTCATTCTCAACCACTCTCACGCTACTATCTTTTCCCTTTTTAATTTAATCATTCTCCCCCTCAACTTGGATCCCTTCCTTTTAGATGGAATTGGATAGTCAAACCTCAGCACAGCAGCAGGTCTTAATATCAGTTTGCTTGTGTGAATACTGAGAAGGTAGCACTAGTTCTCTGTCATGTGAAACAAACACAGTATGTCTTTTAGCTAAAATTAACTTTTTTTTATTTAGCAAGATTGCATACAGCATGGAAACAGCATGCCACATTTGACTACCCATCATATATGCCCTGCATCCACAATGCACCTTTAGGGGAAAAATATAGTATGTTTTTTCTTAGTGCAAAAACCTACAGGATTTACCATGCATGTTAGTGTATTCATTAAAGAAATTTGGGTTGGGAGAGAATTTATAAGCCATTTAGTACATTTATAAGCCTCTCTAATTTATAAGGTATGGGTAAGGGGGAAGGGAATACCTAGAGGCCTCATGTGTGGTTAATTATAGAACTAGGTTGAGAACTATAAACTCCACATTCTATAATTAGTAAACTTTTTATCAGATCACAAGCTGCCTCCTTTTACATAGTTCTAAACATGCTTAGAATTCATCCGTAAGCTACAAAATAAGCTTAAGAAAAGCTGTATTGCAAAAACTCACCAAGTACATGACTATTGTTTTAGATCAATGGTAGAAATGCCATGATAGTGATTCAAGACACCAGATACCTCTCAATATATTAAGCAGGGCACTCATTTCAAGTGGAACTAGATTTGAGAAACCCAACAAATTCAAAACAGACAGTGATATTTCAGCATTAAAAGAAGACAGCTATGATTGAAGGATGGAAGTATTGGGGTATTTGGAACACCATGGAACTCCAGACAAAGGTCACAAGATGATGGAAGATGATGGAAGATCTGCTAGTCTAGGAATCTGGGAATCTGAATCTCTGATTCAGCCAAAAGTCAGCATCAAAGAGCAAAGTAACAAAAGAGTCCATAGAACTTGTATTTAGAGAGACAGGGACAAAAGAAAAGCCTTACCAAATGTCCTTGTAATATTAGAAGCTGGTAATATGTCAGAGCTATATGGAGTGCTGATGGCTCCATGATTTGGAGCCCCAGTACAAAGGGAAAATGTTCAATCTTTGTTCAAGCCTTAAGGATTTCAATATGTCTATATGTTTAACATCAACCATCAGGAAATTCTAATGTAGGAAGTTTGGGAAACTGACATATACATTTCTCAAACTTTCTTGAAACTAGAATTATGGACATGAGTTTGTTTCTGCCAATTACATATAGTCATGTTTGCCTAAAAAGGCAGAAGTAAGGCCAAGGTTTTCAGTTATACTTCCTAGGAAGCTATTTAACCTGTGTTCTTTGAATCAAATCGTGAGTCCCCACTCACTCTCCAACTTCCTGAATATTAAGAGACAAGGGCTATAGTGGTGAAGACTTTCCTCCTACCTTCAACAAAATTGTTTCCTACTAATTCCCTATTGTAGTTCTTGTGCTTCTCAACCTACTGAAAATGATTTCTCTTTCCCATGTGTGATTCAATACAGTTCATTCTATTGATATGTATGGGGTAGGTATTAAGATTTTCCAGCAATAATTCAATAACAGAACTCTGATAAGCTTTTCTAATGTACAGGAGATAAGACTTCAGTTTATATCTGTATGAACTTACTTTGTGGACAAAAAATGGTGGACAGACAAGGAACTTTTAGAAGGAAGTATTAAAGTATCATCCACAATCAGGTATGTTATTTTTTTTCTAGGGCCACTATAAAAAATTTCCACAAACTGGGTGGCTTCAAGTAAACAAAAAATATATTCCCTCACAGATCTCAATAACAGAAGTCTGAATCCATAGTGTCCTGCCTTCAGAAGTTTTGAGGAAAAATCTGTTCCATGTCTCTCTCCTAAGAACTGGGTACTAGCTAGCAGTCATGACATTCCTTTCTATGTAGATGAATCACTTTAATCTGTTTTTTCATTTTCTCATGACTTTTCTCCCTGTGTTTCTGTCTTCTCCTTTTCTGTCTCCTAAAAAAGATACTCTTCATTGAATTTAGGGTACATATAATTCAGGACAATCTCTTCTCAAGACTCCTAATACAAATAAGATTAAATTTGAAGTATCTGGGTTAACATATCTTTTGAGGGGACACCATTTGACTCACTAGACTAAGGAATTCATAAATTTAAGTTTATTGTTAATACTAAAGATTTTGTTCACTTAATTTTGCTGTTTTTTTTCCTTGTTTTGCCTTGCAATAAAAAGTAATATAAAGTTAATCTATGGAAACTGACCTTTTAAAAAAAGTCTAAAATAAATGGGTTTCAAAAAGAGTGAGCCTAGGTTTTAAAATAACTGTTTTCTCAAATAAAAATGCAACGTGCATTTAAATTTAAAAGCCCAAAATTGTCAAAATCTTCAAATTCATGGGGAAAAAAAATCAGCATTTTTTCATTGTTTATCTCATATATCAGTATTCGGAAGTAATGGAGGAACTTATTTTTCTAGAGTTCAGTTACTCATAGGAATTGGTCAAGATTTTATTAATTTTGAAGTATATCTAGAGGAAGCAACGATCCCTCTCTCTTAGATATTATTACTTTTCTTTATCTTGCCTACTTTTTATTTGACAGGTGATACTAAAAATTTTAGAATTTCATTAGGATTCTGCATGGTTTAGTACCATAAGAGACATAGTTTTTCTAAGATTAAATTATTTCAAAATAAAGCTATAAAGCCTGTGTATTTAAAAATTTTTTTTTAGTTGTAGGTAGACACAATACCTTATTATATTTATGTGATGCTGAGGATCAAACCCACAGCCTCACACATGCCAGAGGAACTCTCTACCCCTGAACCATAGCCCCAGCCCCCAAGCCTGTCTATTTTGTGCTGATTTTACTGTTTCCTAAAGAGTAATAGTGAACTGAATTATTCTTTATCTTCATGTATATTTAATGATAAGCTATTTTATTTGTCTTATAGTTACCTTAAAAATGTTGCTAAGCACAATATTCTATTTTCCTTTTGCTCCATTCTTATGATATATATAAGAACGTCCCATTGTTGGCCAAATTTTGAGTGAATCTGAATTGATTTTTAGTAGTATAGATGAGACACTGTCTGATGAAGAGAAGACCTATGGATCTGGATCATGATGAAAGGATATGATTTGAGTCTTAGCTCCACCCTTCACTAACCCCAATACTGACAAGTAGCTAATTTTTTCTCACCTCAGCTTCCTTATCTGACAAAGAAAAATTATAATTAACCTCTTTAATTCATAGAACTACCTACTGAAACTAAATTGAGTGAAAAATAAATGCTCTGAAACATAAAAATACCTATTCAATTGTGTCTGCTTATTTTTATTACTATTCTAGTCATAACAAACACTGCTTTCTGTGCTAATTACTCATATGTTTACTTGCCAACCCATATATGGAAAAATAATCTAGACCTGAGGCAAAGTATAAATGAGATGAGGCATATAAAGTCAGTGACAGATCTTACATAAACCTATTTAGCAATCTACTTCACAAATTTTCAAGTGTAGTTTTCTATACTATACCTCAGGTGTTATACAGTCCTATAACATTCTGAAATAACCTTCTGTATATTTTTCTTGAAGTCTTTTACTATAGTTTGGATCTTGCATGTCCCCCAAGGGCCCATGTATTGAAGGTTTGGCCCCCGTCTGTTCTTTCTAAAGCAGAACAAAGCAGAATGTAAAATAAAGCTGGCTTCTTTCCAACTATCTTTAAGTTCATAATGATGCCAAAGACAATTTTTGATTAAAATGATAATTTCTGAGTATTAAGTGCATTATTCATGCTCTTGTAATTATTTATCCTAGATGAAGGGGAAACTTTACATTGGTAAAATTAACATTATATTACTGGAAGTGTGGTAATAGGTTATTTTAAGAGACTTAATTGATCAATCCTTACTTTTAAAAAAGATTAAAAATTACATTTATGTTCCATTTATACAAATTTATTCATAAAAAGAGTAAACTTAAAAATGAATAATTTTCATATGATATTTTGTCCCTAATCCACTTTTGCACAACTCCATTTGAGTTTAAAAGGATGGGGAAAATGTGTTGCAATTGAAGAAGTTAGTAGGAAGTTCATTATTGTATGAAATATTATTTCAAAGCATGATAAATGACAGCAGCCATGCTCCTACCATCACAGAATTCTGCCAGTGGGCACAGATTATAGAAGCTTCACCAGGAAATGTTTACAAACTAGAAAGTCATGGCTTAGATGTAGCTGATGCAAAATGAAATGGTTTCAGTCCCTAACAATTGGTTAGAACAATTCAAATACACAGTCCTAGAGACTTGGAAAACCTAGTAATTTATGAAATACCATAAATACAAAGAGGCATTTAGTAATCTGGGAGAACCAATAAGAAATTTGTTTAGAATCAAAGAAAAGTTTTCTTAAAGTAGTCCTGAAGTCAAAGTTTAATCATAAAAACATTATTGAGTGCCATTTTTTGTTTGTTGAATTGCTTGTTTTTCTCTAAAGACAGTACTGATTTAACTGGGCCTAGGTTACATTTTCAAGGCAAAGGACAAATGAATCCAATGGTTGCCTGCTGAGTACCTCAGGGTCGAAATCCAACTGGAATCTCTAGAACAGCATTTTAACGTTTACACATGTTTGACTCTTTCACTACTGGGAAATTTCTACAAATAATTTTTCAAGTTAACAAACTTAACATTAGAATTTTTCAAGTGACAGCACTCAGAACTTGTTACTCAAAAATATGGTACTTTGGCATAATGGTATTAAACACTGGAGGAAATTAAGAAAACTCTCTGATCTTTCACTCTCCTTCCCTGAAGCAAGCCACAAAACCTACAAAGAATTATCCAGCTTCTCCTCCAGACAAGGAATAAAACCTAGAAAGACCTCTATGACATTCCCCAAAGTGTGTCATAATACCCTCGTGTTACAGGTGCCCACCAGATACCTGGAAGAAGGAATGTCCTTATCTCTGAACACACAGGGTCAGAGAGGAAGCTCATAGTAGTAAGTGGAAAACTTTTCAAATAGGTAATTAGAAAATCTAATTGAGAAAAAATTAGATTTTTTTCTTTTTTTCCTAGCTTGTTCACTTGTGACTTAAAACTCTTTCATAATATTCTGAGTTTCAGCTTCTTCAGATTTGAGTAATATACTAGATAAATTCAGGGCCACTAGAACACTGAATATCTACAAGTTTTTAAAAGTTTATTATTTATTAATAAATAATCCATCAACATATACACACATATATAGATACACACATATACATATATATATGCATACATATATATATGATGTTTTATATAAAGTAAAGCATATAGGAAATGCTGAATTGAAACCAAAAATGAATAACTTCAGAAATGAAGGAGAGGAATTTCCACTTAATTTATCATCTTCAGGATGATCAATAATCTAAAGCTTTGAGAGAGGCCAGTTGCAGAGAGACAGCATGAGATCCTGGCAGAGTCAGCATGACTTCTAATAAAAAGGAATTTAAAGTGAATGAGAGTCAGTAGCTGGGAAGGTAAACAGAGGGAGTGACTAACCTAGGAGGGTGTTTAAAATATGGGGGAAACAGATCAATGCAATGTTAGTTTAACAATCAAGGCATAAGTATAGGAAAGGAAATTCTGAAGGAGTTCAAAGGCATTCTGGTAGTCGGCATCCTTGACAATTACCAGCTCCAACAGGATGCCACAAAGAAACCAACAGGAATCAGAATCAAAAACAGAAACATATAAAAGCTCTGAGAAGAACAATTTCTGAAGAAAACTATGCAAAATGTTTTCTTTTTTTTTTTGGCAAAAAACATAATAAATTAAATTAAAGAAAAGACAACTGAAATAAAATAAAAAGCAATATCACTTCAATTTTGGAGAACATAATTAAAGATGAAATGATCTTTAGGATCAAAAAACTTGAGAAGAAAGGATTGAGACAAAGAAGAAAACAAACAAATAAACAAAAATAACCAAGGATATTTGCACATGGAAATGGGTCAACAGAACTATTATTAACCCTCTTTAAGAGTGAGTTTCTTCCTGGAGAACATACTGCAAATTAGTGTGAAATTCGTAATTTCTTATACAGACCAACTTGTATCTTGGATAAGCTCTTTTATTGTGTAACAATATTTTTTGTAAGGTCTCATGCATAATCATTGATCCTCTCTTGCCTTATAAATTATCTTTTCCAACATGGTAGGCATCTCCATGTGGACAGCTTATGAATACATAAAATGGAGAAAATGTATAATGTTGTAAATACTCTTTCCCTATCAAACTTGCTCTACCATATGTACTTTGTCAAGAACTAAATCAATAGTTTCCAAATTAAACAAGATTACTCTCAGCTAACTTTTTTTTGAAGTCCTATAACTTTCAACCATTAGTAGGCATCAGAACTGTGAGGGGTGTAGGCTCTGCCTTTAGAGAGTTCAGATTTAGTATTTTTTACTGAAGCCCCAAAATAAACATTTTGCAAGAGTTGTAGTATTGTACTAATGTTACCAGTCTCAAAACTCTGCTTTAATCTTTTCATATAAATAGTAGTCCTTAGGTTTTTAATTCTTTTAGTAGATCTCACACTTAAGTTTAAAGGATGATTTGCTACAGAATTTTATAAAGACTTAAAAACAGCATGCTACAGGGACACAGCCACATAAATGTTTATAGCAGCCCAATTCACAATAGCTAATTTGTGGAACCAATCTAGACACACTTCAATAGATGAATGGATAAATAAACTGTGGTATGTACAGAATGGAATATTACTCAGCATTGAAAGAGAATAAAATCATGGCATTCACAGGTAAATGGATGGAATTGGAGAAGATTATGTTAACTGAAGTAAACTAATCCCCCCAAACTGAAGGCCAAATGTTTTCTGTGATATGTGGATGCTGATCCATAATGGGATGGGGGGAGCATAGGAGAAATGGAGGAACTTCAGATAGGGCAAAGGGAAGGGAAGGGAAGGGAGGGGGCATGGGGGTAGGAAAGAAGGTGGAATGAGATGGACATCATTACCCTAAGTACATGTGTGAAGACACAAATGATGTGGCTCTACTCTGTGTACAACCAGAGACATGAAAAATTGTGCTCTATGGTGTACTGTGAATTGAAATACATTCTGCTGTCATGTATTGTAAGTTAGAATAAATAAATAAATAAATAAATAAATAAAATTAAAAAAAGAACAAATTAGAAAATCTAAGAAATTTGGAGGGATATTTATGAATCAAGGCTTGATAAAAGAGGGAAATATAATGAAAGAATTTCTCTCTTCTTTAAATGTGAGAAGAGATATGTGCGTTCTGAATAAAAATAATGAGCCATTTGAGGTATATGTGAAAAGAAAGCAATTCTCTTCTATTAAGAACAAAACAATCATGACTGGACTAAAAGTGAAATTAGTGAAAAAATTAGAAAATACTATAAAGAAACTGATAATTGGGGTAAATGAGAATGAGTATGGAATAGATTGCACTATCATTTTTTCTAGAAATACCAAATAATGCTGGAACGCTAGTGAGAAAAATGGATAACAATAATATCATATGTTATTGATTCATGAGATTGTTACAGTAAATAGTCAGAACATTAAACTTTTTAAAAAATTCTACTGTTTGACCCAAACCTAAAACTTTAGTCCTCGTGGCTCTCTAATTAAGTATGTGACTAAATTAAAATAAATTTTAGTCAAAGATATTTCAGGTGTAATGTAGTATTTACATTCCATGTAAATACTACAAGTTCTTCCTTTCCTTAAAATGAGAGCTTCCATTTGTATATTACATGTTCATGTATTAACAACCTCTATAAAACTTAAAAGTTCCCAATACCTCTTCTTTAGACCTGGTGGTCACCTTTTCTTTCTTCAGTGTAGATGTATAGCACTTTCCAAGAACTTGTTTTATATTTATCTTCAAATTCTCTGTGGAATCCTCTGTGGTGTTTACATTATATTTAGCCCTGGAGAGAGAAATCCCTGGGACTGGCTATCCCTGCAGAGAGGAAGCAGCTACTGCAACAGCTCCAGACTCACTGTCTCCAGCCCAATGGCAGTGGCCCCAGCCTACAGCTCCAGAGACCACAGCTGGCAAGACCAGGCACTGCCCCTCTGTCTAGAGCTTGCACACTTCCCTCTCCCTGACTCCTCTCTCCCCATACTTCTTCTACCTTCCAACCAGCCATAAAGGCTGGTGAATAAATCTCTTGGCTGCACAGTTGTCTCCAGTGTGATTTTTGCCCTTCACTAACCCTGCAACAAAGAAGGTTTCACTAGCAGGAATGTCAATGGTCAGTAGAATGGTTGATATTATGCAGCCTAGGAGGTGCCTGAACCTGAGGGGAGAGATCGCATGCAGTTATGAAGGGGCTACATAATTGCAGGTGTTTGTGAATTCAGATAACTATGAAACAAATGATTTTTTAAAAATCCAATTTATACTTTGGAGACAGAAAAGCTTTGAATAAAACTGAATAGAGTAGAAGGGTATTAATTTTGAGAGTGAAGATTAGTAAGACTAGTTCAAGAACACATACTAATTTTGAAATTCCTGAGAATGATGATAGGATCAAAGATAGAGGAAACAATTACCACCAGGTATAGAGTACTTAAATGTTCCAAAGTATGAAAAAAGTGTCCTGAAGATAAGAAGATAATGACAATTAGGTGAGGGAGACACTGACAGAGGTTATTAACTGTGCTGCTACTCCTGATACTTTCCTGAGGAGGATTGTGCTGCTACAGAAAGAAGAGTGACAGATATGGAATCACAACCTGATTCTCTATTGGCTATATTTGAATGATTCCAATTTACTTTTTAATTCTTAAAGTATATCTTCTTTCTCCCTGGATTGATCCCTGCTCAGGGCCTCCATCTCAGAGATCCACATAATCTAGATATTCTTCTTTGTTTATTCTTGACAACCTGTGTTGACTTCATTGACTGTATCCCTGGCATTCTGGTTAAAGTTTGGAATACAGTATAAATATGTCTTGAATCAATTAAATGAAATTTCATTGAAAGTTCCTTCCTGGAAATACAAAAGAATTATATAGACATTGTACAGAAAGAATATGCAAATATAAAAATTGAATTCTTTAGTTTTGACCAGTAGCTTAGAGATTCATTTTCAGTGTTATACTTTATAAGAGAATTTGAGGGACTGGGGATGTCACTCAGAGATAGAGCACTTTCTTAGCATGCACAAGGCCCTGGGTTCAATTACCAGTGATGGGGGGGGGGGGAGAGAGATTTGAAGAAGCAGTAAGACAATGAGACTAAAGTTTCTAAATATTATCTAATGATCTGATATCACACAAATATACTGTCTTCCCTAAATCTGACTTCATTTAAAAAATATATTGATGAACTATAAGATACATTCTTTTCAAAAACAAAGATATATAATTCTGTACAACAAAGCAAATGTGACAGGATAAAAAAAATGACTACTCTTAGATATCTACCTCTGTATCAGAGAAGAAAAGGAATGTCAGAATAAAAAAAAGATGAGAAATAGTGAGGGTTTTTGATAACTCGCTTTTTTTATTGATTGCTTCATTGCACCAGGCAGTGATTGAAAGCATTAGATGTGTTAGAAGAAATATCTTCACTATATATCAAAACTCCTAGGAACAATAGTTCAAACAAAACTACTTAGCTAGCTACTTTTCCAGAACAATAAAAGTATTTAAAATAAGAATATAAAACATGTAAGTAAAAGGAAAATACACAATGAAAATTGACTGCATTCCTGGAAAACAGCACACAAAAATATTCTACAAGAGTTGTGAAATTATCTGATCTCTGATTTTTTTCTTTTTTTTTTTGTAGCTTGAAAATACAACGTAGAATTTCCTAGGCTTCTAAAATGACAAGAAAATGTTGCCTGTGTCATTTTGTTGTCATTTTAAATCAAATTTCCCAATCGACCATTTTGCCATGGCTTTTGAAGGTTTTCTTGTCAAAAGTGAGTATACTTATAAGGTCAAAGAAGTACAGCACAGAAAATTAGAATGATTGATTCATAAAATTATAGAATCTTGGATCTGCACATGACCTTGGTGATCACTGAGTTTAACCACATCATTTGAAAGGTGAAAAAGCTAGAGACCATATTAGCTGTGAAGCTTTATGACAGATATTGAACTGGTGGCAAAATTAGGATCTGAATCTGTTTCTTCTCAGAATATATATATATATATATATATATATATATATATATATATATATATATAATTATCTGTGTGGTTTATAAGCCAAATACAGCTTAATTTCACATTTGGTGTGTGTATAAATGTGTATATAGATTTTTATTACCAAAACCTTGCATAATGCCAATCATATATTAGAGACTCCATAGATATAAATTGAAATAGGGAATTATTTCAGATATAAGTTTATCTCAACAGAAATTATTTCACTTTTAATACTTAGGTATAAGCCATAAGAATCACCATTACATGAAGCTTGTACTGTGAAATCTCTGTCATCTTACAGAACTATAGAAGTGGATCAATTGTTCCAGTATTCTGCAAAATATCTGCCTCCTGTTTCTTTATAACCTGAGAATAACTTGTGCATGACACTAGAGTTTGAAAATTATTTTCCTGGATTAGTTAATACATTTGATAGCTAATCTTAGTAACAACAACAGTAATAGGTACTCCATTAGGAGCTGGACTTACCCTGAAATTAGTTAACAATGGAGATCACAGTTACAAAGGGGATTACATTTATGGGCATTACAGTTACAATATCTTTAAAATAAATGGCCCCATCCCTACCTTAGTGGAAATGATGACCTTCTGATGGAGAAAGGGAGAATCATAGAGCTTCACAAATAAAATATGGATAATGTCTGGCTTCTGTCTCTGTATTATTGCAGTCAATTCATTACCTCTTGCAGTGTTACCCTTAGAGCAGACATAATATTTGAAATCCGGTTTTCATTGTTTAGAAATTAAGATGCTTCACATCTCTTGTTCCCACTGCCATTCATTCTCTTTTATGTTGAAGTAGCACATGCTCAGTATTCTATCTTTGAAATTACACAAAAGTACTTTGACAAGTACAGAAGACTCAGCAAAAGATATTGCTGTCATGCAAAAACTATTTTTCAGAATAGCAATTGCTGCATATATTATAACATTTATAAGTCAGTCTCACCTTTTGTCCCAAAATTATCACTGCCAAATTTTAAATGGTGAATCCCTGACTCTAATATGCCCTGATTAAAGAAAGAAAACACTTTTCAACCATATACCTACATTGTATGATTATGTATACTGTGACCTTTTCTATAGACTTAAAAACTCAAGTTATTTTTGATGGCCTCAGACAGCTTTATGTTTAACTTGCAGAAAGGTAATTGCATATCTTTTGAACTAGCCTATTCCATTCTTCCTTCCATATATAGTACTCCCTGTTGAAGGATCACACTTCTATACAAGTGGGCCTCAGAATATTAACAACCTAGATTAAGTTTCAGTCTACTTGACTCACTGCTTTCCATATGTAACTTGAAAATTTTTCTTTTCTCTGATTCTCATCTCTCATCTCTGGATTATAGATAGTCAGTTATTGTATTTCATTTAATCTAAAACACACTTTTTTTTTCTAAGTAGTACCATTGCTTGATTTGCCACCAAGAAAGAATAAACATGACAAATTAATTGTGACATATCACCAACAATAAGATTCACTCTAATTTCAGAGAGGTGCTTCTTAAAATATTGACAAAATAAGAAATTTCATGTTTGTTAATGATTTCATATATGCAATATATGTGGTATGATTTCTTACAGCCTTTGAATTTTATTACATTTTTTGACTTACCTTCAGTCAAGCTCTTATTATGGTATTTTGATGAACAGATTAAAGTTAGTTTGTATGTATGCTAATATTCAACAAATCCATTGCCAATTTTCTTGCTTACTGTTGCGTTATATTATCAGAATCTATGAATATTTACTCAAGCACTACTATTAATTTGTCATGTGATTTCAGAGAAGTAACTTAGTTTTATTAATTAGCAAAATGGAAATAAAACCCTAGAAGCATTTTATGAAGTCTAAAATTTATAACAGATTCTAAAATACAGGATTCCCAAATATGATATGGACAGTAGTGAAAAAATAACTAAAGCAAATGAAACCTATGTAATTTTGTTAATTCAAACAACAACAACAACAACATTTTTGTCTATGTGAGAGCCACTGAATGAGGAATTCTCTCAAGAGAAAGAAAAAGGCAAAGAGCTTGAAAAATCTTCTCAACCTTTACAGGACAAAATCTCTAGAGCAGTGGTTTGGGCAGATGGGAAATTTTTCACTCTGTGCTATATCTGCTCAGTTGATAAAAAGAGGACTTTGATCTCTGAGACTGTCAATTCATTTTTTTCCATGAAAAAAAAATGCTTAAAGTAAACAGTAAAAGTAGCAAAGCAGTTATTAAAATTCCACCCCAATTGGCTATGCTTCTAGTTTCAAAACCCAAAACATAATGCCCACTGATTATTCAGATTATATTTGAGACTACTTTGTGTATGTTTTTGAAGTACATTGCTATAAATAACCAATCTACTTGAGAAAATTACAAATCTTCTCTTTCCAATTCTAATCATATTATATGAGTAAAGGTAAGATCCAGCAAAAATCCTTGCAGTGACATTTCTATTGATACAAGCTCTAAGCACTAAATTCTGAGCTGCATCCAGCCTCTAGAGTTTTGTGGATAACTATAAAATATTACAGTTGAGCTTAAAACCACTGCCTGCCAATCATCTCAAAAGCACATTGATCTGTATAATTCTTTTACTTTTTTTAGTTTGATATGTTAATCTTTTCATTGAGATAATCTTTTGCAAAACATTTGCAGTCTCCTTAAGATCTATTTTGCTTTTTTTTTTTTTTAATAGAAACCCACGCACCTAAGATTTCTCAAACAAATTAGGAATATAATGGAATAAAGCCTAAACCCAAGACATCTATTTATTTGACAACCCTGTTCAATATAACTAGGTAGTAGACACATCAGATTTTACCATTCTATTTTTTTGCAATTTAGAGAAGTTAGAAAGATTAAAAAAAAATAAAAACAACTACATTTCACAGCATCTATTGCAGCTAGGGTTCTGAATATTAATGCATTCATTCACTTCAGTTACAGAAGGCAGAAGTGTAGCAGAAGCTAACTTGCTGCTAGGAACAGCCCACAAGAAGTGACTTTAAAATCATTCATATTCATCGCTGCAGGCTCTAAAGACAGGTGCTTGAGTACCTGGAGGCAGAGGTGCCGTCGCAATTGCTGTGGCTGAGCACTAACTCTTTTCCCAGAAGTCCATTGGCTATTGTGAACCCTAACCTCCTTTCATGCTCTTTTCCAGAACTTTTCAGGCACTTGTGTGGAATTCCTTTCACAAGAAAATATTAAAATCGTTTCTCTTTTATTAAATACTGATTGCTAAGCTATTAGTTTACAGAAATTCTAACATATTTAGACATAAAGGGAAAACTAAAGATAACTGATATACATATTTGAATGAAGAATGAAAGAGTAAAATGTCTAGGAAACTACTTATGTTTCAGTGGAAAGAATTTTGCTATGTAACTATGAATACTTCATGCTGTTAAAAGATATAGCACAGTTCTTGACCCAAAACTTATAATCATGTCATTTCTTGACCCAAACTCATAATACTGTCATTTAAGAGGAAAGAGATTATACTATCAAGTCATTTAAATTCACACGAAAAAACCCCTGAAATCCAGAGAGTAGTGTCATTGCCTTGATATTATACAGTTAGTGTCACAGGCATGAATAAAACATATCTTCTTGCTTTTTGTAAAACTCACTGTGACTCTACAAAATTCCCAACTTTGACAATTTCAGCTCACTTCAGTTAAAAGGAAAAAGGAGATACCAACACTTAAAAATGTACTACTTCTGCTAAGTGAGAGGCAGTATGGTAGGTGTTTCAATGGGAAATATGGAAAACTAAAAGCAAATAAGATACACAACTAGTTTTTTTTTTTTTCCTAATGTCAGAAGAGTAAAAAAAAAAAAAATGCATAGGTGGAAAAAGAAAAAGGAGTGATAAAATAATAAAATTAATTATGAAAATTGGAAAAAAAATAGAGAATATAAATAAACTCAGCCACTTAATCTTTGCAAAAAAAAAAAAAAAATTACCTAGACCTCTAAGAATATTTATAAGGGGAAGAAAGTACAAATTGGCATACAGGAAAAATTTCAAATACCTACAAACAACAGAGATTTGAAATCATATATTTTGTGATGAACAAATACAGGTGTTCCTCACTTTGCACAGCAGTTCAGGTCCATAAAAATGACTGTGTAAGCTGGAACTATGCAAGTTGAAATCATATAAAGTAATGTCAGCAATCAATAGGAAAAATTACATTTGTTCTGTGACCTTTAGAAACATTTTCAGAATATTAAAAATAGTCTAGTGGTTATTTATCAATATTCAGGAAATTTTAAGAATAATGTAATTCATATTTCACAATGTAATTTCAAATTTCATGCTGTAATTTAAAAATTAGAAACATGAAGAATCAACGTTATGTTTTTATTTAAAATATCATAAAGAGAAAAGTGGACATCATTCATTTTCTAATTCTCAGTGTACAATTTATGATATAGAAGAAAATTTTGATATGTTGATAAATTGTTATATATATTTTTTAATGTTTAGATGAAATTACAACATTTTTTCCTCTGTATTTTTCAACGTTGGCAAGTATCTACTTTCAAAAATTCCTTCAATATGAAATTTCCTATGGTGTCACTTCTAATATATCTTCAACCTTTTTATCACAGAAACTTTCCTCATTTGTGCTGATAAATTGGCCTTCACTTAATTCCTCTGTCTATATATCTGAAGCTCTGGCATGGTGGTGTTCTCAGCATGCTCATGGTCAGCTATTTTTTCATTCATACCTGTATTTACATTCAATTCAAATTTTACTATTAGCAATATCACTTTCTATGTTTCGTCTACAATTTTATCATCATTGGTCAATCCTGTCTTTGATTATTACCTATGTGTAAAATGTCCTTTAGATTTATCACTGGAGGACAAGGAGGCAACACAACTACATGCTTTATTGTCTGTAAAATGAATAGTGCATGTACAGCCACCAATCACTGAAAGACGTTGGGAAAAAAGTGGCAATTGGTCATATTATATAATCTGCAATTTGTATAGTTATTAGCGGATTGAGGAGCTGGCATCAAACTTCATACTGCACGTGATTAATCATAGTAAAGAGTCCATGGAAACTGAAAGTTGAGCCATGAGATCTGGAGTTTGGCTTGTGTCATTTATTTAAGTTCTGGTAACCAAAATGTGAGCACATGATAACTACACAGAGTGAACACTCTCTGTACATATTAATTAATTTCAACATTTAGTAAGAAATGGATAAGTTTCTGAAAACTATAATATGTTAAACTGGACAAGAAATAATAGATAATTTTTCTAAGTCAATAGCATTAAAACAAAATTTAAACTATATTTATAACATTAAGGACCCAGTACTCCACAAATATGGAAAATTTCTCCTTTATGAGGTAAAAAGCAATGCAAAAAATAAAACACAACAAAAATTATAACTTTCTATGGAAATAGCAGTATACTGGATTAAAAAATCTTGATGAACTGAATTTAAAAATGAAATAAAATAATCCACATGTAAATAGGCAGAAAATGGGCTTATGCACCTCCACTAAGTAAGGGCTTTCCTTGCAGAAGAAGAGAGACATGGAAAGGCAGAGAAAAAAGTTTGTTTTCAGAAATTTAGAAGCTAATTCTAAAATTCTATGGAATTGCAAATAATTATAGTGGTTAAGCCACTTTGAAAAGAAAATAGTTGGAGGGTTTATCATATTTTCAGATCATCATAAAGTTATGACTATCAGGACAGAGGGATTAGGGGTAAAGTTAGGTATGTAATTTAACAATTAAATGAAATGAAGTTCAAAAGTAAACACACAAATATATATGCATTTGATGTTCCACAAGGTTACAAAGGCAATTCAATGTAGAAAAGATAAGCTTTAAAGTAAATTGTGCTGAAGAAATTGGATAACAATAAGCAAAATAATGAAAGTCACCTTTTCCTCATACTACATCCAAACTTAAATAGAAATGAATTGCAAAAATAATAGATGCAAAACTCTAAAATTTCTATAAGTAAATAAAGGAGAATATCATAGTGATGTTGGAAATAACAAAAGTTTCTTAAATAGTAAACAAAAGCCAGATACTAAGCATTGGTAAATTTAATTTTAAGAAAGTTTATAGTTTGTCACTAAAAATTCACTGTTAAGAAAGTGAAAACATAATTCATAGAGTGCAAAATTAATAATTCTCAGAACATATATCCAAAAAAGCACTTCTATTTAGTATATGTACAAATAGTATATATACTAGATAGTGTATATAGTAGTGTATATAACATATATAGCATGTATATAGACACCCAACTATAAGATAAATATCCCAATTAAAAACTGAACAACTATATAATAAAGGATATATATGACAAACCTATAGCATACTGCAATGAATGGGGAAAAACTGGAAGGATTTCTTTTAAAATAAGGAAAGAGACAAAGAGACGGGTGGCCATTCTCAAAAGCTTTATTATATGTGTGCTGAAAAATTTAGCCAGAGCAACCAAACAAGAAATATATATGAAAAGGATATAAATAGGAAAGGAGGAAGTCAAATTATCCCAGTTTGAAGATATGATTCTATACTTAGAAAATCCTAAAAAGCCAGGCATGGTGGCATGAACCTATAATCCCAGTGACTCAGGAGTCTGAGGCAGGAGGATCATGAGTTCAAAGCCAGCATCAGCAACTTAGCAAGGCTCTAAGCAACTCAGCGAGACCCTGCCTCTACAAAAAATACAAAAACTAATTGAGGATATGTCTTAGTAGTTAAGTGCCCCTGGATTTAATCCCTGGTACCAAAACAAACAAACAAACAAACAAACAAACAAACAAACAAATAAATAAACATAAAAATCCTAGGAGTCTACCAAAAGTCTCTTTTTAGAACTTATAAACAAATTCATCAAAGTAGCAGCATAAGAATAAACATTCAAAAATCTGTAGCTTTTCTACATACTGATAATAAACATCATGAAAAATAAATGAGGAAAAGAATGTCATTCACAATAGCCTCAAAAATTTAGACATACAGGAGTAAATCTAATCAGAGTGAAAAAATCTCTACAATGGAAATTATATAAACGCTGAAGAAAGAAATCAAAGAAGACATTAGAAGATAGAAAAACACTTCATATTCAATAATTCAGAAAACTAATATTGTTCAAACAGACATACTGCCAAAAGAAATCTACAGATTCAATGCAATCCTTATCAAGATACAGCAACAATTTTCACAAAACTAAAAAAAAAAAAAAAAAAAAATCATTAAATTAATATGGAAGAACAAACAACCTGGAACTTTCAAAAGAGTTAATCCTAAGCAAAAGGAACAATGCTGAATCATAGTAATACCTAATTTAAAAATATACTACAGAATAATTGTAACAAAAATAGCATGATATTGACGTACAAATAAAGGTATAAACCAAAGGAATAGAATAAAGGACCCTGGAATAAAACCTGGAATAAAGCTACCTGATTCTTACCAAAGGTGCCAAAAACATACATTTGAGAAAAGAGAGGCTTTTTAACAAATGAGGCTAAGAAAAATGAATATCCACCTGCCCAAGATTGAAACTAGATCCTTATCTAAATGGATCAAATGCCTTAATACCTTAATGTAAGATCTGAAATTTTGAAAATATTGGAGGAAAACATAGGGAAATCATTCACTTTAAGACTTAAGTAAAAAAAAAAAAAAAAAAAAAAAAAAAAAAAAAAAAAAAAAAAAAAAAAAAAAAAAAAAAAAACAAGACGTACGTATATGCAGCAACAACTTCCTGAATGGGGCTGCAATAGCTCAGAGTTCATATGCGCTACTAATATGATTGTTTGCATGTTATAGAGTACAACCTCTTGGGGAAATAGTTTAACAGTTTCTTTTTAAAAATTAAATATATATATAGTCATTTTACTCCAAGGTATTTATTCAAAAAATAAGTAAATGCATATCTACACATATACACTTTATTTGTATTAACCAAATATGGAACTAATTCCAATATGAACTAATTCCATTATCTACTAATAGATAAATGGATAAACAAACCATGACATAGCCATACAATAGAATACTACTAACAATAAAAAAGTACCATGAAAATGATTATGCTGAATGAAAGTAGCCCCCCAAAGTTTATACTGTAATATTTTATTTAAATAAAATTCTAAAAATGCAAACTAACCGATTCTTATAGAAAATAAAAAAAACTAATGCCTATAAATTTAGGATGTAGTAGGCAGCAATGGGTTGAAATTGAATTAAATCCTTATCTTTCACATTGTACAAAAGACAACTTTGTATATGAGAAAACTCCTGAAAGTGATGGTTATGCTCATTGGCTGTAGTAATGTTTTCCCAGTTATATACATATGGCAAAACTCATTCAGTTGTATACTTTACACACATGTGGTTAATCATACTTCAATTATACCTCAATAAATAAGTTTAGTATATAGAAAAAGATTGTAAAAGAAGAAGTAGAATGGGTCAAATAACAATACGGTATCCATGGAAATTCAAATCAATTTCAAAATAATAATATAAAATTTACAGTAACAAAGATTGAACAGAGGGCTGGGGTTTTAGCTCAGTGGTAGAGCACTTTCCCAGCATGTGTGAGGCACTGGGTTTGTACATATAAATAAAATAAAGGTATATTGACAACAAAATATTTTTTGAATATTGAACAAATACACCAAAATCATTGAAATGGCTGCCAATAGAAAGGTGAATGATGTAAAATTTTAGACAAGTATATATCAATATAAATATGGTCTTGTATGAAAGAAGGTTTGTTAAAAACCTATATGACAATTATCAGGGAAATATGAATGTATTTTATTCAATTTCAAAATAAAATAATAACAAGTAAATCTTTGTAATTTGGAAACTTTCTATTTCTTCCAAATGTTGAAAGGAGTAGACATGGGGATGAGCGTTGATATATTTTTTTAAAATACATTTGAATTTCATGCAACAAACATTTATTTTATATAATGGGCATCATGCAGAGGTCAATGGTGCATGCGATTGCTATAGTTCCTGATTATTTGAGATTTTATTTGAGTACAAAAAGTACAGTGTGAAAATGATCTTTCTTGTTGGAGGACAATGTCACTCCAATTTTTTTCCTGCCTGCAGTTTCATTTGTTTGCTTTTTACATAAGCTGGTAAGTATGATATTTCTGTTTTGACTTAAACTCATTACTCTAAAGAAGCTGATCCTGATGGCCTTGTCTAAGTAACCTAACCTACACTTTGTGCTTCTCCTTTCTCTTTGCCTGAAGCACTGCATCTTGGTTGCTTCTTTACCTATCTTTTTGTGTTGCAAATTACACAAGGATGGGGTCTGCTGACTTAGAAACTGGCACACTATATACACACAACAGAATTAAAAAAAAAAAAAGAATTGTAGATGTGTGTATGTGTGTGTGCATGTGTATACATATACATATAAAAATTAATGAGAAATTTATAAATTCTTTATAATTAAACAGAGTTTGTAATATTGAATAATGCTGGAAAAAAACATTAGAGAGATCAAAGTTCTATTTATGGAACCATATCTGTATTTTTAAGCTAGGATTTTCCTGACCAAATATACTTTATCTGATTTAATGTTTTAATTAAGAATTGGAAATCTGAATATGAAGGAAATTTGGAAAGTTCTTATATTATTCTGCAGGCTTTTTGTAAATCCAATGTTTTTGATTATAAAAATTGAATTTAGAACTACCATATGCCATTCCACTTCTGGCAGATATAACCAAAAGAATTGAAAGTAGAGATTGAACACGTTTGCACACCCATGTGCACAGAAGTATTATTCACAGTAACTCAAAGATGGAAACTGTATAGCAGTATTATTCACAATAACTCAAAGACGGGAAAAAATCTTGAAGTCTATTGAGGGATGAATGGATTAACAAAAGGTGGTACATCCATAAAATGAAATATCATTCAGATTTTAAAAGGAAGAATTCTGACACATACTACACATGGATGAACTTTGAGGACATTATGAGCTTTTCACAAAAGAACAAATGTTTTATGATTGGACTTACATGAGGATATGATAAAATATTTGTTTTTAATAGTGAAGTAGACCAAACAGCACTTCTGAATGATCAAATTCAAAATTCCTAAATAGAGAATTGTTTGAATATAGAACTTAGAAATATTCCTGCATAAATATTTGGGATGCTATTATTACATTAAGAATCCTAGAATTTAAAAGTAAATCATATGCTTCACAGATTACGTATGCATTTGATGTGAGATATTCATGATTAGTTCTTCAACATGAATCTGCAAACTCTAAACAAAGATATAAACTACAAAGAAAGGTGCCCACTGTTCTACCTCCTTCAGCCACACCCTACCCACCCACACTTACCACCCCATTAATCCCTATCAGGGGATTAATATACTAATTATGTTAAGGTTCTCAAAACCTTGTCATTTCACCTCCAACTTCTTGCATTGTCTCACATGTGAGCTCTGGGGGTACACATCGTATCTGAATAATAATAAATCTCTATAAACAATGGATAAAAGACAAAGACATCTTTCCCTCCTAGCTTTGACTTGGCTATTCCTGAAGGGTGAAATGAGATAACCATGGAAATTTTGAAAAAATAAAATATTCTGATAAACATTTTTTTTTGTAGAGTTATTTAAATTTTATGTGTTTGACAACAAAAAAGTTTGAATTTTCATATGACTTATGGGTTTATACTTTTATATATCTGGCATAGCTGCCACATTTCAATTGAAACATATGGAAAGTTTCTGATTGAACACTTAATAGTCTTAAAAGCATTTTATTCAACAGAAATTCAATTACAATAAATGTAGTAGTATTAGTAGCCTGGCACTGGTATTATCTGAATGACTAGCAAAAAGATACTACATTTTGAAAAATGAATGCTTAATGATTTACATTTTATAATGATGAAAAGGTATGTCTCAACAGTGGTAATTTGCATTATAATAAATGCTGCCTTTAGAGGTAGGTGACATGGAGTAGAAGATAGATAATTTCATATTTATTTCAAGGTAAACAAATAACTCTGGTGGATTTTTAAAATATTTGTTGCCTAAATAATGTCTTAGTCCCAAATGTACTTTGAAAGATTTTATCTAATAGAACTGAGGAAAAAAATATTCAAATTTGAAACTATAAAACAACCACCTATTTATATTGTATTTAAAGAAATTTAAAGAAAGCTAGATATAAGTTCAAACCAGTGGTGTGGTAAGCATGGGATAAACCAATTTAACTTCCTTTTTGTAGGGAGACTATATTGGTCCCTGGTTTTTCCTGCAGTAGGTAATTATATTTAGGTTTAATCCATCCAAGTAAAAGGAAAGATGCCAACAAATAAAGAATAAATACAACCCAATGATGTGTGTTGTATATATATAGATGTATGTAAGGGAATTTGAAATTTAAAAAAAAAATACTAATTGTTTCATACCTCAAAGTTGCTGGCTATTGTCTGGGATGAGATTTTACACAGCCTGATGTGTGGATAGTCATATCTATTTCCTTAGGCTATGTATACATGAATAAGGCAACTGTACTTTTCTTATGTTCATGATCTTGGAAATTAATGATATTTTGTATCTGAACATTAGAAGGTGTGGAAAACAAATTTGTCTCTGCAAACTCTCTACCCTCTCTGGATTCTATAACTTTGCATGTAATAAACTGTCCATCAAGTATTAAATATTCATCTACCTAAGTACCTGGAGTATTTGGGTGAGAATTATAGACTACCATTTTATGGAACATCAATTGTGCATCAGTCATAAATTATTGATTTGTGAATACAACACTGACTTGGAGTAATTGATCTAGATCTTAGGAAAACAGAAATTTACAAAACATATACAAAACTCTCATTAAAGCTTATATTTTACTGAAGTAAGCAATAAACAAACTATGTAACTATGGATAGCCAGTGCTACAAAGACAAAGCAAGGTGAAGGAGAATAAAAGGGGGAAACTTTTGCTCATAAAGGGTTATTACAGAAGGCCTTTCTGATATAGCATTTGAACAAAGGACTAACTGAAGGAGCAAATCAAGCTAACTGTACATTTATCTTCAAACACAGAGAAAATCAAGTATAAATGTTGAGGAATGAGAGTGAATTTGGCATGTCCTAGGAAGAAGCAACAAGATAAATGTGATTACATACCTAAATAAACAATGGGAAGAAATTTAATATCTGATGTGAGAAATTTTGAAGTAGAATGCACAATACCTAAGGTCTTTTAGCTGTGTTGTCTTGGTCAAAAATATAACTTTGGCCTCTTTAGAACACATGTATTGTGTTTTCATCTGAAATTGAATACCACATGAGTTTGCACAAAATCTAGGATTCGTGAGTCAAAATAGTCTGTCTTCTACATCTCAGGTTTCAGACTACTGAAAATGTGTAGGAGTTTTTCATAATATTAATTTTAAGAGATAAGATTTTTAGGCACAAGATGCTATTGAAATATAAAATAGGAACATCTGAGTAGCTAGAGAACGAATATACTCATTTAAAAAGAAACAACAATAGGAAAAATGAAAAAAAGGAAAGAGAAGAAAGAAGGAAAAAAAAATAGAACTTTCTAATTATATGAATTAGCCAAATAAGCATAAAGACAGCAAAGTAAGTGGACCTATGAGGAAAAGGAAATCTGTTTAAACACAATACTAAATTTAAAACAATGTGTTAAATATGGCAATTAAACAAACACTAATACTATGATATCTATTTCCTACATAAAGGTTTTTGAGAACATGAAAAATCTTTGCTTTCATGGAACTTGCAGACTAGTAGTGAAAAAATGAGATAGTACGAAAAGATAAACATAATGATTTTAGATCAGCAAAAAATGACTTTTTAATATGTCAAGCCATACCTTTTGGGCAATTTGTTCAAACAGTTTATTCTTCACTAATTGATGTATGAAACAACATATTATAATAGAAAGAATAAAATGAAGCTATTAAACAGAAAGTATACTATAAAAAGTGTCATAGATTAAAATGAAATAAAAGTAATTTCAATAAATGTAAGTGGAATGGAATTAACAATTACTAGATTTTTCAAAATGAAACTTTCCATATGAGAATATACAATATTCATAGGTGATATAATAAATAATTAACTTTAAAAACAGGCAAAGAGTAAGAGAGTGAAACATAAACAAAAAGAAATATGGCCATACTACTAAAATTAGAAAGAATAGAAAAATAACAAAATTTATTAAGAAAACTATTTATTGAGAAATTATAAAATTAAGTACAAGAAGAAACAAAAGAGTTGAGAGTTATTCTCTTTGGGAAACAGGAATCAACAGTTTCCTATGTTTCATTATAAACTTTCCCAAGAGTGTTTTTTTGTTGTTGTTGTTTTTGTTTTTGTTTTTATGTTACTGGGTATTGAACTCAGGGGCACTCAGCCACTGAGACACATCTCTAGCCCTATTTTGTATTTTCTTTAGAGACAGGGTCTCACTGAGTTGCATAACTCCTCACTTTTGCTGAGACTGGCTTTGAACTTGCAATCCTCCTGTCAAAGACTTCCCAGGTGCTGAGATTACAGTCCTGTGCCACCACACCAGGCTGTCCATACTTTTGAGATTCCTAACAAATATTTATTTATTTATTTACTTATTTATTTAATCATTCTAAGTTGTTATAAATGACAGCACAATGCATTACATTTCATATTACACATTTAGAGTATATTTTTACAAATCTCTGGTTGTATGCAAAGTATATTCACACCATTTGTGACTTCATACATGCACTTAGGGTAATGATATCCATCTCATTCTACCATCTTTTTTTTCTTCACCCTTTTGCCTTCACCTTTCTCCCCATTGACCATTCTAGTAGTGTTCCTCTAATCCTCCTATGCTCCCCATCCCAACCCAGCTGTGAATTGGCCTCCTTATGTCAGAGAAAACATTTGGCATTTGGCTTTTGGAATTGGCTAACTTCACTTAGCATTATATTCTCTAACTCCACCCATTTACCTGCAAATGCCATGATTTTATTCTGTCTTATTGCTGAGTAATACCCCATTGTGTGTATATACCACATTTTCCTTATCCGTTCATCTACTGAAGGGCATCTAGGTTGGTTCCACAGTTTAGCTACTGTAAATTGTGCTGCTATAAACATTGATGTGGCTGTGTCCCTGTAGTATGCTGTTTTCAAGTCTTTTGGGTAAAGACCAAGGAGTGAGATAGCTGGGTCATAAGGTGGTTCCATTCCAAGTTTTCCAAGGTACCTCCATACTGCTTTCCATATTGACTGCACCATTTTGCAGTCCCACCAACAATATATGAGTGTGCCTTTTTCTCCACATCCTCTCCAACATTTATTGTTTTTTGTGTTTTTAATAGCTGCCATTCTGACAGGTGTAAGATGAAATCTTAGAGTGGTTTTGATTTGCATTTCTCTAATTGCCAGAGAGGTTGAACATTTTTTTCATGTATTTGTTGATTGATTGTATATCTTCTGAGAAGTGTCTGTTCAGTTCCTTGGCCTATTTATTGATTGGTTTATTTATTTATTTATTTTTTTTTGGTGTTAAGATTTTTGAGTTCTTTATATATTCTAGAGATTAGTGTTCTATCTGATGTATGGAAAACTGGAAATCCATATGCAATAAGATGAAATTAAACCTCTATCTCTCACCACGCACAAAATTCAACTCAAAGTGGATCAAGGATCTAGGAATTAGACCAGAGACACTACAACTAATAGAAGAAAAAGTAAGCTCTAATCTCCAACATGTTGGATTGTTGTTGTCCGAAGCAACTGCCGCTTGGAGCAACGAAGCCGCAGGAAGAAGTTCAGAGGTGAACTGGAAACAAACAGGCTTTTTATTCTGATAACTTCTCTCTCTGGCTCTAACAACGACTTTAACATGCACCACACACCACCAAAAAACCCACACACCAAATGGCGCCTACCCGATCTGTAATCTCGGCTCAAGTCTCTCGAGATCCCAGGCCAAGTCCCGTGAGACTACGGAAGGCGGCAATGCCCAAACATCTTCATGGCCCATAGTCAACCACAATCTTAGCCATCTCCCCAAACAGAGCTCCTGCATTTCCTCCCTTTTGTTTTATAAGTTAGGATGCTCTAGGACGCCTATGTGCAACCAACATTCTTACCCGTCATCGGATAATCAAGGCTGTACCCTTGACTCCTGTCTTAGGTTGATATGTCGGCCACATGAGATTGTCCCGTGCGACTATGCATGTCTTAGGTTGTCCCCCTCTGGGGATCTTACCCGTCATTGGCTAATCAGCCATCCAATGGAGCCCTTCAGGTTCGACTGTGTATGATGACTAACAGCTTCCAATTGTGAGGAGATGCTGCGGCTTTAAGGCGACAAGCCTTTTGGTGACGAGCCAAATTGCATAGCATATCAAATTATTTAAACAAATCAGCTGCCCTAAGTTCCATCAAGTAACACACTGAATTCTCTAGACAAATAACCGCAAGGCATTGTCCCGTAAAGTCCCAAACAATGAAAGATCAAAATGTCCATTTTTTATAACACGTTGATGTAGGAGGCCCCATGCATGTAGAGCAGAGGCCACACTGTTGGTGAGGTTGTTTGATGCTTGAGCAGCAGGGATGCTTGTGGCGACCACGATCCCTGCAGCTGTAGCAGCAGCTGTCTTTTTTATGTCTAGACAATGTCACTGGCAAATCTTCAGGGCCCACTACCTAGAAACTCAAGCATCAATTATTAAAGGAAAGGCAGTGTTATTCCAACACTGAGTCAAGAGTCGAGTTGACAAACTAAAAAATAGAATTATTAGATTAGAAAATTAAAGTTGATTTATGCTCATACACATTGTTGTTTGAGCTCTCACAAACATAAGCTGGCAAAATATGATATTCAGAACAAAACAAAGAAAGACTGAGGGTATTTACTGTATTAAAGATAGATTAAAGAAAAGCTGAAGGCACTTTGGAAAAATAATTTGTTAGCTGGAACCCTCGAGTCTCTGCATACACAGCAATGCTTTACCTGTTGAAATTAATAATTGAAATTAATCAGTTATTAAATAAATGAAGTTAATAACAAATAAATAACCTTATGTCAAAACACCAAAATATCAGGTTACACAGCACTAGTCATATTTTTCGCTAAAGAGAAGTCTCAGGGACACCTATAAATCAAAATTGAAGGTACCTTCATTTATTAAATTATTTACCTAAATTTAATACTCTTAAACTTAAATGAATTAAAGTTATTTGGATTCATATATATATTTTTTTTCATAAGCGCTTTGTTATTTGTGACGTCACACTGGACAGACGCACAAACATACAAACATATATTTGTGACGTCACATTAACATGAAATGTAGACAAATGTACAGACATAAAGACATGTATAAAAAGAAAAAAAAATACAATTGTGTGCACACTAAAGAGAGATCTCCTCGTCCCGGCCAGGAGGAATGACACTTAAGTTGTGAAATATTTTGAAGGACTCTTTTAAGGGAATCATTCCATATCTTCATCTTGGTTCTCTTGATTTTGTACCTTTTTTATTAATCTTGATTCCTCAGCAACTTTATCTTGATCCTTTTGATTTGGTACCTGCTTTATTAATTTAGATGGTATCCATATTGGAGAGATTCATGCTTTGGAAAAACACAAACAGATCCTCTCCCCCAAATTAATACTGGATCTGTTCCCTTCCATGTACCTGAAAGAACATCCTTTCAGTAAACCAAAGGTTTATGTTGTTGGTGTGGGTTCCAATGTCTGTCTCCAGCAGAATAACCATTAGAGTCTAAAGTTAAAAAATTTAAGGTAAACAGGGCAACTGCAAATCTGTCCCTAGGATTTTTCCAATTTCCTTCTTTTTGTTTTAATAACATAACTTTCAGTGTGTGGTTTGCTCTTTCAATAATGCCCTGACTGTGAGGATTGTATGGGATGCCTGTTTTATGGGATATATTAAATTTTGCACAAAACTGTTTGAAAGATGAGGACGTATATGCAGGGCCATTATCTGTTTTAAGCATTTTGGGGATGCCCAATGCAGCAAAAGCTTGCAAACAATGAGATGTAACATCTTTAACTTTTTCTCCAGAATGTAAGGAAGCAAAAATCATGCCTGAGCATGTATCTATGGTCACATGAATAAATCACAATTTTCCAAAACTTGGCTCATGAGTAACATCCATCTGCCACAAGTGATTGGGCATTAATCCTTTAGGGTTAACACCACAATGAGGATTGGGCAAATGTGTCATACAAGATTCACAATCTTTTACAATTGTTCTGGCTTGCTCCTTTGTGATTTTAAACCTACACTGCAAGGTGGTGCTATTGACGTGAAACTGGGAGTGAAATAAAGTAGCTTGCTGGAGCACTGAAAGTATAAAGTTTGTTTGGGTAAGGGCAACAGCCTTTTGATTACCTTCATGGGGGTGACCAGGAAAGTTTGTATGTGCTCTAATATGCCCTATGAATAGTGGTTCTTTTCTTGCCCACAAAAGTTCTTGTATTTGATAAAACAATTTAAAGGCTGGAGTATGAGGTGCTATTGGTCCTGCTATCTCTAATTTTGTGATGGCATATACAATATAGTCGCTATCTGAAAAAATGTTCATAGGCTGCTCTCTAAACTTTTTCAGAGCTCTTACCACAGCTTCCAGTTCCACTAGTTGAGCTGATTTGTGTGCAGTTATGTAAGTGATATTTTCTTTTTTAGTAACTACTGCAGCAGTACCATTTGAGGACCCATCTGTGAATACATTTAATGCCTTAGGAATAGGTTGATTTTTTATTACTTGTGGAAATATAATAAGATGATTGATACAAAAACGTAATATAGGAGACTTAGGAAGATGATTATCAAAATTTGCAGAAGTAGAGCATCTAGCTATAGCCCAATCATTATCATTGAAGCATAAATATTCAATCTGTGACGATGAATAGGGAGTAATAATAGTAGCAGGGTGAATGCCAAATATTTTAGTAGAAGTCTTAAGTCCTTGAAGAATAAGTTTAGCCACCATGGAGGTATAAGACTCAATTATACTTTTAGGAGAGATGGGCAAATGTATCCATAATGAAGGCCTTTGTTGCCAAAATACTCCTGTGGGTGTATATTGTGAAGAAATAATAATCAATATCAGTGGTTGAGTTAAATCACATCTATCACAATGAGCTCCTTTGATGGCTTTTTCTACTAACTTTAAAGCTTTCCTAGCATCAGGAGTCAATGTTCGAGATGAAGATGTATAAGGGTCCCCGCAAAGGATGTCAAATAAAGGTTTTAGCTGGCCAGTAGTGAGGTTTAGTGTAGAGCGAAGCCAATTAATGTCTCCCAGTAGTTTTTGGAAATCAGTGAGGGTGGTCAAATGTTCTTTATTTATTAAAATTTTGGGGGGTCTAACAAAGGTATCCATGATTTTAAATCCTAAATACAATATGGGAGATCTGGTTTGAACTTTTTCTTCTGCTATATATAATCCATATTTTTTAAAAATTTTCTGCCACATCACTGAATATATTAAATAAGATTTTTTGATTAGGGTGGGCCAGTAAAACATCATCCATGTAATGTAGACACATGAGGTTTGGATATTTATTTTTAATGGGTTGGATTGCTTTGTCCACATATATTTGGCATATGGTGGGGCAATTAGCCATTCCCTGTGGTAGCACTTTCCATTGATATCTTTTATTAGGGCCATTATTATTGATAGAAGGAACCAAAAAAGCAAACCTGAGGGCATCCAGAGGATGTAGGGGAATGGAAAAGAAACAATCCTTTATATCAAGAGTAATAAGATGGAAATATTTTGGAATAGCTACAGGATTAGGAAGTCCAGGTTAAGTAGGGCCCATGATTTGCATGGTTTTATTAATTTCTCTAAGATCATGTAACAATCGCCATTTTCCTGATTTTTTCTTGATCACAAATATGGGGGAATTCCAGGGAGAGGTGGAAGGTTCTATATGTCCTGCTTCTAGTTGTTCCTGAAATAATAGGTGGGCTGCTTGTAATTTCTCTTTAGATAGGGGCCACTGAGGGACCCACACTGGCTTATCAGAAAGACATGGTATTTTCAAAATTATTTTCTCAGTTGCCCCAAAGAAAAATATCTTTTTCCTTTATGATAATGATTTCTTTTAGGGTTAAGCTTACCCTGTATTTTTGATAATGATTTCTTTTAGAGTTAAGATTACCCTGTAGATTTTCACATTTAACACCTGCAGGCTTGGTTGCAAGGTGTACTCCCATTTGTTGCAAAATATCTCTTCCCCATAAAGTAACCAGTAGGTTAGGTAAAACATAAGTCTGAAATGTTCCTTTATGCACTTCAGCATCCTCCCATTTTAAAATTACCACACTTTTCTCTGGAAGGTTATTAAATCCCAAATCTTTTAAAGTGGTTGAAGCTTTTTGCAGAGGCCAGTGCTTGGGCCATTGCCGTAGATTAATGATGGAAGAGTCAGCTCCAGTATCTATTAGTTCCTCTATCTCTATTCCTTGTATTTTTATTTTACACATAGGCCTCCTTGAACAATCTTGAACCCAGCAAGACATGGGTCTCGAATAAGTGGAACAAAATCATCTATTGTTCCTTTTTTGAGGCATACTCATTGTAAATGAATTATGTAAATTTGGAAGGAGAAGCAGCTGAGCAATTTTATCTCCTTGATTAACAGAACTTATACTTTGGGGTGAATTAAGCATTATTTTTATTTCCCCTTTGTAGTCTGAGTTTATTACACCTGGGGTCACTTGCAAACCTAATAAGCTTTTAGGACTTCACCTGAGAATAAGTCCTACAGTCCCTGAGGGAAGAGGTCCCCTGACTCCTGTGGGAATCAGTTGAACCCCCATTTCAGGTGTTAACACTATTCGGGTGGTGGAACAGAGGTCTAATCCTGCATTTCCTCCTGTTCCTCTGGCGAGGGAGTGGATGGGTAGTAGGGACTGTGTCAGGGAAGCATCTGAGTGGATGCTTGAGGATACTTCTCCTCCAATGTCCCGTATATTTGTGGGGCCCCGGCATTGGGCCCTGTGCCCCGTTTTTTGAATTCCTGAACAAATGATTTCCATGGATGTCAAATTTTGAATGGCATTTATTGGCCCAATGATTTCCCTTTTACACCTGGGGCAGAGGCCTGCGGCACGGTATGAGCTTGGTCTTATTTCTCTTTGGGGATTTTGCCTAGAATAGCCTGATTGATTATAATAATTTTGCCTGGAATATCCTGATTGATTATAATGTCTAGGTTGAGCCCTTGTGAAAGTTTTAATGGCAGCATCTCTCATAGCTGCTGCAATCATATTCCCTGTGACAATAGCGTCATTTATATCTTTACATAGTTGTATATATATGGAAAGATCCTTTTTATTTCTCCATGGCCTGATGGCTTCCTGGCAGTATTTATTAGCATTTTTGTATGCTAATTGAACAACTCATGGAATAGCTTGATCAGCATCTCCAAACAATCTACCTGCAGTTCTCAAAAGTTGATCAGCAAAGTCAGCATATGGCTCATTAGGTCCTTGAATCACTTTTGACAAGCTACCTTGTAGATCCCCAGGTCCTTGTACAGTTTTCCATGACTTTAAGGCAGCTGCGTTTATCTGAGCATATACTCCTGGGGTATAATATTTTTGAGCTTGTATGTCTGCAAATTGCCCTTCTTCTGTGAGCATTTCTACATTATGGTCTCCAAAACCTGCAGCTACGTTTCTTTTAGCTGTTTCTATACGAAGTTCTTGAAATTGAGATTGCCAAACCAAGTATTGTCCCTCACTTAATGTTGCTTTACATAGACTTTTCCAGTCTGAGTGGCTTAAGCTAAAGGTGTTAAGGGACTCCAGCATACTCACCCTCACCGTGAAATGAGCTTGGGATCCATATGTCATTATTGCCTTTTTTTTTTTTTTTGGAGTGAAGCGGTGAAACTGGGGTGATAACCCACTGGCGTATAGTTAAGCAGAGCCAAGCAAAAAGGCAGAAAAAAGTCCCTCTGTCCTCTTTCAGCCCCGCGGCTTTCCTTTCTCGCCCCCTAGCGGCAAAGCTGAGCAGAGCCGCTACACAGCTATAAAGGGGTTTTCAAAGCTCAGTACCCAAGGGCACAAAGAGTAATTTATTGTTAACCCCAGGGCTTTGCAAAGAGCCATCATTAGATCTGAATCTGCCCACACCAGTCTTTACTTCCAGTTCCTTAATTTCATTGTCTCTACCTGAGTTTTGGGATCAATGTTGGATCATATTTCGGGTTTTCCTTATGAGTTGTATGACCAGAAGTAAACTATTTAACCTCTTTTAGGTTTAATTTACTCATCTGCAAAGCCAAGAGAACAAAATCTGTTTTACAGGATTGATATAAGTATTAACATTAGGTCGATGGGAAGTTAATTTAGTCTGTGGTCCAGCATTTGGAGCAAAGAGAAGACAAATGCTCAAGGAGGAAAATAGTCACAGTTTCTACAATCCTTGTTTCTATCATTGGCTCTGAGGCTGTCTTCCATATTTACAACTCTTCTAACACCCATTTCAGAAAAAAAAAAAAAAAAGGTAAAGAAAGTCATTATTGCCTCTTTGAGATTTTTTATTGTTTTGAAATCTACTGGCTGGTGGCCCCTCTGTCCATTTTCATATTCAAATACTGGCAGTTCCCAATACCCTCAAGAGTGCATAAGCGCTCAGAAAGACTTTTTATTTCTATTTATAGGGTATGCAAATGCCTAGTGATACCCTTCATATTTCCTTGAATAGATTCCACCCATGGGGGAGTAGAGGACACAAGTTCCTCCACTTGACGGTCACTTATCTTGGTCTTCCTTAATTTCCTTTTGTTCATTTTCTCAGAATCACTTTTACTTAATTCCTCCTCACTACTACTACTCTCATTGGTCCTAACTGACTCAGTAACATCCTGAGTCCCAGGTTCAATTGAGAGCATGTATCCTTGAACTATCTCTAATAAATCTTGAATAGCTTTAGCAGCTCGGATCTTTGTCATTTTTGAGCCCGCACTGATACTATCCTTACTGGTCCTAACTGACTCAGCCAAGGCCAAGCTTTCATGATTACTTTCACTTTTTTCCAAATCCTCCTCACTAATAACTGACTCAGCTATATCAAAAAATCCATCAAGAGCCTTGTACACTTGTGTCTGAGTTATTTTCGAACCCATTTTAACTGCTCTGACTAGAGACTTCTGCAAGGTTCCTCAGTTCTTACCTGCCGTGCTGATTCCCTGTCCGGGCCATCACCTGTTGTTGTCCGAAGTGACTGCCGCTTGAGCAACGAAGCTGTGGAAAGGAGTTCAGAGGCAAACTGGAAACAAACAGGCTTTTTATTCTGATAACTTCTCTCTCTGGCTCTAACAACGACTTTAACACGCACCACACACCATCAAAAAACCCACACACCAAATGGCACCGACCCGATCCGCAATCTCGGCTCAAGTCTCTCGAGATACCGAGCCAAGTCCCGCGAGATCCCGGACCAAGTCCCGTGAGACTATGGAAGGCGGCAATGCCCAAACATCTCCATGGCCTGTAGTCAACCGCAATCTTAGCCATCTCCCCAAACAGGGCTCCTGCATTGGATTAGGCCCCAAGTTCCTTAATAAGAATCCTGTAGCACAAGAATTAATACCAAGAATCAATAAATGGAATAGACTCAAATTACAAAGCTTGTTCTCAGCAAAAGAAACAATCAGTGAGGTGAACAGAGAGCCTACTAATTGTGAACAAATTTTTACCACATGCACGTCAGAGATTCCTAACAAATTTTATGTATTGGTTAAAATATTGAAGATGTTTTAAAGTATTCTATTGTAAAATGTTCCCAAATCTTAATCATTTTATCATGACAAATATGAAGAAAATATTTAAACAAATCCAAAAAATATACTTTATTCACATATAAAAATTTTGGTATTAACAAAATTTGGAAAGGTACCGTATTCTCTGATTACAATCCAATGCAATTAGAAATAAAACATTTAAATATATAATAATCACAAAAAATCATAGACTAATATCCCATAGGAAATCCACATAAAGATTCATTTAACACTTATAAATAATTAATTCAATCAATAATATAAGAGAAATTTGTGCATGGCAGTTATAGTCTGTTCATAGGAAATGTATAACAACCTTACAATGTCTTGTAAGGTGACACCTCATTCATAAATAAACATGAATTTAAATAATGATATCTCCTTTTTACGTATTAGATTACAGAGGTTCAGAGCTTTAATGCAGAGAGTTGGTAAGCAAAATCTCATGAAAAAAGTGATGAATATTTAAATTGTCTCAAGATTTTTTTAAATAAAATTTAGCAATATTTATCTAAACAGACACAGGACTTCCATTTCTACATATCATTAATATATTGAACCAAGTATTTAACTACTAGTTAACTAGTATGTTCATTTAAAAATATATTATACTATCATCATGTAAAATAAGAAAGATAAATTTTGCTAATACCTATCAGTATAGTACCCTATAATAATCATGGTATATTCATACAATAAAACTACATTCAGCCATTAAAAATAATGAGATTAATGAATACTCATGGTCACCAAAAGTTCTCTAGGCATATCACCAACTACATAAACCAATTTGTGTTCCCTATTTGTTTTTAATAGAAAATAAATAGCAGGAGAAAAATGGTCGCAAATGGTGTAGATTTTTATGCAAAAGATGACATAAAATGGTTTAATTATATTAATAAAAGCAGACATCTGAAGTGGATGTTATTGTAACCTTTTTGTATTTAATATGTCAACCAATGAATGGACCCCACCATAAATAATATGGCATATTGATTTCAAGAGGTAGTGAAATTCTCAAAATGAATAGGATATCTCTCATATTTTTAGACTGATGATGAGATGAGAGATGATGTTCTTGATAGAGAAAATAATCATAACACATTTATTTGTGAGAAAGAAGCTTAAAGGGGGGATAAGATTAATAGGAAGCAAATTTCTAAATTATCATTACTTTTTTTAATAGTTTCATTATGATAAAGATGAGCATTTCTGATTTTTTAAAGATTGTCCTAATTCACAATACAGAAATTACTACTGTATTTTATATATGGCTAAAAGAGGTAAAATATATATATATATATATAATATATATATATATATCCCCCCCCCCCCCCCCCCCCCCCCCCCCCCCCCCCCCCCCCCCCCCCCCCCCCCCCCCCCCCCCCCCCCCCCCCCCCCCCCCCCCCCCCCCCCCCCCCCCCATTGGTATATATATATTTGTGGAATACCTATCATATGCATGTGTTCACTTACTGAGAAAAGATTTAATGAGTGTTTATTATGTATCTGACATTCTGGAAATATTTAGGATTCAGTGATCCAAAAAAAAAAAAAAAAAAAAAAAAATGCAGATGGGCACCATGGCACAGTCCTGTAATCCCAAGAGCTTGATGAAGCTGAGGCAGGAGGAACATGAGTTCAAAGCCAGCCTCAGCAACTTAGAGAGAGGCTTAGTGAGACCCCATTTCTAAATTTAAAAATATACAAAAAAAAAAAAAAAATCCTGGGATGTTGTTCAGTGGTTAAATGCCCATGGGTTGAATCCCTGGTACCAAAATAAATGAACAAATGATGAATGAATGAATATATAGAAGCATTTAATATGCCTCTGCTCAAGAAAGTGATATTCCAATGGAAGAAGAGAAATAAGCATATTTATAATAATACTATATCAGATATAATAGTAATATAGTATAACACCATAAATTCTGTGAGCACAGCAAATGCCATTGGTTAGGGGAAAACTCTCTAAGCTTGTAATGTTGAAGTAGATCCTTCAAGGAACTGGGTGTGTGGAATTAGGAATATTTAGGACAGGAGTATCCTTGGCAGATATAAATGCCAGTGCAATGGTTGCCAGGCAGAGGTATGCCTTTTGGATGAGATGTTCTAGGGGTGGTAAGGAGTAAAATTCAGTGAACAAAAAGAGTAGTAAAAAATGAGGTCAAAGAGATAGGCTTTGGGCCAAAAATACCTAAGCCATAATTAATTGATTAACTTGATTACCTCCATTAATGGCAATAAAGGAAAACAAAAGTTTTGCTAATCATTTTCCTATTTGTATTGAAAATTCTTATCAGTATTATAGTTTTAAACAAACATTATTAATATGTGGTTATTATGTCATCTGTAAAACTATATATAGATATTAACATATAATTTATTACCTACTGTTGCGAGCCATCCATGGGCTGTGTGTAGACTAGTGAATAGGAACATCTGGTGTCTGGGAACTTTTCGTGGACATTTCTTCTGTGTAAGACTGCCCAGAGACACTGTGAATTTCTATTCTGCTCTGCCATGTCTCACACAGCACCTGAGATGCGTGTGACCTGCCAAGATGCCAATCAACCTGCTACCTGCAAGACATTAGGGAGCAAGACTCTGCCCTTGAAACCTTATCCCTACCTTTGATGCACTCCCTTAAATAAACCACAGGAGCCATTTTGTTTTGTCTATTTTCAGCTTCCATGTGGACTGGATTTATCAGGGGCTCTGCTTTTGAAAATATATTTCTAACTCTTTGTCTTTTCCTTCTTTTTATATTATTATTATTATTATTATTATTATTATTATTTTGGTACTGGGGATTGAACTCAGGGGCACTCAACCACTGGGCCACATCCCCAGCCCTTTTTTTGTATTTTATTAGAGACAGGGTCTCACTGAGTTTGCTAAGTGCCTTGCCATTGCTGAGGCTGGCTTTGAACACATGATCCTCCTGCCTCAGCCTCCCAAGTGCTGGGATTACAGGAGTACGCCACCGCATCCGGCTGTCTTTTCTTCTTCACTAATTATTCTAGACTTTAATTTCTCAGGTGGCTTACACCCTCTTCGGCAGGAAGAAGAACCCCCAAATGAGACACTGGCCATCACCCCATAACCTACTTCTTGCTACTGAAAGAGTAGTAGCAAGAGTCCTTTACCTGAAAGCTTATCAGACCAGAACTCAGGCCCATTGCTTTTTAACATGATCCCCTAGTAATTCGTGCACTGCCTAACATGGGAAAGACTGCTGTAATATAAAGTTGGCTGCTTAGAACATATTTAAAAATAGTTTTCTTCCCCTTCTCAGGTTTCTACTTGATATTTCCAGGCCCCTGATGTAGAGGAACATGAGGTGTTTCCCCACCTTCGTCACCTCACTTCCATGTGATACGAAATGAATGAAAATGTATGAGTAAAATTTGCCACATAAAGAGACCTTTCTTAGAAATCAAAGAAAAAAGTCACTACTTGTGTTGTATGATTTAGCTATATCTCTAGTCGATTCAGTGGTCAATGCTTTCATCTAGATAGTAGTGAGATACAGAATCAAATGGGGTCTTGGCCTCAGGAGCTACTGCAGTGTGTTAAACTCCTGGGTCATCATATTCTTATATAAGGTTCACACAGTCCCGGAAAAATATATATATATATATATATATATATATATATATATTTTCTTTTCAATCAATATGTGTCAGCCAATTCACAATAGCTAGGTTGTGGAACCAACCTAGATGTCCCTCAGTAGATGAGTGGATTAAGAAAATGTGGTATATACACACAATGGAATTTTACTCAGCAACAAAAGAAAATAAAATAATGGCATTCACAGGTAAATGGATGAAGTTGGAGGACATAATGCAAAGTGTAGTTAGTCTCAAAAATCCAAGTACCAAATGTTTTCTCTGATATAAGGAGTCAGAGTCACAGTGGTGTTGGGTGTCAGGGTACTTAGGAAGATTAGAGGAGCACTAGAGTGGTCAAAGGGGAGGGCGGGGAAGGGAGGGAGATAGGGAAGTATGGGAGGGTGAAAAAAAAAAGGGGGAGGTATAATAAGATGGATATCATTATCCTAAATGCAAGATTGAAGACTTGAATAGTAAGAATATGCTTTATATACAAACAGTGTTATGTGAAAAGAGGCTCTATGTGTGTATTATGAACTGTAATGCATTCTACTAGAATGGCCAATGGGGAGGGAGGGGAAGGGAGGGGGCAAAAGGGTGAAGGAAAAAAAAAAAAAGATGGTAGAATGAGATGGATATCATTACCCTAAGTGCATGTATGAAGTCACGAATGGTGTGAATATACTTTGCATACAACCAGAGATTTGTAAAAAAATGCTCTATGTGTGTAATATGAAATGTAATGCATTCTGATGTCATTTATAACATCTTAGAATAAAAAATAAAATTAAATTAAAATAAAATAAAATGTGTCAGCACTGAATAAAATCATCAGTGATAACTATTTTATGACATTCTGTTAATGCTTAGGACCATAAACTCCTGCTTGGTTTCTCAAATATTAACAAAACTATTCCTGTGTTCCTAGTTCCTATAACTGATTTGAGCTCCTTAAAGTGTGTCACAAGCATTGACCTCACATGGATTTAAAACTAAGAATATTTGAATAAGTACACACATATATGTGTGTGTGTGTGTATATATATATATATATATATATATATACACATACATAATTTATACATATGAATGTATATAAATAGATCCATAGATCACTCTATAGGAGAAACAATTTTTAAAAAACTTTTAAGTCAAAATGATAGTGCCATTTTCAATCTTTAATATGTTTCTTTGAGGAAAGTATATCTTAAAATGAAAATACATCTTCTTCTCTTTACACCAAGTTTTTCTGTAGAAAATTGAGGTAGACTCACTGGGGTTGCTTAAAGAATAGTTTCACTGGATTAGGGTTGGAAACATGATTTTTTAAAGTATAAACAGGAAACTGCAGATAAGTGATTTCCACGGATGATTGACAAATGTTTTCTGCTTTACTGGAGCAATGGAGCTTTAGTTGGTTTTCAAAATAACAAATAATGGGAATCTTCTGAAGAGAAAACCTTTTTATATGCTTGGATTAACACTCATCTCTGAAAAACGTCAGTGACTTCAGGATTAAGAAGACAACTCGGTGGCAAAGTGGTTCATTCCAGAAATGTTCCAGGAGCAGAATACACTGGAAAAGAATAACAGAGAGAAGAGACATCATAGATATAGAAATATAATAATAATTATTTGTTGGAATAAAATAGTAAAATATTTAATCTGGAATTCGTAGAATCTGAGGTGTTTTAGATATTTTTTACATCTTTTGTGACTCATCTTGAGTGCTCACTTCATTTGTTTCTACAGATGAATGTTAAAGGTTCTTGTTGACCAAAAGTATGCACTTTGTGCTTCTTGAATAGTGTAATAAAAGTAGATGAATGTAGAAATTTGGATGAAAAGATATTGTTGGTACAGAGCTTTGACTGTGATTAGTTCTTCAATGCATATTTTATTTTATTGAATTTACTATATTATCTAAGGTGTTCCAAAGATGACTTGTCAGTTCACCCTCTTGATTGGAATGTTAAAAGGTAACTTTCACTGATTAAAACTCACAAAACACAACGTATGTAATCCAGAGAGGCACTTAATTAATTTATAGTGAGAGACATTACAGGAGGTAGGTCAAACATTTGTGTTTGTCTAACCATTAATTTGTTTTCCCTACAGACAACCTACATGGGAAGAAAAATTATCACTAGGAGATAGTCCATTCAGCATGAAAATAAGGCAAATGGATTCAGGCATCGGGTTCACATATTTAGTAGCATGAACTCTAGAGCTCCATGAGTCCATCGCAACACATTTTACCACCATTTTCTCATATTTTCAGACTTAAAAAATCTTGGAATGATCTATGATCCTTATTATTTTCTCATGGCCTGTAAGAATTTCATTATCTTGTATCTTAAATTCTGTCTCTAAAATAAGTCATGTGCCAGATTATCTCTCATAAATTCTTCCTATTTACCATTAAAGTCATTCTCATTTCTCAGGTGAACTATTCTGACAGACTACTAACCAAACTTTTTTCAATTTTGTAGGCTAACCTTAACTTTTCTTTTATTTTATATATCTAATTTTACCTATATTTATTTCCATTAAAAATGATCAAAATTAAACTTGTACTTTTTTCCCCTCAAATATTTTCTTATTTTTTAATTTCATGTCTTTACAATAGCATCAATATTTGTCACTACAGCTGGAAACATTGATTCATAATATTCTTCTCATTATCATCAATTATTAGTTACCATTTCCTCTCTGTTTTACCCACACAATCTGAGAATTCATGAACATGAACAGACATGTACACACACACACACACACACACACACACACACACAACAAACACAGGACAGTTAGCTATGTCAACTCTATTGTCAAATTGCCTCCATTTAAGACCAAGCTCAACCCCTTACTAGTTATATGTAATTAGTTTAGACCTGTTACAAAAACAATCTATTTTTCAAAATACTTCTTTGTGAATTTTGAACAAAATAATTACATTTATGTTTTGTTAGTATTTATTCTTGGCTTAAATAAAGTTATTCATTGTATTTTGTATCCAGCCATATCTTAGGAAATTTTTACTGTTATATATTTTGTCTGTAATTAGCTACTTTCTTCTCATGTCAACTGACAATCCACAAAGTGCCCTTATTACCTCTCACCTGGAATACTACAAGAACTGATTTCCTTTGTGTTCATTTCTTCTTCTCACTCAAATTCCCATTCAACAACTTCTGTATTTAAAAAAATAAAAGAAAATATGTAATGGTTTCAAAATAAGCAACATAGACCTTAAAATTTTACTCAAAGTTCTCAATGATGTGCCCCAAAATCACTTCTTTAATCCTTTGTTCTCTTTGCTTGCAAAGTTTAGCCAAACATAAAACCTGGTCTGATCTTCAACTTAAGTGAGCCTTTGTATAATGCTTCTGAATTTAGTAAAATTGCATTTCATACTATTCCTGGCTATTAAGGTGTAAAATTGATGCTGGGACCTATGCCATCCTTTAGTACTCAAGTACAAATTTGCTAAAGATACAGCTGAAAAATAATTGATGTTAAAGATTTACCTCTTAAAAAAAACTTCTTATGAAAATAGAAGTATCATAATAGTAAAAGAAGCATAATATCTCAATAGGCAATTAAAAAAATGGGACCCATACCCATCAACATGGCACAAATTTAATTTTTTTAATGTCAACAGAAAGAAACATGGAACAATGTTTACATTTGTCCATGGAAGTAAAAAATGAGAAAACAAGGTATTACCTAATAAAATCAACTATATACACAATCTACAACTCAAGAATTCCACTGTTAGTTGCATCCTCTAATAACATTCTTAGGAACATATGTCCCCATGTTCAAGAATGTTCAAGAATATATCTAACACCTTTGATCTATATAACAAGAACAATAGAATAACTGGAAATGAAGCACAAGTCCATTAGCAGTACAATGGCTACACTGATTGTAGTATATTTGTAAAATGAATCACTTTAGAACTATCTAAATTAACTAGAGAATTGTGACAACATAAATAAAGCAGAAATACAATGTACATTGAAGAAGCATGATAAAATAATATCTATAGTATGATTTTTATTTTTATAAAATTTAAAACCTGAAAATGAAATAATATATTATTTAGGAGCACACATGATATATAATAATATAATATTATATATATTATGTAATATATATAATATAACATTACATGATATATGCAATATGTTATCAATTAATAATATCAATTTATTTATATAATAAATGTAAGAAAAGTCAATAGAATTATAAAATAAAAAGAAAACATGTTATTTTAAACAACAATTCAAATTAATAATCACCACTGGGGATGGGGAATGACAGTATGTGATGAAGGAGAACTGTACTGAAAACCCCTGTGGGCATCAGAAATTTTCACTTAATATTGAATTCTGTCATATTAACAATTGTAAAAATAAAAGCAAGTGCACATACAGAACTTACCATGGTGTTGTGAAATTTTCTAAGATCACTACTGTTAATTCATTTACTCATCATAACCGAAACATAAGGCACAAATTACTACTTCTTCCATTCAGATAGAGGAACTAGGACACAGAGATTCACTAATGTGTCCAAGGTCACATTAGATAGTAAACAGCAGAAGCATAATTCAAACTAAGGCATCTTGGTCGACATCTCCGGCTCCAATCTAGCTCTGAGGCTCCAAACCTGGCTATTCACAGGAATCGCCAGGAAGCTTTAAAAATTCAGATGTTTGAGTGACAGCGTCAGAGATACTTAACTGTTCTGGTTTGCAGCTTGGATATTAAGGTTTTTTTGAGAGTTCCCTGCTCAGGTGACTTTAATTTTTAATCACGTCAAATAACCATAGCTTAGGCATTTCTTCATGTTAGATATATAGACACCTTGCTATCTTAGAAAAACCAGAGAAGGTGTCTAAAGTCAGTCTGCACCCTAATATATGGAGAGTCAGTTTGATATCAAATTCTGGTCTTTGGGTTCAAAGCTAGAAATGAAAACTGGACCCAGAGAGAATTTAAGCACAGGCAAGGCTTTATTAGGGATTCTGTTCAATTGAGAAGGGAGACAATACTGCTGGAAATTCTCAGTCTGGCTAAAAACAAAGCAAAGGGGAAAAGCAATTATGGCACCTATATATGCAGTAGGAAAGAACTCTATCTGTTAATGTCGTTGCATGTGGAGGTAGGAGTACAGGTTCACCTGCACAGTTCTTTTGTTTCTTCATGAATCCCATGTCTCTTTACCATCTTAATTCCGCACTTAGGAGATGTGTATTTAACTATGCTAAGAAGCTAGTGGTAACTGTGGATTACTTCAGCAAATATTCTACACATGTGTTTGCCTCTCACCACCTAAAATTCACCCTCATGTTCTGGGAGAGTCTCTAAGATTATTTTCAGAATAGAGCATGCCTTGTTTTGTCATGTCTAAGTAGCTTTGTATACAGGATTTTGTTTTGACTTCAGCTTCTTGGCATTTCTGCTGGCCACATAATCTCAGAAGACTGAGGTGAGTACCTAGCTTCCTGACTCCTGGTGTGTTATCTTTTTCCCACAGCCTTGAAAACTAGTTATCTTTTTAACTCCTGATTTTCTGCCATGGCTGTTAACATAAGACTGTGAGCTAGCATGACTGTCTTATTTTCCCGAGAGGTTTCAATCCCTTCATCCTCAAGTGTCCTGATTTCCATGGAGTATACTGACTACATCAAGGTTAAAAACAGAAAGCTATACCTGGGACTAGATTATTTGGAGTAAAAGCTACTGGAGCCAGCTGGAATATATTGTAGTTTCAAAGAATTGTTGGAGGCCAAGTGTAGATTATCTTTTTTTTTTTTTAAATATTTATTTATTTGCTTTAGTTGTACACAATGCAATGCATTTATGTTTACGTGGTGCTGAGGATCGAACCCGGGTCGCGCACGTGCGAGGCGAGCGCCCTGCTGCTAAGCCCCAGCCCCCAAGTGTAGATTATCTTGAAAGTTAAAAATGATCAGGTACAAATTTTACAGGGTCCTCCACACCTTTGTCAGTTTTACCTCAAGATTCTCTTGATAAAGATTGAAGAAAAATTCCCTAGTATTTATACCAGGGGACCAGAAAAGTAAACATTTCAAAATGCACCTAAAGCTCATATCCAGACCTGCTCACAGAAGGTACATTACCAGAGTCTGCTCTGATGTGAAAAAGGGCAATTAGAGAACTCTGAAAAAGACTTAATATCTCACACAATGGTATATAAAAATAAAGTGTAAGAAACATATCTCAAGGTTATAATTTGACTTGGACATTTAAAAAATGAGATGTAATAATTGTTTGGACAATATGTTCATTCCCTTCCCCCAAATTTTGCCTTCATATCCCCAGACTTCATTATAATAAGAGTGGATATAACTGAGAAAGCTGTAAGACTAAGACTCTGAGAAAGAATTTTTTTTTTTTTTTTTTTTTTTTTTTAAGAAATCCAGAGATGCAGCAAGGGAGAGGAGAAAAAGAAATCAAGGAAACTAAAGAACTTGAAGTTTCTGGCACCTACAACTTTAGCATAGAATAAACTAAATAGTGTTATAAGAAATATTGATATGACACTTATGCTAATAAACAAATTAGATTAATTCCTATTACTTTGTATATCATATCTACCTGCCATCAAAAATTAAAAATATTTTTAAAATCAAGGAATACAAAAAAAAAAATCCAGAAATAAAAATCATTCTGAAGAAATAAAGCAAGAATCAGAATCAGATGCAAATAAATCATAGATTTAGGAATTATTAGACAGCGGATTTAAAATAACTGTGACTAACATGTAGTGGGCTCTAGTGAAAATTTGTAGATGCATATAATACAAAATAGCAAAGGATTATTGTAGGAAAATAAATAGAAAGTATAAGAAATAATAAAAAGTAAATTTTGGAAATCTTTAGAAACACAGTATAAAGAAAATGAATATTAAATGATTTTGACAAACTTATTCATAAATTTGACATGACTAAGGAACAGATTGGTGAGCCTGAAGAATAGGCAAGAGGTATTTACAAACATCAAATGCAAACATTTAAAAAATATGAAGAAGTGGAACAAACTATTCAAGAACTCTGAGATGATTATAAAAGACATATACATGATGGGAATATCAGAAAAGGGGGCAGAAAAATTACCTGTGGTAATGGCTGACTTTTAAAAAATTAATAACAGGAAACAAACCAAAAATCAAGACATCTGAGAGAATACAAAGCAGAATAAATGCCAAGAAATGTACAACTTGTCATAACATATTCAAACAACAAAAATCAAAGGGTAAGACAGGGTATATTAAATAAATATGATTGAAGAAAGATCAGTGGAATAGAGGAATATAATTGACGGGCGGGAAGGGAGACCAGATAAGGGAAGAACAGTGGAATGAATCTTATCTAACTTTCCTATGGATATAAATGGTGATATATATCACCATTGAGTGAATATCACCATTCACTCACCATTGAATGAATCTCACCATTATGTGTATCAACAAGGCACTAATTTTAAAAAGACTTTAAGTAAATAAGTAAATAGCAGAAAGATCAGTAGAGTAGAGGGAAGGAAACAGGGAGGGAGGATGGAAGGGAAAGGGAAAGTACTGAATTACAGCAAATTGTATTCCATGCTTTTATAGTTATATCATGAATCTCGATGTTATATATAACTAAAAAGAACCAATAAAAAAGAAAAATAAATTCAGATAGTCCCTCTGAAAAAAAGTAACTGTGATTAATATGTTAAGGGCTTTAGAAAAATGTTGAGTTAAAAACAAAACAAAACAAACACCTATCATAAGATGGGAACAAGGATAACAGTTACAGTGGACTTCACACCACACAAGCAAGATGGAATTATAGTGAAATAGTATTAAGGGGGAAACAATGAAACAACCTAGAATTCTATGATCAGAATAATCATTCTTCAAAAGTGTAGAAGAAATAAACACTTTCTCAAGCTAACAAAAACTGAAGGAACTGGTCTCCAATGAACTACTTTGCAAGAAAAGTTAAAATAAATTCTTCAGAGAGAAGAAAGCTATACAAGTCATGAAATTTGATCGACAAAATTAAAAAAAAAAAAAAGAAGAGCATCTAAGAAGAAATCAATGAAGGTAAAATAAAAACAGTTTTTCTTATTTTAATTGACTTGAGAGATACTGTTTTTAAGAAATAAAAGCAAGGAAGTACTGAGTAATTATGGAATATAAATAAGTAAAATGTATGTCAGCAATGTGACAAGATGTGGGAAGGAGAATTGGGAATAGCCTATTAGAAGCTACTTTATTACCCATATAGTGGTGTGGTGTTTTTATAAAGTGATCTTAGATTAGTTGTAAATATTTACTGCAAGTTCTTGTGTATCCAGTAATTAAAAACTTGAAAAAGGAAGAAAAATATGCTGAGAGAAGATAAAATGGAATTATAATGAAATATTTCACTGAAAGAAAGAGAATTGAAGTTGTATTAAAAATTAAATCTTTGTGAAAAGTAAAAGCTATTAAGAGAATTAAAAGATAAGACACATAAAGAAGACAATATTTGCAAAACAAAATCTGACAAAGGACTTGTATGAAAAATATACAAGTAACCCTTAAAATTTAACAGAGTGAGATCTAATTAAAAAAATGAGTAAATGATCTGAAGAAGCACCATATCAAATAAGATAAACAGATGGAAAATTATCATATGAAATGATGTTCAACTTCATGTTGTTAAAGAATTACAAATTAAAATATGATTCCAGTCTATACCTATGTTCATAGGTAAAATACAAAAACAAAACAAAAACCCTGTATCTACCTAATACTAAGGAGAGATAGGAGCAACAGGAGTTGTCGTCCATGCTAACAGAAATGTAGAATGGTGCAGCTACTTTGGAATATAATTTGACAATTTCTACAAAATAATAACAGTTTTACAGTATGATTCAAGCCAATCTCTTCCTAAGTACTTACTCAATTGAGTTTATAACGTAAATCTCTACAAAAGTTATCAACAGGTGTCTTATTAATTTTTTGCATTGCTGTGACCTAAACACCCAATAACATGTTAGAGGAAGGAAAATTTATTTGGGGCTCATGATTTCAGAGGTTTCAGTCCATAGAGGACTGACTTCATTACTCTGGCCCAAACTTAGTTAGCACATCATGCTGGAAGGGCCTCGTGGAGGAAAGCCACTCAACTCATCATGGGGTCAGGAGGCAGAAAGAAAGGGGAATAGAGAGGGGTTGCAGGAAAAATAACACTTCTAGGGCTTTTCTGAATGATCCACCTTCTCCTCCCACCCCCCACCTACTCACAGTTACCACTCAGTCAGTCCATTCAAAGTAGGCTGGATTAATTAGGTTACAACCCTCATAATCTAATAATTTCACCTCTGACTATTATTGCATTAATAGGAGCTTTTGGAGGAGTATCCAAACCATAACTAGTAAGAAGATAAATATGCAGAACATACACACAATGAAATATTATTCAGTAAAAATAAATAAATGAAGTATGAAGCCATACGTGTATGCGCGTGTGCATGAGCATGTGTGCATGCACACACACACACACACACACACACACACAAACTGTAGAGAAAACTTAGGTACATTTGCAAAGTTAATGAACACAGCCAGACTTATGAGGCTTTCTACTCTGATTCCAATTCCATGGCATTCCTTAAAAGATAAAATTATACAGACAATAAAAATACCAGTGGTTACCATGGGTTTGGTTGTCAGGAAAGCTGGAAATAGATCATAAGGAAATTTTTAGCTGATAAAACCATACCAAATCATACTATGATGTCAGATACATGTTATTATGCATTTATCAAGATCCATCAAAATTAACTGAAATAAGGAATAAACAATATAAACTATGGTGTACCAACATCACTTATTAAATGTAATTAATGTACCATATTAATGCACTACGTTAATAATACAAGAAACTGTGGGAACAGCAAAAGGGATAGGAATTCTGTATATCGTCTGTTCAAGTTTTCTTTAAATTTGAAACTATTTCAAAATATTAACTTGATCAAATATGTTAGGAACTTAAGAACACATCCGGCCAAAAGACTAGAGAACTTTAACTCTCTGGTTGCCTCCCACTTCCTGGTAGGGAACTTGGTGTTCCCCTTATGTGTCGTGAGAACTGAAAGCACCCTAAGGATAGGTCAGGGGCTCCCCCAATGCGATTTGCCCATGCTCCTTATGTGTCCCTATAATTTCTCTGTTAATCGGCCCATGTCTTCTATAAACGCCGTCCATCTTCCTCAATAATCTGAGCTCGTGCTTTGACCAGAACTCCCTGGAGCGTCCCTGTGTGTCCTCCATCAAGAGGGCTGGCGTGGGCCTCCAGCCGGCTCCTACTGTTTTCGATCACGCCTTCACTGGGGCATGTTTTTCCCTTAGCCTTCTCCAGTGGTCCGGAAGAAGCTAAACACAGGTCGGGAAGAACTAAAAACCTCAGCAACTTAAACAAAACCCCCACAAAATAAAGTAGAATAAATAACAAATTATGTTTGTCATATGGAGAAAAATGGTCAATGTACATATGAAAGATTTTTAAAAAATATTTATTTATTTGCTTTTAGTTGTACACAATGCGTTTATTTTTACGTGGTGCTGAGGATCGATCGCGGGCCACGCACGTGCTAGGCCAGTGCTCTACCGCTGAGCCACATCCCCAGCCCTATGAAAGATATTTTTTAAAGAATTTTTTTAAAAGACATAATTAAAGTGAACTAAATTTTATTTTAAAAACAATAAGGCTCATTTTTTCATAAATCTCTTCCTGATTTTAACACCATTTAGTAACTGATATCTGACCAGGGTTTTTAGTAACCCTGATATCTGACCCAGGGTCTACTTTCCTCTATTTTGACAGCTAGGCAGAGTGCTTTCTCTCTCGTACCACTATCATTATTACATCAATGTCTTTAATCCTGTGTTCCTGCTGCTCTCTTTCATGTGGTGCTCCAGGCTACGGTTTTCCTCTATATTTGAACATGTTATGTTCAAATTTCCTTATAATCTAATTTACTCTCCACAAAAATGACAACAGCTAATTAGTGAGACTCATGTCTTCTATAACCCCAATGATGTCAACTATTGCCTCATTATATTCCTTGATTAGTTAGCTAACATTTTCTTTTCTGTTTGTTTGTTGGTACTGGGGATTGAACCCAGGAGTGTTTTACCAATGAATTCCACCGCAAGCTCTTTTTATTTTATTTTTAGTTTTGAGACTGAGGCTCACTAGGCTGGCCTAGAACTTGTGATCCTTCTGCCATGGGCTCCCAGTTGCTGGGATTATAGGCTTGTGTTACCACATGTGGCTTGTTAGCCATCTCCTTACTGATAAATTATTTTCAGGTTTGGCTTCTCCTTTCCTTTTATGAGAAAATTATCTTCACAAGTAGACATTTTGTTTATAGCAGGAAAGAATATACATCAGGGAAAGGTCATCAGGTATAGCAGTTCGAAGCCCAGGCTCTGGAACCAGAACATCTGTTGAATTTTCTCTTCTTTATGACACCAATCATTTGCCTTTGGAATAAACTGTCCTCCAAGTGTCTGTGTGTGCCACCTAAAGACAATGAATCAGTGGTAGGAAAGCAATTTTATCACACCTTGAGTCCTTTCTTAAAACATATCCTGTTTCTTCCAAAGTATGTACATATCATTTCTTTCAATAGAGGAAATATAAACAGCAACATCTAAAACACAGAGGACATTTTTTAGGGTAGGTACACATTTAGGTGAAATATGCCTACTTTTGAATTTTTAATTGCAATGTTTGGTAATTATCTGTTGAAGTTTCTTCAAGGTTTTATTTTCCTTCAAAGTAAAATCTGTTTCTTGATACAAGTTTCCACATTCTCTCTCAAGAAGTATTAATTTGATTTCTATTTTTAAAAAATCATCAAGTTTCTTCATTTTATGACCAGGAATGATAAAATATCAAGACATGTTTAAAACTCTCACATAGAAAATAAATATAAGGTCCAATTTTAAAAATATTCATCCTTAATTGCTACAATATTCTAATAATTAACACATGAAAGCCCCTTATTTCTGTGACTTAAAAAAGATCATTATGACAAAAATGGTACGTTGAACATTTTTACATTCTGTAAAATAGAACCCTATTCAATGTCTCTTTTATTATTCACTAATAAAATAATAACATCAAGAGACATTTTTGTTTATACATGGAAATAGAAATTAATAGACCATTGCAATCACAAATATATTCAAATATTCACTGAAATGAGAGATCATATCAAATATTCCAATACATATGTGAAGTAAAATATAGAAAACTACAGCATAAAGAGAATGATTCTGTGGCTGGGGAGGCTGAGGTAGGAGGATCACAAATTTAAATCCTGCCTCAGCAACTAAGCAAGGACCTAAGCAACTTGATGAGACTTTGACTCAAAAGAAAAAAAAAAAAAAAAAAAAGGCTGGGATGTGGCTCAGTGGCTAAACACCACTGGATGCAATCTGTGATACAAAAAGAGGTGGTGGGGAAGATAGAGAGAGAGAGAGAGAGAGAGAGAGAGAGAGAGAGAGAGAGCAAGCGAGCGAGAAATAGATTCTAAATAACATAAATTATTGGTGTCCTAATTAGAATACGATATATCCTATGCTTGTATAATTTTACCTAAATGGATACTACTCTCATGTATAACTAAGAACAACCAATAAAATAAAAATTTCAAAACTTATCCATGCTCTATCTATATTATAAAACCTGAATATATATTTTAATAAAATTTTCTGCAAAATTATATTTGCATACTATTCAGTTTGGATTATACAAATAAAATTGAAGTATTTAACCCATAAAGAATTATTTTTAAAAAGTAGTTATAAAAATCATGAGCAAATACAAACCACTTTTTAATAATGAAATTAGTAGCGGGGCACTGTGGTGCATGTCTACAACCCCCTTGGCTTGGGAGGCTGAGGCAGGAGAATCAGAAGTTCAAAGCCAGCCTCAGCAAAAGTGAGGCACTAAGCAACTCAGTGAGACCCTGTCTCTAAATAAAATTCAAAATAGAGCTGGGGACGCAGCTTAGTGCTATAATGCCCCTGAGTTCAATCCCTGGTACCTCCTCCACACACAAAAAAGAAATTATTGTAAATTAAGTCTTTTTAAATAATTAAGATATATTATTTTGTTACTAATGGCATATTTTAAGAATTACACAGTTAATAATGTAGATGTGTGGAATGTGTGTTTTAAATTAAACAAAGAAGCTTTTAAATACATATATTCATTAAATTGTTTCATTTTGCTTGCATATTTAAATTTTGACCTATTTGAGATTTTCATTCTAAATCTCATTTTAATCTAAGAAAAGGTATTCACATTATATATGAAATGTTCAGTGTTCCACATATACCTCACATGGTCATAAGATAAATGCCAATTTATAAGAATTTAAGTACCAACTATATGTCAGAATTCGAAATCCACCCTCACTCAAATAATAGTACAAAGAAAATCAATCTCTCTCTCTCTATCTCTCTCTCTCTCTCTCTCTCTCTCTCTCTCTCTCTGGCCTCCCTCTCTCCCTCTCTCTCTCCCTCCCTCCCTCCCTCTTTTTGGTGTTCTTACCCTGCTGAGTAGCATTGGAATATAAACTACATTGAGCAATTCAGTAAACACTACTCAATTCAGCAATCAGGACACTCTCTCTTGTAATTAAGCTTCTTGTTTATATAATCTGGCTTCCAACATTCTCCCCTTTTTTCCTGGTTTCAGACATCTTGATGCATGTGACAGGAGGACTTGCAGGACTTTATAGGGTGGTGAAAAGACACCCTCTCGTTTTAAATACATATTACATGCTAGCATTGCCCTTGAACTGTCTGCTCTCTACAGCAATGGTCCTTTTCCACTTGCTACTGCTCTAGGAGGATTCCTGGGACTAGGTAGAAGACATATGGCTGAAGCCAAAGTATATGGTTGGTACAAGATGACTTGCATCTCTTCTTTCTCAATTTGATCATGTCCACGGATTTTTCCCGGAAATTCTACCTCAGCAATTACAGTTTCCTGCAGCTTGGATATAATTCACATTTTCTTCCATCTAGTTGGTTTATCCTGAATTATGGGACCACTGAGCGCCACTGACATATTTGGGACATATCCCTGGTGAAATTCAACCAACTTTCTCATGAACTTGTTGGGAACACATGAGAGTTCTGGATTCCAGTCACACACCCAGGAAACCAGTTCTTAGCTAGACCTTAACCCTAAGTACGTTCTTCTACTCTGTTTATTCCAGTACCACGGTGGCATATGTGTATTTCCTAGTATCTCATACTTTTTCTCTAAAATTATCTTCAAGTTTTTGACAGTTCCTCCTCAGGAAGCGTGCAAAATTAAAAGCTCGAAACACATGTTTTTCAATATGTTATTCTGCAATTTCTTCCTTCCTATTATACTCCATAAAAGACTGGACCAGAAACAGCAGGTGATCCACATACTTTGTGATAAGAAATTTCACTCAAATATTTTATCTATTACCACCGAACTAAACTTAAAGGCAGGATATTTTCACAATGGAGAAATCGGTTACACAATAAACAATAGAACATTAAACCAAAGAGATTAGTTAAAAGTAAACTATAAAATCTGTATTTAGAAATAACACAGTGCGATGTTTTAAAATCTTTTAAAGTCTCTTTTCTATTTTCTCACATTAGAAGAAAAGATAATCAGTGCTCTATAAAAAGTTTCATGGTTAAATATACCACACTTAATTATTAAATTTTTACTAGCATTTAAGTATAGATGGAGGGAAGGAGGAGAGGTTGTGCATGGATATAATGCTATTACTTGATAGCAGGAGTCAATACCACAGTAGGCACAGTAGGGTGAGTGTACTTAACAACAATGCATTACATATCTCAAAATAGAAAAAGAGAGAGAGGAATTCTACTCTACTCACCATTAGGAATGATAGAAGTTTAAAGTGATGGATATGCTAATTACTCTTGAGTTGATCACTACCCAATGTACAAGTGAATCAAAACATCATGTTTTTACCTCATAAATAAGTACAAATACAATAAAAAATTAAAAAATATTTTAAAAGAAATTTTAAAATTTGAGAATCATTTTTCACCCAGGACATCCAGGATTTAAAACTACTATGTCAATACTAATGATTACATTTGATCACCAAACTAGAAGAGACTTATTTCACATCTGCTATACCAGTCTCATTGAAAATTCCCATTTGGTTGGTCCCCAACATAATGGATTGATGCTTTGGGTTGTCAAGAAAGGAAATCATGTCTTGAACAATACAAAAACAAATAATATTGACATATGTATGAGACATTATTTTGTTAGTTTCAAAATAATTTTCTACTAAATCACTGGTTTCCTGGTTTTCCTTTACATTTAAAAGGTAAAATTGACAAATGAAGTTAACATAATAATATAATTAACATTTTTTTCATCATTAAAATAATGTAAACTTTGAAAATTACTTCCTGCATGTAATAGTTCAGAGTAAAATCAAACTAAACAAATGAATTAACGTAGTGATCATTTTCTCATCATAAACTGAAAATTTTGCTGTTCATAATAGAAGTAGTCTTCAAACAGAACTAAAATTAAAGGATTTCTGAATTTATCACTTAACAGTTCTATTATAAATATCTACTGCTATTTAGTTTTGATTAATTGATTTTCTGTAATGTAGCTTCCACTTAACATTCTTGCTTCATTTTATGTAAAGCTTTTTGTTTGGATAAAAAAGGCACTTTTCAGTTTCTAGAAAGAAACTACAAAGAAGATAAATTTGTATTTGAAAAACCTATAGTAAAAAGTATTATATTTCATGTGGTATAATCACAAGCAGATGTTATCTTGCCACAAATAGAAAAATCATTTGTTTATTTTGAATGACTAATTGAGTTAATCAGTCAATATATGTTCTCACCAGTGTGAAATATCACATACAGATACAATACACAAACATAAACAAGTTAAAAACACAAGAAGTTTTTCTAATTCCTTATTTTATAAGGAATTAGAAATTTTTCCCTTTAACGTGTTCTTCTCCATATGCTTCCCTAACCTCATATTTATAAGATACTTGCATACATGATCTTTTAACTGATTTTTATCCAAATAACCTGCACAGTATTTAAATGTTATTTTCTTTGCACATATTCTCAAATTGTTAATTAAATGAATATATTTAAATATAAACAATACTATGCAATGCAATTAAATATGTAAATAAAATAAAATATAATGTAAAGAAAATACTTAGATAGTAAACCAAGGTCTGAGAACTAATATGTCTATTAAAGGCATCTTTGTGTAATTTCTACATTCACAAAGTCAACATTTGTGGTTACTTATTTGTATCTTTACAGTGTTTGGAGGATAAGATGTTGCTTATTTAGGAATAACATCTTCTAATTATTAATTTCTAAAATTCTATGTGAGGTAACTAAAAGATCAAAACAAGGGAAAACAATAGCAAAATCTCAAATGTAAAATATACAGAAAAATGATGGCCTTCTGAATCTGAGAAAAAAAAACTAATAAAGACAAATTTCTTAGAAGAGTAACTATTTATAAAGAAAAAAATTATAGATTTTTTAAAAAAAAAAATTATTCTAATTAGTTATACATGATGGCAGAATGCATTTTGACATATTATACAGTATATAACTTCTCATTCTTCTAGTTGTACATGGTGTAGAATTACATTGGTCATGTAATCATATATGTACATAGGATAGTAATGTCTGATTCATTCTACTATCTTTCCTATTCTCATTCCCTGTCCCTTTCTTTCATCCCCCTTTGTCTCATCCAAAGTATTTTTACTCTTCCCTAACCCTTACCCCCTTATTGTGAATTAGCATCCACATAACAGAGAAACACATTTGGTCTTTGTTTTTTTGGGGATTCAGCTCAATTCACAATAGCTAAACTATGAAACCAACCTCGGTGCTCTTCAACAGATGAATAGATAAAGAAAATATGGAACATATACACAATGGACTATTACTCAACCATAAAGGAGAATGAAATTATGATATTTGCTGGTAAATGGATGGAACTGCAGAATATCATGCTAAGTGAAATAAGCATATTAATGTTTGAGATTCATATGGCTTATACATTTGGAAGTGATTAAGTGAACAATTACTTATCCATTGTTATTTCTATCTATATTAGGTACCATGCTTGGGACATATGTACAGGAGTAAAAAAACAGGAAAAAATGCCCTCACGAAGCTTACATTCTAGCAGAAAAGGCTATATTATATGCAAAAAGACAATTGTGTGGTGGAAATCAACAAGACAGAATCGAGTTAAAATGGCAAGATGGACAAAAGCAGCATCCAGGAAAACCCTATAATTTCTGGTTATTAAAATTCTGAACAGAAAAAGAGAAGACATTAAAAAAGAGCAAGAAGAATGCAAAATGATGGTGATGACATAACATTCACAGTAGGATAAATGAGAAAGAAAAGGGAGTGTTAGGAAGCCGTAGTCAATTTTTCCCAAAACTATAGTTAAATCAGTGTGGATGTAGACTGAGAAAAGGTCAGTGTTGAAAGCAAGATGGAATAGATATGGGATGATGCATTTCCCTTTGCTGAAAGCAGATAAGAAGTAAATGCACCTAGACACCAGTGCTTTCTCCAAGAGGGAGTAGATAAGTACTCTTCAGTGAAACTTGGGTTGTGGCACAGTGAAAATGAATGAATGAGTGAAATAAATAATTTTCAAAATACCATATTTGTAAATTGGTCATATGTTCATGGGATTTTTACCTAATAGAGGGTAGAAATTTCATGCTGGGAAGATTTAGGCAGCCATTGTATCTACAATATTATTCCTACTAGTGTAATGGCAAAAATCTGGAATAAAACTGATTTGAATTTTAGCAGCATACATGAGAATAATTGAGAATACAGAAAAACAACAGAACAATGTTTATTGGAAAATGTCATGGCTTAATTGATTTTTTAATCTAACTATATTTCTTTCAAGAAATGATAAATGTTTGAGATAGATGTGTTTAGCTTGATTTAAACATTGCACAATGTATACACATATCAAAATATCATGAATTTAATGTCATCCTAACAGCCTGCTAAATAAAACATATTCTCTGCTTCTAAAAGAAGAAAATTAAACATTAGAATGGAAACTAAATATTGATATTGGTTGCCTTCTCAGAGTAGTTTAAAAATAAACTGTAAATTAAAATATGGAAAAGACAAAAATGAAATGGGAAGATTTCTATCTCTTTCTGAAGGAGGCTCAGCTCACCCCTCTGGGAAGTTATTGTATTTTCTATTTTTTTTCTGTATGGAATACATCCCCAAAATGTTTAGATAGTTGGCAGTATTCTCCTTGTCATTTAAGACTCAATTCAAGCACCCTTTCTTGGATAGGCTTACAGTAACCACCTTATCTAACTTTTATGTATTCTAGTCATTCTCCTAATATCATCTTGTGTTATTTTCCTCATTCCCACTTTACTATTGTGCCCATCTTCCATCCTGCCACCTCCAAAGTGGCATGCAAGTACTTTAATGTAGGGTGAATTTCTTGTGTACTCATTAGATGCTAAATAAAATTATGTTGAAGAAAGACATTTGTTTTTTACAGTTTTAAATAGCATGGATATAAAAAAGAAAATTAAAATATTAGTTGATATGTCTGTGGAGAAAGAGATGTTGAATTTGGGAATAAATAAAATATAATAAAGATGGCATAGAAAGGAGAAAGAGATATCTTCATTTACAAACTTCCTTTGTGCATGCATTTTTTTTCATAGACTTTAGTTTTCAACTTATTTAGACCCCAACTGCCAGATTGTATGGTAAGACTAGGTAATTTTGTAAGAAACTGACAAATTATCTTCCAAAATGGCTATGCCATTTTGAATTTCCACTTTCGATGAATAAGAGTTCGTAAGAGTTATTTCACATTCATATAATTGATGTTAGTCATGTAACATGACCTTTCTAATAAGTATATATATATACTTGTCTTAATTTGAATTTCTCTAGTGACATGATATGTAACATATTTTCGACATATGTATCTTAAAATGTACTTTTTAAAGAAATTTGATATGATGAAGTCGGGAATTTTCCTGTTTCTACGTGAACTTCCTGCTTGTCATCTGATGATCTGATGATCTCATTATTCTAAATTAATAAAACAAAAACTGTATATCTCAATCTGTCTTTCCCATTCAATCCATACAGATAAGTCTTTAATTTTTTTTTGTTTTAATTAGTTATATATGACAGTAGAATACATTTATGTACTGTGATATATCACACATAAATGGGGTATAATTTCTCATTTTTCTGATTGTACATGTTGTAGAATTATGTCAATGATTGGCAGCTCAATTCATAGTAATTAAACTGTAGGACCAATGTAGGTATCCTTCAATAGACGAATGGATAAACAAAATGTTTATATATATATTCAATTTAATATTACTCAACTACTCTTAGCATTCACTTTTAATTTTTTACTTTGATTTTCCATCCCTTTGCTTAAGTTACACATTTATTTCTCTCTCTCTCTCTCTCTCTCTCTCTCTCTCTCTCTTTTTATTTGCTGGGGATTGAACTCAGGGACACTTAACTGCTAAACCACATCCCCAGCCCATTTTTGTATTTTATTAGAGACAGGGTTTCACTGAATTGCTAAGTGCTTCGCCATTGCTGAAGCTGGCTTTGAACTCGTGATCCTCCTGCCTCAGCCTCCCAAGTGCTGGGATTACAGGCCTGCGCCACCATGCCCGGCTACCCATTTATTTCTCACATATTGTCTACTTTTATTCCACTAGCATCCATGCAATATTAATCAAAGTTATTTAAATTCCCAGCCTAGTAATTAAAAAACCTATGACATATCTGGGACTGGTTCATTCAAATGTTTGCCTTCTTGCTTCATAAGATTCCTTTTTTTTTTTTTTTTTTTTTTTTTGTGGTACCGGGGATTGAACTCAGGGGCACTCGACCACTGGGTCACATCCTCAGCCCTTTTTTGTATTTTATTTAGAGACAGGGTCTCACTGAGTTGCTAAGTGCCTCGCCATTGCTGAGGCTGGCTTTGAACTTGCAATCCTCCTGCCTCAGCCTCCCAAAGTGCTGGGATTACAGGCGTGCGCCACCGCGCCCGGCATGATGATCTCATTATTCTAAATTAATAAAACAAAAACTGTATATCTCAATCTGTCTTTCCCATTCAATCCATACAGATAAGTCTTTAATTTTTTTTGTTTTAATTAGTTATATATGACAGTAGAATACATTTATGTACTGTGATATATCACACATAAATGGGGTATAATTTCTCATTTTTCTGATTGTACATGTTGTAGAATTATGTCAATGATTGGCAGCTCAATTCATAGTAATTAAACTGTAGGACCAATGTAGGTATCCTTCAATAGACGAATAGATAAACAAAATGTTTATATATATTCAATTTAATATTATTCAACTACTCTTAGCATTCACTTTTAATTTTTTACTTTGATTTTCCATCCCTTTGCTTAAGTTACACATTTATTTCTCTCTCTCTCTCTCTCTCTCTCTCTCTCTCTCTCTCTCTTTCTCTCTTTTTATTTGCTGGGGATTGAACTCAGGGACACTTAACTGCTAAACCACATCCCCAGCCCATTTTTGTATTTTATTAGAGACAGGGTTTCACTGAATTGCTAAGTGCTTCGCCATTGCTGAAGCTGGCTTTGAACTCGTGATCCTCCTGCCTCAGCCTCCCAAGTGCTGGGATTACAGGCCTGCGCCACCATGCCCAGCTACCCATTTATTTCTCACATATTGTCTACTTTTATTCCACTAGCATCCATGCCATATTAATCAAAGTTATTTAAATTCCCAGCCTAGTAATTAAAAAACCTATGACATATCTGGGACTGGTTCATTCAAATGTTTGCCTTCTTGCTTCATAAGATTCCTTTTCCTCATCTTTTAGGATGCTTTGCAATTACTGTAAGTCAGACATGATATATAAGATATTGGGAAACAAAGTATATATGATTTTAGTGTAAATTTTTTGTTTATTTTACTAGGGGTTTCTGTTATGCTTAATGCTTAGTATGACTGTGGGAATCAGAGGTATCTAATCCTTCTGGTATCCTTGTTTTTGCTTCTACTATTATATATGAGTTTTCCTAAGAATTCCTACTTAGATTGGGTCTGATTTTTGAAGCTCTTACTCTTGTAGCCTAATGTTACCAAGCCGGAACCCAAATGGTAAGATGACGAAATAATTTGTAAGTGAAGCATCACATAATTTTGTGATTTAATGCTTATCTGTTAGTGGACCTGTGCACCTCAACTATAACCTGTAGGATTTCTGTTGTTTACGTACCTAATCATTTCAATCTTCCTATATGAGATATGAATACTGGAAGGGTCTGGGTCAAATATATGCCTTTCATCAAGTGGGATTAGCCACAAAGGGCTCTTTCCACACTTTTCACTAGAAATTTATGGGTTCATGAAAGTTAAACACAGAAAAGGATGTAAAAACTACAAATTTTTTCCACCCACCAGATTACTTTCATGTTGTTCTACTGTATGTATCATTTCTGGTTTCCTGCTAGTTAATGACTCCTGAAGTTTCTGCTCCCTGTAACCTGATCTTAACTGTAGTTCTCTGGATTTTAATGTTTCTCCTGATTTTGTTGGGGTAGTCTACCCTGAAATGTCATATCTTTGAAAGAAATGTCATTGATTTTCATTTTATATATCTTTTTCTTCTAGTTGTTGATTTTGACAGAAAGGGAAGGATGATTTCCAAACTCTTTACATGTTCAAACTGAAAAGGAAGTCCTAAATTTCCTTTTAAAAATTACATTTAAATAATACTTGCAAACATTATATTTTTTACTCATGGCTAGTAATTCACGTTCTACCATAGAACAGGTATAAAAATAATTATTATTTAATTTCTGTAACACTTGAAATTATGCATTAATTTATTTGCTGATTATTTAAAATACCTTCTGTTTAAAAAATGAAGTTCCCATGATTTTTTTTTCTGATAAATATTCTCACAAAGAATTCAGCCCTTTTTTAATATATGCATATTATCAAAAGGTAGAAGTGACATCCTGAGCAATTTTGTCAGTTAAAAAGTAAACAAACTCTGTCACACAAAACTGCTTCTAGCAAGAATTGCACTAGTTTTTTCTTGTTCAGATATTTTGCAAATAAAATGAATCAATTGAAGAAACATGTTTAGATAACATCTGCTTTCTTCAACTTGCATAGTCTGAAACAAAGAGTGTGCTAGAGTCTTTCCCATTAATTGTTCCCATTGTGAGTGAATTACCCTGAATAGCCAATATACTTTATTCAACAGTTTCTCATTAAAACCAAAGCAGCTAAAGTTTGTGGGCCATCATTTTCTATGCTACATTTAATATGCAAACTAATTTTGAAAGGCAAGAGGCACCTGCACCACAAATTTCAAAGGAATTTGCATAATAAATATAGTACAGACTCAAAGCTTGCCTTGTAGAGGACAATGACAGATGTGTAAGCAGTTTTGTGTGATAGTCCTGCATAACAAAATTTGCTCCAGATTTGAATTTCAGGGTCAGAGTAGGACAAGTAATCTATTATAGGATAAACATTTCATGTAAGCAAACATTCTATGTTAAAGCATCCAAGATTTTGTCTCCATATAAACTGATGGGGGGACGCTCTTCTCTTTTATCTAGAAATCTTGTATTCTCCACTTGAATATTTGACTGCCTCATATTTGAAGATAAGAGCCTTTTCAACCTGACAAGGGAGAGGGCGCTAAATTTCGAGCTTGTCCTTTTTCCATTTAGTTTATTTATTGTGGTTACTGTTATTTATTCTTCCTGAAAATTGTATCAAATACTTCTCATACATGTGATTATGGTATTTATAAATATTAATAAACAAATGAAAACTACTGATCAATATGAAAATATATCCACTGGCTTTTTCCACAAACTATGTTAATGCTAAAATGTAATTGACAATCTAAGCTAACTTTTAGGATAGCTCAGAGAAAGGTTACTTTTCCTAAAAAATAACTTGTCAAATGATTGATTTGTGATTCAGAGATTTATTAACCTCATTGTTAAAGGCATTGAACACCTGGAATAAAGTATAAGCAATGCTCTATATTTATCTAATGTAGCTCCAGGTAAATTAAAATTATAAGCCAGAGTAACTGTGGGGAAATCATTTCCTTTTCTAGAATTATGCCTAAGTATATCGGAATTTAGTGGTGTCTAACAAGTAGACTCATCATCAAAAACAAAAGATCCCTTTCCACATGCACAGTGTTTTGCTCAGCTGGAAATCTCTGTATTTCTACTCTCAGAACCCCACAAAAAATCTTCAATAGAATAGTTATTTGATGAGACTTTTAAAATGGTATAAGTAGAGGACAGATACTACTAGGTTTTATAATCCAAATTGTTAACTCTAATCAATTAAATATAAATTGGGATCACAGTAAATCAGTTGGAATTGCTGATAACTGCTGATAATTATGGAGACAGATTATATAACATCCTAAATAAAATAGAAGTTGATTCTTCTTTGGGATCAATGCTCTTAAGTTGGTGGCAAAATTACACAAACTCCTAGTGATCTTGACTCCTTCCTCTTGACCTGTCTGCTGTCTTTAGGGTTTGCTAGATTGAACACAGCCAATCCACATCCAAGTAAATAGGATATAGGTACAAACAAAGTGGGGTTTGGTTCCTGCTCAGCTCTCTTAAAAATGATTTTTGGAAATTGACACGTGATTTTCCATTGACATTTCTTTTGCATAAAATCACATAATTGAGTCTTCACATAATCATACTTAATTAGCTTGGAATTTCATACAAGTATCAGAAGACCTGAATAATCTGGGTGTGCCAAAGATATATCAAGGTTTTTAGTCTTGAGAGAACAATGCATGATGTCTTATATCAACAAGCAACTGTCTTCCATGACTCACATCCAGATTATGTCATTTTAACAGATGTAAAATTTGTACTTAATTATTGGATTGAAGTGATGCCTCCATTTTTTCCCGGTTTTGATCCTGAAAAAATGTATTTAAATGAATCTTGGAATTTTATACAAGTATCAGAAGACCTGAATAATCTGAGGGTGTGCCAGAAAAAAAATTATATATAGTCAAATTAATTGTTTTAATGCTGCTTGCATGTTCAAAATCAAAAATTAGAAATTTAGAGAAAAAGTACAACAATGCATTGCCCTTCTATTAGGCACCCGCAAAAATTATTTTCATATGTACATATGTATGCATGTATACATGTGACCTAATTGTTGGGCCGAGACTCCTGAGGAAGACAGAAGACAGAAGACAGAAGAAGGAAGAAAGAAGAGAGAAGAAAGAAGCTCTAATCTTTCTCTTTCTATCTTTCTTTTTTAAATACCAAGAAGAAAAGCTCGCTTTACAAAACTACTGTTAGAATTCAAAGGCCTAGTTTGAAATTAGTAGCATTAAAAGTATACTCATTGTAGTTTATTTCTTTTTTTCTGTTAGAAAAAGGAAATTGTAGCAAAAATAGTTTTCAAAAATAATAAAATTCAAAGAATTAAGTAATAATGTGATTTTTCAAGTGTTCTATATTTCAATTTTTGGGAGGGGAAGGCATTGCAAACTCTCTAGATATAAAAGTGGAACAAAGTTGTTGTCAATATGAGTATCTCTTAATTGAAACTGAAATTTAATTAAGAGGACACAAAATCAGCTACCATGTTTTTAATGAAATCCTGGAGGTTTTACATATAATCAAAAGAAAAAGAGGGCAAAATTACAAGTGCCTTTATTTAAGTATAAACAATACATCCTGGTCATGCAAATGGAGTGAAATCATTGGGCTACACTTGAATCAAGAGCTATTTATAAAATGAAATTATTCAATTCTTTCTCCTCCTGTCACTCAAGTAGATGTTATGATTGGATTCTTGGGCAGTACAAACTAGAGGTTTATTTGATTAAACTGAGACATTCCAACAGAATATTTAAACAGAATATTCAAACAGTTTTGCTTCAGTGATCTTGTATGAAAGAATGTAGTTGGTAGATATCAAAAATTCTATATAATTGAAATAAAGGCAAAATAATTCAGATGTATATTTGTTTAAAAACCTGGACTATTTTGAGTTTTGATTGTTAGCACCAGGAAAAATCAAGAAGTTTAAATAGCCCTCAATAAATACAAGTAATATTTCTCAGAGTTTTAGGAAATCTTAATATATTAGGCAGAGAAGAAACTACCTGCAAAATACTTATTCACATTTTTGTGTAAAAATTCTAAGTGCTAAGCAAGGTAGTCTAAAACATAAATCTCAACTGCTCAAACAATTCTATTTTATAAAGTAGCTATAAAGAATATGTAATAATATATCATTGTAATAATAATATATGTAATAATATATCATTGGACAACTAATAATATAATGAAATATTAATAGATGAAGAATAAATAGTTAAAATGTAGTAAAAGCATACTGAAGAACTAGTTAGAGGCCTGTAACTTATTTTAACTCAATACTAATATAATATCAAATAGTGTTCTCAAATTATGAAAATAACTGGGTGAACTGAATTTCCCAGAAGCAAATCTCTTGATATTATGTGATATATTTTATGGAAAGCACTGAAATGAGAGAGTGAGTAATGTAAGAGAAAAGCTTATGATGAGTAATTGTTCATAATGGACATTTAAAAACTGATGAAAATAATAATGATGGAGCATGAGAATTTCAGTAACTTTTTTTTTTTTTTTTTTTTTTTTAAGGAGACAAAACCTTGGCAAGCAATATGTCAGACTTTCTTTTTTGCAGTTTTATTTTTCAGATTTAATTTTCCCAGAATTGTTCAATTTGAAGGGCTAACTGTGTCTAATAGGGATTGTTTTAATTTAGAAAAGGATATTTGGTGATTTGCAGAAAGCCGAATACTTTAAGTAATTCTAGAGAATTTGTGACAAATTGAGAAGCTCATCAAACAGATTACGACAAAAGGTTTTATTGTGAACAACTAGTGATGTCTTACTAATAAATTTTGAGAATATCAAAGGAAGTAATATAAATACATTATAAAAATATTAATACTAGTCTTGACATTTCCATGGGACTTCCCACAGTGAAACTGGAGGTATTCGTGAGCTGAAGAAATTAACAGAATTCCATGTATGTTTTTCAATTGTTGCATTTCTAGGATACCTTCCTCCATACACACTTATTTACACTGAGAACGACCAAATGAAGAAAAGACAAAAAAAAAAATAGACATATATAAAGAGAAAGGAAGTAAATGTATGGGAACAGAATTTTAATATGTAAGTCATTATATTATGTTTAAAATAATAGTTATTCATATATAGTACAGCATAAAATATACTTTTTCTCAATGAGGGATTTATGGGTTTTGAAGCTAAGGAAATTTTCTAAGGCAAGTAAGTATCTACCCATGAACATTTACTAACTTATCTATAGTTTTCTATTATATCAGAGTACTTTGCAGTTAGCATTATTTTAAAATCAATTCCAAAATAAAAAAAAAAACTAACACAATCTTTGAAAAAATATTGAAATTATTTTTAAATGAACTCAACATATACCCAACTCGCACAGTAATGAATTTTTATAAAAATAAGAATAATATTCTGTATCTTCCCACAGTCATGAAACATATTTTGGAGAATGTTTTGCCTTGATATGTATACTCATATATATCTTTGCCTATCTACACAAAGTCTTATTTTTATCACACAAAATAAAGTATACTCTATGTATGTTTTTTAATGTAACAATCTGTAAAATCTTTTTCTATGAATTAGTCTGTAGAATTGAATTGTTCTTCCTTATTATTAGTGGTTTCATTGCATAAATAAAAAAGAAACAAATTTGCCATTTATTTATTTATTTCATCACTGAGGATTTGAATTTCCGGAGTTTCTACCACTGAACTCCATCCTCAGCCCTTTTTAAATTTTAAGACAGGATCTGCAAATTGCCCAAGCTGGCCTTGAACTTTTCTTCTTTGTCAGCCTCCCCAGTCAGAGTCACTGGGATTACACATGTGTAGTCTGCACCTGCATTTGATTTTTACTTTTCTGTTGAATGTGTCCACACAAGTTTTTCATAGCATTCAATCATTATATTTTCAGTACCTGTAAGACCTGTAAAGAAATCTGTAAGGTCTGTAAAGAAATAACAGTAGGTTTCCTGAATTCTCAGCTTCTGTCCACAATTTGCTTGTCATTTCCACAGATTTCATCATTATTTCTCTTATACTTCTTCTAATGTTTGTTAATAATTTTCTTGCATCTTATGCAACCTCCACTAAGCTGATTTTACTGAAGCCAGTACTATAAATGCCATATTACTTCCAGGTACCAAAATCTGTAACACTTTGTATTGCTAAGTAGCAAATAAGCCCAAACTATAGTGACTTAAAACAAGAATGAATGTGTTTATCCATGAGGGGTTCATGTCTAAGTCTATCCATGTCTATTGTGACATATTAGCAGGGCATCTATATTTGACTCTATGGTTCCAAAGGGAAAAGAGATAGGTTAAATCCCAAGACAAGAGCACTTTTCAAACCTGTGCTTTCATTATGTATCTTAACATCCCATTGTTCAAATCAAACCGTGGTTTAGTCCAAAGTCAAACTAGGATGTATGTATTTAATTATAAATATTTAAATTTAAAATTAGACTAATTAATAATTATTTTAAGGCTCCTGAAATTTATATTTTGTTTTTAAAAGTCTACGCTCAAATATTAGAGAATAAAATTCACATAGTCTTTCTTTTATAACATTTTTTATTTTTATGTATGAATCTTTGCTTCTTCTGGAATATGATTAAAATAATTTGAACTATAAATTTTATTTTATCCAAATGATTAGTCAGTTGAGAGATTAACACGTATGAATTACTTAAAATGCCCATGAATAATACTCAAAATATATATAATAGCTTATTATTAAGATTTTATCATAATTCATGGCTATTTTTGTTGTGCCACTTTATTTTTTATGATTTATATTAAATACTTTGTATTATTTTATTATGTACTAGGTTATACCTAAAAATAATGTGCATGAAAAATATATATTTTATAATTAATGTTATGTACTGATGACCAAACACTGGTAATAGACACATATTTGTTTTGGACATCTATCACTTTTGTTTGCCATCATTTTTATCTTATTTTTGTTGGTTTATTTGATATATCATGGAATCCTGATTAAAAATAGAAATCAACCAATTCTTCATGAGAAGTAAGTGAGTCTTTGCAGACACCTATTTAATCTTGGTGCAAAGGCTTGTCTTTTGTGATTCTTTTCTCCTAGACACTGACAATCCAGTGGAGCTGACATATAAATGACAATGATTTGGTAACAGTTGTGGTATTTATACAAGACACCATGAAGTCACCAAGGAACAAAAATATCTACATTTTCCATGCAGAAGAATGTAGTGGATTATTAAGGAATGTGGTATTTCCACTGAAAAATTTCTAAGCAAAATTGGCCTAAAATAGAATAAAACACAAAAAAAGCCATGGCCTCTTCAGGAACATTTGATAATCGAAATTTTACTCTTTTTTTTTTTTTTTAAACTTATGGTTATAATAATTGTTTTTAAGGCAAAAATATAGAACTTTAGTTATATATGCATTTATTACTTGTCTTAATACTTAGGAGAAACACTTAAGAAAAAATATGGATTTAAAAAATGTATTACTCATACCATTCCTTTCTTTAAAAATTGATTTTTCATATTCAAAAATTAAATTTAAAAATTTAAAAACATAGACATCATTTTGTAACCATAAAAATGAGAATATTCTATTCAAATAATAATTTATTTACAAGTACAAATATAATTTTAAACTCTTTGATAAATAATTAATTTACTTACTGTAGTTCTTTTTTAAAAAATTCCTATTTATTTATTTTTATTTGAAGTTGTTGTATATGACCGTAGAATGCATTACAACTCGTAATACACATATGGAGCACATTTTTATATATCTGTTTGCATACAAAGTATATTCATGCCATTTGTTTCTTCATACATGCACTTAGGGTAATGATATTCATCTCATTCTACCATCTTTTTTTTCTTCTTCATCCTTTTGCCCCCTCTCTTCCCCTCCCTCCCCATTGGCCATTCTAGTGTTCCTCTAATCCTCCTATGCTCCCTGACCCAATCCCACTGTGAATCAGCCTCCTTATATCAGAGTAAATATTCAGCATTTGGATTTTTGAGATTGGCTAACTTCACTTAGCATTATATTCTCCAATTTCATCCATTTACCTGCGAATGCCATTATTTTATTCTCTTTTATTGCTGAGTAATATTCCATTATGTATATATACCACATTTTTTTTTATCCATTCATCTACTGAAGGGCATCTAGGTTGGTTCCACAACATAGCTATTGTGAATTGTGCTGTTATAAACATTGACGTAGCTGTGTCCCTGTAGTATGCTGTTTTTAAGTCCTTTGGGAATAGACCCAGGAGTGGAATGGCTGGGTCATAAGGTGGTTCCATTCCCAGTTTTCCAAGAAATCTCCATACAGCTTTCCATATTGGCTGCAACATTTTGCAGTCCCACCAGCAATGTATGAGTTCTTAATATATTTGTGCAACCATCCCCACAATCCACATTCAGAACATTTCCATTACCCCGTTAGAAATCCCTCATCCATTTGCAGTGACTCTGTATTATCCACACACCCTCATCTCTAGGCAAAAAAGTAGTCTATTTTCCATCTGTACAGAATTTCTATTCTGGAATTTTCATATAAATGAAATTACATCATATATGGTTATTATGTCACTTTTGCCCAAAGCATTCAAGGATCATCTATGTTATAGATGATATTTAACCCTGTCTTCTTTGTCTGACCAAAAATATTCCACTGTAAATATATACCACAGTTTGTTTTTTTCATCAATTGAAGGACATTTGGGTTACTTCCACCTTTTGGTTATTATGAATAATGCTGCTATGTACCTATATGACTATACAAATAATTTCATTTCTCTTGGGTAGAAAGTCTATAATGGAATTACCAGGTCCTGAGACAACTCTAAGTTTATCACATTGGAATACTGCCATACTGTTTTTCAAATCAGCTTCACCATTTTACCTTCCCACCTGCCTTGTTTAAGCATTCTAATTTCCCAATATTCTTGTCAGAAATTATTATTTTTATAAAAATTCTAGTGTGTGAAAGTAATATATTTTGTGGCTTTGATTTGTATTTCTTTAATAGTTAATGTTAATAATCATATTTTAATGGGCTTATTGACCATTTTTGTATCTTCTTTATGTAAAGTTTCTATTAAAACCCTTTACCTATTTTTAAATTACCTTTTTTTTTTTAAAAAAAAAAAAGAAAAGCTGACTATAGTCAACAATTTACAGTTGACTATTAATTCAACAATGGACTGTTGAAAGTAATGTCATAAGAGCTCTTCTGGGCTCTTTCTTTAGTTCTGTTAAAATTCTAATTGCTTTGCCACTTATCTGATTACTGCCATTATCATGGATCTATGAGCACCCTCTTAATTGATCTCCATCATGTCCTCTGTTGTTTTGACAATGACCTTTAGATGTGTAATTCTCACACTTTGTTCCAAACAAGTTCAGACCTTTCAGAAACAGCTGCAGAGCTCTTCATTCTTAGGGTCTGGCTGTTTCTTTCACAGGAAAGAATTTGTAAAATACAATGAAAGTAGAACAGCTAAGGCAGCCATGCAACCCACTTCTTCTGTAGTAAATTACCCCACTAACTCAAAGTGGCTAATGCACCAGGCATTTCCCTTAGTCTCCTTGACTTGTACCTCCACGTACAGTGGTACATCAACCCTGTGAGTGAGCTTGAGTATGCGCAGAATGATTCCCAGTGTTCTTGGTTGCCATGCCTCATGTAGACCTTCTCACCTGAGTCAGGACCCTGTGGAAGAAGGAAGCAGATGCCCTCTATGTTGAGTTTACTGGGAATACAATTTCTGTCACACAGAGTTGGGAAAACTAGAAATGCTGGCAATTGTCCTCTCGTGGGCTGGCAATGCATACTGGGAGTTGGTGAAAGAGGGCACTCTTCTTCTTCTGATTCAGAGTTGAGCACCTGAAGTAGTGTCCACATGATGGAATATAGGGGTCAGAGGCAGGGAATGAATGGACTGTTTGCTCACAAATGTATGGTTTGTATTGAGATTTCATGAATATATAAGTTTCCTAGGTCTCTTATAAAAAGTACCATAAACTTAGTGGCTTAAAACAATACAAATTTATTCTCTTAATGATTTGGAGGCTACAATTGCAAGTTAAAGTACTGGGGCATTGTCTTTCTGAAGCCTCTTAGGGGTGGTGATTTCCTGCCTTTTCTACCTTTTGGTAACCCCAGATGTTCCTTGGCATATAGCAGCTCATTCAGTTTCATCATCACATTGCATTCTCCCTGTGCATATCTGTGTTCTCACATCATCTGTATTCATTGGTTCATTCTAGTTATACACAACATTAGTATTTATGTTGACATAATTATAAAAGCATGGAATGTAATTTGCTCTAATTCAGTCCCCAGTACTTCCCCTTTCTCTCCCCTCCTAACTCCCCATTTCTTTCCCTTTATACTATTGATCTTTCTGCTATTTACTTATAATTATTTTAACTAGTGTCTTGTGGATATACATGATGGTGAGATTCACTGTGGTATATTCATATTCATATGTGTACATAGGAAAATTAGGTCAACTTCATTCCATTGTTCTTCCCTTATCTGGTCCCTCCTTCTTTTTCCTTAATCCTCTTTATCTACTTCACTTATTCTTTTTTTTTTTTTTTTTTTTTTTTTTTTTTGGTTGGTGGGTACTGGAGATTGAACTAAGAGGCATTTGACCACTGAAACACATCCCATACCTATTTTGTAATTTTTTAATCTACAGACAGGGTCTCACAAAGTTGCTTAGTGCCTCATCATTGCTGAGGCTGGTGATCCTCCTGCCTTGGCCTCCCAAATGACTTGGATTACAGGTATGCACCACCTTGCCCAGCCATTCTTCTATTTTGATGGAATTTCACCCTTCTTTTTTTTCCTTTCTCCCTTTATTTTGGAGAAATGTCATAGCAAACATGCTACCTTTGATTTTGGGGGTCTGGTTTACATCACTTAGCATGATAGTCTCCAGTTTCATCCATTTGCCAGAAAATGCTATAATTTTACTTTTCTTTATGGCCAAGTAATACTATATTGTACATGTATACAACATTTATTCATCCATTCATCTGTTGAAGTGTACCTAGATTGATTCCATAACTTGGCTATTGTGATTATTCAGTTATAAACATCGATTTGGCTATATCCCTATAATATGCTGATTTTAGACCTTGGGATATATACTGAGAAGTGGGATAGCTGGGATATATGGTGGTTTCATTCCTAGTGTTTAAAGTATCTCCATACTGCTTTCCAGAGTGGTTGCATCAATCTGAAGTCTCACCAACAAGGTGTGGGTGTACCTTTCCCCCCTACATCCTTAACAGCACTTATTTTTTATTTTTATTAATTGCCATTATGACTGGAGTGAGATAAAATATCAATGCAGTTTTATTAATTATTTATTTATTTTAATTAGGTATATATGTTAGGAAAGTACATTTTCATTCACTGTACACAATTGCAGCACAACTTTTTATTTCTCTGGCTGGACACGATGTAACATCACACCCCATCTGCAGACTTACATGTATCTCAGATAATGATGTCCATCAAATTCCACCATCTTTTCTGCCCCCATATACCCTCCCGACCCTCCCTCCCCTTTGCCCAATCAAAGTTCCTCCATTTTTCCCATGCTTTCCCCTCACTGTTTTGGATCATATTCCACTTATCAGAGAGGACATTTAGCCTTTGGATTTTTGGCATTGGCTTATTTTACTTAGCATGATATTCTCCAACTCCATCCATTTAACTGCAAATGCCATGATTTTATTCTCTTTTCTTTATCTATTCATCTATTAAAGGGCATCTCATTTGCTTCTACAGTTTAGCTATTGTGAGTTGAGCTGCTATGAACATTGATGTGGCTGGTTTACTATAATATGCTGATTAAGTCCTTTGGGTATAGACTGAATACTGGCATATCTCTGTCAAATGGTGGTTCTGTTCCAAGTTTTCTAAGGAATCTACATACTGCTTTCCAGATTGGTTGCACCAATTTGCAGTCCCAACAACAACGTATAAGTTTGCCTTTCCCCCCATAACCTTGCCAACATTTATTGTTGTCTGTATTCTTCATAACTGCCATTCTGACTGGGTGAGAATGTTAGGGTAGTTTTGATTTGCATTTCTCTAATTACTAGAGATGTTGAACATTTTTTCATATATTTGTTGATTGAATGTATATCTTCTTCTGAGAAGTGTCTGTTCAGCTCCTTAGCCCATTCATTGATTGTTTTTTTTTTTTTTTTTTTTTTCTTTTAGTATTACGTTTTTTGAGTTCTTTATATATCCTGGAGATCAGTGCTCTATCTGACGTTTGTTTGGCAAACCTTTGCTGCCAAAATGTTGGCTCTCTATTCTCCTCATTGATTGCTTCTTTTGCTGAGAAAAAGTTTTTTAGGTTGAGATCCTCCCTTTTATTAATTCTTGATTTTATTTCTTGCAGTTTAGGAGTCTTGTTAAGGAAATTGGGGCCTAATATGACATGATGAAGATTTGGGCCTACTTTTTCCTCTATTGGGTGCAGGGTGTCTGGACTAATTCCTAGGTCCTTGATCCATTTTGAGTTGAGTTTTGTGCATGGTGAGAGATAAGGTTTATTTTCATTTTGCTGCAAATGGATTTGTATTCCCCTAATTGCTAAAGACACTGAACATTTTTAATATATTTTTTGGCCATTTATATTTCTTCTTTTAAGAACTGACTTTTTAGGCTCAGTGTGGTCGTGCACACCTGCAATCCCAGAGGCTCAGGAGGATGGGGCAGGAGGATCATGAGTTCAAAACAAGCCTCAGCAACTTAGTGAGGCCCTAAGTAATTCAGTGAGACCCTGTCTCTAAACAAAATATTTTTAAAAGGGATGGGGATATGGCTCAATATTTAAGTGCTTCCAAGTAAAATTCCCAGTACCAAAAAAAGGAATTGCCTTCTAAGTTATTTTGACCATTGATTAATTGTTTCTTTTTTTCTGTCAAATATTCAAAGCTATCTTGAGCAAAAGGAGTGATGTCAGAAGAATCACAATAATAGACCTCAATTTATACCATAGAGCTATAATTACAAAAAACAGCATGGTACTGGCACCAAAACATACATGAAGACCAATGGAATAGACTATAAGACAAAAAGACAAATCCACATAAATACAGTTTTCTGATACTAGACAAAGCTTCCAAAAGCATGTGTTTAATTAAGTCTTTTTAACAAATGATGATAGAAAAACTGGATATACATATATAAAAGAATGAAATTAGTCACCTATCCTTTATCCTACACTAATGTCAACTTAAAATGTATCATATACATGGTAATTAGACCAAAATCTCTGCACCTGCTAATAGGAATTAAAGATGCAATATTCAAACATGTTATCACAGGAACCAAATTCCTTAACAAGACACCAAAAGTGTAAAAAATGAAACCAAGAAACAATAAGTTAGGTAGCACAAAAGTAAAAAGTTTCCATACAGCAAAGAAAATAAGGGTGTGAAGAGAGAGCCTACAGAATGGGAGAAAATCTTTGCCAACCATACCTCAGATAGAACATTAATTTCCAGGATAATAAAGAACTCAATAAACTTAACACTTAAAAAAGCAATACCCCAATCAATAAATGGACAAAAGATCTGAACAGGCACATCACATAAGAATCAATACAAATAGTCAACAAATATATGAAAAAATGTTCAACATTTCTAGCAATTAGAGAAGGTCAATTAAAATTACACTGAGCTTCCATTTCACTCCAGTTAAAATGGCATTTATCAAGCATACAAGTAACAACAAATGTTGATGAGGATGTGGGGAAAAAGTTCACTCATACATTGCTGATAGGAATGCAAATTGTTGAAATCATTTTGGAAAGCAGTATGGACACTCCTCAGAAAACTTGGAATAGAACCATGATATGACCCAGTTTTCTCACTCCTTTGTATATATCCAAATGATTTAAAGTCAGCATACTACAGTGATAAAGCAACATCAATATCTATAGCAGCTCAGTTCACAATAGCTAAGCTAAGGTACCAACCTCAATGTCCTTCAAAAAATGAATGGATTTAGAAAATATGGTGTGTGTGTTTGTGTGTGTGTGAGTGTGTGTGTGTGTATATATATGTGTGTGTGTGTGTGTGTGTGTGTGTGTGTGTGTGTATAACAAAATATTACTCAGCCATAAAGAAGAATGCTTTCTTGGCTATCATGATAAGTGAAATAAGCCAATCCCAAAAAAACAAAAGCTAAATATTCTCTCTGGTATGTGGATGCTGACACACAGTAAGGCAGGGGGAGGAATGAATAGAAGTTCACTGGAGTAGACAAAGGGAAATGAAGAGAAAGGAATGGGGATGGGAAAAAGAAAGACAGGAAAGTGAACAGAAAAGAACTTTCTTATGTGCATTTATGAACACACAACTGGTAAACCTTCTCATCATTTACATGGCAAAAGTGGGATCCTAACTAGAATAAGTTATATTCCATGTGTGCATAATATGTCAAAATACACTCTACTGTCATGTATATCTAAAAGGAACAAATAAAAAGTGCTATATATATATATATATATATATATAAACTTTTATTGATTATATATGTGATTGTATATGTTGAAATATCCTTTCATCCTTGGGAAAAATTCCTCTCTTAATGTGATTTTGAACTCAGTTCATTAGCATTTTTTGAGCATTTTTTACATTGATAGTCACCAAAAATATGGGATTGTATTCTTATGATCATTTCTTAGTAGGTTTTGGGATTTGGATGATGAGTGGTGTTTGTTTCATAAAGTGAGTTTGAAAGTGTTTCTTCTTCTATATTTTAAAAAAGTTTAGGATTGGTAGTAATTCTTTGAATTCTTGGCAGCATTCACCCATGAACTCATTCTAGGTTCTTTATTTATTTTCTTTTGGTTTCCATTTTTTTCTTGGAGGGTGAAGAAAGATTTTGATTACTAATTAAATAACTTACTATTTGTCTGTTCTAATTCCTCTTGGTTTGGATTTGTCAGGCTATATGTCTCTAGGAATATGTTCAATTCCAGATTTTCCAACATGTTGGCATGTATTCACGATAGTCCTTTATGGTCCATGTTATTTCTGAAGCATCTGTTGTACTTCTCATTTCTTGTTTTATTTATTTCAGTCTTCATTATTTTTTCTTAGTGAAACTAAGGATTTATTGATTTTGTATTTTCAAAAATGCAACTCTTAATTTTGTCAAAATTCTGCGGTGTTTCCTATTCTTCATTTCATTCTGCTCATATTATTTATTTTATTCTGCTAACATTAGGTTTACTATCTTTTGTTTTTCTGGTTCCTTAACATATAAAGTCAGTTTATTTCAGAATTTCAGATTTTTTTTAAAATGTGGACATTCATTGCTGTGAAATTCTTTCTTAGTACTATTTGTGCTGCATTTAATAGCCTTTGGCATGTCATTTTTTCATCTGTTTGTCACAAGAGGCTTGTTAAATCCCTTTGATTTCCTTTTTTGAGCCACAGGTTGTTCAAGAATGTGTTATTTAATACTTTTTAAAAATATATATTCCTGCTGTTAATGATTTCTAGCTTTATCCCATTGTATTCAGAAAAAAAGTGCTCAGAATGATTTTGATCTTCTGAAATTTGTTAAGTTTTATTTGGTGTTATAAGATATGCTCTACCTTAAAGAATTATGTCTGTGTGCCTAAAAAAAATGGACTTTGACCCCATGGAAGAATAGCAGTGTCTTTGGCTTTGTGAGGTGAGAATTCATCAGTAGGAAGCAGAGCTGCTCTGTTGCCTGGGCTCTGTATTGGTGAGGACTGGGGGACCTTGGCAGCCAGTACCACAACTGTCCATAGTAGTACTGGGAGTTGCTAAAGTCCTCAGTGCCCAGACTGCCTGCATCCCACTGCTCTCCTTTGCCTCTATGCAGGAAAGCTACAGCAAAGAAGATTTACCTTTTCTCTAAGTTATACCAATATAAGAATTGGGTGTTAGAAGTAAAATTCCTCCTATACTTCCTATGCAATCATTCTAAATTTTGTGCTCCACTGGATGGCTGCAACTTCTTCATTGTAGTCCAGGTCTCCCTCAGAGCTATTTTTGTCTTGGGTACTTGTTACTTCATTGCTTTAGTAGAGGGGACAAAGGGTGGTGGTTCCTAGCCTACCATCTTGGTGATGTCACTTCTTAAACTTGCTCCTTTAAGACAGCTATAGTTACATGCCTCCCCTTAATGTGTAATGTGTAATAATAATAACTAATTATCCCTTTTTATGAAGCACAGCAAAGTACTATGAACCTTTTGTCAGATTTATGGTCTGGTTACTTTGGAGCACTGTTTTATCTTTTCATTTGTTGTTGTTTTAAGCTTTAATCTTGCCTATGACAGACATTTCTTGCACAAAGTAGCAACTGAAAAATTCCTCAATATAACTGTAGTGGTAAATTTTGCGTAGTTTTCCAACATATCTGAAAACATTCAACAATATAATATTGTTTATTGAGTCTATCAAGCACAAACCTTTGCTCATGACTCAGGTGAATTATAGGTCTGAGAGCATGGCATATTTACTCAGAAAGGAAGGTTTCATCTTCTCTGCTTTCACTCTGAGAAATGCAGGCAGTCTTTCAAGGAGTTCTTTTTAGTCACTTCCAGCAGTGTGGGCAGTGGCACTTTGCTGAGCAAGGCTCATGTCATTGAGCACATAACTCTTAATTACAAAAAGATCATCACAGAGTTAAAAATCTACAGGGAAATTAAAAGACCTGTAGCAGAAAACCCTGATGGGGAGATCTTCTTTACACAGATTAAATTGACTTATGTTACCCAAACAGTCCCAATGATTTCAACAGTCTGTCTTCTTGCAATGCAGACCAGTTATAACTATATAGTTCATTGCCTTAAAAGATATGGATGTGTCCAAATAGAAAAAAAATGCAAAAAGTTCCTTATTAAGGGATAAAAAGTAATGGTAGATTGACCCAGTTCGATTGTGAATTTTTTGAAAAAAGAAATATTTATGTATATATTAACGTAAGTTTTTTTTTTTCCAAGCTTATTTTGCTTAGTATTCTGGACTCTTTAGAAGTAAAGTTTCCCCCTCAATTCAAATAATAAAATTTTCATTTGGTAGCAAAAGGATATTATGAAAACTATTTTGTAATAAACATAGAAAAAAAAGAAAAGTTAGTGGCATTTCAAAACATGTGCTGTTCATGCTATCAAGCTTAATTCTGTGAGGATAAATTCAATTCCTCATCACACATGGCATGCCATGAAGGATGCATAAATCTAAGATATACATATATACATATATATATATAATATAAATGTTATATATATGTAAGTTATATCACATATCATAAACATCATATTTATGAATGATAATATTGAAGTATTGGAAAGAAGAAAGATCAAGTAGCATGGGTCATAGGACATAGGGCTAGAAAGAACATGAAATTTAGTACTAAAAGTGTAACAGGGCAACATTACCAAAATAACTGTGTCACAGTGCTTATGGAAGGAATAGCTAGATATTATAGGGCTCTATGGAATTTCTAGACAAGTCATTTGTGAATTGTTTCAGGCATCAAAGGGAACATTGAATAATTGTGCCCATACTGAACAGCTGAAATCCTGATATTCATAGCCAACCAAATGAATGAAAGATGCAGAAATAATTGAAGTAGAAGAATAAGTTAGTTAAAAACTGGTAAGAGTCAAGTTCTGGAATAGAATGTTAACACCACCAGCTGCTTATAGAAATCTGATGTGCTGCTGAGCCTCAGCACTAAAGAAAGAATAGAAGCATGAGAAGCAGAGCAATGATTGATTGAATGATTGGGAATAAAGGTGTGGGAAATGGTGGCTTGGTTTGAGAGAAAATAGTCTGCAATATTCCTCTAATGTCCACTCAGTGTCTGACAAACCTTAAGTGTCTGTTCAATTACCACCACCATGAAAGTTTCGCTTCTTTCCAGAGACTTATTGACTGTTCAACCATCAATGGTTTCATGGTGCTGCATACACACCTAAGTTTTTCTCTCTGTGTTGTCATCTATTTACATGTTGTTTTTGTTTTTCATTTTTATGCACTGGACCTGTGAGATTTTCAAGTGAAAAATGATGTTTCCTTAAAAACCCATCCACCAAACAAAAACACACAGACACACCCCATTACAGATGCATCCAATAGCATTATACATAGGATGAAAGTAAGTTTTAAGTTTTATTTACATAAATATTTGTTGAACAAATTAAAAAAACGAAGAGGGTTATGTTTTTTAAATTTTTACATTAAAAAAATAAGGTCAAACTTCAGGTTATTTCTAATCAATATTTGTAACTTACATAACTGTTTTTAGGTAGACCTCTCTTTGAATATTTCTCCAAAAACACTAGGCTTAACAACCCTTAGAATACTACGTGTGAAGCATATATATGCAAATAGTGAATATAGTGAATATAGTCTTTATATATCCATTTATGGTGTTCAGCTATAACTAAAGAATGTGAGCAAATTTAGAGTTAGGCAATTTCAGAGACTTCACATGAGTATACACAGGGTTGGAGCCATGATCTAAATTCCAAGACATAATAGTAATATCTAGTTTATGTTAGTAAATAACAAAAACAAGGTCATACATGGATACTCCTATAATTATCAGTTTAATCTCATAACCAATCAAAAGATGAGTCTTATAACCTATCAATATAATCTATGATCCATCTCTCTTTAATCACTGAACTTTTGATATTAGTGTATATAAGTATTCATCTTTTTCCCCTCAAAATTTTTGAAAAGTCAGGAGAAATGATTAATATATACAACAACCACCTACTTCATACTTCAGCATTTTATACTCTATAGTTGTTCATATTTTTAAATGTTTACCCCTTCTTTTCTCATTATTCCTAGTTGACTTGAAACAGTGTATAAACATTGCTCTTCATATATCTTTTTAGAAATGAAGTAGTCTTAATTTCTCAACACATATCAAAATAATTATATTTCTTTCATTTTTAACAAACTGCCCTTACCATATCACCCAGATCCACTGATATTTTCTCTCATATGTTTTATTTGCATTAAAATTACATACCCCCTCACACAAACACATGCACACAATGTTGTACATGCCTCATTACACAACGTAGAACATGATTTTTATGCTATGTTCACTTATTTTTCTTTTTTCATAGATAGATGAAATTTCATTTTTTTCCACCCAAAGCTTGTAGGGATTAATAGTGGCATCCTTGGTACCTACATTATCTGTGAGAGCTGACAACCAAACTCCAGGTAGGTTTTACAGAAGAAGTAATATATCACATTAGTCTGATAATATGATTGGGTGACAAAGTTGATGCTAAAAATTGTCTGTGAGGTCCCTGTCTTCTTTTACTAGAGAACAAGAACTTCGAGGACAAGGATAATAGGGAGTATGTCTTTTTCATTTCTTTTCATCCATGAGTCATATGGTTATTGGGATACAAAAGGTGTGTGAGACAAGTGTGTTAGATGAAATTGTTGAAGTAAGAATAGGCAGGGGGTCGTAACAAGAAGGAAATTGTCTAACACACAAAGGAGTGTGATTGAACATATGCTGCAAGTCAGGGAAGAAAGAAATTCAAAGAAAGGTGTAAATAGTATTCAGTAACATAGAAAATTGAAGTAAAATGGGGGAGGAAAAGAGACAATGGGATTTTGTGATTGGAGTTTGGGTAACTTTTTATATATTAATTGGCCATATAGGTTTCCTAGTCTCTGTAGGTTTGTAACCCTCACCCATTTTTCTCTCCAATTATTTATGCTACTTTTACTGATTTGTGGAAATTCTTTCATTTTTGATACAAATAATTTGATGGTTATGTTTGTTTAAGTATCTCTCCCAGTTTATAACATACATCTTTACTGCTTTTAAGTATGCTTTATTTTAATATGGTCAAATTCATCAAACTTTTCTTTTTCATCTCAGTAATTTAATTTTTTCTTACATCAGTTCTAAAAATGATTCACCTACATTTCCTGAGAGTTTTAAAGTATTGTTTTTGCCAAACAAAATTAGAATCCATCTGGATTTAAATTTACATATTTCTATATCTCTATTTATGTGTCTATATATCTTGGGGGTGAAGTGCTGAAGGGCAAAGCTGATAAAACATTAGTATTTCATTCACAAGGTAATTTGGAAATAAATAAAATTAATCTGAGGTAAAAGAGGTGTTCACAATTGAATGAATCCAAAATTGGGATAGTAAAGATCAATTAACATCAATTGGTCTTTATTTGACATAACAAAAAGGAAACAGTTGGTTCTTTGTATAATTTTGATAACAGAAACATTTTTCTACTTGGGGGAAAGAAAAACTAGCTTTAGAGTCACTGCAAATAAAGAAGTGCACAGGTCTCAAAGATGGACTGCATAGTATACTAACTGAAGTTCCAATGCCAATAATGACAAGAAAAAAATGATGTAGGGAGCACTTTGACACTGACAGCCCCAGGGAGACAAGTTACAAATTCAAGTGGAGCCAAAAAATGGTTTTGGATTTGTTTTAAGTATATACTTTCAGACAAGAGGTTTTTTTTTTTTTTTTTTTTTTTTTAATTTGGGGATTTCTGTTGGTTTTCCTGTTGACCTTAGATAGATGAGAAATATTAATATATCATGTGATTTTATACCAAATTTGCTTCACTTCTTTACCAGTTAGTCAGTATGGATGTACAAAGGAAAGCAATATGGGGAAGAAGCAGAGCTCACTCCCCTGGTATTCAGGGTAAGCTGACATAGATGAGAGAGAAAGAGCTCTCAGGGTTAGCAAGTGATTTAGATTATTCTCCTGGCATTCCCCTTAGGGTCATGCCTGCCCAGAGGCAAAGGTAATTGCAGAGTCAACTTTTCTCTCTTTCTCTGTCTCTCTTTTTCAATCTCTTTCAATTCCAAATTGTATAAGCACAACTGTCAGACTGGGGATGAAGGTTAATGTAAAAGAAACTGCAAGTAAAAAAAGTGCTATAAAGATATAATTTAAAATTTTCAATATCCCTAGTTATTGATAGTTATATTTCAATATAATGTTAAATATATTTCAACATTACATTTTTTTTTCTAATTTAAGGGTAACTTCTACCATAATAAAATGAAAATTATCAATGAGGGGAAACATAAGATAATGGCTAAGAGAGTGGACTTTGGAGCCTCACTGATGAGCTTGATAACTTGGATAGGTTAATTAGATACCTTGTTCCTCAGGTTTCACATCTATAAAATGGGAGGAGTGATTAAATCCTCTTTTTAGAATTGCTGTAAAGAGACAATACATGAATAGATATAAAGCATGAAGGGAAGGGTCTGGCCTTAATTTTAAAAATGATTAATATATACTAATAATTATTAGATGTCTCTGCCACAGTCCTATTGCACCATGGAAGTGTGGTAGGTTGCAGACAGGCCAAAGAAAATGCCCAGAGACAGCATGGGAGACATATCATTTATTGGGGAAAGCTTATAAGAGATCAGAGACTGCAGCAAAAATAGTTCAGTTGTGACAAGCTGATAGATAGCACATCCGTCTCTCAAGGATCTTGCCAAGCAATGCTTCCTTTCCATCATGGTGCTTTGTCTAGTGGCAGCCAGCTGGATGAGTGACACATATCCTTTCCACAATTTCGTCAATTATGCATCCCTCCCACTCAGAGAGAGGTTTTATATGATAGGCTGCACAAGGAGTGATATCAGGAGCATTAACATGCTTAGTTAGTTTTTCTGACCTGCATCCCAAGGAGGAATTATCTTGATGTCCATGCAAGAAAGTAGCTTTCTATACAAAACATCAATTTGTCCTAGTTCCTAGTGTGCATTAAGAAAGCAATTGTTCATTAAGATATTATGTATCTGGACCTTCCAACCCAGACTTGCTCTCATTGTTCCCTTAACTTGATGAGGGTTTGGGGGACAGAAAGGGGTCCTTCAAGGACATAATGTGTTACCTTTATTTTAGGGATGATACGTTAGAATATCCAAATGTATAAAAGGAAAACAAAAAGGGGAAGATTTGATTGATTCCCCTAAAATCAGGAGAGGGCAAAGAATAATGATGGTCAACCAGGACTTATATAAGAAGGCAAGATTCTGATATAATATATTTACACTATAGTAGATATAAATAGATTATATGTTCCTATCAGTTATTTATCCATTCATTAATTTCAAAAATATTCTATATATGCATTATTACCAGATGTAAACATTGTAAGTACTCTAATATAAAGTTTACTACTTTACACACAAAAAATTTTTTTGCATACATGGATTTTGGGATTTAATGGAGGAAACAGTAATATGATCCCAAGTAATGTGACCACCAGTCATATGTGTATAGTTGCTTTTATATTTAAATAAATTAAAATTAAATAAAATGAGTAATTCAGTTCTGCTGTCTCACTAGCTACATTTCAAATGCTTACTAGGCATATGTTGTTTTTGGCTGCTGTATTAGTGGAGACATAGAACAATTCAACAATCACAAAACATTCCACTGGACAATGCTAATAGAGAAATAAACCATGACCAAATAGAAACATTTAGATACTAACATGGGCTGTGATGGAAATAAGGGAGAGCAATGTAATAGAATATCACAGGACATATTTAAAAGGTGGGGGCAGGCATAGTGATGAACAGTGAGGTTACATAATTCTTTTGTGGGAGGAAAATGTACAAGTTGAAATATGAATGGTTAGACCAAGTCAACAGTCACCAACCTGTGGAAGCTCATTGTTGCGTGATTCTGGAGAGCTAATATGATTTTGCTTCCTTACCAGCACAAATTCTTTTGCTGCATTGGGCATCCCCAAAATGCTTAAAACAGATAACGGGGTATAGCAGTTTTGGAAAAAATACAATATGTTTGTATGCTTGTTCGTCTGTCCAGTGTGACGTCACAAAGAACAAAGGGCTTATGAAAAAGAAAATATATATATATATGGATCCAAATAACTTTAATTCATTTTAGGTTAAGAGTATTCATTTTAGGTAAATAATTTTATAAATGAAGGTACTTTCAATTTTGATTTATAGGTGTCCCTGGGACTTCTCTTTAGCAAACAAATATGACTAGTGCTATATAACCTGATATTTTGGTGTTTTGACTTAAGATTGTTTATTTGTTATTAACTTCATTTGTTTAATAGCTCATTAATTTCAATTATCTCAACAGGTAAAAAATTGCTCTGTATACAGAGACTCAAGGGTTCCAGCTAACAAATTATTTCTCTCAAGTGCCTTTACCTTTTCTTTAATCTATCTTTAATGCAGTAATTACCCTCAGTCTTTCTTTGTTTTGTTCTAAATATGACATTTTTCCAACTTATGTTTGTAAAAGCTCAACCAGCGATGTATGTGAACAAAAATCAACTTTAATTTTCTAATCTAATTATTCTATTTTGTAGTTTGACAACTCGCCTCTTGACTCAGTGCTGCAATAGCACTGCCTTTCCTTTAATAATTGATGCTTGAGTTTCTAGGTAGCGGGCCCTGAAGATTTGCCGGTGGCATTGTCTAAACATAAAAAAGACGTCTGCTGCTCAAACATCAAACAACCTCACCAACAGTGTGGCCTCTGCTCTACATGCATGGGGCCTCCTACATCAACATGTTATAACAAATGGACATTTTGATCTTTCATTGTTTGGGACTTTACGGGACAATGCCTTGCGGGTATTTGTCTAGAGAATTCAGTGTGTTACTTGATGGAACTTAGGGCAGCTGATTTGTTTAAAACAATTTGATATGCTATGCAATTTGGCTCATCACCAAAAGGCTTGTTGCCTTAAAGCCGCAACATCTCCTCACAATTTGGACGGCTGTTAGTCATCATATATAGTCGATCCTAAAGGGCTCCATTGATGGCTGGTTAGCCAATGACGGGTAAGATCCCCAGAGGGGGACAACCTAAGACAGGCACAGTCGCACGGGACAGTCTCATGTGGCTGACATATCAACCTAAGACAGGAGTCAAGGGCACAGCCTTGATTATCCGATGACGGGTAAGAATGTTGGTTGCACATAGACGTCCTAGAGCATTACCTCTTTTAAAACAAAAAGGGGAAAATGCAGGAGCCCTGTTTGGGGATTGGCTTGAATTGCGGTTGACTATGAGCCGTGGAGATTTGGCCTTTGTCGCCACCCGTAGTCTCACGGGATTGTTGCGTGATCTCGAGTGACTTGGCCGAAATTGCTGATCAAGTCAGCGCCATTTTAGGGTGTGTTTTTGGCGTGTGTTAGTCGTTATTAGAACCAGAGAGAAAAGTTATCAGAATAAAAAGCTGTTTGTCTCCAGTTTGCTTCTGAAGTTCTTCCCGCGGCTCCGTTGCTTCAAGCGCTTCAGGCAGCAACTGACAATAAAAATACTGAGCATGGTAAATAAGGATAAAAGTGTTAAGAAATGAAGTTAGATACATAAAAGCAATGGGCTAGAACAGTTGAGGCCAGGTCAGCCAGGTGAAGGCATTTGGATGTAATTGTAATGTTAAGTCATTGGTCAGATCATTCATTGAAAAATTTAAAGTGATAGAAGTGTGAATGTGGAAAAAAAAATCAAAACAGAGTCTGAGTTTTAAAAATCAGCAAAATTACTTTTTTAAGAAATAAAAATAAAAATTATATGGCATCATTAAATACTATGTAATGGATAAAGAGCAGTTGGAGGAACATAAACTAGGAAAAAAGTATTGGTAGCAATATTTTTCAGACGAATTGAAAACTAAAGCAATAGAGAATGACATAAAGCAATATTTTACAATGATTAATATATAATGTGAAAGCCATCAAGTTTTTCCTAAAATGTTCCAAATATAAAACTTTAATATGTATTGCAAAGATACTCTGGAATGTAAATATTCAACACACTGGCAATCATCAGGACGCATCTCAGATGTGACAGTATTTGGACCCAGAGTTTTTAAAGAGTAATGGAGGCTAAATGATGTCAAATGGGGGATCCTGATCCCTTTTGACTCCTATTATCATGAAAGGAGAGAGGACACAGACAAGCACAAGAAGGCCATGTGAGGCCTTCACAAGCCAATCACAAGACCAATCACAAGCCAGAGCTAGACCACAAAAGGAATCAGTCCTGCTGATCAGTCAAATCAACACCTTAATCTCTGACTTCTAGCTTCCTGAATTGTGAGAAAGTAAACATGTCATTCAATGCCACATAATCTGTGTCTTGATTATGGCAACCCAAGCAAACATATACAGCTCTTAAATGTATTTGAATTTAAAAAAAAAAAAAAAAGTCAGGTTTCATCTTGTAATTATTAATTCATATAAAATTCATATACATGTTGTAAATATATTTTAATGAAAATAGGAGTTATCTGAAAACATATGTCCCTCCTAAAAGTCAACAATGAAAAAAAAATCTTGACACAATTTTCTTTTTTAATTAATATGATAAAATTTTGAATTGCTCCTTCCCATTTTTGTTTGAATATCCAAGTATCCAGAATAAAGTTTGATTTGATTATTGTACACCTATTACTACTTAAAGAAGGTTTCTTGGTCTGACTCTAATGAGTGACCCCACATTTTCACCCACACCACTTAGAACTCAAGATATCTTGAATCGATTTTAGAGTACAATAGCATATATATTTTCTCTGGTAAGCACAAAATTTATGGGAGACTTGATGCTAGGTACTCGAAATTGTATTTCAATAATCCTATGAACTACATGTATATAGCCTAATTTTCATAAATATACCTTGGAAATATTAGAGTGCTCAATTAAACATAGATTCTAAGAAATGTTGTAAATAAGACAAAGTACATATTACTCTAAAACTCCTCTGTTTTATTATATATAATGCTTTCCCTTTTAAGAATTAATTATTTTGCATGGCTCAGTGGCTCATGGGTGTAATCCCAGCAACTGGAGGGGCTGAGGCAGGAGGATCAAACTTTGAGGCCAGCCTCAACAACCTATCAAATCCCTAAGCAATTTAACTAGACCATCTCAAAATAAAGAGTAAATTGGGTGGGTGATGTTTTTCAGAGGTAAAGCAGCTCTGAGTTCAATCCCCAGTACAATAAATAAATAAATAAAAATGAACAATTTTATTAACTTTAATTGGCAATTAAAATTATATACATACAACAGGATATTTTGATATATTATTAAATGGCTAAATTAAGTTATTTAAGTTGTCCCCTTTTGAATGCATAATAATAGTCAACCAGAATTACCAAAATTTCTTAATTGGTATACCTTCAGTGTCAGGTGACTACTTTATGCTCAGGGAAGGAATTTATAAAACTCAACTCTAAAAAGATTTGAAATGAAAGAGTAGTATCCACTTACATAGGAAATTTCATACAAAGCATCCTATTACTCACCTCCATTAAAAAATCCAAAAAAAACATGCTTCCTTTTCATTGCAGATTTGTCATTCATGACTGACTCTGAAATAAAGTGATTTCACCTAGTATCTACACTTTAAACAGAGCACATAAATGGATTAACAAAGTGAAATAAAAAAATTTAGAGACATTCAAAAGTGAAAAAAGAATGTCACTGAAATCTCTACCATTCATCCAAATTTTCATGAAGACATGACTTCTAACTTAAAAGAGGCTCATTTGCAGCTCAGGTGCACATCATTCTTAATTAAGTCTAACTTACAGTTCATATGCTAAAAAGCATTATCATTATAAAATAAACTGGGACTGGGAAAAAAAAAAGAAAAACATTCAAGATGAATTCACCTTTTGGTTTTCATGTGAGTAGAGCAAATTACTAAATCCTCAGTTGCCAAAATGTGCACATATTTGTTAATGGAGCAGCTGGTAATGTTGTACACAAGCTGCACTCCAGAAATTAATTGTGAATATTAAGAATAATCTTGACCGGGGTCACAGCTGCACTGATTTATTTTTTATCCTAGAAATTTATCAGGCCTGTTCTTCTTCCATCTAACTGAAAAGCAGGAAGTCTCAGAGTTCATGATGAAAAACCCGCCAATGTATTATGAACCTATAAAACTAAGACATCTGTTTAAAACCCCATGCTTTTGGTCTTTTCATGATTGTAGAATGCCAAATTCTGAACACCATATGAAGCATAAAATTGATCTGGCTCACCTTCTTTTTGTAGGTAATTAAAAAGAAAGACTCATCTAAGTTAACAAATTAATCAAAATTTAATGAGTAAATCTTGCATGTATTCAAGTGGTGGAGGTAGATAACAGAAATTCAGCACATGAACAACAGCAGAAAACTATATAAAGTATCTTGTGTTTTGGTGCCAATAAAATCCACTTTAGAAAATTATTTTTGGAGATTTTTATCTTAGTTATTTTCTGTTTTTGTTGATATGTGTTATGGTTTAGATTTGAGGTGTTTCCCCAAAATCTTATGTGTGAGACAATGCGAGCAGGTTTAGAGGAGAAATGATTATGTTGTAAGAGCCTTAACCTAATCAGTGAATTAATCACTTGATGAGAATTAACTGAGTGGTAATTGAAGGCAGGTAGGGTGTGGCTGGAAGTGGTGAGCACTAAGGGTGTGGCTTTGGGGTATATATTGAGAATCTGGGCATGGAGGCTTTCTCTGCTGCCTGCTCATCATGTGAGCCACTTCCCTCTGCCACACTCTTCTGTCAAGATGTTCAGCCTCACCTAGAGCCCTGAGGAATGGAGCTGAAACAAGGAGCTGCTAAATAAACTTTTCCTCCTCAAATATTGTTCTGGGGGTCTTTTAGTGACAGCAGCAAAAAAAGCTGACTAGAACAATATGATTTTTAATTCATTTCTAATTAAAGGGAGCACAAGGGCTTTGTTTTTTCTTCCAAATAACAGTAGATATTTTTAGAGGCATATCATTTTCAACTCTATATTTTAAAATATGATATCCTCTTTCATGTTGTGAAATTAAGCATTAATGTCTTAATTTTTATATATAAAATGAGAAGTACTCTAACAAGCTGATAGAATCTTTGTGACATACAAAATACTAAGTGTAAAATATCTGTCATAATAATTCTATACATTAAGGTATGGTTTTTAAGAAGTATTAGAAAATCTTGCTTAAGGGTATAGTCACTGATTGTATTCAGAACCAAAATTCTGCCCTTTAATACTATATTTTTCTTACCAGTTTGTCCTTTGAACTTAATACAATTATTTTATTAAAAAATTATTATACAAATTTTAGTACACACCATGTTGTAGAATACACATAGATAGTAAAATGATGACTTAGTGAAGCAAATTAACAAATGCATCTTGTGTTTGGCGAAGAGAGAAACTACAATCTATTCATCTATCAAGTCTCAAATATAGTAAGCTGTATTAATTAGACCTCTAGACCTAGATCCTATATAACATGTACTTTATATTATTTGACTTAATTCTTCATTTTCTTCTCCTAACCTTCCCTGCAAACCAGTTTTATTCAGTATGTCTGCATGTTCAAAGACTTGCACTTTTTTTTTTGGGGGGGGGGGATACTGGGGACTCATTAAGGGGTACTCAACCATTGAGCCACATCCCCAGCCTGTCTTCCTTTTTTTCTTCTTCCTCTTCATTTTTATTGTTTAATTTTATTTAGAGACAGGGTCTCACTGAGTTGGTTGGGCCTCATCATTGCTGAGGCTGACTTTGAAAAGGGCATCCTCCTGCCTCAGCTTCCTGAGCTGCTGGGATTATAGGGATGCACTACTTCGCCCAGCAAGACTTTTACTTTTGGTTTTGTTTTGTTTTGTTTATATTTCACTTAAAAGTGAGATCATGTAATATTTTACTTTCTACATCTGGCCAATTTAGTATAATGCTCTCCAGTTTCATTGATTTTGTGGCAAATAGCAAATCTCCTTTTTTAAGGCAGAAAATTGCCCTATTGTATGTATATATCATGTTTTCTTTATCCATTCCTCCATCAACAGACACTTGCATTTTTCCATATTTTGGCTATTATGAATAATTCTGTGATGTACATGAGAATGTAAGTATCCTATGAGGTGTTGATTTTATTTCCATTGAGTATGTAGCCAGAAGAAGGATTAGCAGTAGTTCTATTTTAAGTTCCTTTAGGAACTTCGATACTGGATACTGTTTACATAATGGCAGTCACAGTCTAGGTCATCTATCTCTCCAACTACAGTGTAAAAAGGTTTTACTTTGCCCACATCCTAGTTACCACTGGGTATCTCTCCTTTCTTCTTTCTTTCCTTTCTTTCTTTCTTTCTTTTTCTTTCTTTTTCTTTTTTGTTTTTTAGTAATAGTCAATCTAATGTATGTGAGATGATATCTCCTATTGTTTTGATTTGCATTACCCTGATGATTAATGATTTTGAGCATCTTTTGACATACTTGTTGTATATTGTATTTTTATTTATTTTGTCTTCTTTAGAGAAATGCATATTCAGATACCCCACAATGTATCTTAATTTTTATTCTCCTTTTTATATAATCTCTATTCATTCGTAGACCATACATATCAATATATACTGGTATTATTTTCATATTAAAAATAGCATTACATGTGTTCTCCCTCAACCTTTCACCATCAGTCTTCAAAATTGTCTGTATTCTTATTCCTTTTTTCCTTCATTTTTGTAATTTTGGAATATTTGTCTCTTCTTTTACTGGAGGAAGTACTTGTACTTTAGTTGTCACCTCTTTCATTTCTCCCCTCTGCTGACCCCTTTATGCTTGCATTTAAACATTTTAAAATTCAGTTAATTGTGAAGGAAATTCTAAGCTATATAAAGAAATGACTGCTATAGCCATTAAAACTATAACATGTAGAACCTAAAGTGATCATCTATTAAATCTATGGCAATAAAAGATAAATATTATGACATCAAGAATTAAATATAATAGCAAACAAATCAGAAAGACAATGGAGATGACATATAATTGTACACTTTTTCACATTTTGCTGAGATTTTTAGACATAAAAAGCATCTAAAGTTAATAAAAAAGAACACCTTTTAATGATTTCAAAAAGAGCCATGAAAAGTACTAAAAATAGTAAAAAAATTAACAAAGGAAATTTGAATGATAACTATGAGGAAGTATAAATGAATCTAATTTTCTCATATTTCACAATGGTAAATAGAGATCATGAAGATCTTAAAAATACAATAGAAAGAAAATTGAAATATGGTCTTTCAAAATGCCATAAGAAAACATGCACATAAAAGTATAATTACTCATTGAAAAGGCAATTCTGGAATCAAAGCAAGAAAACAGAAGACATCACTACAAACAAGAAAATGAAAACTTTAATCCCAAATGAAAGATTAAGTTTTTTGGCTTTTATCATCAGTTAAGAAACCATGTTGCAGTTAAAAGGTAGAATCCCAAAGAATGACAGGACAATGAGAGAGAAGTCTGTGGGGAGAGGAATGGGGAGAGATTGATTTGATCAGTTATGGAAGATAGGAGAATTAACCTGAGTCATAAAGCAAATGCATTGAGAGGTAGAGATTGCTGCAGTTCACAGTGCAGGATGCATTGCAGAAGAGGATGCAGACTTTCTGTGGGAAGGGTTGTGAACAAACCAAAACCCTTGGCCTAAAGCAGGTATTAGAGGTAGCATGAGAACAGTTAATATAGTGTCAAAAAGGGGGAGCAAGTTAAAAGTTTACATATGTAACTCTCATCCCAATTAAGTTCCACAGATACAATCAGGTCCTCAGCAGACAGAAATACTGACAGCAATACCCCCAGCAAGAACCTGACATGATGCTATGCATCTGTTGTAATGTGGTAAATAATATGCCCTTCATGGCCACCTGGAACTTGAGAATATGACCTATTTGGAAATTGGGTTTTTGTAGACATCCTCAGTTAAGGATTTCAAGATAAAATAATATTAGAATTCATTTGAGCCCCCAAACCAATGAATGGTGTCTTAAGAGAAAATAAATTGATGTTTTGAGATAGAAACAGAGAGAGGGGAGAGAGAGAGAGAGAGAGAGAGAGAGAGAGAGAGAGAGAGAGAATGGGAGAAGGAGGGAGAGGGAGAGAGAATGGGAGAAGGATGGAGGGGGAGAGAGAGAGATGATCCTATGATGATAGAGACAACACAGAGATTGAAGTTTGGCTTTAAAAGCCAAGAAACATTTGCAATCACCAAAAGCTCAAAGAGGTGAGGAAGGACACTTCCTTAGGGTTCTCGGAGGGTACATGGTCCTAATGATACCTTAATTTGTAGTTCTGGTTTCCAGAATTATGAAATAAATATATTTCTCTTATTTTAATCTATTTAGTGTGGGTAATTTGTTAATGTGACTCTAGGAATTATACATCCATGGCCTATGAAAATCTCTTTTGAAAAAGAACTGAAAAGAAAAATCCTCTCAGATTCCTTATCCTTCACTCATTTCATTTCTGTGGTTCAGGTGGGGGAGTAGGGGTACAAATTGACCTACTGGCAGAGTGTATGCATTACATTTCATCATCTACAAAATCAGATGGACTTTTAGCTGGCTCAACAATTAATTGTACTTCTATGGCAAACTATAAACTCACTCTCTCATAGTACTTAAGGGATAACTTCATACCACTTTATTCTCAAATATGTGATTCCCTCTTCATCATTTCACTCTCAGTTCTCGATTTTTCACTATATTATCATGAACATATAGAGGATATCTGAAAGGAACTCTAATCTTCTTCCTCCACAAACCCAGTAGACTAATTGCACCTACTATGTTCTCCTGCATTGGAGAAATCTCAATGAGCCTGAGGGAACATCTTTTATTACCTCTACAAGGACTTTGCACTTGATTTAACCCATGACTCTGTAGTATAATAGGCTTTGCTGTTCCCATTGTACCATGGACAGCCTATAAACTTGCTTTGTGTCCATTGTGTCCTTCAATCAAAGAAAATACCACCAAAAATGTGCCTTGTCTAAATACAGCCCATTTCCTCTGTTCCACTTCATTGTCACTCAAAACCCTTTTCTCTCATTCCTGATCTTTCAATTCAATTCATTTCCTGATCTCCCACTCTTCTTTCAATTTCTACTTCTTTGCTTTTCTAGCTGTCTGAACCTGACTTCTTGGCAATAGTTAGCAAAATTGATTCCTCTATTCTACAAGAAAAAAAAAAATTGTTCCTCTTTTAAATGTATTACAAGATACATTACTGACTTTTGTTCAATTACTAGTTGCAACTTCTGAGGCCTGTTGGAATTGCTCCTTCTTTACCCCAATTTGGGAGTTACTTGATAACAACGGTTTTTCTATTTCTATTTTCTTCATGAATAATTACCCCTAAATGAAAATACCTGGCTCAAATGGTTCATATGTTGACTTTAGCAACCTTTTTGTCACCCTCAATTATCACACAATTTTTTGAAGATTTTTTTTGTGAAAATGTTTGTCTGGTTTTCTTACAGATTTCTATTATCACAGAACATAACAGAGACCGTATTCAAAAAATTTGAATGAAGTATTCTTTTTATAATGAATAAGTACCATAAACTGAAATTTTATTTAGCAAATTATTAGGTAGTCTGTAATGCTAAGTTGAAACTTTTATGGAATAATTTTAGTTCTGATACAAAATGTGTATTCTAAACTGATCACCAAAAATACTATTAATTAGCTTTTGAAATTGCTGTGTATTGCTCAAAGACAGTTATTAGGCAACCAATTCACCATTTAATTTATTATTTATTATCTGACCTCACCTGAAAGAATATCATTTGAATACTTCACATCTATCTCTTTGCCTATTCTACTAATCATTCAGGAGAATTCTATGTTTACTTTCACCAAAAGTCAAGAATTCAGATCTATGATCTAAGATTCAGAATCAAGATATCAGACATGGGCCTGTATTCAAAAATAAATTTAATTTTTTTTATAAATGCTTATTAGCTTTTTAAACTTAGCTTGAGAATTCAAGAATTTTACAAAACTTAAAAATTCTTTTATTAAATGATTTAATAATGTTTTTTATTTCATAATACAAAATAAGGTTAAATATAGTTAAATGTTTCTTAAATTTATTTATCATAATTTTCTTTATAACCTCATCTCTATAAAAATAATTTCTATTTTCATAGTCTTGAATAGAGACATAAAATACCAACACAATTATTTTAAAAAATATTAAAATACCCAGATTTTGTTATTATTCCACATTTAGTAATGGTACTTCCACAGGACAAGAACAGCATAAAATATATATGATAAAATGTATTCCTTTTATCTTAAGTCAGAAACATTTATCTTAAATACATGATTATGATTTTTCTGCTGTTATAATCAGCAATAATATCCTAAAGTAGATATCATTTCTTATGTAAGTAAATACTTAGGAAATATTTAGAGTGCAGATTTGAAGCTGTTAAATCTAAAAATTGCTGATAGCTAAACAGATCAAAACCAGAGTTAGCATTCCATTGGCCTTGCTAGGTTCCAGCTTTCTTGTATAATTCAAGATAAGTAATGATTTTATGTTGTATGTGAGAAAATAAAAGAAACTTGCATAGAACTGCCAACATTTGTACAGATACCTATACATTAAATGTAGAAAGAAAAGTGTCTTTCATGAGGTTACAGAGGAATAAACTAGATGAATACAAAGGGAATAGCGTTGTTAAATATATTTATAAATTACATGTATTCATTATTATATATTAACAAATACATATATAACAGTGCTTTATATGTATGAGTATGTGTATGCATATATACATATTTGAAGCAAACTTTCATGCTTCAAACTTAAATGCTAATCTTAAATGCTATAATTGACTTCTTAGTTGAAAAATAAATATGTGACTCCTTGATGACATATATGACTTAAAAAATTTGACTATAAAAATAAAGTACGGTAGACCTACACAGTTATCCATGAAAAGTTAATGAATGTACTATTACTTTACCAGAACCTAAATGATTAATGACTAAAGAAGAAGAAAAGAACGCTGATTGAAAAAATGACATGTTCTACTCATACCCACAGACAAGCTGGCAAACCATGAAACAGCAGGCATGGTGCCAACTTCCTTCTGCATAGTGCCACATAAAACTTTATTATTCAGTATGACAACCCTAATTTGGGACTGACATGAACTAAGCACTCTGCATAAGGGTACATGGATAAAAAGTAAGTACAAAATGATGCTGATCTTTTTTTTTACCAATCATGTTAAAATAGATATTTCTTACCATTTATCATCTCCATGTGTCCTTGTAATGTTTAACTATAGAGAAATATCAATGGGTTATCTCAAGGAGGAGGATTAAAGCCAAATATTTACATCTTCCTAGTGCTTTGTTTTTCATGCTGTAATGCTAACTACATATTAGACCTTATCCCATCCTTTAATATTTGATAACTAATAATCAAGTTCCCAAGATGTGATTGATAGATTTCAGATATGCAAAATCATGGGGAAAATGATGGACCTGAAATATATTTGGCTTTCTCAATTCATGATAATCAGCATAAGATTTTAGTTTTTTCAGGAATATTAGGACACCATAGCTTTCAATGTGAAGTTTTGACACACTTGTATATAGGCCAACTCTAGTTAATAAATCCTTGGTTTAATAAGTAGAGTTCCTTCAGATGATACTGTAATAGTTTACAAATGTAAAGGTAAAAATTTTAATGTAATTATAGTGCTCAGAAGAATGTTTTAAAAACTGAATTCAACTTACTGGCAATATGGAGGTTGTACAGGGAAATCCATAACTTTGAGAGTATACAAATAAATATTTTAAAACCAAACTAGAAGGCAGAGACAATGTATCCTCAAAGTCAGTATAAGCATTAAACTATTAGCCACTCATAACTTCCTTAATTATTGATATATTTGTGTTGTCTTTTGGTAAGTCCCTTTAAAAGTTTTAATCCCACTGTATTTTTATTTTCAAAGTGTTTGCTTCATTTATTTATGTACATGGAACTTGAATTTTTAGTGCCAGTTGCTGTAGACAGAAACTACAAAAGAAGAAAAAAAAAAAAAAAGGGGAGAGAGAGAGAGAGATAAGGAAGGATGAAAGAAATATGACAATCTAACGAGCATGGCAAATCGGGAATGATTTAATAATTGAAAATCTCTGCTAATTGGCTTGTTTCATTCCACATAGTCTTCATCTTCCTAATAAAACACAACAAAATGTACTTGTACAATGATGAATAGTTTCTTTATTTTTATGTATTTATACCTCATCTCATTTCACAAAAGATATTGGGTTGTTCAATGTCCTCCATTGTAAACCAACAGAGAACATGAAGAAAGCGCATAACACTGTTTTTCATGTGAGCACAAAAACGCCCTTGCTTAAGTCCTTTAATCCATTCCATTCCAATAATACTCATCAGCCTCCCCATGTTGAACTAGAATCATTAATTATTGATGTTCTTTTTTGTGGTTTTAAATAGAAAAATGGTTAGCTTCTTAAATATTTGTAAAACTATAAACAAAGTGGCTTAAATACACAGTATTAAGGCTATTCTTTGGCTCCTTAGGGTAAATGGATTATGGACTCAGAATAGCTATTGCATTGTAAGTCACAAATCCTGATTTTTGGCTGCTGCTAAAATGTCCATTTGTACTATTCAGTCTAATTTCCCATATGAATAATGCATAGTAAGCAGTAGAAAATGAAAAGAGCATTAATAATGGTAGGGAAGTGTCTGCATACTATCAGTTATCAAAAATCTTAATTATATCTGAGTAATACTCCATTATTACTGAAAAATATAGCTTCTTTATCATGTTTAGGATTTATAATAAATTATTTTCATTAATTAGTTATTATTTAGAAAATTATATGTCTATTCCATTAGATAACATGGACTCTGCCCTTACATTGGCAAAACTGTTATCAAAACATTAAAGAAGCTCAATTCATTCAGTCAAATATTTAGTCTGAGTTTTCAGTCATGATCTCTGATGTTGTGTTTATGGGTATACTTTGTCTAAGTTTCAACTAACCCTATGCCATAGAATTTGTTTATAAGATACTATGATCTAGAATCTAGAATCAATCTAGAATCTAGAATCATTTGTTACCCCAGTTTTGTCTCCACACAACCATATGACAATCCTGACATTGTCATAAGAGTAGATCACTTTGTATTTACAAACACAATCCTAATCATTTTAACCTCTACAGTGGAATAATGAAGCATGGACAAGAGCCAAATTCAGGACTCTGTTTGATTTAATTGGACTTTTGAAGTGATACTGATTTTAGCACTCTTACAACCATCCTCAAATAGACTTGATATGATATTCATTTTACTACAATTTTCAGGATATTTACAAGACTACATTTACACATAACATACAAAAAGGTCTGAGTAAATGTGAATTGTGCTGCTGTACACATTAGTATGCATGTCTCACTATAGTATGCTGCTTTTAGGTCTTTCAGTTAAATACCAAGGCATGGAATAACTGGGTCATATGGTCGTTCTATTTCTAGTCTTTGGCGAAACATCCATACAGCTTTCCAAAGTGGTCATATTAACTTGCAGTTGTAAGTGTCCATCAACAGATAAGTGGATTAAAAAATGTGGTATATATACACAGTGGAGTTTTACTCAGCAATAAAAATGTATAAAATTATGTCATTAATGGATACATGGATGGAACTAGAGCTAAGTGAAACAAACCAGAATTAGAAAGTCAAAGATTGAATATTTTCTCTCCTATGTGGCAGCTAGAGAGAAAGGGGGGAAAAGGAGTTAAATAAAAATGAGGGAATCTCACAAAAGTAGAAAGGAGAGAGAGTTAAGGAACGGGATCTAGAAAGAGGGAGTAGGGAGGGAGGGCATGGGAAGAAATGGGTAATAAAATCTACCAAATTCTCTATGTCCATGTACAAATATACTACAAAGAATCATATATATATATATATATATATATATATATATATGTGTGTGTGTGTGTGTGTGTGTGTGTATGTGTATAATTGTATATATTTATATACATAATTATAGCACACTAATTAAAATAATAGTAACAATAATAGGAGGGAGATAAATAGAATGGAACAAGCAGATCAGGGAGAAGAAAGAGGAAAAAAAAGGAAAAGTACTGAGAAATGAGGTTTATCAAATTATGTTAGGGGCATGTATGAATTATGGCATGATCAATCTCACTATTATGTGTAACAATAATGTATCAATAAAATATAAATTAATTTCAAATAACTAAAAACTAACTAAACAACAATAATTATTGCAAAAAATTACAATGTGAAATATTAAAATCTAATACACAAATATTCATTTAAGAATCAATTTTGCATCTTGTTTGCTTAGTTTCCCTTTATCTTTACAAATTCTGTTTAGTGTTAAAATTTTCTCAAATTTCTTCTTTGTTTTCTCTCTCCCTTAACTCTGGGTTTGTCATATTCTTACTGTATCTCTCCTTCTATTGCTATACCTTGAGTATTTCTAAAATTGATCTACACATTCCTCTAATTCTCTTCCAATACAAACTCTTCCCAAAATTCATGCGAATGAATTTATTTGTTCAATGGAAATCTGTCAAAAAACATATCAACATTAATTAATCCCATGAATTATGAGGAAAAAGAGAGTAATCTAGCACAATGTTTGATCATTTGCAATGGGTGGATACTAATAGATACTAATAGCTGTTTTTTTATATTAACAAAGGTATTTAAACTCAGCATATCTAAACTGGAACTCTTTATCTCTTCAATTAATTAATTTATTTTACACTGACATTATAATTGACAAAGAAAATTTCTAGCTAATTACAAAATATATTTCATTATTCATTACCCAAACTTTATTCTACTACCATCATATGTCCAGTTACAAAACTTAAGAAACTTGGTATATTTCCCTCTCCTTTAACTCTGGGTTTGTCATTTTCTTACTGTACCTCCTCCCTCATCCACTGTATTTCATAGTCAGTAGAACTTTAATATGAATTCCTCTCTTCCATTCTCAATAGCACTGCATTGTGCATATAGTCATTGTCACTTGGATAACTTACCACAACTGCAATTTAATTATTAATTGACTCTAACATCTACCACTTTGCAATTTAGTCTTTTTTTTTGCAGCTTTATCCTGTTAAGATATAACTCTTATGTGCCATACTCCCTCCAAGAATACTGACATTAGAAAGCCTTTGTGCTTTACTAGATACAAAGTTATTCTAAAAGCATTGCATATATTTCATTTGTTTTAATCTTCACAACATATAAATAGGTGTTGCTATTATAATTTTCCTTGACGAATCTCTGACATGAAAGAATTCATTAAACAACAGAATATTTCCAATTATTTCCAATATGAAATATTTTTAAATGCTCAACTAAGCACACAGCAATTACCTAATAAACTCAAGTTCAGATCATTTTGTATATATACTAATAATAAATTAGAGATCTGTGATATGATCAGTTTGCATGATTTTTTAATATTTGTTTTGGTGTGCAGAGTTTTATAGCCCTCACTGTATTAAAAATTACTATAGATTTTTTTTTTAAAAAAATTAACTGTTTAATTATAATAGAATAAGTATATATAATATATATACAATTATATATGTATTAATTTTTTAGATAATTATAAATCATGCATGAGAAGTTTTTTTTTTAAAAATACTCTATTCATTATTTTACTGTGTTATTTGTCATACAGCCAGCAAAGTTTTCCAAAACATTGACATATTCAATATTTTGGTCTTTAATATTTGTACTCATGATTTTGACATATTTTCTTTCATCTGTCTGAATTTACATGCTTAATATTTTTGAATCAACATTTTTGATTAAATGGATTCATGTTGAATGTAAACTCATATAACTATCATAATTAGTGAGCCTGTGTAATTTTCATTATAAAAATGTATCTAAATATAGATATGTAAATCTAGTTCCATTGATGGTAAAATAGCTTGTTTTACAGAATACTTTTACATTAAAAATTATAAATACTAGATAGAAATTTTGTAAAATAAGAGCAACCACGTAAACACATTGAAAAGTTGACACAACATGTAGATGTGGCAAGGGATGACTCATGAAGTAGGTCTCACATGAGATAAAATGAATTTCTCTACAAGGGCAGTTACTGTTCTATGCAGAGCAGAGAAGTTTGAATTCAAAAAGATAACCAAAGGCATATAACTTTGTGATATCAACAGATGGAGTTTAGGGCTTCCAGGTAAAAGCCAAAGGAATAAATCCTAAAAGGAGAAAGTTTCATCGTGCAAGCCTGAAATCTTCATGGAAGGTCTCCCAAATCCATACCTAATTTCTGATCAGGACATGTGTAGGAAAAAGTGCCATCAAACTCAGAGGGGAAAATGAATAAAAGTAGATTTCTATCTGCTCAGTATGCATTTCAGCTATTGTCTGGGGTTTGTAGGTCTCTGAGACAGGGGGACTCACAAATACTTTTGTATTCCATAGACTTTCCAGAAGGTCTACACATTTGGATTGAGAATCTGTTCTAAGATTGAGAAATTATTCTACATCTATAAGCAAAACTAAAACAGGTCTGTTCTAGTAAAGTGTCAAATAATGACTACACAATTTGAAAGCAATCAGAAGTTATTTAAATGTGTCCTAGTGGAAAAATTTTTTAGAATTCTACTTTTAAAAAAGTGGAATTAAGGGCTGGGGATATAGCTCAGTTGGAAGAGTGCTTGCCTTGCATGCACAGGCCCTGGGGTTCAATCCCCAGCACCACAAGGAAAAAAAAAAAAAAAGAATTAAGAATCTACTGAGTATCATATGCAATTTCCAATAGAATGAAACAATGACAATAATGAATACTTTACACATGTATAATTAGGAAAAGTGAACCCATACTCAAAATGAAAGCAGTCCAAAGAAAACGGTCTCAAACTGACCAAATTGACTAAGTCCTAACTACAAATTGACTAAACACTCAAATTGAAAATATGTCAGAATGTGTTAAAAGAATAGTTACTCATCCATATGTAATTACTACTGAAACACATAAAGACATAGAGACACTTAAAATAGCATGGTGATAAAAGATATGCCATGCAAATTCAAATATTAAAGTGTTAACATTAGATTATGAGCACTGCCAAAATAGTAGAAATATTATAAAAGCATAAAAGATTATTTCAGAATGATCATAGGTTAATATACCAGGAAGGTGGAAGCTTCTGTACATCTGTGAAAAAGCTCAAGGCCTCCTGAGATCCATATCAGTACAGTTTAGTAAGGACTTCAGGTCAGGTTTCTACCATTATAGTGCAGAATGAAATGTATAAGTACCCAAAAGCTCCATGTGCCTGAAAATAACAGCAGCACAAAATAGCAAAATGTAATCAGTTTTTTTTGTATAATTATTGTAAATCATGCACTTTAAAACATAAGGACCAAATTAGGTGATTTGGTTTTCATTTTCTCACATTAAAATTGGCCAACAATTGGAAACGTTCAAGATTACTGAAGAAAACATTTTATGTTTTCTGTTGCCAATGGAAGTGTAACAGTTTGATTGAGATTCATTCAGTATGATTGACTCTGACACAGCTAATATGCATGAAGTTTACACTCCATCTCTAGTATGTATAAGCCAGATCACATAGATATTGATCTGCAACAGAATTGTGCAAACAAAACTCTAGATTAAGGGCTGGGAATATAGCTCAGTTGGTAGAGTGCTTGCCTCACATGTATAAGGCCCTGGGTTCAATCCTCAGCACCACCAAACAAACAAATGTAAAAAAAAAAAAAAAAAAAAAAAAAAAAAAAAAAAAAAAAAAAAAAAAACTCTAGGTTATTCAATTGAAGAGCAGTCAGCTTCTTTTCAAGTAACTAAAATAATACAGCATATTTACATTTACCTGTACATTTACTGTACCCACTATTAGGGTAAAGAAATAAAACAGGAAACATTATAAAATAGTGTTTTGACATTGTGTACTATATAATGAACTCTATAAATAATTGAAATAAGTGGCAAAAATTATATTGGGGCACATGATTTAGCAGTGTGACACATTGCAAATCAAGATCATATCCTGACCATTTCCTAATCATTGAGATTAAGACTAGCATGTGTTAGGAAGCACGTCATTCTACATGCCATTCTGGCAAAGTAAATTGGAAAAATGGGTCACTTACTTCAACAAATGTGGCAAGAAGGCTATTTTAATGAAGAAAAAAAGTTATATTTTTGGTAAGTATCATTCATGTGATGGACTAATTTCAATCAATCTTACTGCACCCTTCTCTTCATGTAAAGAAAGACAAGTTATAAGTGGTCCAACTTGACTGGCACTAAACATGCTAACCCAGGTCTACCAGATAGTTTGTCTCTGCACACAGTGCCAAAAATAATAAATAAATAAAATAAATGGTACATGGCACAACTATATAATATAGAAGAGGGAAATCAAATCATACACATATACTCAGGTATGCTAGATGACCCTAATTTCTACCATCTGATAGCCAAAAAGGACCTATCCTAAATATAAAAAAAAAATGTGAAAATAACAAATAATATTAATTGGGAAAATCATATACATTTGGCACCATGACAAATAAGCTCATGAGAAGCCACTTCTTTGCTATGTGTTCCTTTTTTTTTCCGTTTTTTCCTCTTTCACCTCCTCCTCCTTTTTCCAGTTTTGGTCTAAGTGAAATTTATTTCTGAAAAGCATTGTTGGTTTAGGTTTTAGAAAATGCAAAAATAACATGAATAAATCTAAGTTATGGGAATACATCATGGTTATTTCAGTGAATTTGAAAATATGCTAGACAAAATTCATCATCTCTTTGCATATTAATAAACAAGGAAAATCTGAAATAAGAGCATAAAATTCTATACAATATAACACAATTTCTAAGCAATATTTAATGTCATATGAAATAGATATAATGCCAGGATAGTCTTAGTACACAGAATATATTTTACACCACTACAAATTCATAGTTTCAAGGTTACCTGTTTGACAAAACAATAATTCCGTAATAGGCAATCTTTTTGTTTTTGTATTTTTTTAAATCCCTATTTAAAGTCTCCATTCTTCTTCCAGAGACTCCTTTTCATTATTCTTCTAAGCCAATGGCACTATCTATTACAAATAAAATTAGAAATATTAGGAATTCTTTACAGCTCTGTGTTTTTTTGTGTGTGTGTGTGTGGGGGGGGGAGGGTAGTGGTACCAGGGATTGAACTCAAGGGTACTAGACCATTAAACTACATCCCCAGCCCTAATTTGTATTTTATTCAGAGACAGGGTCTCACTGAGTTACTTAGCACCTTGCCTTTGCTGAGGCTGGCTTTGAACTCATGATCCTCCTGACTCAGCTTCCCGAGTGTTGCCGCCTGAAGCGCTTGGAGCAACGGAGCCGCGGGAAAAACTTCAGAAGCAAACTGGAGACAAACAGCTTTTTATTCTGATAACTTTTCTCCCTGGTTCTAACAACGACTAACACACGCCAAACACACCCTAAAAATGGCGCTGACCCGATCAGCAATTTCGGCCAAGTCACTCGAGATCCCGCAACAAGTCCCGTGAGACTACGGGAGGCGACAATGGCCAAATCTCCATGGCTCTTAGTCAACTGCAATTCAAGTCAATCCCCAAACAGGGCTCCTGCACCCGAGCACCTGGGATTATAGGTGTACTCCACTGAGTCCTGCTCTGTTTTAATCTGAATGTAATCCATTATCCCATCTCCCCTACCCACTTAGATAAATTCACATCTACCTTTTCTTCAGTCATCTTGTTCCATTGATGATTTTCTGTTCCTTCTGTGGTATACCAATCACTCTCTACTCTTCCCTCTATTTTCAAACATAGTCTATAGTTTTGCCTTCTCTTCAGTTTTTGATATGAGTACAACTGCTATTTATAGCCAAGCTGCTTGAAAGAAAAGGTGATATGTAACGACCACACTTCTTCACCTTTGCAAGGTACTTAAATCTGATTTCTGGTTTTATAGTTAAGAGGACTTCTACAAGAGCAGTTTGCGGTATTGCCAAAATCAATTAAATATTTTAGTTTATTGCACTGAACAATCTCTTTTTGTTGGCCCCTAGGATATAACTTGTTTGATTTTTCTATTTAAATTGCTTCTGTCAGATAAAATACATAAGGTATAAATACTAGTGTTCTATTACAGGGGGAAAGAATGAAAATCTGGTAGTAGATGGTGTCCTAACTCTCAAGACTCTTGGTCTTCCAGTCTTTCATGAGAAATAATTGGAAAAATATTTCCAAACAACAGAAAATTCTTTCCTAAATAACAATATGCCTGGTCCCACTACTTATGAACCTAAATCTGCACATTCCTTATAAAACTCATCTGGTCTTATTGTGTGAAGAGCCATCTTTAGGTGCAAAACTAGTACTCACTACACTCTTTCTAAATCCACATTTACATATTGAATGGCCTACACTATATCACTCTGCAGACTCCAATGAACACTTCAAAATCAATATGTGACATGAACCCATATATCCCTTCCCTCATTTTCTCTCTACCTACACTACTAAAAAGATTATTGAACAACTTAACTTTCATCTTTCAAAGAAAGATACTAGAATCCATTCATTCTTTCAAGTAAGAATTAAGGCAGTCATTTTTGCTTCTGTCTCCTACTTTCTAAATTATACTTCTTTTTTTTTTTTTTTTTTGGTACCGGGGATTGAACTCAGGGGCACTCGACCACTGGGCCACATCCCCAGCCCTTTTTTGTATTTTATTTAGAGACAGGGTCTCACTGAGTTGCTAAGTGCCTCGCCATTGCTGAGGCTGGCTTTGAACTCGCGATCCTCCTGCCTCAGCCTCCCAAAGTGCTGGGATTACAGGCGTGCGCCACCGCGCCCGGCCTCTAAATTATACTTTTGATTGTTTAGAAAATTTAGTTGAGTTTTGAAGGAGCCCCAATTAGGAAGGGCTATTGCGGCTAGCTGGAAGCCATAAATTCCACCTGATATGTATGTGACGCACCTGTAAACGCATGTGAGGCACCCGCAAAGCTAAAGGTATATAACCGGGTGAAAGCGGTCGGAGTTAGGAGAATGAAGGAGAATTCATTCAGTCAGTCGTGCAGTCGCTCGGTCGGTCAGAACAAGAGTTCGGGTCGGAGAATCAAAGCGGCCAGAAGGTAGGCAGAGCAGTTACAGAAGAGAAACCAGATAGAAGAAGTAATGGCTGGTCAGAGTTAGGCCGAGGCTCCCGAGGAAGAAAGAAGAAAGAAGAAAGAAGCTCTAAAAAATAAGAAAAGCTCTCTCTAATCTTTCTCTCTAAAAATCTTTCTTTCCCTCTCTAAGCTCTCTCTAAGAAAGTAGAAAGTAGAAGTAAAAGTAGTAATAGCTTTACTCTGCCTCCGAGTTTTCCTCCCGCGGCGCAATGGCTGGCCATGACAGGCAGCTTACAGAGTTTTATGCCTTTAATATACTGCTTTCCCTCACTATCCTCAATACCATTGGGTTCCTCCCTCCTCCAAGCACCATAATATTATATCAAAAGTCCTATTAGGACTAGTAATATTAATATTCATTAATATTGCTAATTTTTAAAAATATTTATTTATTTGTTTTAGTTGTACACTATGCCTTTATCTTTACATGGTGCTAAGGATCGAACCCGGGCCATGCACATGCTTGGCGAGTGCTGTACCACTGAGCCACAACCCCAGCCCAATATTACTACTTTCAAATACAATTTTCACATTTCTGCTGCCATAATCTTCCTCAAAGCAACTTTACAATGAAATACCCCTGATTAAAACTCACTATGACATAAATCTGATTAAAACTCATAACATCTCCTTTTTGGAGGTCTATCTATCTATCTATTGGTCTATAGTCTGGATTGAATTTTTGTGTGTTTTGTGAACCTATTGAAATAACTTTCCCCATAAAATTTCTGAATAGTGTCCTCTGACTCTGTTCTAAGTAAAAAATAAAAGGAAGAAAGAAATACACTGTTTGTCTTTCTCTTGCTCTTTATTATCATCATGCAAGTTTCAAAGTGATTTTCATACAAACTAATTGAATAGGGAATATATGTTTACAACTGTAGTTTTCTCCTGAAAACCTCATCATCTATCATTTAACATTTAATATTAAATATTGCTTGACATTCTATTTGTAATATATTTTATAATATTTTAAGTGCTTATAATTTCATTTCCTCAAATTTAAAATTTGACCATTTTCGTGTATATGTGGCTCTGTTTATTTATTTAGCTTGATTGCAATAAACTGGATTGATGTTGGGAGGGCCTATTTTTAACTCAGTATTTTTAAAATTATGTCTTCAAAATTTGTTTCTCTTTTTTTGTCTTTGCAATGCATCCTTCTGTGTTCTTTTCCATTTGTTTTATATCTCAGCAATCATTGATCTATTTGTAGAGAGTTTCTGATAGAAACACATGCTCTTCTTGCTTTTGATTGACTATATTAGGTATTTTTCTTAAATTTTATTTTGAAACTTTTAAAATAGATTTACAAATATGCTTCTTCTTATACAAGCAGCATGACAGAAACTGTTGTTTTTCTTTCATAGTATTTTTTTCAAATTTATTTTTTATTCTAAGTTGTTAGAAATGACAGCAGAATGTATTACATTTCATATTATACTTGTAGAGCACATTTTTACATATCTCTGGTTGTATACAAAGTATATTCACACCATTCGTGACTTCATACATGCATTTAGAGTAATGATACCCATCTCATTCTACCATCTTTTTTTTTTTCTTGACCCTTTTGCCCCCTCCCTTTCCCTTTCTCCCCATTGGCCATTCTAGTGGTCCTCTAATCCTCCTATGCTCCCCATCCCAACCCAACTGTGAATCAGCCTTCTTATATTAGAGAAAACATTTGGCATTTGGCTTTTTGGGATTGGCTAACTTCACGTAGCATTATATTCTCTAACTCCATCCATTTCCCTGCGAATGCCATGATTTTATTCTCTCTTATTGCTGAGTAATACTCCATTGTGTGTATATACCACATTTTCTTCATCCATTCATCTACTGAAGGGCATCTGGGTTGGTTCCACAGTTTAGCTATTGTGAATTGTGCTGCTATAAACATTGATGTGGCTGTGTCCCTGTGGTATGATGTTTTTAAGACCTTTGGGTAAAGACCAAAGAGTGGGATAGCTGGGTCATAAGGTGGATCCAATCCAAGTTTTCCAAGGTATCTCCATACTGCTTTCCATATTGGCTGCACCATTTTTCATTTCATAGTATTTTTAAAGTAATCTTTTCATATGATTAATCATTCTTAGATAATAAAAACTCTAAACACTCTGTGTTTTTGAAATTATACCATCACTTTCACATCCTGAATGAGCAGTGATCAAATTGCCTTTACCTAGTCTAAGTAAGACTGGGTAGCATGAGTTTAATCAATAATGTTCACTGAACATAAATGCTCCCTAATAAAATCTGGCACTCAGAATCAATGGAATCATGACAATTTTAATATTGGATTTATGAAAATATTATAAATTGTCACTTTGCTTAATAGATCCAGGCTATATTTTATTAGAAGTTCTGAAATGGACATGCAAAGAAAAATATGAGTTATGAAATTATTAATAACTAATGTTACCCATGATTAAGCATTTTTGGTTCCATGTCAATACTTTTCCATTTCTACTTCAATTATTAATTTACTAGATAATATTCACACAATGCTTTTTTAAAATAAATTAATTGTACTTTATTTATTTAAAAACAATTTAGAAACATCTTTAGCTTAGTGGAGCATTAGAATATTAAGAATGGTAATTGAGCAAGTTTTTTCTTCTTTAGTGTATCATGATAAAATAAATTTTAAAAACTCTCAATACTATATATGAAGCAGTTTCTAAAGCTTCATAAAATTTTGATAGGATGATTTTGAAAACAAAAGTATTCATCATTAAACTATTGTCTCTCAGTGTTTTTTGAAATATTCATGTTTTCCTTTTAATTGCTTACATATACATTTTGACACTTTTGGGGCTAAAAAGGAAAATGTTTTTTTATTACAAACCAAAAATCACCTTTCTCAGTTAAATTATCAAACTTTGTTTACTTTAAAACAACAACATACAATTAAAGATATTTAATGGACAGCCAAATCATCTTAAAATTGTTTAATATTTTTAAAATTTGCTGTTATGTTCTCAATATAACTGGTATAATAACATTTTTTGTATGTTAAATATATCTGCATGAAAGAGAAATGCAATGGATTTTAAATTCTAAAATTCATTGGAACATATTTATAATTTGATACAATATTCTCCTACCTCCTGCCCAGCATTCCCTAAGCTAAGGAGATACCTGGTAATTTGAGATTAAAATAGTAGTAGTAGTGTTTAGATTGTCATGTTGTTTTATGGGTTTTTATTTTTTGTAATTTTTTTTTTTTTTTGGTACAATGAAATCATTGTATTCAACATGAATAACAAAGCTGTCCTACATGTGTTTGAATATTTGCTATGTATTCAGTTTTGATTTTTCAATACTGTTTTTAGTTGGACCATTATCCAAGCTTGACTAAATATAATTTCTTTTGACACTAAAACTACAGGTAAGTTGTTGGTAATATAATTGTAATGCTAATACTTACACTACGTGTATTACTGTATTATAGTCAGTAATAAAAGCATGCTGAACTGTTGTGAAAATTCCTCATGCCTGCATTGTGTTATGATCTTTGATAACCTTTATTTCTAGATGAAAGTAGTTTACAATACTGTATCAGTTATAATGAGCACCAATAAACAAGCTGCTTTGCCAAGGGCAATATAATTCTAAGCAATAAAATTGGATCTGTGATAGTGTATCTTCTATTCTTCATTTCAAATTCATTAACTATTATGGAGATCAATCTCTTTGACACAGTACATTTCTAACCACATTTATGCCAGAATATGTACTCATTAGCATGTTTGAACTCCATAGCTAAAATGACAGGGTTCCCCCCTTGCTTTGTAATATTACACATAATTTGAAAAGCAGGCCCTGAGCATTCTGACAACCACATTAGTTACAATGTGTTTTTTCTCCATACACATGCATATGTATATGTACATCCTGTATATTTGGGTATACATATATTAAATGTGAAACAATAACATTGTTCATAGAATTTTAAAAATTAAAATAAAGGCAACAATTTTAATAAACAATCTTTAAACAGAAGTATTTAGCATCATTAATATACTCTTACTTTTCTTCTGAATACAAATTTGTAAAATATAAAATTTGCAATATAAATTGGAAAATTTTATATTGTCTATAGATATATATGTAGATTGAATTACTAGATTTTTTGCCTAAACTTTTTTTATTGACAGCTTTTGAAAGGTCATTTATTAAAATGTATAACCTTCCTTTGAGTGCCATCACTTGGTATGTGCTTTATAACTCAAACATTATTTCCTTGACACAACACGTTTCAATATATTTAAAAATAAAAAGCAAAGAAAGAATAAAATATCACCAAGGACAAGTTGATAATCCATCAAACCACATTTGTAGGCAATCTAAACTACTAAAATTTCCCTTTTCCTTTCACTAACAAGTGTAAGAGATTTTAAAAAGTCTACCTTGTATAAATAGATCAACAAATAATATATAAACTAGAATTTTCCCAGTCCTTCATTTTACTTGGGTATGACTAAGATGCAACCCTTAGAAGGAAACTTCCATATGAAGATAGGGAACTGTAATTTTTAAGACAGGTAGGTAGTCAGGTATGGCTTGAGGTCATGTGGACAGTGGAAGAAATGCAAGAAAACTTCAGCTGGATGTCATGGAGCACACCTTTAATCCCAGCTTGGGAGGCTGAGGCAAGCAGATCAGGAGTTCAAAGCCAGCCTCAGCAAAAGCAAAGCACTGAGCAACTCAGTGAGACCCTGTCTCTAAAAATAAAATACAAGATAGGGCTGAGGATATGGCTCAGTGGTCACTGAAAAAGGCTACTTCAGAAGAAACTTGTTTTATAAATCAAGAAGTTTGGTATTTTTATTCTGACAATGTAATTCCATAATATAAAAAGACACAATGGCTTCATTAAAAGAAAAATTAGTTCTAACAACTGTGTGGAGGGGTAGACATGCTGGCGAATAGATTATTTATGTGAGTGTTGCATGACCTCAAATACTTTTCAGTGAAGTAGAAGAAAGGACATCCAGTCCTTTCCAATCTATCCCCCAAATATTTAAAAAGAGAGGAATCATCAAAGAATATCTATTTGAGATCTCTTTTAATTGTAAAAGCAACAGGAACTTCAGAACTAAATTTAGTCCTAAACTGATGCCATATTAATCGCATCATTATATCAACTTAAAAGCTGTCAGTTTTAATTCTCTAATATTTTGAGTAGGTTGGGAATATGTGACTGATATCCTTTCAAGTGTTATTGTGTGAACTAAGTGGATGTTCAATTAATGTAAATTTTATTCACAGATAGTGCAACTCCAATTGGACTAAAATGATTCAGTGCAATGGAGAAACAAGTGTCCACATGATCTGGAAACAGGGGACACTGGGGAATTCTTTGAAAGGAAACCACAGTAGTTGCTGAAGAAAGGATAGATCTATTAATTACACATAGGTTCAAGAATTGATTATTGTAACCCTACATCTCGAATAACAAAACAGAATGCATGATTAGAAATTTCAGTAAAAGAAGAAAGAAAGAACACTTCTTGGGTAAGAACACTGGTATACCATGAGTTTGTTCTATATTCAGAATACTCTTTTGGATTAACCCTTTAGGATTCTGCAATACCAAATCATTAAGTGTAAGCAATGTGGTACATTATATTACTGTATCAAGAGAAGCAACTTTTAAATGATATCTCTTCTCTGACCTTCCTAGTGATTTAACATTTTTTTTCCTATTTGCTCTTTTAGCCTCATTTTGCACTTCCTTTTCATAGTTGCCATATCAACTCTGCAAGACTCTTAAGTGTGGTGAAGACAAGGACTGTACCTAACTTCTCTTTGTCATTTTTAGATAAATACTGCTTTGTATACTACCTTATTTAAAGAACATGTGGTACCCTCAAGAATTGACCAGATGAGTGGAGATGAATATGTGCTTTTTAATTCTAAATAAGCACTTATTTATTAAATAAATAGTGTAATCAGAAATCTATATATCTGTGACTTCAACCATATTTCTTGATTTTTGGAGGTGTTAATTCCAATGTTTTCATTTTTGTTATGCCTGTTAAGAATAAAGGCACTACATTTAAGTTTACATGGGGTCACAAATGTTAGCATGCAATAATAAGCATCTTCAGAGAGTTATGTTATTTTACCTTCTCATTGTTTTATTTTATCTCAGAAGATATTAATTTTAATTTGAAAGTATGAAAAGAGAATCCTCATTTGTATAACTTCTATTTTACAACAAGCATGGTTTGATACACTGAAGTGAATGGTTGAGATGCATTTTGGAGGGACATGGGAATAATGCATTTTTATGAATTTGCAAAAGGGTATACATATTTTACTCTATGTATTAGTCAGCTTTGCCTTGCTGTAGTCAAAATACCACAAAATATCTTGTGAAAACAACTTAGAACAGGAAAAGTTTATTTTGGCTCAAGGTTTCAGACTTTCAGTCCATGGTCAGCGGACTCCATTGCTTTGCATGCAAGATGAGGCAGAATACCATGGCAGAAGGGTGTAGTGGAGAAAGGATACCCACTTCAAGATAGACAGGAAGCAGAAGAACTCCAGTCACCAGGGAAAAAAATCTATGCCCCAAAGTTATACCCCAAGTGACATCCTTCCTCTAGCCATACCCTACTTGCCTAAAGTTACCACCCAGTTAATACATTAAATGGATCAATTCATCAATTAGGTTACAACTATCATAATCTAATCATCTCACCTCTGAACATTCTTTTTTGGTCTCACACATGAACTTTTGGGGAACACCTCATATACAATCCATAACACTGTGATATTACTTTCTTGGAAACTCAATTAATTTCAACAGTTAATACAGCTTCAGAAAATATTTAATTCAAGCAGTTGTCTCTAGCTTTTTTGTTTTATATTAATATCTCCCTTACTTTGATCACTGCAGAGAACTGATTTTTAAAAACAACTGTTATAAGAGAGAAAGATTGATTATTCATTGAATACTTTATATCTCAAACTAAAAACAGTGGTATGAGGAATTCTGGATGATTAAGAACTCAACTTAATTGAAGATAGAACAGGCACATATCAAAGAAGTTTATAATTTTACCCAAAATTTAATTGTAAACTGGAAAGATCGTGTTTCATATTAATAACAAACAAAACTAGAGATTAATTCTAGAAATGCAGAGGAGAGAATGTAACAAAATCATGTCAAGAGCAAAGTGCTATCCAAGAATGCTACGGAAAGTGAGAAATTCTACAGATAGCATTCAATACAGTTAAAAGTCTACACTGAGAGAAGACAGTAAGATTAATCTTTGAGGATCATTTCTGGTAAAAGACTTTGCTTTCCTTAGACACCAGACTCAAGAAAACAGAGAATAATTTGCTGTCTGAGAATGTAGATACAAGGAATCAAATTTGAAGGATGATCAACTACTGAAAGTGACACACTGCCTCTCCTCCTGCCACTAAATCTTGGTGATTATTTAGGAAATCTTGATCCTGAATCCTATGCAAGATTCACACATAGACTAAAATGCCAGTAAGCCACACTTTTTTTTTTTTTTTTTTACTTCTTTTTTGTTTGTTTTTGCAGTATTGGGGATGGAACCCCAGGACATTGCACATGCTAGGCAAGCACTGTTCCAAAAAGTGAAGTCCTCAGCCCTTCTGTCTCTTTCTCTTTTTCTTTCTCTTTTTTATTTTGTGAAAAGGCCTCACTAATTTGCTCAGTCTGACCTTGAACTTGGCAATCCTCTTGCCACAGCCTCATGAGCACCTGGGATCACAGGCCTGCATCGCCACAACCCATCATTTTTGTTCTTGTTGTTTTGTTTTTATTTTTCATTGGAAAAAGCCTAGGAACACATGGACTGATGGCCCCTGTCATTATTATATCTACTTTTGATGATGGCTGGCCTGGTTCTCATTAAGAATATGAGGGCTACAATTTGTCAAGATTAAATATTCCACCATTACAAATATCAGAAACAAAAGAAAAAGTATTTAGTTCTAATTCAAAGCCATAATACCTTTACTTGATCTATCATTCCTACATATTTACACAAAACAAACATGGTACTCTTTAATCAGTTCCAAGAATATGACTAAAGGATCATCAAGCACACAGAAGAAGAGCCTTAGGAGGACAAAGACTATGATCTCAGAAACAAAAAGGAAAATATAATGACTTGTAAATAATAGTATCGATATCAGGCACATAATAAGTATTGCAAGTGCTTCTGATTTGATAAAATAGAAACTATCACTAAAATAAATACAAAGTCTATCACCAAACCACATAATAGCATACATTGAGCACTATCTTTGAAGAACAGAAGTTATTTTTTGAAATAAGAATAATCGTTTAACAATAGATAATATTCTTCAGGTACAAAAGGACTGTGTGTAATCTGATTTTATTTCATCTTCCCTCTGATTCTCAGAAACAGAGGACATTATTGACCACACTATTTCAAAAATAATGAAACTGAGAATCATAAGTATTACTGAATTTGTCCTGTGAGAATGTCTCTCAAAAGAGATCCAGTGCTTTACCACTGAAACCATCTGCCTATTAACAATATGTCCATATGGGACTGGAATTGGATTGGGCAGAAAAATCATTACAGTTGGGATATAATAGAGCTCAGGGAAATTAAGCCATTTCCCCATATTTATTGTAAGACCTTAGATTAGGACTTAACTCACTGGAATTCTTACTTCTAGAGCAGTATTAGGGAAAATAAAATAAAAATAGTATGTTGCTTTACAACTTAGTAATAAACTTAGAATTCATTTATGTGAATAAGTAAGCCAGTGAGTTTAATAAGGGATATAAGAAGTATTCCCATTTCACCCTCTTTTTAAAGTTGACCTCTAAAAGGACAAAATGTTTCAAATAAAATGTACATTTTGTAACAGTTAGAAAGTACTTGGTTAGATTGGCTAATGTGTGACATTTATTATATTAAATAATTAACATAAAGCTAGACAAAGATCATTAGTTGGATATAAAATTTAATTGCGAAATTAAATTACTCATGCAGGTCAAAAGTTTCCAAAATAAATAATGAAATTCCATGTTGTTAAGAAATCTTACAAGTGACTAATATGGTCATAAAAGAGAAATTCAGACAAACAGGAAAACAAATAAGAATTTACTTACAATAATCTATGGTGAGTAGTCTTATTAGCAGGAATACCTATAATGTACAAGGTCAGGATGGCATGTTCATTAGATTAATTATATCAATTAATACTTTCTTTCAATTTGAAATACAGGGAAGTAGAAATAGAAAGTCATAGCAAGTTGGAGAACAAACGTTCTCCTCACTTTTGGCCCCCAAATTTTAGACATATACTCATCTCCCCTTTGCTTTTCTTTGTTTTCTGGGAAACATTACATCTTTTAATGTCTGTTGAGGGAGTAACATTTGCATCCCAGTCCTGATGTTTTATGGCCACTGTAGTATGGAAAGACCTTTATTAATAAAACATTTCTGTTTCCTCTCTTACTTACTCTTCCCTTGGGATGTAGGTTGGAGGCTAGAGGGCAAACTGAATGATGACTTTGGAAGGAGAAATTGGGCATGTGCAGCCTGGTAACTTGCTATTTCTCATTCCCTTAAAAGTTTGTTGACCACTGAAAGCATAAACTCTAATCTAATCCTTGAGCCAACAGTATGAAGTCCTTTCTTATGCAGATAAAGTCACATACTCCATGCTAAGAAAGGTGATTATTTTTTTTTCTATAAGCTTTAATTATTTGCCAAATTTCTCAATTGGATGATCATTCATATGGGAAAAATGTTATGGTATTTATTTAGCTCTTCAAATAACTAAGGTGGGTGGTGGATTGACCTGTGTGTCTCAGGAAATACACGAGGAAAGAAAAATTGATGCAAGGAAATATGAATGGAGTGATTGAAGTTTTTATGTGGTTGATACCCTGGATTTGAGTGTATTATTAAGAAGTTTTAAACTTGGTTTAAGGCTTAAATGGGATCATGTGACTGGGTTTGCTTTATGTATGTCTCTCATTTACTGCTTCTGTCTGGGTGAATAGCTATAAGCCTTAAATCAGATGGGATATGGACCTCATCAGTTTCTGGTAGCTTTTGATACATCTATACTGCAAAATAACTGAATTCATAGAAAGCAGGGATCTCCTTGTAGGTCCTAGTGCAAAGCCACAGCATTCAGGAAAGTCACAGGATCACAGTTAAAGCCTCAGGTAATGCTGTTGCTATACGACCCTCAGTGAAGTAAATAGTAAAGGGGTAAAGTAAGGTGCACCAGGAGATGCTTCTCTACCCAGCACTGGCAAGCAAACACTACATAGTCACATGAGACTACAGGGCACTTAGCCACACTATGAGAGATTTAAGATGTAACTCACTATATGTTAAACCTATAAAACTAGCAATAAACCTTAACTCATGAATGAGGTCAGTGGGTTATACTGTCAGACAATAGTTTAAGAAGACCAGTGTACAGGATGGCAGCTGAGATCATGGGAAATTGTTGTCAAAAAATGTCTTGTAAACATTGCACTCTAGAGTACTCTTTCTTCTGTTTCAGTAAGCTTTTTTTGCTACCATGACCAAAAGACCTGACAAGAACAATTTTAGAGGAGGAAAAGTTTATTTGGGGGCTCGTGATTTCAGAGATCTCAGTCCATAGACAGCAGGCTCCATTCCCAGTGGCTCGAGGTGAGACTGAGAACATCATGGTAAGAAGAGTGTGGCAGAGGAAAGTAGCAGATGGCATGATGATCAATAAGCAGAGAGAGAGTTCCTCACCATGAAAAAATTTAAATTCCAAAGATATGTGCCCAGTGCCCCACCTCCTCCAGCAATATCCTACCTGCCTTCAGTTATCACTCTGTTAATCCTTATTAGGGGATTTATTCACTGATTGGGGTAAGGCTCTCATAACCCAATCAATTCACCTCTAAACCTTTTTTGCATTGCCTCATACATGAGGTTTTAGAGGACATCTCAAATCCAAACCATAGCATCTTCCTTTAAATTTCTTGGTACATGCATTATTATATAGGTGCTATAGAATGATCTCAACTTGGCTGTTTATTGATTTTTTTAAACAAAGAAAAAGACATTCTTAGAAAGTAGAGACTTCAGACACAATTCATGATATAGACAAAGGTAGTACTTTTAATCAGTAGCACTTTTAGATCCAGACAATGTATTTTACTATAATCTACAATTTGACCATTTTTTCCCAATCATAGGGATTGAACTCATGGGTGATTTGCCACTGTGCTACATCTCCAGTTCTTTCCTGATTATTGTTATATTTAACTCTGAGGCAGAGTTCTGCTAAGTTGTTCCTGTCTCAACCTCCTAAGACAGTAGGCATAGGTGGATTTGTCCTCAGAAAGACTAAATGCAAAATGCCAATATTAGCATCCTTCTTGGAGATCTCCCCTGCCCAAGCTTGAGAAAGTTTCAGTTTACAGATTGTGAATTCTGAACAATTGCTATTCACTCAGGGTCTCCTGACAAGTCTAAAACCAAGACTATTTCTCCCATTTTGATGATATACATTTATATACCACTGAATCACTTTCATTTCTAGGTAACATCAAATACTAAGTTCTAGGAACTTGTTAGCCTTTAGACTCTCTGCCCTAATTGTTGGAAACTGGAATATTCTAAATGCTGTGCCTACCTAGTACAGTGAAGATTTTGCATGTCCTATTAACTAATTTTTACTCTTATAAAATGTGAGACAAATAAGAAACTTCAAATTTAATGAATGAAAGTTCTTATGCCCTGAACAAACGACATCAATCACAACCTAGGCTCTCCAGGAGGCAACTGCTCAGGGAAGGCCAAAAGCCCCCTTCAGCCAATACTGAGCTGGTAAAAAGTTGGGAGAGATGATTTTGAAATTTGGTGAAACACTGGCTTCAGATTTTAAGTCAAATCAAATATTTTATTTTTTAAACTTCACTTCCAGGGTGAGAGTAATGGGAGGTACTGTGGACCTTTAAGACTTTGTGGCTTGTGGGATGTCCTTATGTCACTGGTGATATGCCCTCAATGGAGATTATGGAATCCTGGGCTCTTGGTCTCTTTCTGCTTCCTCTCTCATGATATAAACACTCACTATAATGAGTGGTCTATCCATTATCACTGCTGCCTGTATCTGACCCCAACCAAAGGGGCCAACTGATTTGTATTTGAATCTCAAAATTGTTGGGTAAACAAAACTTCTCTCTTTATTAGTGAATTGTCTCAGGTATTTTGTTATAATGACATGAATCTGATGTATACTTCCCCATGAGAATTTAATAATGTGATAAAAATTATCTTAGAGTCTGTGTCATTTCATCTTATTTCTAAACTTCCAATGAATTTATTCAACAACAAAGCCAAGCATAATTTAGGATGGAGGATAGAATGGGAAATTAATTTCGACCTTGCATATAAAGTGACCTGGGAATAAATTAATGTATTGCTCTGAGGTTTCTGTTATCAAAATATCTACTATTGCCAAGCAGCCCCAGGAATATTCAAAGGAATAGAGATTGATAATGGGAATTGGCTTTGCAAATTGACTTATCGTGATAGAATTCTGATAGCTCTGGTGCCCACAATCTCAATATGTAAACTAAATGTATTTAAAAATTCCTGTTGACAAATTACATAAACCACATGTTCTATTATTTTTAGTAGTATCAAAGATGATACATATTTCTATTTCTCAGTTTATTGGAAATAGCCTCTGGTTAATAAAGGAGAAGGAGAAAGAAATACTCAAGGTTCAACATTGCCATCTTCATTTTCAATTGACTTTACCCAAAGGGAAAGAAAGAAAACAAAAAGAAGAAAAACATGGTAAAATGAGATGGTTAGCATTACCCTAAATGCATGATTGAAGACATTAATAGTTGTCGGGCCTTCTGAACACTGTCAGCCGAGAGGATGGAAAGCTCTGGCTTTCTGGCTGCTTGCCACGCCCTGTTACGGACCTAGGCTAAGCAGGGGGCATGGCTGTGATGTATCGTAATAACCGAAACCGCCCTAAGCATAGGGCAGAGGATTCTGCCCTTTGAGGTGTGTCTGTGCTCTTTACCTGTTTCTATAATCTGCTTACTGATTGGCTGATGTCCACTATAAAGCGTTGTCCACCCCCTTCAATAAATGAGTTCCAGCGCTGACCACTGACCGGGCTCCCTGATATGTTCCTGGGTCTTCTAAAGGCAGGGGAGGGAATATCAGCTGCCTTTACTTTCCCAATCTAGTCTCATCATTGAGGTAGGCCCCTCTGGCCTCTTTTGCTGGACAAAAGAGGTCCGTCCCGGGTATGGGGGGCTAAAGACCTCAAAACCCTTATAATATCCCGACAAATAGTATGAATATACTTTGTACACAAACAGTGATATGTAAAATAGTGCTCTATATGTGTATTATGAATTGTAATGCATGCTGCTGTTATATATACAACTTCGAATAAAAAAAAATTTTCTCATACGTTCATGAGAGAAGGTAGTCAGACAATTTAAAGTGCCTGTTGAAGTTGATTTTTTTACTTCCTTAGACACTGGGAGACCTTTATACATTTCATAGGGATGGTTCCCATGCTTCACAAAAAAAGGACCAGAGCTGTTAAAACTGCAGAAGATTACTAAGAAGATTTACCTATGGATTTTCCCCTAGGGAAAAGGAAGTAAGGGCCTACAGAGCAACTGGTCTAAAGCTCAGTCAAACTGAGGGTAATGTTAAGGCTCTCTTGGTGAATATCAACAGAATTTTCCTCTAGGATTTTTGAATCACCCATTATTATTATTATTATTATTTTTTTTTTTTTGTGGTACCGGGGATTGAACTCAGGGGCACTCGACCACTGGGTCACATCCCCAGCCCTTTTTTTTTTTTTTTTGTATTTTATTAGAGACAGGGTCTCCCTGAGTTGCTAAGTGCCTCGCCATTGCTGAGGCTGGCTTTGAACTCGCGATCCTCCTGCCTCAGCCTCCCAAAGTGCTGGGATTACAGGCGTGCGCCACCGCGCCCGGCCACCCATTACTTTTACCAAAATTATTTTTAATATATGAAATCTGATCCCTTTAATGTTTTTGTTTATTGATTTCAATGTCTTTTGGTCATTAAACCTTCATTTTATATGATATTGATTACTAATGTTAAAACAACATTTTGTCTTCCAGGGTCTCCTCTTATTTCATCATTTCTTTCATATGTATTAGAATTTTATCATAAAAAAAAGCTCCTATACTTATTTCTTTTATCGATCTATCCATGTATCATTAGTTTGGACATATAAATTTTACATTATTCAATTATTTACAATTTAAATCTACCCATATTCTTTGTGACACCAGTGTTGGTTAGTAAAAAATATTCCTAAAAACTGGTTTCTGTGACATTTTTCTTGCTCTTATTATGTTTTAAAATCTCATTTTTCATAAAAAGATACCTCAGACTCATCATGCAATGTTCCTACCTCAATCATTACTGGCAAAATACCATTTATTTAGGGAATGATATTTAGAAGTAATGATATATGCACTAAGTATGCTTATTGCTGCTGGATTATCAGTGTTTATAGTCTGTTTCATCAGACACAGCTCGTGTAGGTTGATGCTTGCCTCTGCTGACTTTACTCATTCCATATTTGTACCTCCTTTTTTCCATAGGAAAAACTTTGATGCCCCTAAACCAATATATTTATTCATTTCTTCATTCCCATGATATGCATAAAGTCAGCAATCATTTCAGAATTTCTATACCTGTACCACAACAAATAACCCTACTGAAAGGGACATTTTTTTTGTTCTTTAGATTGAATATATATAAATTATTATATCAAAAGTAACTCAAATTATTCTTATTCTGTCTTCCAGTATGACTATGTACTTCATTTAAAATGAAATGACGTTCATTTGTTTCTGTTTGTATTAAGATTTTGTTATGTCTCTATCTATGGTGATTCATTTTATGGAGGTAGACCAGCAAAATATTTCTTAAAGTTAAAATTTTTTTAAAAAATCAGAAATGTGTTATTTTCCAAATATTCCACTCCACTCTCCTATATACACATAGTAAATCAGTTTCATTAATTTCCAGATTCTACTCTCTGTACATTTGAGTAACTATATGCAGGTATACACATGTGTGCACATATATATATTTATTACCCGTTTTTAATGCAAAAAAGTCATACCATACAGACTCCCTTACACTTTGGAGTCTTTTCATTTAACAATATATACTAGAAAATATAAATATTGTAAAGCACCCCATACATACCTTTTCATCATTTATTATACCTTTCTAATATACAATTGTAAATATTTACCATAGCTGATCAACCAACTCCCTATGTTTGGTAATCTGTAAATTTCCATTTTGTTCAGAATTAAAAAAATACAAGCAATAACTATCAATAGTACACATGTGATATTTTCCCAATGTCATACTAGTTTATTTTAATGAATAATGAAGAAAACCATCACTCAATCAGCACGAAGCTATTGTCTTTACTTTATGAAATAAGGTTATCAGATCTAAAGTAACAACTGTTTTGATGATAAATAAAAAATTATTTCATGATAAATAAATTTATTTCGTGATAAATAAAACCATTTTCTAAATAATTCATTCAGAAGTACATCATGTGGAATTCTACAAAATTGAACTTGATAACACCTTTGACAATGAGTAGACTCATATGTGTCTATCTGTGTGTGTACTAGCATGAAGAAATGTGAAGTGTGAGTACTATTGAACATTTTGCTTCTAAAATTTTGACCATTATCTTAGATTTCTGAATTATTTTATTCATGTATTCAACTAGCCATTCAATAGCTTATAAGTAAATATGTTTCCTTCCCTTGTCCTGGATTCATATATCTTTACAATTTGATGTGAATAGCGCACTGTTGCTTGTTTTATTGTCTATTTTGGTACTTTAAGGAAAAAAAAAAGTGTTAAATAAAAATTAAAAGTTATTTTAAACTATTTTAATAAGAATGAGACAATGATGAATGTGTTGATAATATTGTAAAGAGTCTTCTTTTTTAACCTTTCAGGTATTTAATGAAACAAGTTGATCTTGCTTATTTTTACTTTACTTTGATTACATAATCAAGCAGTTCAAGATGAGAATTATTATAGTAAAAAGCTACAACTGTATTTATGACATAGTTTGTATCAAATATTATTATTATATATTTAGTGTCTACCATTGATAGTGAAGGAAATTCAAGAAAGAAAATTTTAGGCTTTTCAAATTACATTTATGCATTTCCTATGTACATAGGGAGTTATGTTAGTTTAGTTCTTTATGGATGTAGTTGCTCAAATTAGGAAAGTTAGAATTAAATAATTTTTCCTTAAAAGATTACTGAAAAAATGTTCACAAAGAAAATTAGTAAAATTCCTTGTCTTTGAACAGTAATGAGCAAAATATTTATAACAGTTATGATTTAGATATAAGGTGCTCCCAAAATCTATGTTAATGTAGGAATGTTCAGAAGTAAAATGGTAGAATTGTGAGAGCTGTAAACTAATCAATCTATCCAAATTTGAGTGGACTGGGTGGAATTGTAGGTAGGTGGGGCCTGGCTGGAGAAGGTGGGTCACTGGGGCATGCCCTGGATGCCTGCATCATCCCCATGGTCCCTTGGTCCCTTCTCCCCTCCTTCTTTCTCTTTGATTCCTGGACATCATGGGGTGACCTGCTTTCTTCCACTGTGCCCTTTGGCCATGATGTCCTGTTTCCCTTGGACCCAGAGCGATAGATTAGGCCATCTATGGACTGAAACCTCTGAAACTATAAGCCCCAACTAAGCTTTATTTCTCTAAGTTGTTTTTATAAGGTATTTTTTGTCTCAGTGGAGCAAAACTAACTAGAACAACGATTAATATATTACTGTGATTATTATCTGTCATTTATTTATTAAACACTCTAATTTTTAGTTTTTATACTTATCAATGATTTCACCTCAGACCCTATTGGTTTATATCTATCATCCCAATGTAGTTACTAAGTTATATATATGCACATACTTCTATATTTTTAGAAATTCTGGTAGTACTTATTCCTTCAATTTAATGGAAAAAATGTTCAAGGTAGTCTTTACAAGTATGGAAATAATCTCAGAATATGCTCAGTAAAAGAGATCAAATTCACCAGAAAATAATAATGAAACTCTTTTAATCTGGTATAAATTATATGGAAGAAATGAAAATGATTCAGTGACAAAGACCATTAAATAGTACTTTCTATGACAATGCTTTTGACAGAATCACCAATCATCTGGATATTAATTCAAGTTTACATTAATGGTACATAATGAATGGAAGGAACATTTGAACTTTGCTGGTGTTTCGGATAAAAAAATAAGAACTGAAGAAAGGGTTCATAAATCAAGGGTGTGACATCAATGCCCAGCCAGATAGACTTAATATATAAGACAAAGAATGCATAAGATATTCCATACCAATGTTTTATATTACAGTAATAGAAGTACAACTTAAAGGAAAAAACACTTCATGAAAGTTGGAGATGTAAAATAAGATAGTATTAATAAGAACAACCAATATTACATTGCATTTGTCTAGTTTAACTCACAATTCTTTAAAATCATAGTGAAGCAAAATTTAGTTGTTCCTGCTCTTTTTATACCATCTTGTAACATTCTGAAGATATCTAGGTAAATGCAAAAATCTTCATAGTTTCTTCCAGGGTTATAATCACCTTTGAATAAGAAATAGTTTTGACTTGCATTATTGATTGCCTACTCTGTGATAGAGACTATGCTGAGATAACTGACCAAGTTTTCCTACCTAACAACTTTATAGTCACGCTATGCAACTAATATACTCATAATCCTTATTTAAAGATGAGAAAATTGAGGTAAACAATACCAGGCAATTTGCTCCAAGTTACTAGAAGAGCAGATACTGAAACCTTGAATAATTTGATTGTAAGGATCTGTAGGATTAATCTTGCTTTTTGTTTTTGTTTGAGTTTTTCACTTTTTCTTTGAAAGCTCCAGTTTTTCAAGGAAATAATGAAAGAGAAAATAAACAAGTAGATATGGGTGTTCTTGAATCACAAAATACAAACATAGGTTACTAAGTGAAGATAAATTGCTGATAATTTTTGTATAAATGAAGGGAGAAGAGATATAAGAAAATATATCAGGATATATTAAAAGGAGACTTTGGGATGAAAAGGAAGCTATTTTAATAATTTAACATACAAAAAGTTTTAAATACTTATACTGATAATTGAAAAGTTACAGACACAATTGAACCAGAATTCTGAGAGTAGATTGGTAACTGACACTGTGTAGATATTCAAAGGGAGATATTTAAAAGGCTGGTCGAAATGTTTATTGTTTAATTATTAGGGAGATCAATAATATTTAGAAATCATTTTAAATATAAAAGAGTAATGTGAAGTTGTGAAAAGGAATGAAACAAAGAAAATGTTTTTGAATAAAAAGAATAAAAATTTACAAAAGAACTTTGAGTAACAGCATTTAGAGGGGATATGAAGAGGAAAGAAGTACTAAAATACAGAACAAAACTGGAAAATATGAACTTCATAAAAGACAAAGGAACTTAAGGATAAAATGTTTCAATGTCAAATTGAATGAGACCTAGAGAATGAGATCATCTGAATTCAATGCATAGTGAATTATTTGGAGGCCTTTTAGTAGAGACTTGATCAAAGGCATGCATACTGTAGAGTCAGGAATTAAAAAAATAAAAAATACATCATTTTTTCTTAATTTAAAGTGGCTCAGGTATTTAATTTTAAAACATAGTTAACTTTTTAAAAATGTTTAAATGTGTATTTCAATGGGAAAATAACCCATAGCTTATATTTGATCTTCACACTATCCTGAATCCCAAATCCAAAGTGATAGTTTATATTGAGAAGAGATTAAGTAAATGCTTCTCTGTTTTATCTTCTGTTAGTTTGTTTTTGCAGCACTGGGGATCAAACCCCAGAGACTCCTAAATGCTGAACAAATACTTTTAAATATAGGGAAGTAAGGGAAGCAAAAACAGGAGAGTGAGATAAAGAAACTGAGTTAGAAAGAAGAAAGTTCAGGAAAATCATATTGGGGACTTAGATTCCAGGAAAATTGGAGGTGAGGGCACCCACAGAATGAAGAGAAGGATTTTGTGATAAGAGGAAGAGATTATCTACAGCATCTAAAATTAGTAAATTTTTAAGAAACCAATTGCCAGAAAAATAAAATAATTTTGGAGGATGACAGAATGTAAAAGATTTCATGATTCTTCTCTGAGTTGATCAGTAGCTAGAATGAAAAGAATTCAAATAGAAAGCATTTATTAGTTAAGACCAGAAATTGGCCTGACATGGAAGTTAGAAAATCCATTTTTTTTGTGATACCTTCTAGGTTATTTGTGAACTTCCTGTTGAAATGGCTGACCCTGAGTCCAAACTAGTCATGGAGGTAAGTGAAAAATCACAAAAGTAAATGATGGATTGTGTAAATATTGAGTGCTTGATCCTTTAGAGGTATGATGTGGATGAGAAAGTAAATAGGTAAGAAAGAATGAAATAAATGGTTTCAATAACAAGAACTCAGGACAACAGAGACTTGGCTTTGTGTTAAGAAAGTACACGTACTTTTACATGGTAATGTTGACTACAGCACAGTGATTAGCCAAAATACAGTGAATAGGGAAATCAAACTAAAGGGAGCCACTGTGTTAGAAATGTGAATAATGCACCAAGTGAAGTTTTAGAGACTAATGACTTAAAACAGAGAATAAAGGGAAAGGTCCTAAAATATTTATAATAACTAGATAAAGAATGATAAAACATTCTTGATATGATGCCTTGCATATGACTACAGTAACCAAGTAGTGTGGTACTGGCTAGATAGACTCATGGATAAATGGAAAAGGATAGAAAACTTGGAAAATAGATCCACACAAATATTTCCAATAAATTTTGGACAAAAGAACAGTTATAATTCAATGGAAAAGGCTTAGAATGTTCAACAAATGGTGCTGGAGCATTAAGGATACACCAGCAATATAAATATATAACGATATATAAATATATAGTTATATATATGAAATATATATATATATCAATGCCCATATACACATATATGTATTTAATGTACATATGTCTATGTGTGTGTGTGTGAGATAATATATATGTGTCTTAAATGTGAAATACAAAGTTCAAACCTATAGAAAAAAAACATAAGACCATATATTTTAGGACCTAGTACTAAATTCTTCGTTTGACACCAAAAGCACAATTGATCAAGATAAAAATTGATAAATTGGACCTCATCAAATAATGAAGTGGATGAAAACATTAAGATATTTATATTTACAAATTAAAGATTGAGAAAAAAATATTTATAAAGCACATATCTGATGTGAGCTTCATATATAAAAATATACAAAGTCCTCTCAAAAATTAACAAACAAATCCATAAGAGGATAAAAAATCAATCCTACATAAACATTTCACTGAAAAAGACATGCAAATGAAAAAAAAATGGAGCAAGAAAAGATGTTCATTATCATTACTCATTAGAAAAATACAAATTAAATCTATCCTGGGATATCACGAAACTTTATCAGAAAGAAAAAAGTTTGAGAATAAAAGTAATTTGAGTTATTTTATATCAATGCCCTTCAATTTAGAAAGAGCTTTATTATTCAAGTTGTTATACAATCTAACCACCTAATATGTGTGAATGTCTAAATTTATTCTATTTTCCTTAGAAGGAAATGTTTAATATTTTCCTAATTGTTTTTAATAAGAAACATGCATAATGAAAGAGCTTGTTACTACATGGCATAATCTTTTTTATGTTGGTCAATGAATAAAAATTTTATTGTTAGGAAGATATAGAATTAAAGAAATAAAGTAAATGAAGGATAATAAAGATTATATTTTCTGATAGTTATACTAATAAAATCTATGCCCATAATGAGTGATTTTGGATTATCTTATGACTGATGCCTAGATAATAGTGAAAAAATTGAATGTAACTGCTCAGAATTTTACATGTTAATATTCTAGAGTAGAATGATTTTTAATGTAAATTTTTAATGTAAAAACAAATTATTAGGAAATTGATATAAATGCAAAATTGTGCTAAATTATGAAAATAAAAGATGTCAACATAAATGGTCCAATGTTTATCATTCCTTGTTTTTATTGGGAAGCTGCTTATAAATATAAAAATATATAATAATTTTCATTTAATGCATTTTTCTCAAAAGAATTTGTAGCAGCCATGAAACTGGCCCTCTTCAGTCTAAGGCTATCACTACTAGCATAAAATTATTAGGAGTATTTTAGTAGGCAACAAAATAAAATATATACTATTTATTATTTTTAAATGCTTTACTGGATACGGTTTCTGAAGTACTGAGTCACCACAATTAATTTTGAAATATTTCAAAATATTTTATTATTATTTTATAAAAGGGAGGGAAAAGTGAAGCATTGTTGAGATAATCACAACTAAATAGGTAAAGAAACAAACATTTTTTATTATATTTTTATCAAAATAGTACATTTTTGCTCTGGGTAAAACCTATTTTTAAAACTCAAAATGCTGTATTGGGACACACTGAGTTTCTGGTACAACTTAAATATACTTAATTATAGAATATACTGAATAAATGTTATCATTTTAATACAAATTTATGTTTGTACCTTAATTTCCCAATTTCTTTACCAATATACTCTTCTTAAGTGGTGCTAAGCTATGCAGAGTAGGCAGAATATCCATCATTAAATATGTATATATGGTCTTACAGGAAAATGAGAAATATTTATTTCAAAAGCATAGTCAGTATCCTCAGTGTTTACTATTCATGTTTTTCTAATTTTTTTCTAGAATTATAGTAAAGATTTTTTATTGGTATGTTCACTATTTTACAGTTCATATTATAGGACGGACATGTAGGTTTCTCAAAAAATAACTGATTCTGTTTATTCAATCATGGTCTCTACATCATCCATTTGAATAATAGACCTACATAAAGACTAAGCTTCAACTCATTTCTGAGTTTGAATTGTTAGTGAAAGAAAATTAAATTATTAGCTATATGTATCATGTGTTCTTTGCACATTTATCAATTAATAGAAAATTAGGCTATTTTCATTCTTGGCTATTATGAATTATGCTACAATAAACATGGGAGTGAAGGTGGCTCTTCAACAGACTAATTTTCATTTCTTTTTGATATATAAACTAAGAGTAATATTGGTGGATCCTATAAAAGTTCTACTTTTAATTTTTCGAGGGAACTTCATAACATTTTCCTTCATGGTTATAGTGATTTCTATTCCCACAAAAGTGTGTACATTTACTTTTTCCCCCATACTCACTAGCACTTATCTTTTGACTTTTTGATAATAGTCATTCTAACCAGGGTGAGTTGATGTCATATTATGCTATTGATTTGTGTTACACTGATGCATTTTTTTCCATAAACCTATTAGCCATGTGAACGCCTTCTTTTGAGGAATGTACATTCAGATCTATGGCCCATTTTCTTTCATTTGTTTTATTTGTTTTGTTTTCCTTACTAAGGTATAGTTAGATAGAAATCCAAAGTTCTGATATGCTACTGCACTCTGGGGTGACTATGGAGAACAATAGTGTACTGTACATTTTAGAAAGCTAGAAGAAAGGATTTTCAATATTTTCTCCATAACCAAAGGAAAATAGTTTAAGGTGATAGACATGTTAACCTTAATTTATGCATTATACAAGGTGTACGTGTATCACAACACCACATGATACATCAGAAACTTGGACAAAATTTATTATTTTTTGTATGTTAAGAAAATAAATTTACCAGGGTGTGGTGGTGCAGGCCTGTAATCCCAGCGACTCAGGAGGTTGAGGCAAGGGATCACAAGTTCAAAGCCAGCTTCAGCAACTTAATGAAGACCTGAGTAACTCAGCAAGATCCTATCTCTAAATAAAATATTTTAAAAAAGAGCTGTGGCTGTGGCTCAGTGGTTAAATGCCCCTGGGTTCAAACCCCAATACCAAAAAACAAAAATTAAACAAATTTAAATTTTCAAAAAAGGAAATTTAAGCATCACTAATTATAAATTTAAAAAGACTCCCTGAAGTCTTAGTAATTACAGCATGTAAAATTAAATAGGTGAATATTCACAAATAAGCATACATATATTCATAAAAACATATATATATATTTACATATACATGTAACTCAGCTTATATCACAGTATAATTCTTGAATATTTAAATAATATTTATTTACTTAATTTTATTGATGTCACTTTTCTCATGGAAATATTTCTGTTCCTTTTTCTAATTCAGGTAAAGTTTTTCTTACCTTTTGAATTATGAACTACCTAAAATTAGAAATTAAACACATCATTCTAAATTGTCAGAGGACTTGATAAACAATATTTATAATATAAAAAATCACATGCAATATGTTTTTAGAAATACAAAACTATCATAAGATATAGGGTCCTTCAGAAAACTTCTAGAATTACTTAATGAATTCAGCAAAGTAGCAGGATATGAAATCAATACCCATAAATCAAATGCTGAATCCTTTGAATGAGAAATTAGAAAAATTACCTCATTCACAATAGCCTCAAATAAATAAATAAATAAAATACTTGTGAATCAATTTAACAAAGGAGGTGAAAGACTTCTACAATGAAAACTACAGAATACTAAAGAAAAAATTGAAGAAGACCTTAGAAGATGGAAAGATCTCCCATTTTCTTATACAGGCAGAATTAATACTGTGAAAATGGCTATACTACCCAAAGTTCTATACAGATTCCATGCGATTCCAATTAAAATCCCAACAGCATTTCATAGAGAAAAAGCAATCATGAAATTCATTTGGAAAAATAAGAGACCCAGAATAGTGAAAACAATCCTTAGCAAGAAGAGTGAATGAAGATGGAGGCATCACAATACTAGATCTTAAACTATACTCTAAAACTATAGAAACAAAAACGGCATGGTACTGGCACCAAAATAGATCAATGGTGCAGAACAAAGGACACAGAGACAAACCCACATAAATACAATTATCTCATACTAGACAAAGGTACCAAAAACATACATTGGAGAAAAGATAGCCTCTTCAACCAATGGTGCTGGGAAAACTGGAAATCCATTTGCAGCAAAATTAAAATAAATCCTTTCTCTCACCATGTACAAAACTCAACTCACAGTGGATCAAGGACCTAGGAATTAGACCAGAGACCTAATAGGCCCAAATCTTCATATGTAAAATTAGACTCCAAATTCCTTAACAAGACTCCTAAACTGCAAGAAAAAAAAAAATCAACCGTCAATAAATGGGATGGATTCAAACTAACAAGCTTCTTCTCAGAAAACGAAACAATCAATGAAGTAAAGACAGCGTCTACATTTTGGGAGCAAAATTTTGTCACATGCACATCAGATAGAGCACTAATCTCCAATATATATAAAGAACTCCAAAAACTTAACAAAAAAAAAATATTTAAGCAACCCAATCAGTACATCAGCCAAGGAGCTGAATAGACACATCTCAAAACAAGATATACATTTGAACAATAAATATATGAAAAAATGTTCAACATCTCTAGTAATTAGAGAAATGCAAAACAAAAGTACTCTAAGATTTCATCTCACTCCAGTCAGAATGGCAGTTATCAAGACTACAAGCAACAGTAACTGTTGGCAAGGATATGAGGGAAAAGGCACACTCATACATTGCTAGTGGGACTGCAAATTGGTGCAGCCAATTTGGAAAGCTGTATACAGATTCCTTAGAACACTTGCAATGGAATTTCCATTTTATCCAGCTATCCCACTCCTTGTTCTGTACCCAAAGGACTTAAAAACACCATCAATGTTATAGCAGCACAATTCGCAATAGCCAAACTGTGGACCCAGTCTAGGTGCCCTTCAATAGATGAATGTGTAAAAAACCTGTGGTATATATTACTCAGCATTAAAAGACAATAAAATTATGGAATTTGCAAGTAAATGGATGGAGTTGAAGAATATCATGCTAAGTGAAGTAAGCCAATCACAAAAAACCAAAGGCCAAGTGTTTACTCAGGTAAATGGATGCTAGTTAACAATGGGGAATGGGGACATGGGATGACTGGAGGAACTTTGGATGGGCCAAAGGGAAGGGAGGAATGGGGAAGGGGCATAGGGATAGAAAAGATGGTGGAATGAGACAAACATCATTACCTAGGTACATGCATGAATGGTGTGACGCTACTTTTTGTAAACCAGAGAAGTGAAGAATTGTGCTTCATTATGTACAATGAATCGAAGAGCATTCTGCTGTCATGTATAACTGATTAGAATGAATGAATGAATGAATGAATGAATGAATAAATAAATAAATAAATATTATCCTTGGGGAGGCTGAGACAGGAGAATTGTGAGTTCAAAGCCAGCCTCAGCAATGGCGAGGCACTTAGCAACTCAGTGAGACCCTGTCTCTAAATAAAATACAAAAAAGGGCTGGGGATGTGGCCCAGTGGTCGAGTGCCCCTGAGTTCAATCTCTGGTACAACAACAACAACAAAAAAATTATCTTACTGACAGTAAACAGTTTTGAAATTTAGATTAGTGAGATATTTGGTTCTTTCATTGCCTAGTGTTTTGGGCAAATATTCTCAAATTTTATTGCCTACAGTATACAGTATATTGGTCAGTAGTGCCAGCTGATCATTCCTCGGCCAATAAACATCTGGTAGCATTGAGTCTTTCCTTAACCTTCAAACAATAACTATTGTCTTGGACTGGGAATGTAACTCAGTAACAGAATGCTTGCTTAGCATGCTCAAGACCCTGGGTTCAATCCCCAGCGCTAAATACTACTAGTAGTAGTAATAACTATTGCCTTTAAACAATGCTTCTGGCCCCATTATGAAATAGTCATTTGGAATAAATTCATTAAAATTAGTTCAGAAAAAATGTACCACACTTGAAATTATCTGGTTTCCACTAATCAAATGAAATTAAAGTTTCTATTAATTAAATGAGATTCCATCCTGATTTAACCTAGACTGCAAACACCCAGAGCTAAATAAAAAATTAATCATATAACCATGTGAATTGAATATGTGAGGCTTATAACAGTATTTCCTTTACGTGATTATGATTTTCTTTTTAAATCTAAACCTTCCTTGTAGACATGTATACTATGTTATATATGCTATAAGCCATATTAAAACATTTGGGAGAGACTGTGGGGTTGTTAATAATGAATAAATTGACTAACTAATTCATAAACAAAATACATACTGCATAACTGATAAAACTCTGGGAGATATGTGCAAGAAAGATTCATCAGAAGTAACTAAATTAAAATGAAAAATTTTATTGCAAAGGGTGACATAATAGGAAATGTGATAAAGAAGAATTTTCCAACATTTAAATCATAATTTAAAATCTGTTAAAAGGCTTTAAAATGGTGAGCCAAACTTAGAAAGAAAGGATATGATTGATACCATATCAAAGAATAGAAAATTTCCATTAAATATTTTCCTCACTGCTGCTTTAAATGATCACCCCTACTGGTCTTAGGGTGGGTGAAATTTATGTTATTTACACTGGAAATTGTGTCCATAAGCCACAGATATAAAATTATGTAAAAGCCCTAATTGAGGAGATAGCTAAGATGGCAGTTATCTGTGAGCCATAAAGGTGTTCAAGCATTTCCACCTGATATTCATACATTTATCTAAGAATCTTTTTATGCCTGTGAACACTGTGTGACGCACCTGTAAGCTCGAGCTGTAAGCACTTGTCCTTGTTAAAGCAAAATGTATTTAACCAGGTGAGGGTTAGTGGCTGTGTGGGTTAGAGTTAGAGTGTGATAGTAGTTGGAGTTGTGGTTGGAGTTTGAGAGGTTGCTGGAGCTGGAGAGAGAAGTTAGAAGAGAGAAGAATAAAAGAACTTTTTCATTTCCATCCTGCCTCCGAATTTTCTCCCGCAGCGTTGTTGCTCCCAGCGGCAATTGCTTCAGGCAGCAACAAAAATAAAGAACCTATGTCAACATTATAAGTGTTATGTTCAATATAGTTAAAGCTCTGTTGAATTATACCATGGTCTGAGTAGGATCATAATGTGTAATGAGGACATAACACAAGTATTCAGTGTGGTGGTGCACACTGGTAATTCTAGTGGCACTGGAGCCCAAGTCAGGAGGATTGCAAATTCAAAGTCAGCCTCAGCAATTAGTGAGGCCCTAAGCAATTTAGCAAAACCATGCCTCAAAATTATAAATAAAATGAGCTAGGGATGTGTCTTAGTGGGTAAGTGACCCTGGGTTCAATCCCTGGTACCAAACAAACCAAAAAAAAAAAAAAAAAAAAAAAAAAAAAAAAAAAAAAAACCTCCACAAGTATTCAGTAATATAAAAAGCATTCAATATCAACTATTCTGTTTGAACCCTACTAAAAGATTCCATTGTGCTTATATGACTTCTTATTTTCATCAAACTAATCCTGGAAATGAACACTAAATAAATCTTTGCAAGAAGTTCATTCTGGCAAAATCTGAAAAAAAAATGTTGTAATTATTGAGCATTTGTGATACTAAATTAGTATGTTAAGGCATACAGAAATTTTTCTTTGACTAATGACTGGGACCAACTCTACAGTAAACCCCTGTATGTAATTTAGATTTTCTTTGGTTGCAACTTGCAGCAGTTGTTCAGTGATTCTCTTCATAAATATCTGTAACTCCTCAAATGTTTGTTGTACTTCTCCTCTATGATACACTGACAATGTTAATATGGAATAACCAATGAAAACACTTATGTATTTTGAACCCTAATTCTCTAATTGAATTTTTCTCCTTATTTTGTTTCACAGTTAGGCATACATTTTTTAATGTGGTCAAGCATAAGCATCCCAGTATCTCCCGATACTGCCTGTAAAGAGACAATGGATCATTACCTAATAGCTGTAGTTAACTGTGATATTCACTCTGAAGCAATATTTAAAAATGAGGTCGGTACCAACAAACAGAAAACAAGAAAAAGGCATGCATTAATATTATATACCATAAAAACACTTAGTAGTATGATGACATCTTGGTCTAAATAGCAAAAAAGAAAAAAAAAAGCATGAAATTTCTTGTTGACATACACAGTCAAAGAAAAAAAAATATGTCAAATCATTTCCAGAACTGAGAATATCAAGAAAACTTTTTTTTAAAACTTTATGTTTAAAATTTTGTTCTTAAAAGAATATACACATTTAAAAATGAAATGAGAAAATAAAAATAGGTCTGCTTCTCTATTTTTTAAAGGATAGAATTCTTGAACTTTCTATTCAGACCATTAATCAGGTGGAAAAAGAGTTCATTTTGAAAACTCCTTCATAGCATACAGGCACACCACACAATAAGGTGATCAGTTGAAACAATCATGCCCCTGCCTTATTTCCAAATGACTAGTTTTATTTAGGATTATGAATTATGATTCATAATTTGTGTTTAGTTTACTAAACTTGTTCATCAGAATGTTCTTCAGTCTTAAAAGACTTTTTCATCAATTTCTTTGTTTTTTATTTACTTCTTTTATTCAGACAATAATAGAAAGTGATTTTTTAATATTTTTTATTCCTTGTTGCAATGCACACTTTTAAGATTTTTGTATCAAATTTGGAGGATACATCTCTCTCATTGTCATGTTTTCTGTGTATATGTGTTTGAAATCTCATTTTGCTGAGCCACCTCTCTTGACTTTTATTTTCAACTGTTCACTTTCACACGTATATTGCTTTTCATGTACAACTGTTCCTGAAACTTGGCACTGACAGTGAGCTAGTATATACTTTATGAAAACTGGAGAAAACCCAGTGTAGCTTATCCAACTTGGTTACTGAGACAGATTTTTATGCCTTGCCATATTGTTGAATACAGGATTTTATTCTTGGACCCACAGGACATACCTATTCATTTGTTCTAAGGATAAACCATCGTAGAAATAAGCGTTAATGACCTTAAATTTATATTTGGAAGGGAATCTAAAAATGGTAAATTAAATTTTGCTTAATTTATTGGTGATAAAATAGGCCCTTTGCTGAATTCCATTGCAAATGAGTATATTCCATTGTACTGTAATTTAATTTACTCTGAACTATAAACATACAATAGTCCTCTCCTATCCAGTTTTACTTTTTGACTTTTCAATTACCTGAGAGTGATTATGATCCATCAATACTAAATGGAATATTTTTGAGATAAAAAAAATCGTGAGTATTAAATTGTACATTTAATGAAGAAATTTTGCAACATGCTGTTCCAGCCTCATCAGGGCATGAATCATTCCTTTATCCACTGTATCCACTATGTATGTCCTACTCTCCAGTTGATCACTTAGTAGTTATCTCAATTATCAGATTGAATGTCATAGTATTGCAATGCTTGTATTCAAGTAACATTTATTTTACTTAATAATGTCCCCAAGTGCACGAGTAGTAATGATGGCAATTTGGATACCAAAGGAAAGCTATAAGGTACTTGCATTGAGTGAAATGGTCAAAGACCTTGATTTAAAAGTTCTTGATTGAAAAAATGGTGTGTGCTAAGGTTGTTAAAACATACAATAAAAATGAATCTTTAATATGAGATTTTTCAAGTACAAAAATAATCTATGCTAATTTTGCTTTCATACCTCAAAATGCTAAAATTGTGGTTACAATGTGTGTTATATATTTGGTAAAGATGGAAAAGACCTTTCATTACATGTTTTGGTACCATCTGTGGTTTTAGAATTCCACTGGACATCTTAGTACAAATTCCCCATAACTAGGATAAAGGGGGACTACAGTATACTATGGGAAAACAAATCAGATTAAATAGAAATATTAAAAGGACGAAAGAAAGCTGAATACATATGCAGACGGATAGGCAGAGATAGGGAGGTAAAGAGATAAGACATAGAAAAAGAGATTGACTCAGCACATAAATGAACTTGTCCTTCATTGGTTCTGGATGAAACTGAACACAATCAATATTGAATATAAAAAAAATCAATAAAGACTAGTCTGGGATTTTTTTGAAGCGATTAGCCAAAATTGCTGACTTTTGGCTATCTCACTCACATAGTGGATAAAAAAGAGATTGGATAGAGAGGCTATGCTTCAAATATTTCTTTTCAGAGGGATGTCTTATAAGGACCTACACTCTGGTGGTGCAAAGTGGCACAAAGTGGAGGGCTTGATAAATCTCTGCTGCATTAAGAGAAACACAGAAGATTTATTCTTGCCTCCAACTGGGAAATCTAGAGAGACAGGTAACAAGAGAAATGGAGTAGAAACTTGATTAATCAGGTAGAGAAGAAACTCTCATGTTAAAAATGGCATATACTTCTAGAGTATCAGTATCTCTCATGAATTTGATTGCATTTTAAACACAGGACAAATTTTAAAAGTACAAAGCAACATTATGACAATATAAGATGACACTATTCTATCACCCTTAATTTACCTAGTTCCAACTATTTCAACCTTGCTTTAATCGCAGGGCTTAGCAAAATGGAAGAGGATAGGTAAAAATATAAGGGAGAAACAACACCACTCTCCCCTGCCATAGACCAGTAAGAGACATCACGAAAGAGTAAGGGTGGATCTTAATTTAAATAGGGTGTGATATTGCAATTACTATGATAACAGGAAGCATGTAATCAGGCAATTGAAAATGTTCTGTTTTTAATGCTACTGTGAGACGTTTTATCATAATAGCAAGCAAAGAAGAATGGGGATGCCTGAGTTTTCAGCTGTGAGTTGAACTGATGTTTTAAAAGGTGAGAAAGGCAAAGTTATTTTCTGATTATATTCATAAATCTGGGTTCCTTAATGTGCAATATACAAATAATTTGTGCTTTCAAGAACAAAAATGTAGAAATATCTATGTTCAGAGGATATAAAATTTATAGCAGTCCATTAGATCTAAGTAAATAGTGAACAAACCAATGCTTGCTCAAATCTTATCTCTAAATCAGTCATAGCTCTTAACACCGTGGATAACATACGGGCTTCAATTCAATGGGCCTTCTTACTACAAATGAATTTTTTTTTTTTTAGGCAATTCAGATAATATGATTTCTTTTCTTTCTTTCTTTTTTTTTTTTTTTTTTTTTTTTTTTTTTTTAGTAAATAATCATTTCACATTTCTTTCTCCTTTTTCTGCCCTTCTCCCTTGGCAACTACCTGTTTCCATAGATTAAGGAAGGCATTCATTTGTTCTGGGTGGGAATGTGCTTTTCACACTGCTGCATCTGCTGCTGAAGTGTTTACATCAACCATCTCCTACAGTGACCAGATTTAAACATTCTTCATTCTTATTTCTGGGAGTCACAGTCCTCTTCAGGACTGCAAGTTCACGGGTCTACTCCTAGCCCATCTCCCCACCTCATTCAGTGAGACACAGGTATTATTTGAGTGCTCTCCAGGCGACATCATATGGACTGGGAATTGCAAGGGCTGCTCTCTCAGGCTCTGCTCATCTCAGTGCTATCCTACCTATAAACTGGATATTTGTGAAAGGAGGTATCCCTGGCTTTTGCTTATGTATGTGTCCATCCAAACTTTGTATACAAATCTAATACCCAATGTGTAGTATTAAGAGATGAAACATTTTGCAAAGTGATTTAGTCATGAGGTATCCACTTATGAATGAGTTAGTGTTCTCATAAAAGAGTTTTGGGAGTGCTATCATGTGTATGGCCCTTTGAAGATAGGAAGATACAGCATTAAGGTTTTATCTTGCAAACAGAGAATAGACCTCACCACACCTTGAATCTGTTGGAAACTTGATCTTGTACTTCCCACCTATTGAACTGTACAAAACATATTTCTATTATTTAAAAACTACCAGCCTATGGTATTTTGTTCTAGCATCACAAATGAAATAAAATAGATTTATTTCTCCAAGTTCTAGGCAGAAAGTGGGATATTCATCTCAAAACTATTTAGGGTTACCCCACTTAAGGTTTCATTTTAGAATGGTACAAAATAAAAACCTTTATTCTCAGTGACAATAAGGACATTTTAAATGTTAGTCAACTCCATTTTTGTTTCTAATTAAATACAAATATAAAATACATGGGAAATTTTCTGAATAATAGACATAATGAAATTATTCTATTTTAAAGTAATAAAATGATAAAAGTTATACAAAGCATCTAGTGTTTAAATACATACTGGATGTGTTATTGATGTGTGCAATAGAAGTATTTTATCAAGGAAGTTAAACTATGCTGTGAAAAAATATATATATATACACATACATATACACATACATATATGTGTGTATATATCTGTTCATATAAAACATATGAACACATGTATGAATATATACTATTTGAACATATACATATTTTATTAATATTATTCACATACCAAAGTGAGTTTCCATTAAAAATAATCAATTAAATACACCAAATTCAATAAAACTAAAACTCCAACGCTAAGATGTAAATTAATAATTGAAGGATTGTGGTAAATGCAAAGAAAAAATGCAGTTGCAATATTAACTTTCTATTTATAAGGCAATATTTTTGTTTGAAAAATGCATAAAACATTAGATCAGAAATAAACCAAAATAAACATTAACTGTGTTTTGTTAATTGTGTGCAAATGTATGTGTAAGTTTTGTATATGTTTATAAATTACTATGTACTTTACTATGATCAACCTTTATTATACTGAATATACATTATCCTTGGCATACCTTTCTTCCTGGGATCATTCACTCACTTTACCTTTCTTTCCTCTCACTAGCCTGTGGGTGATTATCTTCATTTTCATGATACTAGGGAATATCTAGTAGATTCTACCTAGTTTCATTGTTTAAATTTAAAAGCAAGTATGTGAGTAAACTGGGACTGGTACAGATAATTGCCATGGAAGTCTTTGGGAAGGTGATAAACTGAGAAAACATAATCAGCATCAGCTCTGCAATCCATTGTCTCTATTTGAGGGGTTGTATGTCCTAGAGAAATAGACAAAAAAAAAAAAAAAAAAAAAAAAAAAAGTGACGTGGTCAATGTGGTCAAACCTCTACATAAACATGATAATTATAGACTTCTTGGCAAACACCTGATGTTATTTACTAACAGTTGTGGTCTATGGAATGTACCTGACTTGTCTAGAATTGCTTATGGTAAAGAAATACAGAATATAGGGTTTTGAGTTTGTGGAACCCTGGAAAAAAGACATGTAACCACTTGAGTCTCAAATAAAGAGATCGCCTTTCCATATATGTAATTCATTCACATGCATTAGGTAGAAATCTAACAGCATTCTGGTCAGAGTATGTCCTAATGTGACAATGACAAACTCACTTATGTGTGCTAATAGTCTCAAATCTCCCTTTATCCCCCACATAACTTCTAGTTATCTATATCCTTGAAATTATTAGGAAAGATTAGTACTGAGTAATAGCTCAGATTAATCTGAATCTGACCTGACAATGTGATCCTTTCTGTTATCTTAGATATAGATATATATGTAACATTTTTATTTCTCAAATATAGAAAGTATTAAGAAGTTCTATTTATGTGCATATAGCATGATTGAAAAACATTATCATGTTGATTTAGCTAAGATTTTATTATTTCTATGAAATAAAGGAGATTATGAAGTTTTGCAAAACACAAAAAGTAATATGCTTCATTAAGTATTTATTATGAAGCAATTACATTACTCAAGAATTTTTGCTTTTTAGGTTCTAGCCTTAAATTATATTTTGAAAAATTTGAAACCTACTGAAAAGTGAATAGACTAGCCAATGAACTTAAAAAATCTTTTTTGCTTGGATTCATTAATTATTGTGCAGTTTAAATGTGTATTTGTCTCTGTTATGGTTTGGATAGGAAAAGTCCATCAAAAGCTAATGATTAGATTATTAGTGCTAAAATATAATCTATGTATTGAATGATTTGATGGATTCATGATTCAAATGAACAAACTGGGTGGTACCTGTAGGCAGGTGAGTGTGACTGGAATTAGTAGGTCACTTAGGTTGTGCCCTGGAAAGGTGTATCTTCTCAGAGGCCCCATTCCCTCTATGCCTTTCTCTCTGCTTTCTGGTCACTGTGAACTGAATACTTTCCTCTTTCCTGCCCTTTCTCCATAATTCTGTCCTTTACCTCAGGCCCAGAGCAATGGAGCCAGCCAACCATGCACTGAACCTCTGAAACCATAGCCAAAATAAATCTTTCTTCCCTAAGTTATTAAAGTAAGGTATTTTGGTCACAGCAATGAAAAGCTGACTGACACAGAAATTGGTATCAAGAAATGGCATAGTCCCTGTGACTAACCTTACCAGGTGGTTCAGAAGCTTTTGGAACTGGTTTGTGGGAGGAATTTGGAAAAATTTTAAGATGCAGAATGCAGATACCTTAGCATATACTAAGCAGAGATTAATGGGAAATTCTAGTAGACACTTAGAAGACCAGAATGCCCAGTGGAATGGGGAAAGGAAAGACTCTGCCCATGAGGTTTCAGAGAGGAATAAGGATGGACTATTGGGAATTTAACTAGAAGCCATTAAAATTATATCCTGGAAAAGAAGTTATCTACATCTTGGAAATGTCCTGAGACTCTTTTTGAGGTTGATTTTAAAGGTGGTGAACTAAGTAATCTGGCAGAGGTAATTTTAAGGCAGCACAGCATTCAGGCAGTAACACGAATATTTCTAGCAGATTTTAGCCAAGTTCACTGTGAGAATTAAGAGCAAAACCACAGAGGAAAGCTTTGAGGGACTTGCAGTTTGTCATGAAAAGAAGCACATGTGAAATTGAGGCCAAGAAAATGGGGCTGTTGAAGAGATTACTAAAGAGCAACGAAGTACTTTCCACAGAAACAATATGAAAGACATTCTGAGGGCATCTCAGGAATCATCAGAATCATACCCATTGCAGGCTCAACTGTGTAGAAATGAAAAGTAATTTAAGAGATGTGAGGGGCACCCTGCACACACAGGGGTGACTCAAAATCTGTTTCTCCAGGATTCATTTAATCATGTTCAGCCACCTAGGCACATACAAGCCATGGAAGACATGGTCCAAGGCTACTGCTTGAGCTGGCTGCAGACCTTGGCATTGCCAATGTAGTGCTGGTTCTTCAGAAATGCAGAATGCTAGAGTTAAAGGGTCATGGAGGTTTCCACTGAAATTTCAGAAGAAGGTCTAGAAGGTCAAGTGGACCAGGATCAGAATCCCTGCAAGAAGCCCCTGGGAGTGCAACGCATAAAGTACTGAGATGGAAGCCAAAGCTGAAATGGAGAACCCAGGGAATAAGAAGCCAGTAACAGGAAACATCTGCTGAGGAAAACTGGTAGCTATGGACATGGCCAGCCTAAGAGAGAGGCCATATGAGCTAAAACCAGCAAAGTCATAGAGGCAGAGTAGCACAAGCCCTTTGGAGACTACACCTCACCACCATGTGCTCTGGTTGCCTTACATGGAGCTACAGGTCATGTTTCCTCATCTGGGTTTCAGTCTTGCCTTGGTTTTCTCCCTATGCACATATTTATCCCCTTTAGAATGAAATGTTTACTCTGTGCCACTATGTATTGGATCTATATAACTTGCTTTTGATCTTTTTAGGAGCTCAGAGTCAAGAGTTTGCCTTAAGTCTCAGATGAGATTTCTGACATGAACTCTTGGGCAATGCTGAAACCATTAAGACTCTCAGATGTTTGGAGATGGACTAAATGTATGGTCCCACTGTGAGATGAACATGGGCTATTGGGGATCAGGAGGGGAATTTTATGGTTAGGATATGAGGTGTCCACTCAAAGCTCATGATTATATTATGAGAGTTGTAATCTAACCGGTGGGTTAATCCATTTGATGAATTAAAAATTTGAAGGGACTACTGTACTGGGTTATAACTGTAGGCAGTTAGAATGTGACTAGGGGAAGTAGGTCACTGGGAATGTGGTTTGTTGGTTTATATTTTGTCCCAGGTATCTCAATGCTATTCCTTTTTGCTTCCTGGCTGTCATGGGCTAAGCAGCTTTCCTCTGCCAAGCCCTTCCTCTATGATGCTCTGCTTCCCCTCAGGCCCAGAGGAATGGAGTCAGACAACCATGCACTGAACTTCTGAAACTGTGAGCCAAAATAAACTTTTCCTCTTTTAATCTGTTCTTGTCAGGTGTTTTGGTCACAGAAACAAAAAACTAACACAGAAGTCTCTCTCTATATATATATGTTTTATTTTGCTGAAAGTCTCTCTATATATTCATCCTTTATATAGCTCTCTCTCTCTCTCTTCCTTTCTCCCTCCATATATATATACATATATATGTGTATATATATATATATATATGATACATATATATATGATGCTTTACCTCTGAATATTTCATCACTTATTTTTTAAAACTATTGCTAAATATGGATACCTATTAATGTTATACCCAATGAAATTAGCATTTATACAATAATATTATTTGATATAGAATCTACACTGAATTTTTCCCCCAATTTCTCAATGATATCTTTACAACTACTCTTAGTTTCGGCTAATGAATTTTGATGACTCTCATGTTCTAGTGACACTTGCCTAATTCAAACTAACTAAACTATAAAAAGGAAATGTATCGGGTTATATATCTGAGGAGATAGAGATGTATTACAGGCAGATCTCTACCTCAGGGCTCAACATTACCAAGTCTCCCTATCAACTTCATCTTTTCATTTTGCTCTTGTTTCTTTCTTTCTCATGCAGGATATTATAATGTTTTGTGAATATAGCTTACAACATTCTTGCAGTTTAGAGTTTAAAGGAAAATAATGCTTCTCAGCTAAGAACTCCAGCAATCATCTCAAGGAGAACTCCAGCAATCATCTAAAGGACTAATTTTCATTGGTCAAGTACATATTTAGATGACATACTCATTCCTGAAATGATCTTGTTATTCAGGTTTGGGGAGCAGAGGTAATCTTTGAGTCCACCATGAGGTTAATTCAACCTAAAGCCTAGGGTACAAAATGTAACTACACAATTATCATTATGTTTAAGATATTTTGTTATTGTTGTCATTATGTGGCTGAAAGACTCCAGAATAGGTTGCCTCCAGGTTAAACGGTGAAGGATGGAGAAGTTGTCCAAAAGGGAAAAATATTCAGCTTATTTTAAAAGCAATACAAGTTATCAATACAATCTTGCACTAAGAATTTAAAGATGAATGAATACTCAAAGACAAGAAGCTCACACTCTAGTAGGGGAAAAAAACATAAATAAATATACAAAGTATTGCATACCAAGCACACTAATAAAGTTATTCAGTGTGAATTCAAAGTAAAAAAAAAAATAATAATATTGAGCCAGGTGAGGTGGTGCAAACCTGTAATCCCAGTGACTCAGGAAGCTGAGGGAGGAAGATCCTGAGTTCAAAGCCAGCCTCAGCAAAAGCTAGGCACTAAGCAACTCAGTGAGATCCTGTCTCTAAATAAAATACAAAAAAGGGCTGGGGAGGTACCTCAGTGTTCGAGTGCCCCTGAGTTCAATCTCTGGTACAAAAATAATAACAATAATAATTTTGATATATTTTTTCAATTAAAAATCTCTACTTTCATGTACAGAATAAACAGAATATTTATTTCTGCCATTCATCCACACAAAATGTAACTACACAATTGTCATTATGTTTGGGATATTTTGTTGTTGTTGTCATCATTGAGTGTCCAAAAGACTCCAGAATAGGCCTCCTCCAGGTTAAATGGTGAAGAGTTTATATTACTTCAGTTCTACTATTGATAATTTTCTCTAGCCATTCTACTAAACATTGAAACAAAAGAGTGCTCTTGCTCTCAAGAAGCTTAAAGTTCACTGAGGTTGCAACAGAAAATTGCTTCAGTTGCGACGCCTTTATTATTTATGGGTGCCAAGCACTGGTCCTTCTACTTGACTTCACCAATTTTTCATTTCCTGCAGCTGTCCTGTGTGCTCTTGGTACCTATTTTGTTTTGAATTGTATGTCATATGTACCTATTTGGTTTCTCTTTGTCTAAATTCTGGCCCCTCACTTTCCTGATCCCAATTCTTCATGTATGCTCTTTGTTTTCTTCCCCAATTTTCCTTGAGACTCATTGGCATAATCTTGTTATGATGTGTTTAATGACTTATAATAGAATTGATAATAAATGGCTGATTTAATGACAATTCCAAAATTAATGTCATAATACCTTATATATTAATATGTCATCTTCTGTATGTTAGAAAATTTTAGATACAAACTATTCTTTGATGAAATTTGGATTAATAAACCCATTATTTTTTAATTATTAATTTTAGAGTTCTTATTGCTAGAAATGACATTTTTTCACATTTTCACATATATGTATTTATGTTCAGCTTTATTAACTTCCTTAGAATAAATTTTCAAGAACTGTGTTTAAACATTTATAAAAATGTTAAAGACTTCTTTTATCAAATTTTCAAATTGTCCTCTGAATAGGTGGACCAATTTTCATTTTCACTAGTAGCATGCAAAAGTGTCCTTTACCTGATCCTTCATTATTTGTAATTTGTTTCAAATTTCAGTGAAATTGAAAAGCAAAAGATATAGTAACTAGATTTACTTTGTAATTATTAGTTGATTAGTGACACTGAACCTTTTTACATATATTCATTATAGCTTAAATTTCTCTCCACATTAAATATTTATTGTTATTTTATGGGATGATCTCACCAATTTATCTCTGCACTGAGCAATATATAAATGCTAATCTATTGTCTAACTTATTTTGAAAAATATTTCTTTAATTTACTGTTTTGGCTTTTAAATGTTTTATTTGTGTTTTAAACATAAACATATATACTTAGGGATAATAAATTTATTTCATGTCTAGTTAGTCTTCCTATCATGATAAGCTTCTTATAAAAGGTAAATTGATCCTTTTTGTCAAAAATATTTTCATATATATTTATGAACATCTCTACAAATAATGAAAATAATTTTGTTATACATTAAAACAATGATCATGTTTTCTATAAATACATCTGATGACATATGATTGGTAAGAAGAACGCGGTGTTTCAGGATGAAAGAGCTAATTTTGTCGTTATATCTACTACTACATCATCTCATTTATATTTTGACCAAAGTACAAGGCTGAGATGTCCATTTGATGTCAATATTTATGTCGTGTTTTAAAAATTCACTCTCATTAGAGTTGTGGTTATTAGCCTTTCAAATATTCTCATCTTTTTTAGTCATTACAGCTTTTTTTCCCTAAAATTGCCCCTAATAATGTTACATATGATGGCATTATACATTATACATTTTATGCATATTAACTATGTTATTTTCTTTTAGCCAATGTAGCCACAAAGTCCTATGAACAGAGTTTTCAAATAGCAACAGACAACAAGGAGCAACAACTATTTTGTGAATTACAAGTATCTATTTTAGTGCTTTCTGGTTTAGACCTTGTGAAATATCTGATCTATAAGCATGGAGGCTGGTAAACAAAATGTGTTTCTTTTCCATAAAAGTGAAAAAAAGCCCTGCATTCCTGAATTATAGATGATCTTAGACCTGTCAGCTTCTATTCAATTTAGTTTCATGGCAGTTAAACACTACAAATTCAACCTTCATATCTACTACTATCTATAACAACTTGCTCTGTGTACTAAAGAAAACAGGAGACTGAGTTTGGAAACGTTACTGGATAAAAGACAAGAAAAAAATCAAATAATCAACTCTATGATGGAGAAAAGTGATGATGGAAAAATAGCACACTAGGATATATATTCCCCTAAAAAGTTAAAACCTATGAAGTATCTAAAGTATGGAGAACCTTCTTGAGTATATCATATCAATGACTGAAAGCTTCAGTTATAGCACAGATTGTTCTAGGGGCCTAATTGACACATTATTCTTAATGCACATTGCTAAAATGGGAGATATCTATGGCTATAATCATCCACTAGAAAAGTAAAAAGCTACATTTTTTAATACATGTAAGTACATACTTTGGAGTAATGTCACACAAAATTTTTTTAAAGGCTTTGTAGAGTGGCCTTTGAAAATCCATTCAGTAATAACTAATGTCTTTAGAAACCCAAATTTGCATCAAAGGAGACATTTGTTTACTATAAACTCTCCTCATGGTACACTCTTAGCTGTCACCATCTTTGCTGTCAAGGACTCTTTGAAGTGACAATTGTTAACTGCCAGAAGCTTTCAGGCTTTGGAAACTAGCTGTAGTGCTTTCTATCAACTCTGTTCTTTTTGAAAGATTAAAGAGCTTACTTGCATGGAGCCATATATTCTAGATGTCAAAAAATTATTTACCTTGTTACTGGTTTATTCCATAACTGGTATGTAATAACAGAGAAGACAATAAAATTATTTACATAAACATCAAATACTTTTCCACAGCACACATTAAATACTGAAAGCTGTTTTAAAGAGAAAATTTTCAATTATTCTTGTCTTTTGAAGAATAAAACAAAAATGGAACGCATAGACAAGAAAAGCAGAGGCAAGAAGTTGAATTTAACTGATTAGGAATGGTATTTAAAAATTATAAATACACCAAAGTGGAAATTAAGACTACTTTTACTCATAAAAATGCAATCAAGGTTTTATTAGCTTCTATTGAAATGTTACTCAAAATATATCACCTCTAAAACTATGTAAGATCACCAAAAGAGTTTCTGCACATGTTATGGTTAAATTTTAGGTGTCCCCCAAAAGCTCATGTGTGAAAAAACTCAAGAAAATGTATGGGTTATGAGAGACTTAACCCAATCAATGCATTAAACCCCATATAGGGATTAACTAGGTGATAATTATAGGAGGGTAGGTGTTGCTGGAGAAGTTTGGTCATTGGAGACGTGCCTTTAGTGTATATATTTTTTGTGTGGGAAGGGCAGTGTCTCTGTCTGCTTCCTGGTGCCATATTTTGAACCACTTTCCTCTGCCACACTCTTCCACCATGATGTTCTGCCTCCCTTTGGGCCCCAAAGAATAAAGTCATCAGTCTCTGTACTAAGACCCCTGAAACCATGACCCCAAAATAAACTTTCCTCCTTTAATTGTTCTTGTCAGGTCTTTCAGTCACAGCAACAAAATAAAAAAAAAAAGGTGAATGAAACAGCCAAGATTTTAAGTACATGCTCAAGTTCATTTTCAATCACAGATTTTGGCTTCACAATATTGATAGGAAATATGGCTTTCATGGTTTCCTGTAGGTTGTTCAAACTACGAACTGTTCCAGGAGTTACCATATGTGTTGGCATCTCTCTCTAATCCAGTTTTGAAGGACAAAGTAAATCTAATGTAGAACCTCTGAATATAAGATTGTAGTGCCTCATAAAAATAAAATTAAAAAAGTAAAACAAATAAACTCAGCAGAACTTATTGTAGCCCACAAAGCCTGGCAGATATAGAAGAGAAATAGAAAGAAAGGTTGCAGGGAGAGAATCTAACTTATTATTTTCCTGGATTCATAACAGTAAAATTGTGGGAGTACAAGGGATTTGAAAATGTTGTAAATTATATAATGCAATCCTGGAGCAGCAGTTACCAATTGTAACTGCTTTACTTTTAAAAACAAGAACTAGGTAGTATTATCTGAGAATTTCAGAGTGGTAAATATAAGCCTTACTCCTACTTTATAGATGATCATCTATCCCTATTTAGAAATCCTGACTTAAGAAATATGAAACATATTCCAACTTTATGCTTTATTTGTGGGACTTGGAAACAGTGTCTTTTTCTATAACAAATTCTAAAGTCTGTCAAGAAAATCCAGAATAATGCAAATCTAGAAGTCATAGCATTCACCACCTAAGGAAAAACAAGGAACCATGTTCAATACTGAATTAGAACTAAATGTGAATCAGCAAGACATTACTATGCATTCAGATATGGACAAGATACTGACCAATAGTATTTAACATCTGCCTTTCCTTAAATAAACAATTCAACTGTGTTAATAATCTAAGGAAGGCGGATTAAAAGGCAGAGTAAGTCATTAATTAAGCTGAAAGGAATGTAAAACACAAGGGAACCTCTAAGACACTCTAATAGCTAATCAGCTGTTAAATCCCAATTTCTGTGTGATGAAAAAAGCTATGCTTGCCCCTCCTTTTCTCCTTGCTCCACTTCTTTGACTTTGATTCCCTGCTCTTCCATCTTTCTGGGTAAGAAAATAATAGAGACAAATATGTATTTAAAAATTGAATCACTATTTTAAAAACTGGTTTCCTTTTGAACAAAAAAAATATTTCAAATGCTTAGAAGCCACATAAAGCATAGTTTCTAATGACACAAATGTATTCTCAATCTTTGAGAGAAAAATAAATCATTTGTAATTTCATGTTTTCACTATCATCCTTATCATTTTAGATTCTTATTTGATTTTAGGAGATGTAAGTAAAATATATATATATATATATATATATAATTGATTCATTAATTATTTATATGTAATTGATTTGTTTATATATACTTATAATCAATTTATTAAAAATACATAAATATAATATTTAAAATGAATTCATTTAAATTTGACCTCTGATTAAAAGTTACAAGCCGGGTGCGGTGGCTCACGCCTGTAATCCCAGCACTTTGGGAGGCTGAGGCAGGAGGATCGCGAGTTCAAAGCCAGCCTCAGCAGTGGCAAGGCACTTAGCAACTCAGTGAGACCCTGTCTCTAAATAAAATACAAAAAAGGGCTGGGGATGTGACCCCAGTGGACGAGTGCCCCTGAGTTCAATCCCCGGTACCACAAAAAAAAAAAAAAAAAAAAAGTTACAAAACTGATCTTTAGCTGGGCACAGTGGGTGGCGCATGCCTGCAATCCCAGCACTAGGGAGGCTGAGGCAGGAGGATTGCGAGTTCAAAGCCAGCCTCAGAAATGGTGAGGCACTTAGCAACTCAGTGAGACCCTGTCTCTGAATAAAATACAAAAAAGGGCTGGGGATGTGGCCCAGTGGTCGAGTGCCCCTGAGTTCAATCCCTGGTACCAAAACAAAAACAAAAATAAAAACAAACAAAAAAAACTGATCTTTAAAAATCCCACATCTATATTCTAATACAGGCATTTATAATTTAATCACTTTACCCCTGTTCATAGCTTTTCTTTTCCCAAATTTAAGAGAATAAAACCTACCAAGAATAGTGAATTAAAGTTTGTAAATAATATATTTAAGCACCTGTGGTAGGATGTTTTATTTTTTGCATGATTGGACTGCTATAAAGGGGACTTACTTTCACTCCCTGAGGACACCAGGTTAATGGCACAGTTTTGTTATTCCTGTGGTGACTGAACAAAAGTAATATATAGGACTTGTCATAGACAGTTTGAGAAAATCTGTGTGAATTTTTTTCCTTGTATGCTGTTTCCTCCTTTTTCACAAGACTGATACACTGAATAGTGGTGTTCCAGAGGGGAGGTGTAGCAGAGCAGACAGACAGTCCAACTTCACAGGACATTTGGTATGAGAAAGAAAACACTGATTTTGTAAGAAAGTGATATTTTAGTGTTGTTATTTCAGCACAAACACACTACCTAAAAGAAACAATCACTTAGCACAGAACTGGTGAGGAATAAGCATGTGACTATTAATATTAAGGGATTTCAATATTCAAAACACCTTTTCTCCCATATTTCAAGAGAAGAACATATATTTAATATGAAAAAGGTCACAGAAGTCTGTTCAAAACAAGGAAATTTAATTCTATCATGGATACTGAGTTCAGCACAGATTGATCCTAATAACTAATAGTTAATTTTTAGCTGTTGAGAACCTACCACTTAATTTCAAATACTTCCCTTTCTCATTAGAGAAATAGAGAAACTGATCTCCTATGAGCTTTGGGGTTTTCTTAGTTTAAACTTGCTTTTAAAAAAATACAGATATGGAATCATGGTCCAATTACTCTTAGGTGAAAACTATCGGTACTGATGTACAACTAAAATATAACACTATCCATATATTTTGAGAGACAGACAAAAAAACAGACACAGATTAAAAATCATATATTTGTGAATCATTATGAAAACAGTTCATTTTTAAATATCAACTTTCCACTGTAGAGGAGAAGAAAACACATTTTAGAATGACAGTTACCTGTATGTAGTTTATATATCTTTTTTTAATGTGGCTCAATAATCAGACATGAAATACAGATTGAAAACCATGCATGTGAATATATATGAGTGAAAAATAAATGTTTTATCTTTCTGGGTGGACCAAACCAAAGATACCTAACTAGTCCACTAGTGAAGAATAGTGAAGAGATGGGAAGATGATTTACCACCAATTTGAAGGGCTGACCAAAATTTCATTTCTGTCCAGAAGGTCAAGAATTCAGATGGCATGAAAATGGGCAACTGCCTGGAACATTTAAACCACTAATGCTGTAGTAACAAAATTGAATGCTTGACAGACTTCAAACCCTGAGTACTTACCCTTTCAAATAAAGAATATGTAATAGTCAAACTCATAGACACAAGAGAATGCATAAGTGGTTGTCAGAGGCTAAGGGTGGGTGAAAAATGTGCATAAAGTTTCAGTTATGCTAGGTTAGTAAACTCAACAGATGTGCTAAACAACCTAGTGGCTATAGTTAATACAGTATCTTATACTTCAAAATTAAAGAGGGTAGATTTCATTTTAAGTGTGCTTCTTTCATGCACTTATATGCACAAAAATACTAAATTCTGAGTTTTCAAAAATCAAGAGATTGAAAAACAAATTTGAATATTTGAATATTTCTGAGAGCCAGAGAAAGATTTGGGGCAGAGGAGTCAAATATTAAAAAGTGTTCATTAGATACAAAGGTGGAGGGGCAGGGTGGAGGTTTGGGCGTGAAAAGGAGAAAAACTTTGTAAGTCCTAGGGGATGAACCTCACAAAAAAAGGCAGCTTCAATGCAATACAGCTCACTTCTTGTTAGCACTGAAGAGATCAGATATGAGCAACATCTCTCTGGAACAAGAAATTGTTAAGCCTACAGGCTAATTAAACATCTTTGATGTATATCTCATTAAACCAACTTTTTATTACTATCCAGTTTAGTAATGTCAGTAAATTTCTAGAGTTGTTCAACCATCACTTAAATTTAGGCTTAAAGCATTTCCATTATTTTAATGAATTCTATCATACCCATTTGTAGTTAATCTTTGCTTCTATTCTAAGACCTAAGCAAATAATGATCTGCTTTCTATGTCTACAAAGCTCTAAAAATTGGTCTTTTTTAAACATTTAAAAACTGGCTGGTTTAAATCACTTAGCATAATGGTTTTGTATTTAATCAAGGTTGTAACATGCACAGCATAGGTAGCTGGTTCCTTTAATTGCTGTATATTTCCTTGTGTGGAAATAACATTTTCCTTTTCCAGTCATCAATTAAGGGACATTTATCTTATTTATAGTGTTCAAAAGTTATAAATAATAGTATGAACACTCATATATATGTCTCTATGTGAATTTAGTTTTATTACATTTCTTGTATATATTCCAAGAAATGCAATTGCTGAGTTTTTTTCTAAGTTTATGTTTAAGATGACAGGAAATCACCATAATTTTTTTTTGGGGGGGGATAAGATTTTAGATTTCTATCAGCAATATGTGAGGAGTCTGAAGCATCTGAATCGTCACCAAAAATTACAGAGCCTCACGCGACCATTTGAAGTGAATCCCCAGAACAAGTGAGTGCTTGGAGGATATTGGTATGGTAAGAATATTTCAGATTATCTTGATGGGTCCTCTAGGTAATCACAAGTATCCTAATAGAGAAAACTGGCTTGGGTTTTGGAGTTAACACAGAAAAAGTAAAAGATCATGTGACTGTTGCCAACTGGTTGGTCTGATGAAATGCACTGGGTTTAAAGTAACTGGCTGCAGTATTAACTAAGAAAAGGGCGAAGACACCACACAATACATGAGTTTTGAGGGAGGGACTGTTCTGTGACCCCAAGGGTCAGCTCTACACTGGGAAGTGCTGGAAAGGGAGCAAGAGAGAGAGAGCACACCCTGAACCCCCCTATTTATTGGGGGAAAGACATGCGATAGAATATTCCACCCAAATAAGGCAAGGGATAGGGTTTTGAAAGGTGGAGTCTTGCTTGTTGTTGTCTTGTGTGTGGTCAGCAGATTGATTGACATCTTGGCAAGTCACACCCATCTCAGGTGCTGTGTGGGATTACAGTCAAAGTGAGAGGAAAGGCATATTTGCCTCAAACAGCCCAATCAGTGAACAATGCCAGATCAGTTCCCCCATATGCTCAAATGTGCATAGCTCACACACACAGCCCATGGATGGCTTGTGACACGTGACCATAGAGGCAGACATTCAAGTGATCCAGCCATACCCAAGGAAAGCATATTGCCTCCTGAAACTCAGAGATAAGGGACAGATTCTCACCTAGAACCTCCAGCAGAAACATACCCCTACCCGCATCTTGGTTTGGGCTGAATGAAGCAAATCTTTACTTCTAACTTCCAATAAAAGAAAAAAAGAAAAAAGAAAAAAACTCTGTTGTTTTAAGTCTAGAAGACATTGACAAATTTCTAGTTATGTAAGGTCTGCCCAAATTAAACCAGGAAGATATACAAAAATCAAAACAGACCAATATCAAGCAATGGAATAGAAACAACAATGAAAAGTCTACCAAGAAAGAAAAGCCTGAATGGGATGGATTCTTAGCTGAGTGCTATCAGACCTTTAAAGAACTGACACCAGGGTTTCTCAAATTAGTACATGAAATTGAAAGGAGGTAACACTCCCAAACACATTATATAAAGCCAGTATAGCCCTGGTACAAAAACCAGACAAAGACACATCAATGGAATAAAACTACAGGACAATATCATTGATGAACACACATGACAAAATCTTTAATAAAATATTAGCAAACGACATTAAAAAACACATCAAGAAAATAGAGCATAGTGATCAAGTGAGTTTCATCCCAGGGATGCAAGGTTGGTTAAATATTTACAAATTAATAACTGTAATTCATCACAAAAATAGAATTAAAAATAAGAATCATGTGATCATCTCAAGAAGTTCAGAAAAAGCCTTTGATAAAATCCAGCAACCATCATTCCTGTGTTCATACATGAATACATGACTAGTGTAACTCCACATTATGTACAACCACAAAAATGGGAAGTTATAGAGCATCATGATTGTGATACCCATTTGTAGTTAATCTTTGCTTCTATTCTCAGACCTAAGTAAATAATGATCTGTCTTCTATGTCTACAAAAGTTCTAAAAATTAGTCTTTTTCAAACATTTAAAAACTGGCTGCTTTCAATCATTTAGCATAATGGTTTTGTGGTTAAAACCATTAAATATATTCTACTGTCATATATAACTAAAAAGAAAAAATAAAAATTTTAAAAATTCTGGAGAAACTGGGATAGAAAAAAAAAACTTATCTATAAAGTCTATATGTTACAAACCCAAAGCCAACAACATACTGAATGGAGAAAAATGGAAAACATTTCCTCTAAAATCAGGAACAATACAAAAATTTCCACTTTAGCCACTCCTAATCAGTATGGTTCTTAAAATTCTAGCCAAAGCAATCAAGTAAGAGAAGGAAATAAAAGGAATATAAGTAGGATAATAAGAAATCATATTATCTGTGTAGGCTGATGACATGATCCTATATCTAGATGACCCCAAAAAACTCACCAGGAGAGTCCTAGAGCTGGTAAATGAATTCAACAAACTATCAGGATACAAGATAAAAACTCAAAAAATCCATAGTTGTCCTATTCTTCAACAGTTTTCTTCAGTGAATTCAATCAGGAAAACTATCCCATTCACAATAACTTCAAAAAAGTTGGGGAAATTTAAATAAGGAGGTAAAAGACTTTTACAATGAAAATCATAGAACGCTAGCTAAAGAAAGTAATTGAAGAAGACCTTAGAAGATGAAAACACCCCCCACATTCTTGTTTAGACAGAATTAATATTACAAAAAGGCCATATTAACTAAAGAACTATACAGATTTGATGCAATCCCCATAAAACAGTGATGACATTCTTCAAAAAACTAGAAAAAATATAATTCTAAAATTCATTTGGAAAACAAAAGACCCACAAAGCCAAAGGTAAATAAAAGACCCACAATAGTTAAAGCCAAATGCTGAGCAAAACAAGTGATGCTGGAAGCATTCTAATTCCTCATCTCAAGTTGTACTACAGAGCTATAGTAACAAAAAATAGCAACAGCATAGTATTGGCATGAAAATAGACAAGAAAAGTGATGGAACAGAATAGAAGACACAGAGACGAGCCCACATAGTTACAGTCATCTAATTCTTGACAAAGCTACCAAAAATATATGTTGAAGAAAAATGGCCTATTTAACAAACAATACTGAGAAAACTGGATATACATATGTAGAAGAATAAAACCAGATCCCTACCTCTCACCCTACATAAAATTTAAATCAAAGTGAACCAAAGACATAAGAAGAAAACATAAGGTCAACATTCCATCATATTGGCACAGGCACATACTTCCTTAACAATACCCTGAAAACTCAGGAAATAAAACTAAGAATCAATAAATGGGATGGTGTCAAATGAAACATCTTCTGTAGAGCCAGGGAAACCATAAGAAGCATGAAGAAATATGCTACAGATTGGGAGATAATCTTTGCCAACTGCTCCTCCAACAAGGGTTTAATAATGGGCAAATGAACTAAAGAGACATTTTTCAAAAGAAGAAACAGAAATGAAAAAAAAAAAATGAAAAAAAATGTTCAACATCACTAACAATCAGGGAAAAGCAAATCAAAAGTACACTGAGGTTTCATCACTCCAGTTAGAATAGCAATTATCAAGAATACAAGTAAAAAATTCTTGTGAGGATGTAGGGGAAAATGTACACTCATACATTGGTGGTTGGACAGCAAATTAGTACCACCACTCTAGAAAGCAGTATGGAGGTTTCTCAAAAAATTAGAAATGGAACCACTATATTACCCAGCAATCCCACTCATTGGTATTTATCCAAAAGAACTAAAATCAGCATACACAGCGACAGATCCATGTCAATGTTTATAATAGCACAATCCACTGTAACCAAGTTATGGAACCAGGCCAGTATAAAGCAAGGGAAAAAGGGGGCACATATCATAAAGATACAAGGAAGGTCAATGCAGAAGACCCATTTTTTTCCTCCCTATTGAGAAGGAAAAAGAAAGACAGGTAAATAGAGGTTATGTCAAATGAATCTGACAAAATTACACTATGTGTGTGTTGTGGCATTTTCTATAGCATCTTAGTGGCATCTTCCTTAAGGACAGGGCAAAATCAGTACAGCCTATGGTGGTCCACCAACAACATGCTGCCCTCAGCAATGATGGTCGGGAGCCCTATGAATTAGGCTACGGTCGTTGACAAGAAGTGGAAGTCTAAATCATCCATGGGAAGCCTTCCCAAAGGTGACTGTTCTGTCCCATGTCTTCTCCCAGGCCACTGCGGCTTGCTGGCCTTGGGTAAGTCTGCCTGAAGTGTTAGAGTGGCAGTCAGTGAAGAGTAAGACCCCCGGGGGGGGGGGGGGCAACCTAAGACAGACACATTCTCAAGTAGGGTGGACTCCCATCAACAGAAAAGGGGAAAAGAAATGTTGGGGACATTGAGAACACATCAGCCAAAAACATGACTTCCTGATATATGGACTTGGTCTAGCCCAGGGGTGTTGCTCTGACATATGACGAAAAATCAAACCACCACAAGGATTGGCTAATGGCTGTTATTCCAATGTGATCTGCTCATATTCCCTATGCTTCCCTAACCTTTCTGCTGATAAAACCCTCTCTTTTTTCATGAAAGATATCTTGGTGCTGAAAGAGTTAACTTTGACTGCGAAGGTTCTATTTACTTGCTGTTCAGTTCTTTATTCATATATATGGCCACCAGGTTTGCTATTTCAATTATTTAGATCCAGACTAACTCTGTACATTTATCTTTTCTTAAATTTAGAAAGAATAACACAAACCTTTTTCTATAATTACTTAATTTCTAAATAATAAACTTTAAGTGTTGCCGCCTGCAGCTATTGCCGCCTGCAGCAACGATACCGCAGGAAAGAATTCTGAGGCAGACTGGAAATGAATAGGTTCTTTATTCTTCCTTCTAACTTCTCTCTCCGGCTCCAACAACCTCTCCAACTCCAACCCCCCTCTAGCCAACCTCACCCGGTTAAATACTTTTTACCTTAACAAGTATACACGTGTTAACAGCTCAAACTTACAGGTGTGTCACATAGTGTTCACAGGCATAGAAAGATTCTTAGATAAATGCATGATATGAGGTGAAAATACTTAAACACCTCTTATGGCTCTCAGCTAGCCGCCATCTTAGCTATCTCCTTATTAGGGCTCTTACATTTCCTCCCTTTTGTTTTAAAAGAGGGAAAAATAGATGGGTGAGCTCTAACCACATCAGGATCGACTGTGCCTGGCTTAGCTGAGTGTCTCCTATCCACCTGTTGAGCAGAAAAACCATGCCACACCCAGGGAGTTTTGTATAGCAAGCGAGAATCCAAAAAACTCGGATTTTATTGGCAAGGTGCTGAACTTAAATAGGCCTAGAACTAACCAATCAGCCAGCAGGGCGGTTGGGTCTCTCACGCTATGTCATAGCCACACCCCTTTGCTTAGCCCCGGTCATACTAGGGTGTGGTAAGCAGCCAAAGTCCTTCCCCTTGGCAGAAATGAGTCCCAACAATTCCCCTTTTTTTGTTTTATTTAAAATGGGGTCTCTCCATTTTATATTTCAAAAATGGGATGTCCCATCTTGTAGGGTGTCCAACTCATTTGAGAGTGTGCCTGTCATTGGCTATCACTCTAGCACTTTAGGTGGACATACCTAGGGCCAGCAAGTGGCCAAGGGGAGCACACGGGACATGACAGTCACCTTTGGGAAGGCTTGGCTGGATGGCAAACCTCTGCATCCTGTTAAGGACCGTGGCCAAGCCTGTAGGGCTATAGCTCAGCGTGACAGCAGACCACCCAGCTATATCAATTTGGCTAGTTCTATAGGGCTAAAAGTGCACACAAAGACAATGACAATCAGGGATTTTATCAAAGGGAGAAAGTCCATCTATTTAGCTTAGTTTAAAGGAAGTCTTTTGGCATAAAGTCCGGACAATTGTCACAGGAATGGGACTCTTCTCTTAGAGTCCAAAGGAAGCTGTCCAGCACAAAGTCCAGATAATTGTCATAAGATATAGTGCACTTCTCTCAGAGTCCAAAGGAAGTCGTCTAGCATAAAGTCCAGATAATTGTCACAGGAATGGCCCAGTCTGTCTTCTCTCATCGCAGAAGGTTGAGATACTGACAAAGAAGGAGTCCAAGATAGTGTTTTTGATGAATTTTGGAATGGATGTGATGAGAAGTTTAATCACAGCAGTACAGGAGATTTGTCACGGTGTTTTCATTTCTGTGGAAAAAAGAAAGGATCACTCCTCAAGAGCTTGTGCTCCTGGGTAGTCATTTTGGTCGGATTGGCAATATTTGAGATCTCTGGCAGGCACCCATATAGGATTTTGTTCTCCCATTGGGAAGACACATCCAAAACCTCTGCCAGCACTTATTAACGGATCAGGACCTCTCCAGACTCCAGTTAATGGGTCTTTCCATCGGACCTCAACTTTTAAATAAGGTGTTTGGTTAGACCAGTGTCTTTGAAACGCAGACAGAGGCTGCTGTTTGGAAAAATTTAAAATATTTAAAGTAAGCATAGCTGTTTTCAACTGGTCATGGGGGTGGCTTCCCCCATTTTGTTTTATTAATTGGTCCTTTAGGGTTTTATTATGTCTCTCTATGATGGCTTGTCCTTTTGGGTTATATGGGATCCCTGTGGTATGCTTAATATGCCAAGTTTGGAAGAACTTTTGTAATGATTTGCTCACAAACAGGGTCCATTATCGGTTTTAACCTGTTTTGGCAATCCAAGAATAGCAAAGCATTGTAAAAAGTGACTTTCAGCATGTTTAGCCCTTTCTCCAGAGTGTGCCGTGGCCCAACAAGCATGTGAATAAGTATCTATGGACATAAATACATATTTTAATTTTCCAAATGGCACATAATGGGTTACATCAGTCTGCCAGATAGCGTTGGGGCGTAGGCCTCTGGGATTTACCCCAGGGGACTGGAGAGGTGGGATTTGTAAGAAGGGCAAACAAGACTTACAAGTTCTTACAATCTTTTTTAAATCTTTTATAGGAACTAAAGGAAACTTATGATGTAGACCTCTCCAATTTAAATGAGTAAGGTCGTGAAGACCTTGGGCTAACTGAAGGTCTTGTTGATATGGGACTGTAACTGTTAATACACCTGTGGTGGCCAAACGGTCAGCGGCCTGATTTCCTTCAGAGAGGGGCCCAGATAAGCCTTGATGTCCCCAAAGATGTTGGAGGAAAACAGGTTCATTACGCCCCTTTAACAGGGATCGAACCTGAATCATTAGAGGGGTAATAGGATTATTATCTATCTTTATATATGAGGCATTTAGAGTAGATAATAGGTTAATTACATATAAACTATCTGAGAAAAGATTCATAGGCTCTTGGACATGGGTCAAGGCTAATGCAACAGCATATAATTCTTTAAATTCAGCAGAACCAGTAACTGCTTTAAAGTATTGTGTCCTTTGGCCTGAGGATGGGTGGAATACTACAACTGCTGACCCTTTTTTTCCTCCATCTGTGAAGACATTTACTGCCTTGGGGAGTGGCTTGATGGAAAAAAGGATGGGGGGAGTCCACTCCAGTTTGGGAAAAGAAGAGGTCCTTTTGGTTGACCCGTAATGACAGTCAACTTTTCCTAGAAATCCTTCTAAAGCATAGGAGACTCTAGGGTTCTTTCTTCGTATCCACTCAAAGTCTGACAAACAGTAAGGAATTGTTAAAATATCTGGGTCTTTTCCATAATGCCTCAATGATGTATCTCTCCCTTTTATTATAAGATCTGCTAATTGATCTAATTGGGAATAAACTCGAGGTGCTCCTCCCACAGAGGAATGTATCCACTGTAAGGGATTTCCCATCTGGGTGACCACAGCTGTAAGGAGCTCAGCACCTGAGAAAATCCACAGATATAGAGGTTGCTTTGGTTGGTATCGAGCCAATTGGGTTGAATTGAGGGCATCTTGGACTATTTGTAATATTGACAGATGACTTTCTTCTAGTAAAATCACATCAGATGGGGATTTTCCCCGTAGCAACTCAAAGAGAGGTAATAAATCCTCAGTAGAGATATGAAGCCATGGTCTTAACCAGTTTAGCTCTCCTAATAGCTTCTGTAACTCTGCCAAGGAATAAGATTTTTGAATGACTAGTTGAGGTTTGAGAGGACAAACTGAGTCTAGGCTAAGTTTTGTCCCCAATATTTTAAAGGGAGGAATAGTTTGTATCTTATCATTGGATATGTGCAACCCTCCTTTTTCTAAGAGCTCTCAAAGGGTTAGGTAAGCTGAGCTCAGTTGTTGGACATCAGCAGCTCCCAGGATGTTGTCATCCATATAAACATATAGGGTGAGCTGTGATTTTTTCATTAATGGTGATAGAAGACATGAAACATAATATTGACAAAAGGCTGGGCTGTTAGCCATACCTTGAGGGACAACTATCCATTCATATCGCTCATCTGGCTTCTGAAAGTTGACTGAGGGACAGAGAATGCAAACTTTTCATAATCATCTGGATGAAGAGGTATTGAAAAATAACAATCTTTAATATCAATAACAAGGTTAAATCTCTTGAGATAGAAGGGATCCAGGGGAGGCCACGCAGAGGTGTGCCAACAATAAACATCCTATCATTAATTTTTCGGAGGTCTTTTAACATCCTCCATTTCCCTGTGACCTTTTGTATAACAAAAACAGGACTGTTCCATGGGCTAAGAGAAGTTCTAATGTGTCCTAGGGCTAACTGTTCTTAGACAATTGCCCTCAAATGGTTTAGTTTTTCAGTAGGAAGGGGCCACTGCTCGACCCAGATTGGGGGGCCATCTCGCCATTGAAAGGCAGGAACTTGGGGAGCAGTGGCCCTTAGGATTGGGGGTGAGACCCTATTTGATGATTGGAAGTTTTTCTCTCCGTATCTTTAGTTAATATATCATTTTGAAGCTCTCTATGGGTTGTAGTAATGTAAGCCTCAGCTTCTCCTAAGATGTCTTGGCCTAATAAATTAGAAGTTAATCCAAAGGCCACAAGGGGACGAACTTCCCCTTGGTTTCCATCTATATCTCTCTATCTAAGCCAATTTCTGGTCTCTTCTGAATGAGTGTTTCCACCTACTCCAAGTAACTGAGGCCCTGGAATTAGTTCTCATTAGGGTGGAATCTCTTCCTTCTTTAGTATAGTACGATCTGCCCCAGTATCAATTAGGCAACAAAATTTCTTTCCTGATATATAAATATCCATCTTTGGTCTAATCCCTGGAACAATAGGAACTGTCCAATGGACCTTAGGGGGACTGTGAGCAGGGGAACCTCCTTGGTGTAATGGGGCTGGAGGCTGTCCCCTTAGGAGTTTAAAGGTTTCCCCTGAATATCAAATTTAGACCTGCAATCTTTTTTCCAATGATATCCTCTTTTAGACCTAGGACAAAGTGTTCTAGGGGCAGCTGGACTTTGAGTCTGGCCAGGGGAGCATTCTGGAGGCCGACCAGGGCCATTGGGGCAGTCTTTTTTACAATGGCCTTGTCATCCACACTTAAAACAGGCTTCTTTTCCATTTAAAACTGTTGCTAATACCTCAGTATGGGCATTAAGGGCCGTGGTCAATATTTGAGACTGGTGAGTTGTCAAACCCACATCTTTGGTGGCAATAATCCATCTCCCCATAGATCTATCTTTTAACCTGGCAAAGGCCAGTTTGTGATCTGTGGTCATCCCTTCCCAAACTAACATTTTTGCAAATTGGTCCCTCATCATACCAGGTGGAAGTTTCCTTTGAAGGCTTTTATCCACTCTCTCAATAAATGTGGCCAGATCCTCATTAGCTTTTTGAGTGATTCCAGCTATAGGAGGCTCTGTAGGGCCTTCCTCTAGCTTTTTCCATGCTGCCAGCCCTAAAGCTCGCACCTGCTCTCGGTAAGGGGCAGGGATTGCTGCCTGTTGGATGCCTGTGGCATATTGATCACTAGTTCCTGACACCATTCCAAAGGTTATTGGTATGGGAGGATTTGCAGCTTGGTTCCTCTCAGCCTGCATATGGCATTCATCAGAAAAATATGCACACCATTTAATAAATAAAGGTCCTGGGAGCACGGCTTTGGTTAGATCCTTCCAATCTCTACTCGTGCAGGCGTGATGGGCGAGACTTTATAAAATACATTCTGCCCATGGCGAGTTTGGCCTATCTTCCGCCACAGCTTTTTTTAATTCTTTTAACTCTTGAGTCTCCCAGGGGTACCAAATTTGAGGTCTGTCTCCTCCCGGATTTAAATTAACTGGAAATGCCATTACTGGTGAAAGCCCACTAGAGGGCGCTAGCAGCTGCTGTGAAATTGGTGCCTCTTGGTAAAGCGGTGGGCAGAAGGCCCAGCAGGGGCGGGCTCATAAAATGGCGGATCCCGCTCATAGGGTGGTGAGCCATGTGGCCTATGGCCTTTGTCCTCAGGGAATTTGTTAGAGCTCTCTAAGGGAGGGGCTGTAATTTTTTCTAATTCCCAGGAGCGGGATTTCTTCGTTTCTAGGGAGTGGTTAGGCTTCTCCAAATCCGCGGCCCAGGAGTGGCTGTTTATTTCTCCAGACCGGGAAAGACTAGATATTTTATTTTCTCGCAGGGCCTGCTCCGTTACCTCAATTCGAATGATTTGAGGTGCCTGCTCTGTGGCCTCTGCAGATTCTTTTGCTGTCTGCAAGAGAGAGCATGTTTTTAGGGCAGATAAAGTTGGATAAACTCCCGGAGGCGGGATTTCCCCGTATTCATGTTCTCGCTCTCTTAAAATTTGTTCCGCTTCGTGCCACGTTTTCCAAGAATTAAAATCAGACTTTGGGAGCCAGGGAGCCACCCGTATTAATGAACTCCAAATATTTTCAGCTTGTGTATCAGAAATTTGGAGACCTTGCTTTCTTAAAATACACCACCTTGCCTCGAGGACTGGGTCTTGAGATTTTCTAAATATTAATGCTTGCCCCATAATAGAGGGTATTTTTGCCAGAGAGACGCTGCATCTCTAACCATGCTAAGCCCACCGATTTTTGTGCCCCATGTTGGGCGCCAATCTGCCAGGACTGCTGAGTTATAAATGGGCCCGAGGTCTAAAGCTACCCCCCTTTTTGGGCCCTAAAAGGGGTTTCTTTCTGCCTGCAGAAAGAATGTAACTTACCTGGCGAAGATGGGCTTCTTAACGGGCAAAAATAGCTGAGTGCCTCCACCCACCTGCTGGACGGATACCACGCCACACCCAGGGAGTTTTGTATAGCAAGCGAGAATCCAAAAACTCGGATTTTATTGGCAAGGTGCTGAACTTAAATAGGCCTAGAACTAACCAATCAGCCAGCAGGGCGGTTTGGGTCTCTCACGCTATGTCATAGCCACACCCCTTTGCTTAGCCCCGGTCATACTAGGGTGTGGTAAGCAGCCAAAGTCCTTCCCCTTGGCAGAAATGAGTCCCAACAATTCCCCTTTTTTTGTTTTATTTAAAATGGGGTCTCTCCATTTTATATTTCAAAAATGGGATGTCCCATCTTGTAGGGTGTCCAACTCATTTGAGAGTGTGCCTGTCATTGGCTCTCACTCTAGCACTTTAGGTGGACATACCTAGGGCCAGCAAGTGGCCAAGGGGAGCACACGGGACATGACAGTCACCTTTGGGAAGGCTTGGCTGGATGGCAAACCTCTGCATCCTGTTAAGGACCGTGGCCAAGCCTGTAGGGCTATAGCTCAGCGTGACAGCAGACCACCCAGCTATATCAATTTGGCTAGTTCTATAGGGCTAAAAGTGCACACAAAGACAATGACAATCAGGGATTTTATCAAAGGGAGAAAGTCCATCTATTTAGCTTAGTTTAAAGGAAGTCTTTTGGCATAAAGTCCGGACAATTGTCACAGGAATGGGACTCTTCTCTTAGAGTCCAAAGGAAGCTGTCCAGCACAAAGTCCAGATAATTGTCATAAGATATAGTGCACTTCTCTCAGAGTCCAAAGGAAGTCGTCTAGCATAAAGTCCAGATAATTGTCAGGAAAGGGGTGGGTGTGTGTTTGTGGGTGTTGGTTGAGTTTTATTTGTGTGTGTGGTGTTTGGGTGTGAGTGTGTGGAGTTTATGTGGTGGTGTGAGGGGGGTGGAGAGGGTGATGGGGGGTGTTTTTTGGTTGGGGGGATGTGTGGGGGTGAGGTTGTGGGGGGGGGTTGTGTTGTTGTGGGTTTTTGTTGTTGTGTGTTGTGGTGGGTTTGTGTTGTAGATTGATGTGGGGGTTTTGGGGGGGGTTTGTGTTGTGTTGTTGTGGTGTGGGGTGTTGGTGGTGGGGGGGGTGTTTTGGGGGGGAGTTGTGTTTGACAGGAATGGCCCAGTCTGTCTTCTCTCATCGCAGAAGGTTGAGATACTGACAAAGAAGGAGTCCAAGATAGTGTTTTTGATGAATTTTGGAATGGATGTGATGAGAAGTTTAATCACAGCAGTACAGGAGATTTGTCACGGTGTTTTCATTTCTGTGGAAAAAAGAAAGGATCACTCCTCAAGAGCTTGTGCTCCTGGGTAGTCATTTTGGTCGGATTGGCAATATTTGAGATCTCTGGCAGGCACCCATATAGGATTTTGTTCTCCCATTGGGAAGACACATCCAAAACCTCTGCCAGCACTTATTAACGGATCAGGACCTCTCCAGACTCCAGTTAATGGGTCTTTCCATCGGACCTCAACTTTTAAATAAGGTGTTTGGTTAGACCAGTGTCTTTGAAACGCAGACAGAGGCTGCTGTTTGGAAAAATTTAAAATATTTAAAGTAAGCATAGCTGTTTTCAACTGGTCATGGGGTGGCTTCCCCCATTTTGTTTTATTAATTGGTCCTTTAGGGTTTTATTATGTCTCTCTATGATGGCTTGTCCTTTTGGGTTATATGGGATCCCTGTGGTATGCTTAATATGCCAAGTTTGGAAGAACTTTTGTAATGATTTGCTCACAAACAGGGTCCATTATCGGTTTTAACCTGTTTTGGCAATCCAAGAATAGCAAAGCATTGTAAAAAGTGACTTTCAGCATGTTTAGCCCTTTCTCCAGAGTGTGCCGTGGCCCAACAAGCATGTGAATAAGTATCTATGGACATAAATACATATTTTAATTTTCCAAATGGCACATAATGGGTTACATCAGTCTGCCAGATAGCGTTGGGGCGTAGGCCTCTGGGATTTACCCCAGGGGACTGGAGAGGTGGGATTTGTAAGAAGGGCAAACAAGACTTACAAGTTCTTACAATCTTTTTTAAATCTTTTATAGGAACTAAAGGAAACTTATGATGTAGACCTCTCCAATTTAAATGAGTAAGGTCGTGAAGACCTTGGGCTAACTGAAGGTCTTGTTGATATGGGACTGTAACTGTTAATACACCTGTGGTGGCCAAACGGTCAGCGGCCTGATTTCCTTCAGAGAGGGGCCCAGATAAGCCTTGATGTCCCCAAAGATGTTGGAGGAAAACAGGTTCATTACGCCCCTTTAACAGGGATCGAACCTGAATCATTAGAGGGGTAATAGGATTATTATCTATCTTTATATATGAGGCATTTAGAGTAGATAATAGGTTAATTACATATAAACTATCTGAGAAAAGATTCATAGGCTCTTGGACATGGGTCAAGGCTAATGCAACAGCATATAATTCTTTAAATTCAGCAGAACCAGTAACTGCTTTAAAGTATTGTGTCCTTTGGCCTGAGGATGGGTGGAATACTACAACTGCTGACCCTTTTTTTCCTCCATCTGTGAAGACATTTACTGCCTTGGGGAGTGGCTTGATGGAAAAAAGGATGGGGGGAGTCCACTCCAGTTTGGGAAAAGAAGAGGTCCTTTTGGTTGACCCGTAATGACAGTCAACTTTTCCTAGAAATCCTTCTAAAGCATAGGAGACTCTAGGGTTCTTTCTTCGTATCCACTCAAAGTCTGACAAACAGTAAGGAATTGTTAAAATATCTGGGTCTTTTCCATAATGCCTCAATGATGTATCTCTCCCTTTTATTATAAGATCTGCTAATTGATCTAATTGGGAATAAACTCGAGGTGCTCCTCCCACAGAGGAATGTATCCACTGTAAGGGATTTCCCATCTGGGTGACCACAGCTGTAAGGAGCTCAGCACCTGAGAAAATCCACAGATATAGAGGTTGCTTTGGTTGGTATCGAGCCAATTGGGTTGAATTGAGGGCATCTTGGACTTTTGTAATATTGACAGATGACTTTCTTCTAGTAAAATCACATCAGATGGGGATTTTCCCCGTAGCAACTCAAAGAGAGGTAATAAATCCTCAGTAGAGATATGAAGCCATGGTCTTAACCAGTTTAGCTCTCCTAATAGCTTCTGTAACTCTGCCAAGGAATAAGATTTTTGAATGACTAGTTGAGGTTTGAGAGGACAAACTGAGTCTAGGCTAAGTTTTGTCCCCAATATTTTAAAGGGAGGAATAGTTTGTATCTTATCATTGGATATGTGCAACCCTCCTTTTTCTAAGAGCTCTCAAAGGGTTAGGTAAGCTGAGCTCAGTTGTTGGACATCAGCAGCTCCCAGGATGATGTCATCCATATAAACATATAGGGTGAGCTGTGATTTTTTCATTAATGGTGATAGAAGACATGAAACATAATATTGACAAAAGGCTGGGCTGTTAGCCATACCTTGAGGGACAACTATCCATTCATATCGCTCGCTCATCTGGCTTCTGAAAGTTGACTGAGAGGACAGAGAATGCAAACTTTTCATAATCATCTGGATGAAGAGGTATTGAAAAATAACAATCTTTAATATCAATAACAAGGTTAAATCTCTTGAGATAGAAGGGATCCAGGGGAGGCCACGCAGAGGTGTGCCAACAATAAACATCCTATCATTAATTTTTCGGAGGTCTTTTAACATCCTCCATTTCCCTGTGACCTTTTGTATAACAAAAACAGGACTGTTCCATGGGCTAAGAGAAGTTCTAATGTGTCCTAGGGCTAACTGTTCTTAGACAATTGCCCTCAAATGGTTTAGTTTTTCAGTAGGAAGGGGCCACTGCTCGACCCAGATTGGGGGGCCATCTCGCCATTGAAAGGCAGGAACTTGGGGAGCAGTGGCCCTTAGGATTGGGGGTGAGACCCTATTTGATGATTGGAAGTTTTTCTCTCCGTATCTTTAGTTAATATATCATTTTGAAGCTCTCTATGGGTTGTAGTAATGTAAGCCTCAGCTTCTCCTAAGATGTCTTGGCCTAATAAATTAGAAGTTAATCCAAAGGCCACAAGGGGACGAACTTCCCCTTGGTTTCCATCTATATCTCTCTATCTAAGCCAATTTCTGGTCTCTTCTGAATGAGTGTTTCCACCTACTCCAAGTAACTGAGGCCCTGGAATTAGTTCTCATTAGGGTGGAATCTCTTCCTTCTTTAGTATAGTACGATCTGCCCCAGTATCAATTAGGCAACAAAATTTCTTTCCTGATATATAAATATCCATCTTTGGTCTAATCCCTGGAACAATAGGAACTGTCCAATGGACCTTAGGGGGGACTGTGAGCAGGGGAACCTCCTTGGTGTAATGGGGCTGGAGGCTGTCCCCTTAGGAGTTTAAAGGTTTCCCCTGAATATCAAATTTAGACCTGCAATCTTTTTTCCAATGATATCCTCTTTTAGACCTAGGACAAAGTGTTCTAGGGGCAGCTGGACTTTGAGTCTGGCCAGGGGAGCATTCTGGAGGCCGACCAGGGCCATTGGGGCAGTCTTTTTTACAATGGCCTTGTCATCCACACTTAAAACAGGCTTCTTTTCCATTTAAAACTGTTGCTAATACCTCAGTATGGGCATTAAGGGCCGTGGTCAATATTTGAGACTGGTGAGTTGTCAAACCCACATCTTTGGTGGCAATAATCCATCTCCCCATAGATCTATCTTTTAACCTGGCAAAGGCCAGTTTGTGATCTGTGGTCATCCCTTCCCAAACTAACATTTTTGCAAATTGGTCCCTCATCATACCAGGTGGAAGTTTCCTTTGAAGGCTTTTATCCACTCTCTCAATAAATGTGGCCAGATCCTCATTAGCTTTTTGAGTGATTCCAGCTATAGGAGGCTCTGTAGGGCCTTCCTCTAGCTTTTTCCATGCTGCCAGCCCTAAAGCTCGCACCTGCTCTCGGTAAGGGGCTGGGATTGCTGCCTGTTGGATGCCTGTGGCATATTGATCACTAGTTCCTGACACCATTCCAAAGGTTATTGGTATGGGAGTATTTGCAGCTTGGTTCCTCTCAGCCTGCATATGGCATTCATCAGAAAAATATGCACACCATTTAATAAATAAAGGTCCTGGGAGCACGGCTTTGGTTAGATCCTTCCAATCTCTACTCGTGCAGGCGTGATGGGCGAGACTTTATAAAATACATTCTGCCCATGGCGAGTTTGGCCTATCTTCCGCCACAGCTTTTTTTAATTCTTTTAACTCTTGAGTCTCCCAGGGGTACCAAATTTGAGGTCTGTCTCCTCCCGGATTTAAATTAACTGGAAATGCCATTACTGGTGAAAGCCCACTAGAGGGCGCTAGCAGCTGCTGTGAAATTGGTGCCTCTTGGTAAAGCGGTGGGCAGAAGGCCCAGCAGGGGCGGGCTCATAAAATGGCGGATCCCGCTCATAGGGTGGTGAGCCATGTGGCCTATGGCCTTTGTCCTCAGGGAATTTGTTAGAGCTCTCTAAGGGAGGGGCTGTAATTTTTTCTAATTCCCAGGAGCGGGATTTCTTTGTTTCTAGGGAGTGGTTAGGCTTCTCCAAATCCACGGCCCAGGAGTGGCTGTTTATTTCTCCAGACCGGGAAAGACTAGATATTTTATTTTCTCGCAGGGCCTGCTCCGTTACCTCAATTCGAATGATTTGAGGTGCCTGCTCTGTGGCCTCTGCAGATTCTTTTGCTGTCTGCAAGAGAGAGCATGTTTTTAGGGCAGATAAAGTTGGATAAACTCCCGGAGGCGGGATTTCCCCGTATTCATGTTCTCGCTCTCTTAAAATTTGTTCCGCTTCGTGCCACGTTTTCCAAGAATTAAAATCAGACTTTGGGAGCCAGGGAGCCACCCGTATTAATGAACTCCAAATATTTTCAGCTTGTGTATCAGAAATTTGGAGACCTTGCTTTCTTAAAATACACCACCTTGCCTCGAGGACTGGGTCTTGAGATTTTCTAAATATTAATGCTTGCCCCATAATAGAGGGTATTTTTGCCAGAGAGACGCTGCATCTCTAACCATGCTAAGCCCACCGATAATTTTTGTGCCCCATGTTGGGCGCCAATCTGCCAGGACTGCTGAGTTATAAATGGGCCCGAGGTCTAAAGCTACCCCCCTTTTTGGGCCCTAAAAGGGGTTTCTTTCTGCCTGCAGAAAGAATGTAACTTACCTGGCGAAGATGGGCTTAACGGGCAAAAATAGCTGAGTGCCTCCCACCCACCTGCTGGACGGATACCACGCCACACCCAGGGAGTTTTGTAGAGAGCGAGAAGCCAAAAACTCAAATTTATTGGCAAGGTGCTGAACTTAAATAGGTCTAGAACTAACCAATCAACCAGCAGAGCGGTTTGGACTCTCACACTACGTCATAGCCACACCCCTTTTCTTAGCCCAGGTCCTCCAAAGGGCGTGGTAAGCAGCCAAAGTCCTTCCCCTTGGCAGACATAAGTCCCAACATATACTGAATTTGGAGCAAAACTGTTTGAAAGATGAGGATGTATATGCAGGGCCATTGTCTGTTTTAAGCATTTTGGGAATGCCCAGTGCAGCAAAAGCTTGTGAACAATGAGATGTAACATCTTTAACTTTTTCTCCAGTATGTAAGGAAGCAAAAATCATGCCTGAGCATGTATCTATGGTCACATGAATAAATCGCAATTTTCCAAAACTTGGCTCATGAGTGACATCCATCTGCCACAAATAATTGGGCATTAATCCTCTTGGGTTAACCCCATAATGTGAATTGGGCAAATGTGTCACACAAGATTGACAATTGTTCGAGCTTGATCTTTACTTATTTTGAAACTTTGTTGTAAAGTAGTACTATTAACATGAAACTGAGAATGGAACGAGGTAGCTTGTTGTACTGCTGAAAATATAAAGATTGTTTGAGTGAGGGCATCAGCCTTTTGATTACCTTCATGGAGAGGACCAGGCAAATTAGTATGAGCTCTGATATGTCCAATAAACAAAGATTCCTTACGTACCCATAGAAGGTTTTGAATTTGAAAAAACAATTTAAAGGCAGGAGTATGAGGTGCTATTGGACCTTCTAGCTCCAATTTAGGGACAGCATGTACAATATAGTGGCTGTCTGAAAAATATTTATGGGCTGTTCTTTAAAACTTTCAAGAGCTATAATAATAGCTTCTAGTTCTACTAATTGAGCTGATTTATGGGCAGTAATATGAATCATATTTTCTTTTAGAGTGACTACTGCAGCAGTACGGTTAGAGGACCCATCTGTAAATACATTTAATGCTTTAGGAATAGGTTGATTTTTTACTACCTATGGAAATATAATGGGATGATTGATACAAAAAGATAGTACAGGAGACTTAGGAAGGTGGTTATCAAAATTTGCAGAAGTAGAGCATCTAGCTATAGCCCAATCATTATCATTAAAGCATAAATATTCAACCTGTGATGATGAATAGGGAGTAATAATAGTAGTGCGGATGAATACCAAAGATTTTAGTAGAAGTCTTAAGTCCTTGAAGAATAAGTTTAGCCACCATAGAGGTGTAAGACTCAATTATACTTTTAGGAGAGATGGGCAAATGTATCTATAATAAAGGCCCCTGTTGCCAAAATACTCCTGTGGGTGTATATTGTGAAGAAATAATGATCAATATCAGTGGTCGAGCAAAATCAATTCTATCACAATGGGATCCGTCAATGGCCTTTTCTACCAACTTTAAAGCTTTCCTAGCATCAGGAGTCAATGTTTGCGGTGAAGATGGATGAGGGTTCCTGCGAAGGATATCAAATAAGGGTTTTAATTGGCCAGTAGTAAGGCTTAGTGTAGGGCGAAGCCAATTAATTTCTCCAGCAATTTTTGAAAATCATTAAGAGTAGCTAGATGTTCCTTATTTATTAAAATTATTTGAGGCCTAATAAAAGTATCCATAATTTGGAATCCTAGATATAATATTGGAGATCTAGTTGAACCTTTTCTTCAGCAATGTTTAGTCCATATCGTTTCAAGTTTTCTGATATATTGCTAAATATGGTGAATAAGACTTCTTGATTAGGATGAGCAAGAAAAACATCATCCATATAATGGAGGCACATAAACTCTGGGTATTTGTTCTTGATAGGCTGAATAACTTTATCTACATAGATTTGACATATAGTGGGGCTATTAGCCATTCCCTGGGGTAAAACTTTCCACTGAAATATTTGATCAGGGCCATTATTATTAATAGAAGGAACTGAAAAAGCAAACCTGGGGGCATCCAGAGGATGTAGAGAAATAGAAAAGAAACAATCCTTTATATCAAGAGTTATAAGATGGAAATTTTTAGGAATAGCTACAGGATTAGGAAGTCCAGGTTGAGTAGGGCCCATAATTTGCATGGTTTTGTTGATTTCTCTAAGATCCTGTAACAATCGCCATTTTCCTGATTGTTTTCTAATCACGAATATGGGGGAATTCCAGGGAGAGGTGGAAGGTTCTATATGTCCTGCTTCTAGTTGTTCTTGGATTAGTAGGTGGGCCACTTGTAATTTCTAGATAAGGGCCACTGAGGGACCCAAACTGGCTTATCAGAAAGCCATGGTATTTTCAAAATTGTTTTCTCAGTGGCCCCTAAAAAAAATATCCTTTACCTTTTTGGTGATGATTTCCTTTTGTAACACCTGTGGGCTTGGTTGTGAGATGTACTCCCATTTATTGTAAAACATCTCTTCCCCATAAGGTAACTGGCAAGCTGGACAAAACGTAAGACTGAAATGTTCCTTTATGCCCTTCATCATGCTCCCATTTTAAAACTGTTGCACTTTGTTCTGGGCTATTAGAATATCCCAAGCCTCTCAAACTGGTTGAGGCTTTTTGTAAAGGCCAGTGTTTTGGCCATTGTCATTCGTTGATAATGGAAGAGTCGGCCCCAGTGTCAATCAATCCCTCCATCTCTATACCTTGAATTTTTATTTTGCACATAGGCCTCTGTGAACAATCCTGAACCCAGCAAGCCATAGGTCCCGAGCCAGTAGAACCAAATCCTCTATTGTTACTATTTTGAGGCATACTCTTAAATGAGTCATGTAAACTGGGAAGGAGAAGCAGCTGAGCAATTCTATCTCCTTGGTTTACAGAGCAAATGCCTCAAGGTGAACTAAGCATAATCTTAATTTCTCCTTGGTAGTCTGAGTCTATTACACCAGGAATCACTTGAAAACCTGATAAGCTTTTAGAACTTCTCCCGCGGATAAGTCCTACAGTTCCTGAGGGAAGAGGTCCCCTGATCCCGTGGGAATCAGTTGAACCCCCATTTCAGGTGTTAGCACTATCCGGGCTGTAGAATAGAGGTCTAGTCCTGCACTTCCTCTTGTTTCTCTAATGAGGGAGTCAATGGGTAAGAGGGATTGTGTCAAGGAATCATCTGGATGGATATTTGAGAATACTCTTCCTCTAATGCCTCGTACATTTGTGGGACCCAGGGCATTGGGCCCCGTGCCCTGTTTTTTGAATTCCTAGACAAAATGTTTCCATAAATATAAAATTTAGATCTGCACTTATTAGCCCAATGGTTTCCTTTTTTACACCTGGGGCAGTAGCCTGGGGCACGATATGAGCTTGGTCTTATTTCTCTTTGGGGATGTTGTCTAGAATAACCTGATTGATTATAATAATTTTCAGGTTGAGTCCTTTTTGTGAAATTTTGAGGGGAAGAACCTCTCATTGCTGCTGCAATCACATTTCCTGATACAAAGGCATCATTTATATCTTTGCATAGTCTTATATATACAGAAAGGTCCCTTTTAGATTTCCAAGGTCTGATAGCGTCTTGACAATATTTGTTGGCATTTTCATATGCCAGCTGAACGACTAATGGAATGGCTTGATCAACGTCTCCAAACACTCTACTTGCAGTTCACAAAAGCCTATCAGCAAAGTCAGCATATGGCTCATTAGGTCCCTGAATTACTTTAGACAAGCTACCCTGTAAGTCACCAGTTCCTTGTAAAGTCTTCCATGCCCTAACAGCTGTGGTGTATATTTGAGCGTAAACTCCAGGATCATAGTGAATCTGAACCTGTAAATCAGCAAACTGCCCTTCTCCAGTTAACATATCTACATTATGGTCTGGAAATCCTGCAGTCATATTTTTTTTAGCTGTTTCTACACAAAATTCCTGGAATTGTGACCTCCAAATTAAGTATTGTCCCCTGCTCAATACTGCCTTACATAAGCCTTTCCAGTCTGAGGGGGTTAAATTTAAAGTGTTAAGGGACTCCAACATGCTCAATGTGAGAGGAGCTTGGGGCCCATATGTCATTATTGCCTCTTTGAAATTTTTTATAGTTTTAAAATCTATTGATTGGTGGTACCTCTGTCCATTTTCATTTTCAAATACTGGCAGATCCCATTGTCCCTGCGAGTTTTGACATTCAAGGGCACACAAGCGCTCAGAAAGACCATTAATCTCTGTTTCAAGGGCACACAATTGCCTAGAAAGACCGTTCATAGTTTCTTTAGTTGATTCAACCCATGAGGGCACAAAGGGTTCCTCCACTTGATGGTCCTTCCTAACTGACTCAGCAGAAGAGGCTGTGCTTTCATGGTCACTTTTATTTGACTCCTCTTCACTACTACTATTTTCATTGGTAGTAACATCCTGAGTCCCAGGTTCAATTGAAAGCACGTATTCTCCAGCTATCTCTAATAATTCTCGAATAGCTTTAGCAGCTCAGATCTTTGTCTTTTTTGAGCCCACACTAATACTATCCTTACTGATCCTAACTGACTCAGCGGAGGCTATGCTTTCATGATCACTTTCCTCCTCACTATCAACTGAATCAGCTATATCAAAGAATTCTTCCATAGCTTTATCACTTGGGTCTTAGTCATTTTTGAACTCATTTTAACTGCTCTGACGAGACTCCTCGATTTTCTTACCTTACTGATTTCGAACGCCCCATACGGGCCACCACTTGTTGCCGCCTGCAGCTATTGCTGCCTGCAGCAACGATACCGCAGGAAAGAATTCTGAGGCAGACTGGAATGAATAGGTTCTTTATTCTTCCTTCCTCTAACTTCTCTCTTCGGCTCCAACAACCTCTCCAACTCCAACCCCCCTCTAGCCAACCTCACCTGGTTAAATACTTTTTGCCTTAACAAGTATACACCTATTAACAGCTCAAACTTACAGGTGTGTCACATAGTGTTCACGGGCATAGAAAGATTCTTAGATAAATGCATGAATATGAGGTGAAAATACTTAAACACCTCTTATGGCTCTCAGCTAGCCGCCATCTTAGCTATCTCCTTATTAGGGCTCTTACATTTAAGAGTCTTTTTGTGATTAAAAATAGATTTCTCTTACTTTTAGAGTAGATATAAATCCCTTAGAGCTCTAAGTACTTCAGAGCTAACATTCAGCTTTGCCCCCCTCCTTTCCCTGCTTCTAGGTTTTATAAACAACTGCTATAAAAAGAAAAACAATAGTGCTTTGGAATCCCAGACAGAGAAAGTTGACTTTTATCAGACAGCCTGAATGGTGTGCAGATAAAACAGTTTCAGGGAAACCATGAGAAATAAATTTTCACCCAAACTAATTAGATAAAAAATGACGAAATTATAATATGCCCAGACAGTCACATACAGGGCCTTGAAAAAGTGTAAGTGACCTCAAAACCTTGAAATATATAAAATAAGAAAAGTAATATGTCTAAAATGTAATCTATAAATTAAGTCATGTCTGTAATGAAATCATCAAAGAAAGTATAAACAATCTGTACTGCCAAAACTTATGATTAAAAACCTAGAACAAAGTGAAAGTAAAAAAAGAGAGGATTCCACAGTCTGACTCGTGTGTCAGTGTGTTATTTTTTCCTCATCGCTGCTCCTCTGCCTTCGTACTTCGCTGCATGATCGTGTTTGTACCCCCAGCTGGAGGTCGGCCCCCAGCATGTGTGTATGTAAGTAGCATGCTTAAGGCCCTGGGTTCAATCCACAGCACCATAAAGTAAAAATAAATAATCATTGTTCCTGATCTTTGTAGAAAATATTCAGTTTTTCCATTGAGTACAATGGGCTTCTCATGTTTTATCCTGTTATGTAAGTTCCCTCTATTCCTACTTTGTTGAGAGCTGTTACCATGAAAGTTGTTAAGATTTTATCAAATTCTTTTTCTTTCACATCTGTTGAGATGATCATGTGGTTTTCTCCTGCATTCTTCTAATATTGTATAACAAACTGATTGATCTATATAGTGAGCCAACCTTGCATCCCAGGAATAAATCCCACTTTTATGATCATTTAAATATGATGACAAATTTGATTTGCTAGTATTTTGTTGAGAATTTACACATTTATGTTCAGCAAGGATATTAACCTAGAGTTTTCTTTTCTTGTAGTGTCCTTGTCTAGTTTTATTATTGGGATAATAATGGCCTCATAAAATGATATTGGTTGTTCCTTCCCCTCATATTTTGGAAAAAAAATGGGGAGTACTGGCATTGATAATTCTTTAGATGTTTGGTAGAATTCTACAATGAAGCCAACTAGTCCTGAACTTTTCTGTCTTGTGTCATTTTGAGTACTGATTTTGAAGGGCAAAAATCACATCAGGGACCACCATGCAGCCAAGAGATTTATTCACCAGCCTTTGTGGCTGGTTGGAGGTCAAAGAGGTGCTGGGAGAGAGAAGTCAGGGAGAGGGAAGTGTGCAAGCTCTGGTGGGAGAAAGGAGTCAGGGAGATGGGAGTGTGTGAGCTCTGAAAGGAAGGTGGGGGCCTGGTCATGCTGGCTGTGGTCTCTGGAGCTGTTGGCTAAAGCAGCTGCCATTGGGCTGGAGGTTGGAGCTGTCAGCTGGGGCAGCTGCCTTCAGGATGGAGACTGTGGGTCTAAGGTCAGTGCAGTGGCTGCTTCCTCTCAGCAGGGATGAGCTGTTGTGTGTGTGAGTCTCTCAAACTCTGAACACAGGAACCTATATAGGGATTTCTGGTGGGGGTGCACCAGAGCAACCCCAACGCCATTGGGTCTTTGCCCATGGGGTGAGGGCGACCTTTAAGCCCACTGGCTCCTGCCCCAGGAAAGAACATCCTGTCCAGAGAACAGAGCAACCTCCAATTCCATTGGCTTCTGCCTGGGGAAAACCAAACAAGGTTGCTTTGCTCAGGACATGAAACCTGGTTGGGGAGGGGAGTATCCCATCTATCAGATTCAAGTACTGATTTGAGTCCTGATAATCTGTTATGTTTTTCTATTTTTTAATGATTCAGTCTTCTAACATTTTATATTTCTAGATATTTTCCATTTCTTTTAGATTACACATCTTTTTGTGTATAACTGTTCAAAGATGCCTCTTGTTAACTTTTGTATTACTTTGTAGTTACAAAATCTCTTTCACTTCTGATTTTATCTGAGTTCTCCCCACCCCTCTCTCTTTGTCTCCCTCTCATCTAATTAAAGTATTGCCAGTTTTTTGCATAGTTAAAAAACATTTTTTTTCATTTTTATCTATTAATTTTTATTTCTTGTATTTCTATTTTAATCTTCATTATTTTCTTTCTCATGCTAAATTGGTTTTAGTTTGTTCTAGTATTTTTAGTTCCTTGACATTAATATGTCACATATTTGAGGTTCCTATGTTTTATGTAGTCATTTAGTGCCACAAGCTTCCCTCACAGTTCTATTGCTGTATCCCATAAATTTGGTATATTGTGTTTTCATATATTTTTGTTTCAAAACAATTTTAATTCCCTTTTTCATTTGGTTTGACAGTTTTGTTGTTCAGAAGTGTGGTGTTTATTTTCCACATATTCATGAATTTATCACATTTCTCTTTTTTAATTAATTTCTATTTTAATTTAAATGATCAGGAAGAGACACTCAGTATGATTTCAAATTCCTTAACTTTGTTAAGATGTGTTTTATGATGTAACATGTGATCTACACTGTGAAATATTTTGTGTGCACTTGAGAAGAACATGTTTCCTGATGTTGTTGGGTTTAATGTTCTGATTATGTCTATTAGGTCTGCTTCATCTATAGGGTAGTTCAAGCCTGGGAGAGTAGAACCTTATATTCCCCTTAAATTGCTGTTTATTTCTCTCTTCAGTATTATCAATGATTGCTTTATATATTTAAATGCTCTAATGTTTGATGTACATATATGTGTATACATATATATATATATATATATATATATATATATATATATTTGGTACATGTTCCAGGTGTATTTATTATTTTATCATTGTATAATACTGTTTAACTTTTATGTTCATATTAAAAATTATTTATCCACCACGATTATAGTAATATAGTATTCTGTATTTTTCCTTATACTTACATCAGTGACCTTGATTTATGTGCCCTTGTGCTATCCTTTTGCTGTTTAGAGTCTTTTCAAGTCAAAAGTTTCCCTTCAGCATTTCTTTCTTTTTTTTTTAATATTTTAAATTTTTGCTTCTGAAGATTTAACCCAGGGCCCTGAGCATGCTAAACACATGCTTTACCACTGAGCTACAGCCATTCCTGAATTTTTATGTAATTCCCACTTATGAATTCTCACATATGAAGGATATAATTCTTAAAGAAACAGGCAGTTTTCTGGTTTGTTCAGTCACATATTCCTGTGCATTATAAATATAGAAATAGGAGACATTCACTGGAAACCTTTACTCTTTCTCCTCAACAGAAACATACACCTATGGAGGTAGGTATCTGAGATCTAAGATAACCATAATGTAGATGTTGGCCTTGGAACACTAATATCAGCAATTTCCACAGGTGTGGTGTCCTCTCTTCTCTTAGGTGCAAATGTGTTGATGGGGAATGCCACCCTCAGTCCCAACCCCTTCCAGGTTGGTTGTGTATGAATCCATAAGCTGTTGGCAGCTGCCCAGGATCACCCCTCTACTCTGAATGAGAGGGGATTTACCTAGGGGCACTCTAACACTCAGCTACCTCCCTTGCTGACTCCCCACATTTTTTTTTAATTTTGAAATAAAGTGTTTCCAAATTGCTGAGGCTGGTCTCAAACTTGTGATCCTTCTGCCTCTGCCTCCCAAGTAGCTGGGGTTACACTCATGTGCCACCACACCAGGTAGGACATCTTTTTGAAGCTCTTAGCCAGCAAAAAGCAGTCTGTGCAGAATGTGGTCACAGCTCCTCAGAAGCAGTCAGTAGAGCATTCCCAAGGGGCTGGGCTGGGGATGTTCATCTGACACACTTATTTGTAGTTGTCCGTACTTTCCTCTTTGGTGATGAGACAGCACACAGCTTTCAAATTTCCTGTTCCTTAGTTTTCTCCCTTCTGGGGACACTGTTTCCTTGAGGGCATGTTTCAAGGATTTGCTTTTGGCATTTATTTTTCATACTAAGTTGTTATACATGACAACAGAATGCATTATTTTTCATATTACACTTATAGAGCAGATTTTTACATATCTCCGGTTATATACAAAGTATATTCACACCATTCATGTCTTCATATATGCACTTAGAGTAATGATATCCATCTCATTCTACCATTTTTTTACCCTTTTTCCCCCTCCCAGCCCCTCCCTCCCCATTGACATTTCTAGTGTTCCTCTAAACCTCCTATGCTCCCTGTCCCAACCCCAGTGTGAATCAGCCTCCTTATATCAGAAAAAACATTCGGCATTTGGATTTTTGGGATTGGCTAACTTCATTTAGCATTATATTCTCCAACTTCATCCATTTACCCTCTAATGCCATTATTTTATTCTCTTTTATTGCTGAGTAATATTCCATTGTGTATATATACCACATTTTCTTTATCCATTCATCTACTGAAGAGCATCTAGGTTGGTTCCGCAGTTTATCTATTGTGAACTGTGCTGCTGTAAACATTGATGTGGATGTGTCCCTGTAGAATGCTGTTTTTAAGTCCTTTGGGTATGGACCTAGGAGTGGGACAGCTAGGTCATAATGCAGTTCCATTCCCAGTTTTCCAAGGAATCTCCATACTGCTTTCCAGATTGGCTACAGCATTTTGCAGTCCCACCAGCAATGTATAAGTGTGCCTTTTTTCGCACATCCTCTCTAACATTTATTGTTGTTTGTGTTCTTACTAGCTGTCATTCTGACTGGAATGAAATGAAATCTTAGAGTAGTTTTGGTTTGCATTTCTCTAATTTCCAGAGATGTTGAACATTTTTCATGTATTTGTTGATTGATTGTATATCTTCTTCTGGGAAGTGTCTGTTCAGTTCCTTGGCCCATTTATTGATTTTTTTTTTTTGTGTGTGTGTGTGTGTGTGTGTGTGTGTGTGTTAAGATTTTTGAGTTCTTTATATATTCTAGAGATTAATGCCCTATCTGAAGTGCATGTGGTAAAAATTTGTTCCCAATATTAGTAGGCTCTCTATTCACCTCACTGATTGTTGCTTTTGCTGAGAAGAAGCTTTTTAGTTTGAATCTATTGCATTTATTGATTCTTGATATTAATTCTTGCACTATAGGATTCTTACTAAGGAAGTTGGAAATTAATCCAACATGGTGGAGGTTAGGGCTTACTTTTTTTTCTAATAGGCATAGTGTCTCTGGTCTAATTCCTAGGTCCTTGATCCACTTTGAGTTGAGTTTTGTGCATGGTGAGAGATAGGGGTTAATTTCATTTTGTTGCCAATGGATTTCCAGTTATCCCAGCACCATTTATTGAAGAGGCTATCTTTTCTCCAATGTACATTTTTGGAACCTTTGTCTAATATAAGATAACTGTAACTATATGCATTAGTCTCTGCATCCTCTGTTCTGTACCATTGGTCTACAAGTCTATTTTGGTGCTAATACCATTCTGTTTTTGTTACTATTGATCTTAAAATCTGGTATATTGATGCCACCTGCTTCACTCTTCTTACTAAGGATTGCTTTAGCTATTCTGGGTCTCTTATTTTTCCAGATGAATTTCATGACTTCTTTTTCTATTTCTATGAGGAATGTCATTGGGATTTTGATTGGAATTGCATTAAATCTGTGTAGTGCTTTTGGTAGTATGGTCATTTTGACAATACTAATTCTGCCTATCCAAGAACAAGGTAAATTTTTCCATCTTCTGAGGTCTTCTTTAATTTCTTTCTTCAGTGTTCTGTAGTTTTCATTATAGAGGTCTCACATGTCTTTTGTTAACTTTATTTCCAAGTATTTTTTTATGCTATTGTAAATGGGTAGTTTTCCTCATTTCCCTTTCAGAGGATTTGTCACTGATATATAGAAATGCCTTTGATTTATGGGTGTCGATGTTGTATCTTGCTACCTTGCTGAATTCATTCATGAGTTCTAGAAGTTTTCTGGTAGAATTTTTTGGGTCTTCTAGGTATAGAATCATATTGTCAGCAAATAGTGATAATTTTGAGTTCTACTTTACCTATCCATATCCCTTTAATTTCTTTTATCTCTCTTATTGCTCTGGCCAGTATTTCAAGATCTATGTTAAATAGAAGTGGTAAAAGAAGACATCCCTGTTTTGTTCCAGTTTTTTGAGGGAACACTTTTATTTTTTCTCCATTTAGAATGATGTTGGCCTGGGGCTTAGCATAGATAGCTTTTACAATATTGAGATTTGTTCCTGTTATCCTTTGTATTTCTAGTGTTTTAAACATGAAGCAGTGCTGTATTTTATCAAATGCATTTCTGCATCTATTGAGATAATAATATGGTTCTTATCTTTAAGTCTATTGGTGTGATGAATTACATATATTGATTTCTGTCTATTGAACCAACCTTGCATTCTTGGAATGAACCCCACTTGATCATGGTGTACTATCTTTTTGATATATTTTTGTATTTGATTTGCCAGAATTTTATTGAGAATTTTTGGATCTGAAGTTTTTTTCTTTGATGTGTCTTTGCCTGGTTTTGGTATCAGGGTGATATTGGCTTCATAGAATGAGTTGAGTAGTGCTCCCTCTTTTAGTATTTTCTGAAATAAATTGAAGAGTATTGGTATTAGTTTTTCTTTAAAGGTCTTGTAGAACTGAGCTTTGTATCCATCTGGTCCTGGGCTTTTCTTGATTGGTAGGCTTCTGATGGCATCTTCTATTTTATCACTTGAAATTGGTCTGTTTAAATTGTGCATATCATCCTGATTCAATTTGGGCAAATCAAATGACTCTAGAAATTTGTTGATTCCTTCAATATTTTGTGTTTTATTAGAGTACAAGTTTTCAAAATAAACTCTAATTACCTTCTATATTTCTATAGTGTCTGTTGTGATATTTCCTTTTTCATCACCTATATTTGTAATTTGAGTTTTCTCTCTCCTTCTCTTTGTTATCCTGGCTAAGGTCTATCAATTCTATTTATTTATTTTTTCAGAGAACCAACTTTTTGTTTTATCAATTTTTTCAATTGCTTCTTTTGTTTCAATTTCATTGATTTCAGCTCTGATTTTAATTATTTCCTCTATTCTACTGCTTTTGGTGTTGTATTGTTCTTCTTTTCCTAGGAATTTGAGATGTAATGCTAAGTCATTTATTTGTTGACTTTTTCTTCTTTTGAGGAATGAACTCCATGCAATAAACTTTCCTCTTAGAAATGCCGTCATAGTGTCCCAGAGATTTCGGTATGTTGTGTTTGTGTTCTCGTTCACCTCTAAGAATTTTTCAATTTTCTCCTTGATGTCTTCTTCATCCAACTGTTTATTCAGTAGCAATTGTTTAGTCTCTAGGTGTTGGAGTAGCTTTTATTTCTTATTTTATCATTGATTTCTAATTTAATTCCATTATGGTCTGATAGAATGCAGGGTATTATCTCTATTTTTTTTTTTTTTTATATCTGCTAAGAGTTATTTTGTGGCATAATATATGGTCTGTTTTAGAGAAGGATCCATGTGCTACTGAGAAGAAAGTGTATTCACTCATAAGTCAGTTAAGTCTAAGTTATTTATTGTATTTTTGAGTTCTACAGTTTCTTTGTTCAGCTTTTGTTTGGATGATCTATCCAGTGGTGAAAGAGGTGTGTTGAAGTCACCCAAAATTATTGTGTTGTGGTGTATTGGACTCTTGAACTTGAGAAGAATTTGTTTGATGAATGCGAATGCTCCATTGTTTGGGGCATATATATTTATAATTGTTAAGTCTCTTGGTGTATGGTTCCCTTGAGCAGTATGTCCTTTTTTATCTCTTTTGATTAACTTTAGTTTGAAGTCTACTTTATTTGATATGAGGAGGGAAACCCTTGTTTGCTTCTTCAATCCATGTGAGTATTAGGATTTCTCCCAACCTTTTATCTTCAGCCTGTAGAAGTCTTTTCCTATGAGATGAGTTTCTTGGAGGCAGCATATTGTTGGGTCCATTTTATTTTTATTTTTTGATCCAATCTGCTAGTCTATGACTTTTGATTGGTGAATTTAGGCCATTAACATTCAGACTTACTATCGAGACATGATTTGTATTCCCATTTTTGTTTATTTTTTGTAGGAGCCCTAATTAAGGAGATAGCTAAGATTGTGGTTAGCTGTGAGCCATAAAGATGTTCAAGCATTACCACCTTCCATGATCTCGCAAGACTTGGCCCGGTACATTGCAGATCAGGTCGGTGCCATTTTGTGGTGGTTGGAGGAGTGTGGATTGCAGGTTGGAGTTGTTGTTGGAGCTGGAGAGAGAAGCTAGCAGAATAAATAGCCTGTTCGTTTCCAGTCTGCCTCTGAATTTATTCCCGTAGCTTTGTTGCTGCAGGCAGCTATAGCTACAATCAGCGACAGGTGGTGGCCCATATGGGGAACTTCGGAATGGACAGGTAAGAACTGAAAAGTCTCTAAAGATGGGTTTGAATGTAACTAAATCCCAAGGGATAAAGGCTATGGAAAAAATTCTTGATATACCTGATTCTGTTGTCAGTGAGGAGGATTTAGAAAAAGGTGAAGGTGATCATGAAAGCCTGGCTTCCACTGAGTCAACTAAGACCAGTAAGGAGAGTATTGGAAGAGTCCCAAAACTGAAAAAAATTCAAGCTTTTAGAGCTATTCAGGAGTTATTGGAGATAGCTGAAGAAATATAGCTGTCAGTGAAATTAGCGGTAGTAAGGAAACTAGTAAAAGTGATCCTGAGAAAATGAGGAAAAAGAAACTAAAAAAAGACCAAGAAAAAGGACTGTCAAGTAGAGGAACCACTTGTGTCCTCTACTCCCCCAAGGGTAGAATCCATTATAGAAAATATGAAAGATATTACTAGGCGTTTGCATACCCTAGAAACAGAAATAAAAAGTCTTTCTCAGTGCTTATGCGCTCTCGAAGGTAACTCACAGATACATTGGGAACTGCCAGTATTTGAAAATGAAAATGGAAAGAGGATCCACCAGTCAGTAGATTTCAAAACAATAAAAAATCTCAAAGAGGCAGTAATGACGTATGGGCCCCAAGCTCCTTTCACTTTGAGTATGCTGGAGTCCCTTAACACCTTTAACATAACCCCCTCAGACTGGAAAAGGCTATGTAAAGCAATATTAAGTGGGCAGCAATACTTGGTTTGGCGATCGTAATTTCAAGACCTTTGTATAGAAACGGCTAAAAGAAACGCAGCTGCAGAGTTCGGAGTCCATAATATAGAAATGCTCACAGGAGAAAAGCAGTTCGCAGACTTACAGGCTCAAAAATATTATGACCCAGGTGTATATGCTCAGATATACGCAGCTGCCTTAAAGGCATGTAAAATGTTACAAGGACTGGGGATTTACAAGGTAGCTTGTCACAAGTGATTCAAGGACCTAATGAGCCATATGCTGACTTTGCTGATCAACTTTTGAGAACTGCAGGTAGAGTGTTTGGAGACGTTGATCAAGCTACGCCATTAGTCGTTCAATTAGCATATGCAAATGCTAATAAATACTGCCAGGAAGCCATCAGGCCATGGAGAAATAAAAAGGATCTTTTCATATATATACAACTATATAAAGATATAACTGACGCCTTTGTCACAAGATATGTGATTGCAGCTGCAATGAGAGGTGCTTCCCCTCAAAATTTCACAAGGGCTCAACCTAGACATTATAATCAATCAGGATATGCCAGGCAAAATTATCATAATCAATCAGGCTATTCTAGGCAAAATCCCCAAAGAGAAATAAGACCAAGCTCATACCGTGCCCCAGGCCGCTGCCCCAGGTGTAAAAAGGGAAATCATTGGGCCAATAAATGCCATTCAAAATTTGACTATGGAAATCAAAATTTTCTATGGAAATCATTTGTTCAGGAATTCAAAAAACTGGGCACGGGGCCCAATGCCCCGGGGCCCACAAATGTACGAGGCATTGGAGGAGGAGTATCCTCAAGCATCCACTCAGATGCTTCCTCGACACAATCCCTACCACCCATCCACTCCCTTGCCAGAGGAACAGGAGGAAATGCAGGATTAGACCTCTGTTCCACCGCCCGAATAGTGTTAACATCTGAAATGGGGATTCAACTGATTCCCACAGGAGTCAGGGGACCTCTTCCCTCAGGGACTGTAGGACTTATTCTCGGGCGTAGTCCTGAAACCTTATTAGGTTTGCAAGTGACCCCAGGTGTAATAAACTCAGACTACAAAGGGGGAATAAAAATAATGCTTAGCTCACCCCAAAGTATAAATTCTGTTAATCAAGGAGATAAAATTGCTCAGCTGCTTCTCCTTCCAAATTTACATAATTAATTTACAATGAGTATGCCTCAAAAAAGGAACAATAGTGGATTTTGTTCCACGACTCAAGACCTATGGCTTGCTGGGTTCGGGATTGTTCAAGGAGGCCTATGTGTAAAATAAAAATACAAGGAATAGAGATGGAGGGACTGATAGATACTGGAGCTGACTCTTCCATCATTAATATATAGCAATTGCCCATGCACTGGCCTCTGCAAAAAGCTTCAACCAGTTTAAGAGGCTTGGGATATAAAATAACCTCCTAAAGAAAAGTGTGGTAATTTTAAAATGGGAGGATGATGAAGGGCATAAAGGAACATTTCAGCTGTATGTTTTACCTAACCTACGGTTACTTTATGGGGAAGAGATATTTTGCAACAAATGGGAGTACACCTTTCAACCAAGCCTGCAGGTGTTAAATGTGAAAATCTACAGGGTAATCTTAACCCTAAAAGAAATCATTATCAAAAAGTACAGGGTAATCTTAACCCTAAAAGAAATAATTATCAAAAAGCACAGAGTAATCTTAACCCTAAAAGTAATCATTATCATAAAGGAAAAAGATATTTTTTTTCGGGGCCACTGAGAAAATAATTTTGAAAATACCATGGCTTTCTGATAATCCAGTGTGGGTCCCTCAGTGGCCCCTATCTAAAGAGTAATTACAAGTGGCCCATCTACTAGTTCAGGAACAACTAGAAGCAGGACATATAGGACCTTCCATGTCTCCCTGGAATTCCCCCATATTTGTGATCAAGAAAAAATCAGGAAAATGGTGATTGTTACATGATCTTAGAGAAATTAATAAAACCATGCAAATCATGGAGCTCTACTCAACCTGGACTTCCTAATCCTGTAGCTAGTCCAAAAAATTTCCATCTTATTACTCTTGATATAAAGGATTGCTTCTTTTCTATTCCTGTACACCCTCTGGATACCCCCAGATTTGCTTTTTCAGTTCCTTCTATTAACAATAATGGCACTGATCAGAGATATCAATGGAAAGTTTTGCTGCAGGGAATGGCTAATAGCCCCACTATGTGTCAAATCTATGTAGATAAAGTTATTCAGCCTATCGAAAATAAATACTCAGAGCTTATGTGCCTCCATTATATGGATGATGTTTTTCTTGCTCATCCTAATCAAGAAGTCTTATTCATCATATTTAGTGATATATCAGAAAACCTGAAATGATATGGACTAAACATTGCTAAGGAAAAGTTTCAAATTAGATCTCCAATATTATATCTAGGATTCCAAATTATGCACACTTTTATTAGGCCTCAAAAATATTAATTAATAAGGAGCATTTGGCCACTCTCAATGACTTTCAAAAATTGCTGGGAGATATTAATTGGCTTCGCCCTACACTAAACCTCACTACTGGCCAACTAAAACCTTTATTTGGCATCCTTCGCGGGGACCCTGATCCATCTTCACCATGAACATTGACTCCTTCCTGATGCTACGAAAGCTTTAAAGTTAGTAGAAAAAGCCATCAAAGGAGCTCATTGTGATAGATTTGATTTAACTCAACTGCTGATATTGATTATTATTTCTTCACAATATTCACCCACAGGAGCATTTTGGCAACAAAGGCCTTTATTATGGATATATTTGCCCATCTCTCCTAAAAGTATAATTGAGTCTTATACCTCCATGGTGGCTAAATTTATTCTTCAAGGACTTAAGACTTCTACTAAAATATTTGGCATTCACCCTGCTACTATTATTACTCCCTATTCATCGTCACAGATTGAATATTTATGCTTCAATGATAATGATTGGGCTATAGCTAGATGCTCTACTTCTGCAAATTTTGATAATCATCTTACTAAGTCTCCTATATTATCTTTTTTTATCAATCATCCTATTATATTTCCACAGGTAATAAAAAAATCAACCTATTCCTAAGGCATTAAATGTATTCACAGATGGGTCCTCAAATGGTACTGCTGCAGTAGTCACTAAAAAAGAAAATATAACTTACAAAACTGCACACAAATCAGCTCAACTAGTGGAACTGGTAGCTGTGGTAAGAGCTCTGGAAAATTTTAGAGAGCAGCCCATGAACATATTTTCAATAGCCACTATATTGTACATGCCATCCCAAAATTAGAGCTAGCAGGACCAATAGCACCTCATACTCCAGCCTTTAAATTGTTTTATCAAATACAAAAACTTTTGTGGGCAAGAAAAGATCCTCTATTCATAGGGCATATTAAAGCACATACCAACTTGCCTGTCCCCTCCATGAAGGTAATCAAAAAGCCGATGCCCTTACCCAAACAATCTTTATTCTTTCAGCGCTCCAGCAAGATATTTTATTTCACTCCCAGTTTCATGTCAACTGCACCACCTTGCAGCATACTTTTAAAATCACAAAGGAGCAAGCCAGAACAATTGTAAAAGACTGTAAATCTTGTATGACACATTTTTCCAATCCTCATTATGGTGTTAACCCTAGAGGATTAATGCCCAATTATTTGTGGCATATGGATGATACTCATGATCCAAGTTTTGGAAAATTGCGATTTATTCATGTCACCATACATACATGCTCAGGAATGATTTTTGCTTCCTTACATTCTGGGGAAAAGTTAAAGATGTTACATCTCATTGTTTGCAAGCTTTTTGCTGCATTGGGCATCCCCAAAATGCTTAAAACAGATAATGGCCCTGCATATATGTCCTCATCTTTCAAACACTTTTGCGCAAAATTCAATATATCCCATAAAACAGGCATCCCATACAATCCTCAGGGTCAGGGCATTATTGAAAGAGCAAACCACACACTGAAAGTTATGTTATTAAAACAAAAAGAAGGAAATTGGAAAAATCCTAGGGACATATTGGCAGTTGCCCTGTTTACCTTAAATTTTTTAACTTTAGACTCTAATGGTTATTCTGCTGGAGACAGACATTGGAACCCACACCTACAACATAAACCTTTGGTTTACTGGAAAGATGTTCTTTCAGGTACATGGAAGGGACCAGATCCAGTCTTAATTTTGGGGAGAGGATCTGTTTGTGTTTTTCCAAAGCACAAATCCTCTCCAATATGGATACCATCTAGATTAATAAAGCAGGTACCAAATCAAAAGGATCAAGATGAAGTTGTTGAGGAATCAGATTAATAAAAAAAAAAAGTACAAAATCAAGAGGACCAAGATGAAGGTATGGAATTATTCCCTTAAAAGAGTCCTTCAAAATATTTCACAACTTAAGTGTCATTCCTCCTGGCCGGGACTAGGAGATCTCTCTTCAGTGTGCACACAATTGTATTTTTTTTCTCTTTTTATATATTTCTTTATGTCTGTGCATTTGTCTAAATTTCATGTAAATGTGACGTCACAAATATATGTTGGTAGGTTTGTGCGTCTGTCCAGTGTGACATCACAAATAACAAAGCGCTTATGAAAAATAAATAAATATATATATATATATATATATATATATATATATATATATATATATATATACATGGATCCAAATAACTTTAATTCATTTAAGTTTAAGAGTATTCAATTTGGGTAAATAATTTAATAAGTGAAGGTACCTTCAATTTTGATTTATAGATGTCCCAGGGATTTCTGTTTAGCAAAGAATATGACTAGTGCTGTATAACCTGATATTTTGGTGTTTTGACATAGGAATGCTCATTTGTAATTAACTTTATTTGTTTTATAGCTGATTAATTTGAGTTATTTCAACAGATAATTTCTTGGAAGGTTACAGAGACTCGAGGGTTCCAGCTAACAAATTATTTTTCCAAAGTGCCTTTAGCTTTTCTTTAATCTATCTTTAATGCAGTAAATACCCTCAGTCTTTCTTTGTTTTGTTCTGAATATGATATTTTGCCAGCTTATGTTTGTGAGAGCTCAAGCAGCAATGTGTGTGAGCAGAAATCAACTTTAACTTTCTAATCTAATATTATATTTTTTAGTTTGACAACTCACCTCTTGACTCAGTGCTGGAATAGCACTGCCTTTCCTTTAATAATTGATGCTTTTGTTTCTAGGTAGCGGACCCTGAAGATATGCCGGTGGCATTGTCCAGACATAGAAAAGACAGCTGCTGCTATAGCTTCAGGGATCATAGTTGCTGCAAGCATCCCTGCTGCTCAAGCATCAAACAACGTCACCAGCAGTGTGGCCTCTGCTCTGCATGCATGGGGCCTCCTAGATCAACGTGTTATAACAAGTGGACATTTTGATCTTTCATTGTTTGGGACTTTACGGGACAATGCCTTGTAGGTATATGTCTAGAGAACTCAGTGCATTACTTGATGGAACTTAGGGCAGCTGATTTGTTTAAAGAATTTGATATGCTATGCAACTTGGCTCGTCAGCAGAAGGCTTGTCACCTTAAAGCCGCAGCATCTCCTCACGATTGGACGGCTGTTAGTAATCATACATAGTCGATCCTGAAGGGCTCGATTGGATGGCTGGTTAGCCAATGACGGGTAAGATTCCCAGAGGGGGACAACCTAAGACAGGCACAGTAGATCTGAATGAGGTCATCACCCATCCACGGGACAGTCTCATGAGGCCGACATATCAACCTAAGACAGGAGTCAAGGGCACAGCCTTGATTATCTGATGATGGGTAAGAATGTTGGTTGCACATGGACGTCCTAGAGCATCCCCTCTTTTAAAACAAAAGGGGGGAAATGTAGGAGCCCTAATTAAGGAGATAGCTAAGATTGCGGTTAGCTGTGAGCCATAAAGATGTTCAAGCATTGCCACCTTCCATGATCTCGCGAGACTTGGCCTGGGACATTGCGGATCGGGTTGGTGCCATTTTGTGGTGGTTGGAGGAGTGTGGATTGGGGGTTGGAGTTGTTGTTGGAGCCGGAGAGAGAACCTAGCAGAATAAAGAGCCTGTTCGTTTCCAGTCTGCCTCTGAACTTATTCCCGCGGCTTTGTTGCTGCAGCCGGCTATAGCTGCAGTCAGCGATAATTTGTGGTTTTTAACTTAACATAGTTTCTCCTCTGATTAGTTTTTTCTTTAATGTAATACCTCCCTCTTGTGATTTTCATCATTGTTTTTCATTTCCTCTTCATGGAATATTTTGCTGAGGATGTTCTGTAGTTCTGGCTTTCTAGTTGTAAATTCTTTTTACTTTTGTTTATCATGGAAAGTTTTTATTTCATCCTCAATTCTAAAGCTTAAATTTTGTTTTTGGATATAAGATTCGTGGTTGGCATCCATTTTCTTTCAGAGCTTGGTATATGTTGTTCCATGATATCCTGATTTTGAGTGTCTGGTTGAAAAATCTGCCATGATACGAATTGGTCTCCCCCTATATGTGATCTGATTCATCTCTCTTGTGGCCTTTAAGGTTCTATTCTTATTCTTTATGCTAGGCATTTTCATTATAATGTGTCTTGGTGTAAATTTGTTGAAATTTTTTTTCATTTGGTATCCTTTAAGCCTCTTGTATTTGGTTTTTCAATTCCTTCTTCATGATTGGGAAATTTTCTGATATTATGTCATTGAAGAGATTGTGCATTCATTTGGCTTGAAAGTCTCTGCCTTCCTCTATCCCAATTACTCTTAGATTTGGTCTTTTTGCTGCTGTCCCATAATTCTTGGATGTTCTGTTCATGGTTTCTTACTATCTTTACTGTGTGGTCAACTTTATTTTCAAGAATATATACTTTTTTATTATTATATACTTTGTCTTCATTATCTGATGTGCTTTTTTCCAATTGATCTAGTCTGTTGGTGATGCTTTCTATTGTGTTTTTTATTTTCTGCATTTTTTTCCTTCATTTCAAACATTTCTGCTTTTTTTCCCCCAGAGTTTCTATCTCTTTTTTGAAGTAATCTTTGGCTACCTGTATTTGCTCTTTTATATGTTCGTTGTAGTGATCAATTTTTTGCCTGTATTTGCTCATTTAAGTCATTCTTTAATTCACAGATCATTTTAATTATTAACCTTCTGAATACCTTCTCTGACATTTCATCAACTTTGCTGAGCATAGGTTCTGTTATTGTAGTATCCTGGTTTGTTGGGGTATTTCTTCCCTTGTTTTTTCATGTTGTCTATTTGTCTTCCTGTCTTGCAGTGTGAATGTGAGGTATTACAGTTACTACCCTATATTTTTGTAGTAGCCATGCAGATTGTCTGTGCCTCACCTTAATGTTAGGCTTTCAGACCCTGCAGGTATCCCTTAATGTATGCTACTGTAACTAAAGGTGGTGTCAGCAATAGCAGAGGTGACTCAAGATAACAGTGAAGGTGCCCCAAGATGGATGCAATGTTTTCCAGAGATGGGGCTGAAAGGTGGGCCTTACAATGTCTTTGGGATGCCTGCTCTGTAATGCTGCTGCTTTTAGGCCCTGTCTGTTGTCAAAAGGCAAGGTCTACTGCATAGGGAAGGCTAAGGGTATGTCTGCTGTGTCTCAAGATGGAAGTGGGTTAGGCTTGTGCTCCCAGGTGGGGGTGCTGTAGTGAACTCTGCACCTACTCTGGTTCTGGGTCCCACACAGGTTGTCGTGGGCAGAAATGGTTGAATCTGAGCTCCCATGGTGGTCTGCTGGTCAGAATAAGTGGTCCTATGGCAGAGCCTGAGCTCAGCAAGTGTTTGGTGGTAGCAGGATAGACCTGGGCCCACTCTGAGCAGAGGGTGGCGCAGCTGTCCTGGACCTGCCTGTGCGAGGCTGGTGTCAGCAGGGCTGTCCTCCCTTCAGCATTTCTTGTAAGATAAACCTAGTAGTGATGAACTTGACTACTTTTCTTGGGGGAGGAGCCTGACAAAATATTTGTTTTTCTTAATTTTATAATGGCGTTATTGTTGGTTATAATATTTTTGACTGGCAAATTTTTTGAGCAATTTCAATATATTATTCCATCCCTTTTGAACTGCAAGTTTTTAATACAAATTTCATGCTATTGTTATTGGGTTCCTGAATATATGACATGTTTCTTCTCTATTGTTGCTTTGGACATACTGTCTTTGACTTTTGACAATATATTTATAATGCATCTTGGAATGAATTTCCTTGAGTTTATTTCATTTAGATCCTCTGGAATTTCTGGAACTGAATGTTTATTTTCTACCCAAATTTGGAAATATTTTAGCTATTATTTCTTTGAATTGCCTCTCTAGGTTTTTATCCTTGTACCTTAAGAAATTTCATTAAGAATATATTCATTGACTTAATTATATCCCATGAGTGCTTATGTTGTGTTTACTTTTCTTCATTCTTGATTTGTCTAAGTTCACTGATTCTCCTACTTGCTCTAGTTGGCTGTTAAGCCCCTTTATTAAAATTTTCAGTTCAATTAGTATTGTCTATAGCTCTGAGATTTTTTTTTTATCTCCTTTTTACATTTTGTTTCTCTTTGTTGAAAGTTTAACTTTGTGTAATATTTTCTTGAGCCAATTAGATAGTTTTGTAAAAAATATTTTGAATTCCCTGTCAACTCATATATCTTCATTTCATTAGTTTTAGTTTCTAGAGTTTCAACTTATCGTTTTATTTGGATCTTGTTTCCCTATTACTTCCTCTTTGTCCTAGTAACTACACATAAATACTTTTTTCTTTGGCAGTTTCAGGACAGCTTCTCTACCTCAGATGTAAGCTCCCACAAGTGGGGCAAGGGAAAAACACAGGAGGCAGGACAGAGAGAGAGGGAAAAGGCATGTCCTGAAGCTTATTTCTTGAGGGAAGCCATTCCATAGATCATTTGATCCAAAAAAGTTAAATGGTAATATTACAGCAAACAGTTTGTTGTAACTCAGCCCCATTGGGTGATGGGTGATGCCCAATCCCAGAGCTGCACCTCTCTGGCTGAGCAGAGGTTAAGTCCACATGCATCACAGTGGGTGCAATGACAGATCAGTACCTCCTTACTCAAGACTTGGACTTGTGCTTAGCTCCTGTTTAGGGTGGCCTCCAACACTTCTGTATTGGCATTATATAAGAGAGGGCTATTATCAAGTAACCTCATTTCTCAAAACTTTGTGCTAGTCCAAACTACTGTCTATAGAGTTAGAATCTCCAATGCATCTAGAGTATGGTAGATGCTGTCAGTACTTGGAGACAAATAGGAGAAAAGTCAACCCTGAGTGTAGTTCCCAGACAAAACAGAAAATACAAGTATGGTTGAAGCCTTTCTTTCTCCAGGAAAAAGCTAACAACTGGGGCACTTTGCCAGCTGATTCTCTGTAAAGCTAGGAGTAAGATATGGCAAGTGCTGACGTAATAGTTTCAACCAATGCCTTGTTCTCTGTAACCCTCAGGGGAATAGCATATACCAGGTCTTGTTACCTTTCTGAGGAAGATATGATTGAAGACACCAAACTCACAATCTATCTTCTTTGTTTCTCAGAAAGAAATGTGGAGTTTAGGTTTCCATCCCAATTACATGGCACTGTGCTGAGTTTAGGGAGTAGGAAAACAGTATCTCCAATTTCCTACCAGTTTCAATGTGTCTGGTTTCTCGCTTGTCTCTCAATTACTTCCTGGACATCTCATTAAAGTAATTGATCAATGTGCTATTGAATGAATGTGTTAGTGAGGTAGAGTCCAGGGTTCCTTATTCCAATTTCTTACTAATGTCACATGAAAGATCTTTATTCTTGGTAATGTCTGAATATCTGTTAAATAGATATCCACACTACAACATTTCTTCATTTTTCTAAAACAGTATGTTTATCATAAAGTTAAGCACATATTCTATGAAATTGTGCTTTTGACTATACTGTTTATATTTAGGACTCTTGTATTTACCAATAACATGTAATTAGTTACCTGCTTTTTTCCTATTTTTCTCCTGTCAAAATTAATAGGTACAAATAAAGTGATTCACTTTTCAAAACAACAACTATATAGAAAAATTAATTTATGAATAGGACAATATATTTACAAAGGTAGAGATAAAAATGTCTAATACATATAAGGCAAAAAGTTCCACTTCAGTGATCAGAGATATGCAAATTATATCACTGAGATTTTTTAACATTTAATATTTCCAAAGTGATATTATTCAAGTAAGCAAAAAATAGTAGATAAGCAGTCTGTCTCACATTGCTAATAAGAGTATTATTAGGTTCTCTTCATTAGACGGTCAGCTTAGAAATATAGTGCTCTTATTAATACAAAGTATATTTTAAAGAGAATTCCTGTGTTGGAAACACTGATGTAAACAGAGAAAATGGAAAACAAAAGTGGGTAAGAATAAGAAAGTTTTGTACTTTTAGCTCTAGCCATTTTTCCCCAGTGAAACTATCATTTTTATAATATAATATAGAAAACACAGTCATTTTTTCCAAGAATGTCACCAAAAATGTACTTTTTACACTTTGCATTTGTTGTTATAATTCTAAGCATCATTAAGCAAATCCAGAGTTTACTAAAACAATTCTTTTTATTCATATTTGTCTTTTCCTATTATCACCACTATTATCATTGACAGGGTAGTTAACATTCATTCTTATTTTTCATAACCTTTGCTGTTAATTCATGATAGTTCCTAAATATATGCTATATCTGTGCTATAACAAAAGTCTGTAAAGTACTTTGTGTATTACTTAATCAATTTTATGTCCACCTCTTTGTGTAAAATTCTTGTAGAATAGAAAACTTGCATTAAAATATTTATGTGATTCATATATTTGGATTCTAAGCAGTTATAATAAAATATAATCTGATATATACATAGTTAAATCAATATACTTAAAGCATATTTTGGAGCATATATTTAATATCTTTAAAATGGGAAAATAGAAACAAATAAATCTTTGAGACTACTGGTTAAAGTTTTGATGTAATATGATAAACTACCATATAGTCATTATATTCTATTTTATATGAGAATATTTTTCACATGAATATTTGCAATATATTGAAAAAATGAAATTATGTCAAAATATAAAAATGATTGATTTAATTTTAAATATATTTATTTGATTTTTGTTTTTATGATTATATCAGTCAATATAGGTATGTAACAGGGCAATAAAATATACATCAATGTCAACTCAATAGTGATTATAAATTGACTATATATTATAAGAAATAATGTTTATGCTTTTCTCACAGTTCCTAAATGTTTAAAAACAGGCACATATTACTTTAGTAGTTAGGGAAAATTATATACATTATACCTATATATAATATTACCTAAAACATTACCTGAAAAGTAGCTTAAGAATCCCATTCAGGATTAAGCCATACATAATATTTACATAATCTATTATCTTTTGATAGAATATAATACTAATGTTCCTTTCTTTATATGGATTGAGAATTTAACTTGTTTCAGTTTAATTTTCTTTTTTTGTTGGCAACCTAACTTTCCCCAATACCACTGAAGAAGAGCTACTTTAAGCCTCAGGTTTCTACAAAATGTTCTCTCCTTCCTTCTTTTTTCTCCATTCTTTTGAAATAATCCACACTCATTGTTTGGGTTACCGTTTAAATGTTTGCTCCTCAGCACATATTAAGACAGATCTTCCTTTATCAACATAAATAAGACCTCCTTAATTGTTAACTTTCTTTGTATCATCTATACTATTTAATATATTTGTAAATCAAACTATCTTATAGTTTATTTCTATACATTCATGTCTAGACATTTCATTGTGTATTTTATTTCTGTTGTATATTTAAAGTTATTCATTAATTCAGTTAATTCAACAACAACCACCAAAAATATTTTCAGAACATTTCTAGGCATATTGGAGGAATTACAAATCTGTCAGTAAGGCTGATAATGTTCCTAACCTCATGCAGTATAAATTCTAGGAATGAGAAAGATTAGGAGAAATAAAGATTTACATAACTTTCATTGGTAATAAGTGCTCTGATGTAAAATGTAACCCGGAGAGGGGATGAAGACTGAATATATAGGGAAACAAGATTCTTTTCTTTTAGAGAATGACCAGAGAAAGACTGAAATTAGACTGACAAAAGCAGAGCAAAAATTAGAATGCAGTGAAGGAGCAAGTAGGCAAGGATATGTGGGAGAAGAGCTGTAGGTAGAGGGAACAGAATTTACAAAGGCATTGATTGACAAGAGTATATTTGTAAAATGCTAAGAACTGAAAGAGTGTCAGTGCCACTAGAGCAAAATGAGTCAAGAAATGTGGTCTAAGATGAAGTCAGAGCACAAGAAAAGGATTAATTCATGTAAAATATATGCTGATTTGGTTTTTAGTCTGCATGTGAGGGGAAATCTGTGGACGACTTTGCAGATGAAGTGATATAATCTCATGTATTTATTTAAAGATACTGAAAAGATTCTACTGAAGAATACTTTTGTTGAATGAACACACACAAGAGCAAAATAAACTCATATCTGTATTCTACATCTAGTTAATTTTTATCTTGATAATTTTCAAGGGCTTCTCAGGACATAGTGTCAAGGAAGGATTATGCAGTTTAACTAGCACTACTAGCTATTGACCATTTTTGTTCTCCATGTCACCTAGTGAAGAAATCTATTAGGTTTAGCATGAAGCCATTGGCAGTTCTTATTGACCTTTCCATGCCCTGTGACTCAATATACAGGAATCATTAATGAGTTAAATTGTAAGAACTCAATATGAATGCTGACAATCTTACAGAACTGTACCTAAAATCTACTAGGATAATCAGAACTGTGATGAAAACATTCAAGAAGTATCAAAGTACACATCAAGATTCCATTCCTGACCTCCCGACCTTCGCTAAGGCTTTACACTTTCCTTGTACTTTGCTGAATTTGTCACAGTTTTGTTTGCTTCTTTAACTTAGTTATTTAGTATGGTAAAACACCTGTGTGCCTTTTTATATAAAAAATGGTTTATCTCTCATTAAGTACCAGTAATCTCATAGATAACTCACTTAGTTATAGGATGATTCAGTCAGAGATTAAATAGGCAATGAAATCACTTAGCAATATGTTCTCTAATATTTATTAACAAAATGAAAACACTTTGAAGAAAATTAGCTTCTTTAGTTATACAGGACTATGTTTTTCAAACAATTTCTTTAAATGATTCCCAGTGCTGAAAAGGTAGATTTGATTTGGACTGTGAACCTTTGCATACACTACATGGAGTTTTCAAAACATTGTTATTTTCAAAGAGTTTGAATTCCATGATTAACTATATTAGAAAAAAAAAGATATAAATTATAAAAATTCGATATCAATATTAATAATAATTTTTTCCTTCAAATCACATATTTTGAACATTTTCCTATCTAATAACTATATAGCCAGGCTTCAGGAAAGAGACCATAGAGCCCTAATTTATTCTATCATTCTTTGGGCAAAGGGCAGTAGCAAATTTTGGAAAAACTTTTTCATGACATATTTTAATACCGAATGTCATACAGAAGTGGAAAAAATCTATTCAAATACTGTCTGCTTTAGCATACAGCACTCCCAATAGAAAATTTTAAACCTCCCCCAGCTCAGCTGATTTAAAACCATGTGCATCTGAATTTAAGAATATATAGGCTGTCTGTAATTCAGTTCTTTCTCATAGTGATCACCTCAAATTCACTGTCACTAATAACCTTCAATTGAAAAAACTTAAAATTCATGGAGTACTCCTGGAAGGAGTCTTTCCTGGAGAAAGACTCCAAATTCCAACTCCAGGTGGTTAAATATTTTCTTTTGAACAAAGTCAGAACATCAGCAGACAGTATTTCTATTACTAGATAATTCAATGCTTTTATTAATGCTTTTTTTTACAGTAGGCCCACACTAAGAGACAATATAAAAAAAAAAAATGCAGTGAAGTCCTATTTGCTGTTGGTGCACTTCATGAAGTCAGATGATAAAACTCATTCTGAACTCACATTTAGAAAGAGTTCAACTTCTAAAGCAATGTTTGTTTTTATCTTACATATGATATCACTCATTGCTGTTCTTTTTTGATACAAGGGATTGAACTCAGGGGCACTTGAGCACTGAGCCACATCACCAGCCCTATTTTGTATTTTATTTAGAGACAGGGTCTCACAGAGTTGCTTAGCACCTCACCATAGCTAAGGCAGGTTTTGAACTCAGGATCCACCTGCTTCAGCCTCCCGAGTAGTTGGGATACAGGCTACAGGTGTGGGCCACTGTACCTGGCTGTTCTTAAATTACTTTTGTTTTATTAATTTAGAAGACTTTGAGGTAATTTCATACCATTTGTCGTGACCAACAGTGTTCATTGCAAAACTTAGCTTACCTTTTGTTCCATCCTTTTTATCTTATTTGCCTGAAAGTGAAACTGAAGTTTTGAGATAAAACTCAATTTCCCCACCTCCTCATGTGGGTGGCATCTGTGTAAAGTTGCAGGCTTCTGCAACCAGGAAGTGTTGCAGCTTTTAATGGCAGCACCAGACCTGCCAGCGTTGCAGCAGATTCCAGCAGCTCACTGCCAACTTCCTCTTTCAGGGTCCTTGTCTTGTGACTTCGAAGAATGAAAATCACATACCAGAATCAATAAGTGTAAGAGTAAGATTTATTGAAGAGTAGAACAGGAACAGAACTATTTCAGTGCAAGAAAGAACCCAACAGCAGGTTTTCTTTGTCCCAGTGGGTAAGTCTAAAAGTTTATATAGCACTTGGTTCACTGTTTATTGATCTAAATTTATGCTAATTAGGGCTTGGAAACATACTAATGCTGTTGGTCAGTTGAGTTCCAACTTTCCTTCAAGTGTGCCCAACTTTCATTTTCTCCTGGCAGGCCAGGGGTTTGAGGTGGTGAGATGGGGCTGTAGCACTAGGTGGAGCAGGCTTCTGCAGCAGGCATTCCTAAGGTACTCAGGCCTGGACTCTGAAAGATGACGGGTGACATCTTGGCTTGCCTGGGTGTTGGCTCCCTCAGCATCTCACCCACCTTTCTTATGCAGCTAGCTCCATGCGACCATGGTCTGTGCTTGCATCCAGAGCTCCAACCCACGGCTGCCACTCCAGCACTCAGCTACCAATTCTCAGTAGGAACAAATAGGCCAGCAGCACCGCTTGGTAGCCCCTAGCCTGTCAATAGGAACTATTGAGGTAATTTTATCAGATATCAATAAACTCTGGGAGATAGATGGGGGAGCAGGGGCTTAGGAAAAAATATCTGTAAAGGAAAAATGTATTCTGCCTTCCATAATGTAGTGTTTGCTATACATGTCCTATCTCTGTACCTGCTGACGTCAGGTGAGTACATTTGAGCCAATGACTTGTAAGCAGAAATGAAAGGATGTTTTTCTAGGCCTGAACACATGAGATTTTCCAACTTTCTCTTTTATTAGCACTAACTTTGCTGAAACTGTATGTTGAAATTCTCTTGTTACTACTAATTGTATTTTGAAACTCAAGGTGACTTTAGAAAACCACATATTGAAATAGCAGATTATCTACCAGTGTGGACCCCTGAAGAACTGTTTTGGACATAGTACTTCCTTCACACCTTTTATACCACCATGAATTGAAATTTAATGACCAAATATGAACTATTGTAGCAACTACTGAAATTTTAAGGCATATCTGCTTCATCGTAGATGTCTTAGGTAATATGAAAAAATTGTACCTGGAATTGAGATGTAACTATTTCCAAAAACTGTCCATATTATTAAGTGGAAAATATTGGTCAAAACTCACATATCTTGGGAAGGAAGTGATATTCTTTCTTAGCTTCAGTTCTATTGAAACAGATTGAGAAACAGAAAGTTAATTATGTTTGCTGATTGTTATTGGTAGCATTTAGCAAAATATTGGGGGAAAAAAAAAAAAAAAAAGAAGTACACGAAAGCAATCAGTTGGTTTTCAGACCAAAATAAATTGAAATAGAAAACTATCCAGAAATTTTTAGTCTTGCAGGAAGGGAAAATATAGTATTAAATAATTATAATCTCTGAAAAGTAAGTTATACACCAAATATTTTTGAAGATGTGGAGCAAAAGGAACTTTTAATTATTGCTGATAGGAATGCAAAATGGTACAGCCACTTTGGAAGACAATATGACACTTTGTTACAAAATAAGATGTACCCTGACCATACAATATATAAATGACATTCCATGGTATTTATATAAAGGACCTGAAAACATATCCACTGCCAAACCTTCATATACTTCAAAGTATATATCAACTTTATTCATAATTACCAAAATTTAGACAAATTATTTCAAGCAGCAATGACAGCATGAAGTCCTAAGAATACAACACAAAATGTTCATACTAATATAACCAGCACAGAGCATAAGGTAAAAGTTTCTACCATCCAAGAAGTCCTTGTCTTTTTATATTTCTTATTCTCTTTTCTGTGTTCTCCTTGTATTCTTTCCATACTTCAAGTTCATGAATTCATTCTTCTTATCTGTCTCACATACTATTTATCCAATTTATTCAGTTATTAATTTCAGATTTCATATATCTTAATTATAGAACTTCACTTGTCTCTCTCATAAAGTCCAATTCCCTGGTGAAATTCTCTAACTTTTCAATAATTTTTCAAATTTAATTTTTTTGAGCCCATTAATTATAGATTTTAACATGCTATATCAATAACCTCAATTATACGGATTAGTTTCTTCTGCTTTTTTAATTTTCTTTTTAAATGGTCATGTAAAGCTCTGTAATTGTTGACTAAATATTCACCTGTTATTTAGGGAATGATCACAACAAAAAAGTCACAGTATGCTCTAATAGATTTTTCTTGAATATTTTAAATCAGTATATTGTTAAATTTATAGATGTGGAACTCACATATTCAGAGAACTGACTATATTCAAATTAATTATTAAAGCATTTATTACCTGAAGTTGATCATAGTATTTATAACATAGTATTGGCAAGTAATAAAAATCAAAACTTTTTCCTTTTAAGATAACTAGTTTACCAATGTACAACTAGTCATGCTACCATATGTCTAAGCAATTTATTTCTCATCATAGGAAACCTAATTAGATTATATTTAGTGAGATAAAAAAAATCATGTAGAATGTGTTATCATCTGGTTTGCCCCCTAAAGGTTTATGTTAAAAGTTTGTAAGAATTTTAAGAAAGGGTAGGAGCTGGGCGCGGTGGCACACGCCTGTAATCCCAGCACTTTGGGAGGCTGAGACAGGAGAATCGCGAGTTCAAAGCCAGCCTCAGCAATGACGAGGCACTTAGCAACTCAGTGAGACCCTGTCTCTAAATAAAATACAAAAAAGGGCTGGGGATGTGGCCCAGTGGTCGAGTGCCCCTGAGTTCAATCTCCGGTACCACAAAAAAAAAAAAAAAAAAAAAAAAAAAAAAAAGAAAGGGTAGGTCTTTGAGGAGTGAGGGCTAGTGAAAAGTGATTAGGCCATAGGGTAGCCACTCTCAAGAGTGATCAATGCAGTTCCTGTAGGACTAGGTTAGCTCACATGCGAGTGACTTGCTATAAAACTGGCCTGGAAACTCCCCAGTCTCTTGTTTCCTTTATTACCTCTTTTTCTAACATAGGTCTCATTGTGGACATGGTTTGGAACTCAATAATGAATATATGTTAGAAGAGTTTGGATACTACCTTCGAATACTACCTTTATTGTTGTAAATAGAATGTTTGATTTTGGTGAGTAGAGTAATAACTACAACATCTTCGAGACTGGATAAATGGCCATGACCTTAATACTGATAGAATTGCAGACAGTGAAGACAAAGATATTGAGATCTCAAATGCAAATGTGGACTATCCTATTACAAATTAAAGACCACCTTTGTCACACCATTGCAAAGAACATGACTTCATTGTATCCATTCCCTAGAGTTTTATGGAAGGACAAATTTAAGTTGACCTATGGTATCTGTCAAAATACATTTCTAAAAAAAAACTACAGAAGAAGCTACATGGTTTTTATGGCCCTCTTTCAGTGAAATTTACAGTAAGATTCACAAGTAAGAGTAAACAGAGATGAAACTTTTGGAAAATTTATAGACCTGCCAGAAAAAAATGTGGTAAGAGTGTATCTCAGAAATTTCCTGCTAAAGATGTTCGCCTGGAAAAGAAGGAGTCAGATTATGTGCATCAGGACAATGGAAAAGAGATCCAGGGTACATCTCAGAAATCCTTAAGGGTGCCTCTTCCATCACAGGCTCAGAGGTCTAGGGAGGCAGGATGTTTTTCCAAATGGGATTAGGGCTGCCTTGAAACACTGTTCCATATTTTCCTGGAAAGGGATCTGAGACCACTCCAGCATGGTTCAAAAAGGCCCAGAAACTGCTTGTGTTTTCACTTTGACGGGAACAAATGGCAAACCTTGTTGATGCCCATGAGGTACTAATTCTGCAGGTGCACAGAATGCCAGAGTTTAGGGGTTATGGCAGCTTCTACCAAGATTTCAAAGGGAAAGCTGGGAAGTCAGAGGCTTCCACAGAGAACTTACATTGGGAAAATGTTTACTGAACCCATGGTAATGGAACCCCCAAAAGTTAGAGTCATCAACAGTATGAAATATCTACATAGGAAAGCTTCAGAAATAGTATGTAAATTCATTCCAAGAAAGCAACAAAGTGGTCTTCACTAAAGCATGCTTTTTGGCCTGCACAAAGCCATACAAGCCCAATTCAACCTGGAGTTTTGACATTCATTGTTAGCCTTGCTGAGTTTTTCTTGTTGGGGACATTAAGAACACATCAGCCGAAAGAACTCTCTGGCTGGCTCCCACTTCCTGATACGTGGACTTGGCCTAGCCCAGGGGTATTGCCCTGAAATATGACGAAAAATCAAACCACCACTAGGATAGGCTAGTGGTTGTTCCTCCAATGTGATCTGCTCGTGCTCCCTATGCTCCCCTATAACCTTTCTGCTGATTGGCCCATGTCTTCTATAAAGGCCGTTCAACTTCCTCAATAAACTGAGTTCCTACTTGACGGGTCTCCCTAGTGTCTCTGATTGTCCTCCACAGTGAGGGCTGAGTGTGGGCCAACAGCCGACTCCTGCCTCTTCCCTACTCAGCCTCACTGCTGGGGCGTGCTCCCCCAGCCTTCTCCGCTGGCCGGCAAGGGCTGATCCCAGGTCTGGGGGAGCTAAAAACCCCAGCAATTGGTGCCCAACGTGGGGCTCAAAGAAAATTGCAACTAAAAGTACCAGCGGATCGGGCCAAGCGAGTATTGAGGTAAGGGCATCCCTGAAGAGATGGGGCAAACTTGTACCAAATATGATGATCCACCCCTTAAGGCATTGAGGTTCATTCTTAAAAGCCGAGGCTTAGAGGCCTCAGATGTCCCAGATTTCTTACTTAGGGTCCTTTCTCTTTACTTTTGGCTTATTTCTCCCTTTTAGAATAGAAATATTTATTCAACCCTGTCCTGCCATTGTATGTTAGAAGAAGATAACTTATTTTTTATTTTACACATATAGAAGAAGCTTCTCTTGAGTCCTGGATGAGACTCTGAACTTTTGAGCTGATGCTGGAACAATTTGAACTGTTGGGACTATTGGCAAGGGATAAATAAATGCCTTACACATCCTAAAATGGACATGAACTTCATGGGAAAAGGGCAATGTTATATATTTTGCATGTGGTTTGTCCATCAAAGTTTCATGCATTGGAAACTTGGTTTGGTAGTATTGAAAGATGGTGGTTAGAAGTTTAAAGTCTTTGAGGGTTGGAGTCTAGTGAAATGTTTCTAGGTCACAGAGGCACCACCCTCAGAAAGGATTAATATAGTTCTCACAGAACTGGTTTAGTTCCTGTTAGAGTGGATTGCTATGAAAGGACTAGCCTGGCAAAACTCCAGTCTTTTGTTTCCTTTCTTAGCATATGACTTCTTTTTCTCACAGTGCTATCTACTATAATTGTAAGCAAAATAAATGTCTTTCCTTAAGAAGTACTCAACTTTATAACTGTTTTTTTTATAGAAACAAAATTTGAAAACAGGAAGTTTTGCATATTGGTAGACAATTTAAATATCCTTTATATGAATCATAAACCAATAAGAGACAGTTGTCCTTGAAGTCACTTTCTTTTAGTAGCAGATCTAGTGTGCTGGTGATCTGGTAGTAAGTCCAAGGATGCTTATCAGATATTACCTAGAAGATAATTTAATATGTGAAGTATAACCTATGCTTATTTCTTGAAGCTTTTTCATATCAATATTTCCAGGTGTTTCTAGAAGTGAAGAAAACATGCTTTTCAAACTCCATTGCTCACATATAAACCTAATTAAAATATGCAGTGTCATGTCATAATTGTTGATTAATTAAATCACTCATTTCTTCAGTTACCGACAGAGATTAATTGCATCCTTAAGCATAAAGGAAATTTTAAGTACAACAGACAAAGAACTTCCACAAGGAACCAATATTGTTGATAAGGAAACAATGAATATGCATCATATGATTTAAAAAATGTATAAAACACATTATTTCTCCACTTCTTAGTGGAGAAATGGAAGCCCAAGCCAACATAAGAGCACAAGGGTTATAGTATGTTTATACCATTGAAAAACAGTGACAAATTTTAGCTTGAAGTTTTGGGTTAAAGTAATTCAATTACAGCATTTCATGATTAACATACAACATTTTTTTTTACTTGCCTTTTCCACAACAAGCAAGAGGCTAGAAATGCCACTAATTTTTCTAGAATTCCTTCCAATTAGGGATTGCTGTGTTAAAAGTTCCAGTCAATAAAACTCCAATGAAAGAAAGTGCACCTTGTGGCTTGGGAAAATGTTTCTTTACTTATGAATGGGACTAGACCTGTATTCCCCCCTTTATCCTGCTCTAAAAATTGACATGAATCTTCTACTTATGGAAGTAATGTAATGCCAAGTCATAAAACATCTGAGGACAATAAGGCCAATGTAGTGAAGATGGAGAAGAAAAGCAGAAATGGCCTCAATCCTTAATGGTAACATTGGGCTGTGGAATAAGGAAGTGCCAGAAATCTTTAGTCCCTATTGTCTGGGTTTTTGTTTTTCTAATCATTGCATTACTAACATAGTTATAGTTATAGGTTTTTAAGATCTGGAGAAAAAAGGAAGGAAGGAAGAAAGGAAGGGTAGAAGAAAGGAAGAAGAATATTGGCAGTGCTTATAATATTAACTGCTGGATGAAAACATGGCTAAAAGATAATGAAAGGTCTCCTGCTGCTGCTGCCTCATGCAAACTGATTTTGTGGTATTGTTTAAATTCACTGAACCTGCTACTTCATGTTAACTCACATCCTACCAACTGGAAATTCTAAGCCCTGTCAGCAAGTTCTAATATCCTTATATGATTCTGAAGCTTTTTTTTAGTGACTTAATGCTGCAGCTAAGTGAATTCTTCATGAATATTCTTTTGACTGGTGATTACCCCCTAATCTCTCCTTGAGAAGAGGTCACTGTCTCATAGGTCTGAAAGAAAGGGTGCTGAGTTTCTGCTGTGAGAGAAGCAGTGGGAGGAGGCACCATGATGGCCAGAAGCAAAACCCTGCTGGAATGCTTGCAAACCCATGGACAGCAAAGACTAGATGAACACAGAAATGTAATCTCTGCCAGGAACCCCATGTTCTCTCCCCATCATGTTATTTCAGCCTAAGTAAAAGAGAAACATCCATTAATAAAGATTCTTGACCAACTGTGCTCTCCTATTCCCCAACATGCTGGTTACTACTTACTGTCTCATTAAAGTTGTTATCTCATTAAAGGCTAGTAATTTGGGAACCAATTTTTATTTTAGGTCACTAACATAACAGTTAGTAATTTGCAAATAGGCAATTTGTTTGCTAATTCTTCAAAATGCACTTCTTTTTGCAATCTGGACTATATCAGTTTTATTTAAAATGTTTTGCTAGTGAAACGGATTTGCAGTAGATTTATGTACACATTACATTTTTGAAGTTGTATAAGGTTTTGAATATTAATAATATTTTTATAATACCATTTATAATTTCTCTATTATAGCACATTTTTATCTTTATATGTTTAATTCCCACTTGGAATATATTCACAGGCATATATATCTTTAGTGTGTTGCTTATTATTAACTAATTGATTTATTATAATGATAGCTAGCAGGTACTTTGTACTTCCTATGTATCATGCAGCTGTTTAGCAAAAGTTATAAAATATTTGTCACTTTTTTCTCACTTAATTCTCAAAACAGCTCTATGAATTTGCCATCATCAATTAAACCACTAAATATGTGAGGAAACTGAGTCAGAGAGATATTGAATAACAGTCTCAAAGTATTACAAGTGATAGAGATTAAGCCAAGCCAGAATTTGACCCTAAGCTATCTAATTCCATGTTTACTCACATCAAATGATCTATAAATGCAGAATACCACAACATATAATAGGTAAAATTGGCCATAGAACACCAGTAAACATTGACATTATTTGCTTTAGATTGCTCTTCTTTTATCCACTTATCCTCACTTAAATTTTTTCTCTCTAGGTTTACTAACAAATAGCATATTTGTTGCTTAAATTGGACTTGACTAGATAGCTAAGCAAGATCTTTAAATGTCAAATGGGAGTCTATGGAAATAGATTGGAATTCCAATCTCTGTACTAAAGGTCTTCTATGGAGCTGTAAATGAAAAACAGTGTGTGAGAACATTGTTTTAGCACCTGTTTTATTGCCTACACTTGATGTAATTAGTGTATTTAAAGACAGCCCTATTGGTTACACCATATGGTTTGCAATCATTAGTGTAATAATAGATGTACCATTTAAAATGGAGTTCAACAACGGAGTGCTATTGTTCCATTATGCTAGGATAATAGGAGGCTTTTAGTGAGTTGAATGAATCCCAATTTCAAATCTCTGACACACTTCAGCTCCCTAAAAGAAGATATTGGGTAATGAAAAAACAAATATTCAACTATATGATTTAGAAACTAGTAAATATTTATATGATTTGTTTGATACATTTGACCCCAAATAATGCTATTTTTAATCAACTATTAATGATGACAATGAATCTCCTTAATATTTAAAATAGTGAAGATGTGTTACTTTTGGTTTGCTAAAATTGGATTTTCATTGGGAAAATTTAAATAGCCTCTTTCTCACACTATATTCACTCATTATTAAAGTAAAAAGAAGCCGGGCGCGGTGGCGCACGCCTGTAATCCCAGCACTTTGGGAGGCTGAGGCAGGAGGATCGCGAGTTCAAAGCCAGCCTCAGCAATGGCGAGGCACTTAGCAACTCAGTGAGACCCTGTCTCTAAATAAAATACAAAAAAGGGCTGGGGATGTGGCCCAGAGGTCGAGTGCCCCTGAGTTCAATCCCCGGTACCACAAAAAAAAAAAAAAAAAAAAAAAAAAAAAAAAAAGTAAAAAGATAGAAAATGTTCAACAGGAGGTAAGAAGGTGACCCAGGTCCTTAAAATTATGGAAAAAGTATCTTTTAATACCTCAAAAATACCCTTTGTGTTTATAGTTTGCTCTTAAGTGACAATACCTAGAAGTTAAACAGTAGGTATGTCTTTCAGTACAACCTACAAGAGGGTAAGAAGTTAAACAAATCCTTTTAAAGATAAGATTGTAAGGAAAATAAGAAAACACTGTTCCAGTGATAATAACCAACATTTATCTATAGAAACACATTTATAGATGTTGTAAAGAATTCATACTTGTGACTCTAAATTAAATATGTTTGCAAATATGGTTATAAATTTGAATGCAAACATTTTATTTGTACACAAAACCAAGGCTAATTTTATGCTGAAATTATTTTAAAAGAATACAAAAAAAAAATGCTCAAAAGAGCAGAATGTCCCCCAAATGTAAGATATATATATATATATACACAATATATATATATACACAATATATATATATACATAAATTTTAGTTTGCAAATTAAATACTCAAATGAAATTATTCTCTGAATTTTTGCATGAGAAGGTCTTTGAAATAACTAAGGCAACAAAAGCACACAGTATTCCTTTTCCCTGTAGTGCAAGATGCATATTCAGCTTTTTCTAATTCAATAACACCCCATCAAAATAACCCTAAGACCATGTATTAGATATCTTGCTTACCACCATGAAACCTGTACCCCAGACATGAACAATTTAGTATTTCTACATCTGTTGAGTCCAAAGTTGTCACAATGTGTTTGACAATTACTACAGCTTGATTTACTACCCATAATGATAATGAACCCAGGTTTGTCTACTCAATCCTCAAAAGCCAAAATCCGGAAATCAAAGTGCGTTAGCTGCTAGTCCTGAGAAGACCTAGGAAGTTATTTTCCTCAAAGTACCATCTTAGGAAACTAAACTATGCAAAAGGGCTTTTATAGGAAAGAAAGGAAGTGTAGGGGACAATAGATAAGAAAGTTATTTGCTGCATAGTGTACATTCCGTCCAGGATATGCATTTTCTTTTCTCATCTGCTAGAATATCCTTGAGGTGAAAATTGACCTTCATCTCCTAAGCCAGTCTTTATAATTCATTAGATAAACTCATCTTTCCCTGTAAGTTAAACATTATTCCTCTTTTAATTAAAGAATAAGATTAACAAGTCCTTGGCCCACATTTTTTTTTTTTTTTTTTTTTTGCACCAGGGATTGAATTTAGGGGCACTCAACCACTGAGCCACATCCCAATTCCTATTTTGTATTTTATTTAGATACAGGGTCTCACTGAGTTGCTTAGCACCTCATTGTTACTGAGGCTGAGGCTGGCTTTGAACTCAAAATCCTCCTTTCTCAGCCTCCAGAGCTGCTGGAATTATAGGTGTGTGCCACTGCACTTGGCCCACATTTTGAAGTAATCTGAAGACTATCAGATATTCTGGTTTCTCAAAAACTAATGGAAAATTACTCATTAGGGGTTGTAAGGACCAATATTTAGCTGGTTCCTTTCCCTGCAATAGTTAATTCAGTTCTCAGTCATCCAAAAGTGGTTTCGTTGGAATTTACAGTAGTGGGAAAATGAAAAAACAAGGAATACTTTACAAATGTCAATTTGCAAAGTAGAACTAACCTAAAATATGGTGGCATAAAACATGTTGACATTACCATTATCACTGTTACAATGATGCAACAATCTCTTGCTCTGACTTTTGTGTTACCTGAACCACTTATAATTGCTGTTGTTTTGCTCCTAGGAATGCCTTTGTCATTTCTCTTTTGTTATGGTTTAGATATGAGGTCTTCCGAAGTTCATGTGTGAGATGATGAAAGAACATTCTCAGGTGAAAGGCTTAGATTAAGAGACATGTTAGCTAATCAGTGGATTTATCCCTGATATGGACTAACTGTGTAATAATTATAGGCAGGTAGGGTGTGGCTGGAGAAAATCACTGGGGTCATACCTATGGTGTTTGCATTCTGTCAGTGATGAGTAGACCTCTCTTTCTTTGCTTCCTGGCTGTCAATTACTGAGCTGCTTTCCTCTGCAGTACCCTCCCACCATGATGTTCTGCCTCACTCTGGGCCCAGAGTTACGGAGTCAGCTAACCACGGACTGAACCCCGGAATGTGTGAATCAAAATAAACTTTTTATCCTTTAAGTTTTTCTTGTCAGGTGTTTTGGTCACAGTGACAAACACCTGACTAAAACATCTTTATTCAACACCCAACCATTAATCAAATGGTTCATCAGACTGGCTGAAAACAGGCCACCCAATAATTTCTCTCCTTAGGTTAATACCAGTGCTCCAACTATTCCCTTTTTTTCTTCTTCTTTTCCACTCTGAAAAAGAATATAATGCTGTTTTTACCACATTTTGCTCATGTATAGGCTTAATATAAGAAGACTTGTTCCCTGTGATATTAACTTTCTATAAGCCCTATTATCAGGGTTTTGAAGGAAAACATTATTGAAACATAGAATCTGGGATCCTTGGATGTTAACTTGTAACTCATTAGCTACTGGAAACTCCAGAGAGATTTACATCCTGGGAAGAATATTTCAAGGGGGATAAAACCTGGACAATGAAAAACCGTGGTTTATAAAGTGGCAGACACTAGTCTTATCTTTCCTCAAGGGAAAATTCTTATACTCCACAGGATTAGAGTAGCAACTCAAGAGCCTTCCCCATTGTTTTCAAACAGACTGACTAGATAGCAAGAAAGAATAAATTACCCCCCCCCCATCTAAACACCTAGACTTATTTTATTTGGGTTTTTTCCCTACAAGAAAGAACCTGTGCAAGAAGAGTGATAGCTGCCATTCATTACCTCGTCATACAAGAATTGGGTCACATGGGAATAGCACAGTTATTATTTGTGGTAAGTAATAACAATCTCCTTTGCTCTAGAAATCTTTTGTGTGCACTCAGAATAATATCAATAAATAAAGATATTAAAAGCTTAAAACCAATATCTTATAAAAGGTTTGACTGTCAAATGTGTCTGCAGAACTTATTAAAAGCAAATAGAGTAGATACTGGCATGACTTTTGATGAAATTATAATGTCAGAAGAACGCCAGCCTGGCCTGAAGCACAGCAAGACTGTTAAATGTTTAGAAGAGCACCAGAGCTCCCTCACCTCAGCTAATACATACTCTGATACCGACTATGTAATGTCAGGTATTACTGTCAGGTATTGCTGCTAAAGCTGTGAAACCCTAAAGTAGTGTGATCACTGAGTGCCCACCTCTGGCAGGGGCACGGAGTAGACAAGTCCCGAGGAATAGTGGGAGAGGTTGAAAAATGGGCCAAGAAATGCTCCTATTCCTTTTCTAGCTCATGGAATCACATCTACTCCTACCCAGAAGCTTAATTGTAGAAACCTCTATGTTTTCAGTTTTCTTTCTCCATGAGGAATTTTTACTGTGGCTGTTGATTTTCTTCTCCTCTAGTATGTGAGGTACAGGCTAATTAGTGTTTGGTTAATAGATCACTTACCAAAATGAGCCACACTGAGATCTGACATGAAGACCATTATTTAACTTGGGGATTCTAGAACTTGAGCAAGATGCAATAATTGGTTGATTGATTACTGAATCAGTCCATACTTATATTGAGTATCTATGAAAATGAGTAAATTACATAAGTACTGCTAGTTGCCTATTTCTGTATCTATTATTGAGATACTCTTTTTAAAAAAAATTATTTTATTTTTTTAAAGATTTTTAAAAAATATTTATTTATTTTAGTTGTACACAATACCTTTATTTTTATGTGGTGCTGAGGATCGAACTGGGCCGTGGACATGCTAGGCCAGTGCTCTACCGCTGAGCCACAACCCCACCCCCCGAGATATTCTTTTTATTTAAAAAAAAAAAAAAAAAAAACTGACTATTTGGTTTTAGCCTAAGGTTATATTTTCCATTTTTCCTTTAAAATAAGAGCATCTAAATACTAATCAATAGAATAAGAGACATTCATTTTTTTACACTGATGAAAGTCCCTGCTTGGAGTTGCTTTTATGACAATGCATGTCCCTTTTCTTCTCTTTTCATCTTTTTCACCAGCCCTTCCTTCACAGGTTTGTCTTTGTGTGGGGGAATGGGAATATTTTTTATTTTCAGGATTTTATTCATATGTGTGTGAGCATGTATATGTGTGTGTGTGTGTGTGTGTGTGTGTGTGTGTGTGTGTGTGTTTTAAGTGTAAGAGTCTGTCTTTGGCCTTCTCACTGATACTAACTATGTAATATCAGGTATTACTGTAGTATATCAACTGTCATAATTTTGAGTTATCCTAGATAAGTATGCTCAAATAAGTATTTGAAACCAAACACAAATTTTTCTCTCTGAATTTCATCTAACTCATTGATTCTTTTTATTGGCATAGGATACAAAGTACAAATTTGGATATTGGTCTTCTTTTCTCAAAGCCTTCAACCAAACCATCAAATATGTCAACAAATTTGTTGATTTTTCTCTTTCTAATATCTATTGAATTTGAAACTTCTTTTTCATTGTCTGATAATCTGTGGCCATTGGTACCTGCCTTAGCTCTTCTTCTTGGTACATATAAAAGTAATGGAATAAAATTTAATCTTGCTGGAACATATAACACAAAGGAAATAGGGTTGAGAAGCAAGGGTAAAGAGAAGCAATAGCTAGTAGACAGATTTAGATGAAATCTAAAATCTTTAATAAATCTTTTTAGCAATTTAAAGATTAATAATTGGATGTTAATTAATAGCATTAAGCAGTGGTAGAATAAGATTAGAATTGACTTTTAAAAATATCATCTTGACTACAATTATAGAAAACATTGGAAACAGGAAAGAAAATGTGTTGCTTTATTATTAAAATGATACATATTTTTGTTCCTTCCTGTTAATATCACAGAACAATTTAATATAATTTTTTTCTCTTATTCCCATTTACTAGTTCTAAAAGAAATTCTTAGACTTAACCAAAATGCAATCTTTATTGAAATCAACTACATTATTGATGTCCACTGAAAAAGTCAATATATTGCTGTTAAATTGAACATATAAAACATTTTATTCTTTATACCTTTCCATATTCTTATCCCACTGAGGTTTTATGGCCTCCTTTGATCCTTCTTTAACTACTGCCACATATATATCCATTAAATGATACCTTAGATCCACATGTTATAATATTAGGATATTCAGAATTTCATTATAATTATTTATTTCAGATTAATATATTAACTGTACATATTAATGGCATTCAAAGTGATATTTCTATATATGCATACATCATGCACCCATCAAATCTACCTTCCCTTTATCCACCTTCCCATACCCACTTGCCCTTCCCAATGCCTACACATTTTTCATAATCAGTTTAGATGTTATTTAAATTGGGCAAAATACAAAACATATAGTCTCATAGATTTTAAACTTGAAGGTTATCATTTTGTTTTCTACGTATGCATATTCTGCACATCACATACCCATGACTTACAGTGTAATTACCTTAATACCTTTTAAAACAATACACAAATATGAAAAGTCATTCATCTCTTTCTTTCCCAAGGATACCTCCTTGACTGAGATGGTTTCAACTTTTTTTTTTTTAGGCATACAGAATTTTGCAGAATCCTTGGACCTCTTGGTTGCATGCCATGTCTACTTCCAGAATATCAGAAATGTGTTCTCAACAGTTTGCATTATGAACCTGAAGAAAGTTAAAGTTTCCTAAGAAGACAGAAATGAATTCAGTAATTTACAAGGAAGTAAACTCTTTAAGAACTTGTAGAATTATAGAATTGTCTTCTATTTCTTTTCTTAGTACCCAACTCCATACATAAGTGCAAGAGTTTAACAAATATGACAAATTATCTGTTCCCTATTGGTTAGAACCTAATTTGCAGTCTCAATGTTAATTATAAATTTTAAAATGGGTCATATCACAAGAATAACTCACTTGTTACTCATTTTGTGGTTGTGTACACTCATTTCAAGTTTAGGCTAGATGTTTTAGACTGAAAGACATCAGTGCATACAGGATATCTTTAAAGTCTTAAAACATAATGGGATTGCCATTACCAAAAAGAAGATAGATAATGAAGAAGTATGAGAACTAGAGCCTGAGGCACCCCTTCATTCAGAAGTCAGAACTGCAAATAGTAGATAGTGAAGTGAAAGAAAAATGGAGAGTGGTTTCTTCTAACAAAATGAAGAATGTACTTCAAATGACATTCAAGTTTGTTAAGAAGTGGAGTTGAGAAGAGTAAGATAGGTAGTGAGAATTTCTCAGTGGATTTGACAATGTGGTTATCTTGTCAAAAACTTTTTTTTGTGTGTGGGATGTTAACGACAAGATATGTTTCAAGGGCTCAAAAGGAAATGGAAAGAAACGAACGGCAGACAGTGCATGGAGACAAAATTTTATACAAAAGGAACAGAAAGACAAAAAGTTAGCAGCAGGGCAATGTGGAGCCAAAGGCTGGGATTACAGCTTTCATTTTCTTCTCAGGGAGGATATGTTAGAGTTAAGGTAGCTGATTTGGTAGGTAGGGAAACTCAATGAATGGAAGGAGATGATTGCTGAAACTGTGTTCTTCTAAGAATGGTGGATATGGGGCACAATGCACAAATGGAGTGGATAGAAAGATGTAGTACATCCATAAAATTTGATTCAGACAGGAGAACATTAAAACTTACCCAACCCAAAAGATACCTAAACTTGTACTACTATATCTTTCTCTTAGTTTCCTATGCCCACCATGACAAATTACCACAAACGTGGTGCCTTACAACTAAAGAAATCAATTTTCTCACATTTTGAGGCTAGAAATCTGAAATAAACATATTTCCAAGGCCATACTCCCTCTAAAAGATCTAGGTAAGAATCACTGTCAAGATGCTTTCTTGACTCTTCCCATTCTAATTGCCTTCAGCAATCCCTGGCATACTTTATTTAGTGGCTGCATCACTTTAACTGCTGCCTCTATTTCACATGCCCTTATTTCTGTGTGTCAATTCGTCCTATTCTGTCTGTTAAAATGAATCTTATATTGGATTTAGGTCTCACTCTGATCTAGCATGATTTCATCTTGATATTAACCATATCTGCAAACACACTACTTCCAAATAACTTCACATTCTGAAGTTCTGGGTAGACATGAATTTGGGAGGCATTATTCAAATCACTAAAATCACCTATACCAAATTACCTACCGTCTTTGCTTTTCTTGACAGAAAATGTTTTTCCATGTCAAATTTGATAAAAAGAATCCTCTACCCATTGTAAGTGTTACTTCCTGATTATCAAAATTGAGGTGAAATACTTTCTGTCAGATCATTTATACAAAAATCATATTCATTCCTTAGAGCCACTATCTTGTCAGTTATGTTAATTATAGAAATTGCATGTGAAAGGTCATTTCTTTAATTGCTATGAATTTAGGAGTAAATAGTAATTTATGATAATGGAAATAGAACACTATTTTCTGAAATAGATCAGTCTGATGCAATAGATTAAGCCACTCAGAGCCTGCTTATTTTTGGTTTAGAATTTAGTGAAATATTTTTAGTAGTGAAGCACACTGAAATATAATCTTAATTTGACACATATTTTCCTAGCCATCATCTGTCAAGAATAAGTCATTTGCATCCTTTGCAAAGGATATTTTAGATATTACACAAACTGTATCATATAATGTTTGGTGTATAAAAAGGTATAATAATTGATGTGTAATGTGAATATATATTTAAATTCAATTATAGGAAGATTTAAAAAAAAATCAAATGTTCACTAATTTATATAAGCCCTTAATACCAAAATCTTGAGTGCTTTTTCATAAAAACTCAGAAAAAAATTTAAAATTAAATCTACCCTATTCTATTGAAATGAAGATTCATAGCTATAATCTATTAAAAAATGTTATCCCAGATGTTTAGTTAAGAATGATTCCCCTCTTATTTAAAAATGAAAACATGTCATATACATTATGTAATAATAAATATACACATATTTATTTCTTGAAATCTTCAATTTTTTTTCAGTATATTTCAGACTGTTTGATGGCATCCATAAGTAGTAATCTCTACAGGATAGTGTCCATATTTTATAGATTATCTTTTTAGCACCCAAAACACTACAGAAATATAATAAGTACTAAGCAAAATAAACAACAAACTCTTATTTCTAAAAGTATAAGGAAAATAATTAATTAATCAACAATGTGTACCTAATGCCACGTTACGTACTACATATGTTTTACCCTTAACAGCACTGTGACCAAACACCTGATAAGAATAATTTTAGAGGAGGAAAAGTTTATTTGGGTCTCATGGTTTCACATCTGTCAGTCAATAGATGGCCAACTGCATTGTTTTCATCCAGGTGAGGCAGAACATGATGGCAGCAAAGTGTGCAGAGACTCACCAGGGACAAAACATAAATCCCCAAAGGCAAACCCTCAATGACCTACCTCTTCTAGTCATACCCTACCTGCCCACAGTTACCACCCAGTTAATCCCTATCAGGGGATTAGTGCACTGATTAGGTTAATACTCTCATAACCTGATCATTTCACCTCTAAATTTTCTTGAATTGTCTTAAATGTGAACTTTTGGGGATATCTCATATCTAAACATAACATACTATATTTTTTGTTTTTTTATTTTTTTTGCAATGCTGGGGATCAAACCCAGGGCTTCACAAATGACAGGCAAGCACTCTTCCACTGAGCTATCTTCCCCCAATCCTTTCATTTTTATTTCCAGACAGAGTCTCTGTAAGTTGTCCCCTCAAACTTCCTATCCTCTTGCAGTAGCCTCCTAAGTAGATGGGATTACAGGTGTATGACACCATTTAATATAATGTATTTTAACTGAGTTTACAATTTCCTAACCACTTCTATAATTTCCAGATAGTAATAATACATATAGTTTAGTTTGTCATGACACTACTTGTTGAGCTAATTAAAATAAATTTATGAAGCTAAGATACCCTTCTAAACTATGATCATATCTGAAATAATTAATTATGGGGAAAAACTATTTAAACATGTTAATATATATTTTCTTTAAGGAATATACAAGTATAACTAAAAACCTAGGGCTAAATTAGAGTCAAGATAACAAGTGTATAGAAACATAGAAGTCCTACTTCATATTTTTAATTAGGTGACATAGATGTTTCTATAAGCAGTTCTAAAAATAAACACATATATTGAAAGACTAAAAGGAAGCATATTGCACTCGGTAAAACCAGGCAACAAGCCTACAAGAGATATAATGTGCTTTTCCTCACCATTTGCTTTGCTCTTATTATGTAGTCAATTTAGTCAGAGATACATAGGGTGTTCATCTGCAGCAGGACACTTCGTACTTTCAACTAAACGGAATGACTTAGCTACCGAACAGAGGTAGTAAAATAAAACACTATTATTGACATTTTGAAGAGACACAGAGGAGAGAGAGAGAGAGATGCAAATCCTATGAGCTAAAGGACATGTACAAGAACTCTGAGAAACATGACACTTTAAAGGACAACTTTTCTTAGATTTCAATCTCTATCTCCTTTAAGCCAGGGAATTCTATCTCTACCAGCCAAAGAATTATCTTGACGGAGACCACTTCTGGCATTTTCTCAGGTACCTGCAGTGCTCATTCTGGCTGTACTATATCCCACAGTGTGGGCAGATGGCTCCAAAAAATTGACTAATGCAGACAGCAGTGGTCTCTTTTGACATGTTGTGAATGGGTGATACTTCAGACCAAAAATAATGCTTCCCCCCCCCCCCCAATCTCAAGTGTGAGAAGTTCTTATCAAGTGTTCTTTATAGAGGGTAATATCTTATCCTTCTCAGAAATCCTGCTTCTTTTCAGAGTTAGTGATGATATGCTGAAAAGAAAAAAAAACAACAAAAAAAAAACTTTTGAGCACTATGTCCTCAGGACAGAAAGAGACTATGAAGTCAAAGAACTGGGAAGGAATTACATGTTATAAAGATGCATTTGTATTCACATGATGCTGTGGATAATGTAATGACAACTTTTGGCACTTAAATAATAAGCTAGAAAATAATGCTCCTTGAAGAAAATGGGTCCTGAAAAAAACTAAGATGTTGCTGTATGATTCTCCACCTTGAAAGTGTATATCAACAACAATATAATTGACACAAATTAAGTTTGACAGGTAGCTCCAAGAATGCTTAAAAATGCATTTTCTGCTTTCATAGAGTGTACAGTGCTATGCACACAATCACAGTATTGTAATCTCTAAACTGCATCCTATTTATTTCTTTAATCTACAGACTTAACTGTGGGACAAAGAGATTAAGGAATGTCACATCTATGCAGACGTGTTCTGGGATAGGTAGAGTCACATCATTAGGTGTATTTATGAGAAAAGGTGGCAACTGCAAATGAGGTTAAGGATTGTTTTATTTCAAAGTAACCTTGCATAAAAGTCCTTAAGAACTAAGACAAAACAAAAAGCAAAAATCTGTTCTTTAAAAATTCTTTACTCATTGACTTTGTGGGGACAAATTATACATTTTTTTTTTTTTTTTGGAAAAGAAAATAGTTTCTCTTTTATTTTCCCATTTTGAGAAACTATCTAACATTTTATAAAATAATTTAAAGATTTCTAATTGCAGTGCCTGACCTATGTTGGAATAAACTATATATCTCAAAACAAGGAGTTTATTCAGAGCCTCAGTATTAAATATCATTCAAACAAAACATTAACAGTTACTAAGTAATTATCTTATGTAATGCCCCTGAAACATCTGTCTATAATAGTGCATGATAGAGGTGACTTTTTAAAAATTATTTTTAAGATAAAGAAGAATATAATCAGTAAATATAGTTTTGAATTACTGCATAGGAGGAATTTGAAATTTCCACACATTTTAAGAATGATATAGTATTTTTTATTTTGATAGCAAATTATTTTAATGAATAAATTAAAAACACTAATATTTCTGATGAGTGGAATAAGAATAAGAGAACCTCACTTACTTAAGAACTTAATACTTCACATTGATTTTTGAAACAAAGAACCATAAGCAATTATGACCCTCTAAAAAGAGGGAAGGATGAAGAAGAATGCAGAAATGCAGAGGTTTAGACAAAGTCAGGAATAGAGCAATTGTTGATGTAACATCTGTTCAGATACCACAGAGATCCACTTACATAAATTTAGAATTCACCCAGTCATCACCATTCAGGTCCCTTACTCCTTGAGAAGACACAATAAAAGGAGTCTGAATAGAGGAGGAACAATTACCCATGCATGTAGCCACAAACATCTAGCCACTTACTTCTTGGAAGACATGATTGTGATTCTAATGAACATTACAATGCCACTACTATCTCACAAGATTTTTTGTTTAGTCTTATAATTATGATAATTCAATTATTTGTATTTCCCATTTCCTCAATTTAAGCCCAATATCTCATAATTATTAATTATTAATATTATTGTTCTATTGAGTGAGCATGTTAAAACTATATATGTATATAGAGACACAACATTTTCTGGCGTTTCACTGCCTTTGTGGTACCCAATTTTTATATATTTCTTAAGGCAAAAACTCAAGAAATATCCGTTAGTCAAGATATCCATTTCAAAAGATCTGACAGAACTTTTTTCAAGTTCACAAAAAAGTAGAAATCCCAAAATCCCAAAATCCTTACTATAACAAGGTATACCTCTCAAGTCATAAGAGAAGTAACAGATAAATTGAAATTCATTTAAATCAATACTTTTATCAAATGATAAAGTGAAAAGACCACTAATATAATATATTATGTGGAAACTATGTGTCTAATATGGTAATTATATACAGAACACAGAAAGAACTTTCAAAATTCCATTAAAAATTATGTTATAAAATAGAGAAACAAATTGAATAGACATTCCTACATCTTACATATCTTGAAAAATTTAAGTATATTTTGAGTATTTTATTAAATTGAAAATATTTGTGTCAAGTCTTTTCTGGTTGATATTTTGATTAATGTTTTCTTAAGTTTTTGCCTTAGAGAATGCATAACAACTGGATTTCATCAAAGATGCCAAACAGCTAAAACTATTATTCTTTCTGAGTTCAGATGTGAAATGTTCTACTCTGATAATTTGCTCAAATAGTTCATAATGCAACTGTTATATTTGGGTCTATGATCCATTATGAACTGATTTTTGTATATGGTTTCAGATGTCTGTATATATTTATTTCTCCAAGCCAAATTTGTTAAAAGAAATAAAAATACTGTTCTTTTCCATTTAAAAGTATTGATAACCTAGTTGAAAATCCATTAGCCATGAATGTAAGAGTTTATTTCTAGACTCTCCATTTCATTCCACTTTCCAATAGGTCTTTTCATTCCATTTTTCAATAGGTCTATCCTTTTGCCAATATCACACTGTATTGATTAGTATAGCTGTGCAGTGTGTTTTGAAATGAGGATATGTGAATCTTAAATGTTCTAATTTTACAAGATTTTTCTTTTTTTTTTTTTTTTTACTTTCTTTTTTTTTTTGGGGGGGGGGGGGTAGGTACTCTAGGTTCCTTGTATTTCCTTATGGATTTTATAACCATTTTGTCAATATCTGGGGTAAAATGTGATGGAGATTTTAAAACAAATAATGTTAAATCTGTAGTTTAATTGTGAAGTATTGCCCTCTTACCAATATGACATTTTTTGATCCATGAACAAAGGATGTCTTCTTTTTTGTTTACATCTTCTTTAGAATTTTGACAATGTGTTGTTGTTTTTAGTTATGTCCTGCCTATTTTTGTTATATTTATTCCTAAGTAGTATAATTAGATTATCCTAATGTAAATGGAATGTTTTACTTGAGATTTTATAGATTGCTTAAAACTTATGTATAGAGATATAATTTATGTTTGTGTTGATCTTTCAACCTGAGACTATACTGAATTTATTTCTTAGTTATGCTAGTTTCTGAATGGATTCCTTAGGACTGTCTATATAGCAAATCATGCCATCTATGAATAGACAGAATTTTGCTTTTGCTTTTCCAGACTAAAGGATTTTATTTTTTCCTTGACTAATTATCTTAGATAGACCCTAAAGAAAAATATTGAATAGAAGTTGTAAGAAAATGTATACCTGTCTAATTTCTGAATTTAAAGTGACAACAATTATCTTTCACCATTAAATATGAGGTGGACTTTGGACTTTTTATGCATGGCATCCATCAATTTGAAAGTGTTCTCTTTTTTCCTACTTTGATATTTTTATCATGACCTACTGTCAAATTCTGTCAAATATTTATTTGGATCTATTGAGCTGATTATGTAATTTTGGCCCTCTATTCTATAATATAGTTTGTTGCACTAATTAATTTTTGGATGTCAAACCAGTCTTTCATTCCTGCAAAAATCCCATGTGGTTGCAGTGTATAATTTTTTTATATGTTGATGTTTGATTTACTAGTACTTTATATGTTTTTGAAATCTGCATTTATCTTCAAAGGAATATGGTCTGTAGTTGTCTTTTTCTGCATATGATTTCAATAGTAGTGTTTAAAGCAACATAAAACTGACCTCAAAGAGTGAATAAAGAATTTTTTTTTCTTCTCTTTTATTTTCTGGAAAAGTTTACTAATAATTATTGTTAGTTCTCCTTTAAAATTTGCCAGAACATTTTGTTTCTTAATTGTTAATTCAACTTTTTTTTTTTTTTTACTGGTTAATTGTTCATTAAATTTTTCTATTTCTTCCTGATTCAGTTATAGTAGTTTGTGATTTCCAAGAAGTTCTCCAATTTAGCAGTTACAAAGTTACTAAATTATAACTCATTTATATACAATTATACAGAATAATTCCTTATAATCTTTTATAAGGTTGGTAGTGTTGTTTCTTCTTTTATTCCAGATTTTAATAATTAGATCTTACATCCTGTTTTTAATAAGCATATCTAAAGTCTTATCAATTATAACTGTATCTTTCAAAGAGCCAATTTTGGTTCTGTTGATTTTATCTATTATCTTCAATACTTAATTTCTTCTTTAGTATTATTTCCTTTCTTTTGTTTCACTTGGACCCATTGTTTTGTCTCTTTTTTGTTTCTTGTCTTTTAAAGTGTAAAGTAAGTTTAGTGATTGAGATCTTCATTTCTGACAGGTGTTTACAAATATAAATAATTACCTCTAAAAACTACTTTAGCTGTATCACACAAGTTTGGTTCTGTCATTTTCATTCTTGTCTAAGTATTTTGATTTCCCTTTATTTCTTCTTTGTCCTATTTATTATTTGAGACTCTGTTTTTAATTTCTACATATTTTAGTTTCTTGTTTTTCAGTTTTATTTCAAATTTAATTATACTTTTGCTAGGAAACATGCTTTCTAAACTTTAAATTTTTGTACACATATTTAAGCTTATTTTTGTGTCCTGAAATATATTCTATCCTAGGGAATGCTCTTGAGGTAAATGTGTGCTTTGTTGTTGGTTGGAATGTTGTAGATTATTTCAAGTTAGTTGACTATGTCAGTAATATCTTCTGTTTCCTTATTGATCAATAAGGAAATCTGTTTGGTTATTGATTTGTTTGGTTATTCTCTCCATTATTGGACTAGATGTGTTGAATTCTTCAACTATTATTGCTTCATTGTTTATTTCTGTTTTCAATTCTGTCAGGTTTTGCTTCATGAACTTAGAGGTTCTATTGACTGGCGAATATATGTTTATAACTTTTATTATTATAAAATATTCCTCCTTATTGTTAAAAATATGGTGGTTGAATGAGATGGATATCACTATCCTAAATGCATGATTAAAGATCTAAATGGTACTTATATACTTTGTATACAAGCAGTTGTATGTAAAAAGATGATATACTTGTGCATTATGAATTAGTAAATAAATAATCTAAAATTTAAAAAAAATCTTAAAAAAATGTATTGTATGATAGTCTATTTTGCCTGATAGTAAGAGCAATGACTAATGTTCTTTCCTTGTGAGCATCTGTGTGGTTGTTACTTTTTGCTCTGTCATTTTATTTTCAACATGTTGGTGTAACTGAATACAAAATATTTCCTTTATAGCTATCGTACAGTTGGAAATTTTATTTTTCATTATTATACTAATCTCTGCTTTTTAGATTAAAAATTTTATCTTTTCATATTAAGTATAACTGTTTATAAGTTATAGTTGATATTGTTATTTCCTTTTCCCTCTGATACTACCCTCTTTCTTATTAAATAAATTACAGGGTATCATGTAGAACATTTGTTGTTTCTTTTAATATATTCTTTGGACTTTTATTTTGTTTTGTTCTTGTGGTTCTCAATATCATGTCTTAAAACAATCTAGTTGGATTCATAGTAACTTAATTTTAATAGTATCCAAATATTCTGCTCCAGTGTAGCTGTTTTCTCCTCTACCTGTGTGCTGTATAGTTGGCATACAAATGACATCTATAAATTGCATTTATAATTTATATTTTTAGTATAAACCCATGTAAAGAATTTGAAATTATTCCTTTATGAGTCTCTCTTTTAAATAAGTGGAAGATTAAGCATTATATATTAAAATATATATGTTTTCTTTTATATTTACTTGCATAGTTACCTTTGCCTGAGTTTATATTTCTTCAAGTAGCTTTTACTTATTGATTTGTGTATTTTTAATTCAGAGTGAAGAATATTTTTTTGTAATTCATTGTATAGCAGGACTACTAATGACAGATTCTCTGTCTTAAAATTATTATTATTTACCTGGAAGTGATATAGCATACCCTTCTTTGTTAAAAGTAGTTATACATTTTGTTGAAAATTGGATACTGTAAACACTATAGTATAATAATTCTGAAAATGCCATTTTATCATATGCCAAGTCTTGCTTGTTCTTTGATTTGATGTGTGCATGTTGGATTCCTGGCAGGAGGCTGTGCCTCCCAGGCAGAAGGCCACACCTCCCCAGGTACTTTGTAAAAAGACTACCTTTCCCAGGTTCCCTTGCCGCTGCCCCCTGACCTCCTGCAGCCTATGGAGACACTCACCCCCAAGGGTCTGCCTGAATAGCAGTCTGCTATTTAAGCCAGCCCCGGACTGAAACCTCTCTCTGTTCGCGTCTGTCCCTGTTCCTGTTCATCCCTTTTTCCCCCTTCCCTACCCCCTTCCCTTCCCTTCCTTTCCCACCCCAATAAACCCTTTTATTTCACTAACACGGTTTTCCCAGCTAAGTTAACTTTGTTCAGCATTTTCTAACAGTGCACACATGCATGGGTTAATTGTTTTTTCTGCCCTAATTCTGTAAAGAGAAATTTATTTATTTATTTATTTGTTTGTTTGTTTGTTTATTATTTATTTATCATGGCCACTGAAGTCTCTGCTTCATTAGCTTACTTGTTTATTAATGTTTGGACAGTGCTTCCTTTGAATTCCTCAAATCAATAAGGCTCTAATTGTTGTCAAGGGACTCTGTGAACATGTTTGGTCACATATTTGGGTAGTCAATTAGCAACTCCACCCTAGCCTTTACTTCCTACTTGCATAGGTCCAAGATCGGTCGGAAAAGAGATGACAGCATTCAGAAGTTTTCCTAAGCATGTTCCTGCCTTTTCATATATGCATGGTCTTCTAGGTCCTGGGATTTTGTTAGAATTTTGTAGAATCCCTTCTGAAATCTCTGTCCCAAGATTTTTTCTTTATGACTTTGTTGTTGTTGTTGTTGTTGTTGTTTTAGCTGTACAAGATGCCTTTATTTTTAGGTGGTGCTGAGGATCGATCCCAGGTCACGCACGTGCTAAGGGAGCACTACACTGCTGAGCCACAACCCTTTATGACTTTTGATGTCTCTTCTTTCAATGTTGCTTCCATCAGTCTGATGGTAAACAATTTCCACTGATTTGGGTTGACAAATGTCTTGTAGATAGGTTTTCCTCACTCAGAGAACTCTGAGTAAGGTCAAAGAAAGACACCGAGAAGGACTTTTTAAAGGAACTTTCATTCAGAACAAATAGTTAAAAATTCAAGGGTTGGACTTTTAAGGGAACTTCCAAACATTCTTTCCTTTCTAACAGCTACTAGACTGCCAGTTTTAGTGGTTTTACTAGGTGGGTACTGTGTTTCCCAGGCTATTGGTTTTCAATGCCACTACAGAGCATGAGTGGAGGATGTGAACATGATGACCAAAAATGATACAAAGCTCATTTCTTACATAGATTCAAATGCTTTTCTTGAGTAGATATTCCATGAATTATTGCAAGATTTTCTTAGTAGCTGAGTTATGAAAAAGTTCATTCTGACTTTTCTTGACAGTCCAGCCCTTGTTTTTTAGAGGTACATTTGTAGCCTCTTATTTCATCATTACTGAACCACTTACTTCCTATATTTTTCCTTTTATTATATGAATCAAAATTTAACTCTTTTTAAAAATATCACATCAATATGGGTGCTATTCTCATAAGTTAGGTTGGAGAAACTGGAAAAATACACATAGTGACCAATCTAAGATTGCAGGAGAAATCATTGTAGCATGGAAGAGCATGAGCATTTTTCAAATGTCTTTGCCTCAGATTCTATTACTAACTCAAGACAATGAACTTTTTTTTTTTTTTTTTCATCACAGATGCCCATAGGTCTTTTCATGTGTAATGGGATTAATGATAGATTCTAAAAGATTCTCAGAAGCTTTCAAAAATGTTTTAGTAAATCAAACTTTTGCTTAGGCCTTTTAAAATATAGGTGAATACTGAATACTAAGAAATGAGAGAAGAGTTGGCATTAAAATCTTCAAAAAACATTGATATCCTTATCTAGATTCCACATTTCCTGAAAGCACAAAAGTTTGACATATATCAGAAGGCTTTAGTAGAAATAAGAAAAATTAGGTATCAAAGGCTTTGGTTTGTGTGATAATCTAGTTTTCTTTTCAATCAAACATTTTTATTTGTAAAATATTTAAGCATGTTAACATCAAGAAGATAATTCAGCTTTTATTAATTAAAATATAAGGGTCCTCAGGATTTTTTAAAGTTTTATAAGCTCAGAAACAGAAAACTGACTTATTCCTGTATTTCCAGTCTGAGCTTCCATGAATCTGCTTATATATAGATTCTTTGATATTGATGTGACTTGTCTAGAAGTTGGACTTCAAAGAGAAAGCAATGTCATTAGGAAAAAAAAATAATTTTTCTTCCTTCCTTCTATCTTATGATCAGGTAAACTTTTAAACTCAGTTCTGAATAGAAAGAAGGGAAAAAGGGTGTGTTTGAACTATTTTTTTTTTTCCTCTTTAAAGAAAGATTGAAGGAAGACTTCAAAGAATCTGTCACAAAAGGCATCACACCTTGGGTTGAAGGTGTGATTTCTACAGACCTCAGTTCAGCCCTCAGGGATAAGTATAGATCTATCTCCAAATGGATACAGGACTGCCTTAGATCTAGACATTTCTTAAAAGTAAAAGTAGACTTGCAAAGACAGGGTGTAGAGGGTAGAATTTTAAGCACCCAATGCTACTACATAAACTATCAATATTGATTTAAATTATGTTCCTCCTATGAAACATAACCTCAGTGTCTTGTTTGCACAGCTTTCTTCTCCTTCCATAGAAAACAAAATTGGTTTTGGAAAAGCTAGCAATTTTACTGTAACTTGGAGAATACCAGAACATGTATGTTGACCATTTTGGTTCTGCATTACCTATCTTATGAAGAAGGGATGAGAAAAGGAGGGATAAGTAGAAGGAAAAAACACAACTACTCAAAAAGATTCATTCAGGTATCTGGGTTTTTTTTTTTAAGTCTAAGTAATGCATATATCTCATATTAAATTTATTTAGGAATGTACACTGTTAACACAAGTATCTCACTCTCTCTAAGATTAACTTTGTATTTTTATTCACTTCTTCCTTTGTAAGTAGAAATTTGATCTCACCACATACCAATTCCTCTGGCATATAGATACCCCATCCTATTCTGACCATCTGTTGCCCATCACTAGCAATAGCCAATTATTCAAATGCACTCAAATGTTCCAAATATTTTTTCTTCTTTTTAATTAAAAAATGTGCAAAAAATTATGTGAAGAAAATATCTTTCTTGCATTTCTGCCTCTGTCCCCCTTACCAATTTTTTTTTTTTTTTCATTTCAGCCAAAAACCATCTGCAGCAAGTCAAAGTTGCAACTTTTCACACCAGTTCCTTCACTAATTCTTTCAATTTCTATGAAGGATAACAAAGGGCTAATTTATCCTAATAAATAAACCCTAATGAAAGACAGATAAAAATATTCATTGCCTATTTAAACAATGGACACCCTAGAATTACAAACTCTCCCTCCCTCTCTCTCTCTCTCTCTCTCTCCCTCTCTCTTTCTCTCTCTCATATGTATTTCCTCTCCTCATCATCTTTTAATGTACACCTATGGGATTCCATTTTACTGATCAGCACTATCAACAACAATATTAACAATTTTTTTTTTTTTTTGCCACAAACAACAGGGTAAGTTTAGGGCATTACCCTAGAGGTATAGTAAATAAGCAAAAGACTTAAGAGATGGAGATGTAGCTCAGTGGTAGTAAGCATGCTAGAGGACCTGGGTTCAATAACCAGCAAAGAAAAAAAAAAGAAGTTTAGAGGTCACATAAATAATATTTATTTGAATTAAAGTGGGAAGTGCCAGTGTACAATCCAGTATCTACTACTTTATCCTAAATGTAAGATAAGACCCCAGCAGACTGAATTTAATGAATACATTTAGGCAAAGTGATTCATAAGCTAAATTTTAAAACAAGGAAATGGTTAAAGTAGCATGAAAATAATAACAATAGCAACAACAACAACATATATATTAAGCTTGGCAGATGTGGAAATTGTGTTTCAGTAGGTAGAATCACCATTTAATTTTGACCAAGGCATGTTTAAATTGAACTAAGGCATAGTTTGCATTATAAACATATCCCCAAATGTGATTCAAAATTCTATTCCTTCTACAAAATTGATTTTCCTTTTTAACCTAGAATATGTGAATCTCAAAGATGTCTTCCTCCTTGTCTCTTTTTCAGCTCAATTTCCCAGTGTCATTAAATATTTACACAATTTAGAAATTATACTTTTTCCAGTTAACTTCCTCTTTTGAAGATTTTCAGGACATAAAAACACATCATAATGTAAACATATAAGAATTCAAACCACAAAAACCTGACCAATATTTTCTTTTATTGTAACATCTATAAGTGAAATTAACAGATATAAAAACAGTATCAGTTCAAAGCGAATAAAATTTTATTAAAGTAACGCTCAGGTTAATTTCATATCTTTTAGTCATTGTTCTAAACAATATTTATAGTTGTCACAGGTATTTTAAATATAAGTGGCCAGTCTTGTTTTATAATTTGAAATGGTCAACTAAAAATGTTACCTTTTGACCAAAGTTGGTTTTCTAATTTTTCTTTTGTGAATTCATTTACATTCACCATTTATTGTTTTACTGTAGTAGATACTGGATTGTATACTGGCACTTGATAAGTTGTCTTAACCTTAGTTGGTCTTGTTCTTTTTAATATATGTGTATTTTGGTCAGGAAAGAAATTGATATGAACTACAATTTTTAAGCATCAGAGCCAAATAATATTGTAATTAAGGTTTGATTTTTTTCAAAATAATAAATTCCTTTTCTCCATTAATTCAGATACATAATCTTCATCAAGATTACTTCTACTTTAAACATTTAAATAGTACATATCTGTGCTTTGGTGACAAAATGTGCTCAGAATCTCAGAACATATCGATGAGGATCTCACGAACAAAATTTTTGTGGTGCGGTGTGCTAGACATCAAATTAGGAACTGCATTTGATGGTTCATTTTAACTGTGAAGTTGAATGGATTAAGGGACACCTAGATGTCTGGTAAACCATTATGTCTGGGTATGTGATAAGCATGTTTCTGGAAGAGGTTGGCATTTAAATCAATGGACTAAAGAAGATCTGCTTTTACCCAATGTAGGTGGCCATTATCCAAACTGCTGAAGGAACAGACAGAACAATAAAACAGAGTAAAGGCTAATTCATTCTCTATCTTCTGGAGCTAGTAAACCCTCTTTATCCTGTCCTTGAACATCAGACTTTCAGGTTCTCTGGCCCTTGACCTCTTGACTTAGAGTTACATCATCTGCCTCCTTGGTTTTGTCACTTTTGAAATTGGATGACTGGACCATTCAGTCTAATGACTTCCCTCTCCTCCAGCTTGCAGGCAGTGAGCCAATTCCTCTAGTGAATTTCCTCTCATATTTTTAGCCACATCTATATTCTACTAGTTGTCTCTCTGAAAACCCTGAATAATACATTACTCAAACTGGGTAATTTGGGCATGGTTTAATAGATGGGCCTTTGAAAATCAAGGTGAAAAGAAAGCCACATGGGAAATTGAAGTTCTCAAGAAACAACAACCAACTGGCTATAACACTCAAAGATGATGGGGGAGACACTGTTTCACAGGGTATCAAGTAGGAGTTATGATTAGGCATAGGACACAGCCATCCCATACGGTAGGAACCAGACTTCATTCTTCTTCCCCCAAAACTATTCCCACTACTTTTTACTGGTCAAATTCAACTAGAAGCTGGACAACGAGAAAGACCACCAATGGGATCCAAGCAGGCCAAACTCTGGGCATAAGACAGAATGAAGTATGGCAAAGTGGATCGTAAATGGCCCGTGGACAGGATCCAGAACACTTGGTTAGACTATTTTATTATGTAGGACTAAGTTTTAAACTTCCTTCCTTATCTCATGGAGCTTTAACAATGGCCTGGTGCCAAATATTTTTCAGTCAAATCCATTCTAGAAAGAAAGACCTATATTCCATATGTTACCTTCTACCATTCTTGGGGTTATATTGAATAATATTCACTTTATCATATTCTGCTCATTTGTACCCCCCAAAAAAGTATTCTTCACGAAGGGCAAAAATCACACCAGAGACAACTGTGCAGCCAAGAGATTTATTCACCAGCCTTTATAGCTTGTCAGAGGTAGAAGAGGTGCAGGGAGAGAGGAGTCGGGTTGGTGTACAGTTTGCCCAGCTGCATGGCGCAGCAGCCGTGGCAGTAGCCACAACCGTCCAGCACAAGGCTCACACTGGCCAGGCAGTGGGGTGCTGTGGTGGTCCAGAGCAGGAAGTGAGCTCTAGGCCCAGGCTGGTGCTCAAATACGTTGGTTGTGGTCTCTGGAGCTGTCCGCCTGGGTGGCTGCCTTCGGACTGGAGGCGGTATGTCGCCTGGGATTGGAGTTGCAGTGGCTGCCTATTCTCAGTGGGAAAGAGTTGTTGTATGTGGTGCTATGGACAGATGGGAGCTTAAGTAGGGGTTTCTGTGTGTGGGGGGGGTGGTGAACCAGAGCAACCTTTAAACCTATTGGCTAAACACCAGAGCAACCTTTGAAACCTATTGGCTCCTGCCTGGGGAAAATGAAACATCAGAGCAACCTTTAAATCTATTGGCTCCTGCCCAGGGAAAATGAAACAAGGTTGCTTAGAAAAACAAGAATGCTCAGGACACAGAAACTTCCTGGGGGGGGGGGGGTTGGTGGCCCATCAGCCCAAACCCATCTATCACTTCACAATTTTTAAATTTCTCTAACCCCTTTTAATTTGGTGCCCAACCTTCTTTTAATTTTCTTTATATCTGGATTTTCATTTCTTCCTACAGGTTTTTCGAAATTTTGTTTTCTTAAAGATGCCATGTCAATCTGGAAACAGAAACACTATACTTGATATGGAAATGAGAAATCTAATGACTGGAATCCTAACTTTTTTTTTTTTCTTTTTTTTTTGGTACCAGGGATTGAACTCAGGGGCACCCAACCACTGAGCCACATCCCCAGCCCTATATTGTATTTTATTTATAGACAGGGTCTCACTGAGCTGCTCAGTGACAGTTACTGAGGCTGGCTTCAAACTCAGGATCCTCCTGCCTCAGCCTCCCAAGCTGCTGGGATTATAGGCATGCACCACAAAGCCCGGCCTGAAATCATATATTATAGAAACATGTGAGCAGCTGGAGAAGGAACTGGGAAGGAGGGCTCATAGGATCAAAGAAAGTGGCTCTGAGTAGTCCCAGTAAATCCCTCAGAATAAGTGAACAAATCAGAGCTTTTATGGAAGACTGAGAAGCCAAACACATCAACTGTTAACATGGGACTATGAAGAAAAATTAATGGTAGCTTCTATGGGATTTGTGTAGCTACCATCTCATACCATCATTCTCCAAGTATCTCTGCAACTATATCCAACTGTGTCTAAATGACAACATTTAGAGAATAGTGCCTGGTTCTTCCCTCTTTTCTGCTAAAGTTTGTTAATTTTCTCAATTGGAAAATTCAAATTAGTAAATTAAATGAACAGTGGGAATCACAGGTCCTGGTTTAAGGAGGTTGTCTTAGTCTGTTCAGTCTGCTAAACAAATTACCATGAACTGGATAGTTATAAACATCAAGAATTTATTTTTCATACTCCTGGAGGATTGAAAGACTGAGATCAAGGTGCTGGTAGATTTAGTATCTGGTGAGGGCTCATTCCCTTTTAGCTTCATCCCAACATAGAACAAGCTCTCTGGGGCCTCTTTTATAAGGGCACTGATTTCATAGGGTTCCACTTGTATCATCTGATAAGCTCCAAAAGGCTCTGCCTGCTAATGCCATCCCTTTGGGGACGAGATTTTAGCATATCAATTTTGGGGTAACACTAACATTTAGACTGTAGCATTAATTAATAAAGATCCAACATTTGGCCAGGCCCTGTGGTGCACACCTGTAATCCCAGCACTTGGGAGGCTGAGGCAGGAGGTTCGCGAGTTCAAACCCAGCCTCAGCAATGACAAGGCACTTAGCAATTCAGTGAGATCCTGTCTCTAATAAAAAGTACACAATCCTGACTGTCATTCAAATTTACATGAGTAAGATTGGAATGTTACTCAGTCTACTTCTGGATATGTCACCTAACAGTATCTCCCAACCTATGCATCTGCTCATAGAATTCAAGTGTCAGTCTGAAAATAATCTCACAGATTTTCAGTGAAAAAGACCTCCATAAAAGCTACCATAAGGGTGGCAGTATAGAAACACTAAATCCATGTATTGCTTTACTTTTACATTTATTTTTATTTAGTTTGTGCATCAATAGCAATATTATATTTGCATAATGATGATAATTAAGAATCATATGATGAGCCTGTATATGTAATGAATTATTTTCTTAGAGTTCATTGAATGTTAGAGTGCCTCAGATATTGAAATTTATAAAGATAAACACTTTAGTGAAATTCTAATTCTTACAAATTCAAGTGGAAAATGTCAAAGTATTTTTAAAAGAGTACATAACAGAAAATGTAATAATGGTAGCTAACATTATAAATATGTAAACAGTATACTTTTACCTTTCTTGTTCGCATTACTTAAATATGATGACCTTTTATGTATATTAAGAGGAAATGATTCTTCATGATAATGAATAATCCTATATGATAAAAATTAATAACTCACTTGTGTATTAACTAATTATTGAACTATCATTGACATTAATTCTTTAAGTTTTATCACAGGGAAGTATTTTATAGCATGTCCATTAAGATTTCAATGTTTTATTGGGTCTGAATAAAATAAATAAACTTGTGGCCTTTAGAAAAATACAATGCAATCATGTAGATGTAAGATTCTAAAAGAAAATGAAGGTTTTTAAAATAAATGCATTTTTTGTCAAAAAAAAAAAAAAAAAGTACAACAAAAGGCTGGGGATGTGGCCCAGTGGTCGAGAGCCCCAGAGTTCAATCCCTGGTACAAAAAAAAAAAAAAAAAAAAAAAAAAGCCAATATCTGTAATTTACTTTCTTATTTCTATCTCAACACTTAATTTCATTGTTTTCCTAACTTTCAAGGCTACCCGAAATCATTTATTTATTTATTTATTTATTTATTACATAAGGAGAGGGACCTATTCTGAATTATTCACTGATATCTCCCATATCTAGTAAAGTACCAGACCTATTATAGTTTTTTCTACTTACAAATATGCTTTTCACTAATTAATAATGAATGAATGTATGTTGGAGAATGAGTCAATGAATTAATCAACCAAATCTAATGTAAATTAATTTATAGTACATTAGGAGGTCAGAGCTTGTTTAGCTTTCAAATATATCTCATGTAAAATATTGACTTTTAGAGTTAATAACATTTGACAAGTTGCAACTTGTCAATATTTATTTTTTGTAAATATTTTTTTAGTTGTCAATGGACCTTTTATTTTGTTTATTTATATGTGGTGCTGAGAATTGAACCCGGTGCCTCACACATGCGAGGCAAGTGCTCTGCCATTGAACCACAACCCCAGCCCCCAATAAGTTATTTTTTCTTTTACTTCTCACTTGTGCTCTATGGACTAATGCTTATTTTACTCCATTTTTTCCAGTCACATTCTTTATTATCCATTTCAATTTGCATTAACTTCCTTTATGTCACTATTACCCATAGATTTTTCTTTGTTCTTTATCTATTCAGACTATGAAAAGTAAAAATAAAATCTTGTGAGTGCATTTGTTATAAAAGTCCATATGTTGTTGTCCATATCTTTAGCTTGGGTTTTGCAAAGTATGGTTTAGTTAATGCCAGTTTTTCTAGAAACATATTTTATACCATCCTATTACAGCCAAAAGCTATGTATAGAGGGGAAAAAAAAAAAAAAAAACATACATTTGAAAACGGAGTTAGGAAGAAATATGTTGCAATATTACAATCCCTTAGTCCTATATATCATTCACATTTTCTTTTCTTATATTTACAAACTCCCCTACCATCTCTATATTATCCTCCATATTAACTTACTTCCCCTATTTCTATATATCAGAGTCCCCATCTGGCCTCTTAAGGAGAATGCTCCACAGTGTTACAAAGTTGTGTCTTAGTAGCCTGAAGAATCAATTCACTTCTCAAAGGACCCATTTTGATCTCAGGAAGTAACATGGGTTTCTGGAAAACGTGTGGTTTAAAAATGAGCAAAATAAAAACTTTGTTTTTTTATTAAACCATATTTTCTCCAATACTAGAAATGATTATAATTAAAAGCGATAACTTTTGAGCCATGAAAATAACAGCAATCCATATTTTCCTGTAAACTTTGTTTAACCTTGTATTCAAGAAAACAGCTTTTAAACAACAGTAGATCATAAGGGCTGTTATTTCCCTGTAGCTGTAGAGATTTGTGAACTTGAACATTGTCTCATCTTAACAGGCTCCTCTCCCAATGTTCATATGGAAAAATTAGTGAAAACAAGATCAAGTTTGCATATAGCTACCAATTAAAAACCATGAAAATAAAAATTTATAATCATCTCAAAAAATCATGACATTTTGGACTATGCAAATTATAAGACTTTCTGATCTTTACTTTGAAGGATGTCTGGAAATGGTTTCTGAATTAGAAGATGTAAAGTTTAATAGATAACACCCTTTCTATGATATTTGTGTCTGTGAGTCCAACACAATGTTTCAGTATTCAAATACTCAATTGCTGAGTCACTAAGTTCAAAATAGACCTTATTCTTCCCTTGTGCAGGATGATTTTTGGAGGAGAACATACACAATTTGATAAAATTGATTAGGACACATGACAATCTAGTACCCTAGCTTATTAGGATAAAAACAAAAACTTATTTAAAATTCTTTATGCAAGAAATAAAAAATCTTACAGAATATGCAAGTTTACAAAAATAAAAATGTTATACTTACAGGGTCTTTATTACATTTTGGGGAAAGTTACAATACATTATTGGATTTACAAACCTCCTGTGCTAATGTGAAGGAGCCCTAATTAGGAAGGGAGTTATGGGTGACCAATGTGACGCATACCATTTTCAGTTACATGTTTTACGGTCAGAAGAATCAGAGTAGGCAGAGCGGTTACAGGCATAACAGATAGAAAAGTAATGACTGGCCAAGTTCCAGCACTGTGTGCAGAAGAAGGAAGAAAGAAGAGAGAAGAAAGGGTCTTTATTAACTGAAAAGCTAATATCTTTCTTTATGTGAGACAGTGAGAAGAAAAATCTTTCTTTCCCTCTTGGATATGAGAAGTAAAAGTAGTAAAAGCTTAACTCTGACCCGAAACCTCCGGTTTACGGTGCTAATGCAGGAATAGTCAGAGGTTAAGTGATTGGATTGTGAGATTTGTAGCCTAATTAGTCCATCTTAGTTTGGATAGACTGTGTGGCAATTGTAGGCAGGTAAGGCATGGCTGGAGGAGGTAGATCACTAGAGGTGTGCCCTGTAAGGGAGCCTCTTCCCCCCAGCCCCTTCCCTGTGTCTCTCTCTTCTTCCTGGCTGCTAGGAGATGAGGAGAGCTCCTCCACCACAATTTTCTGTCATGATGTTCTGTCTCACCTTGGCCCAAAAGCAATGGACTGGACCAAACATGATTGCCCTTTGGAACCATGAGCCTTTAATAAACTTCCCCTCCTCTAAGTTGTTCTTATCAAGTAGTTTGGTAATAGAGACCAAGCTATCACAGATATCATAACTACAGTATCACAGTGTTCAAGCTTAATGACCAATAAGTACTAATTTTTTTGTTGTTGTTTCATCAAATTTTTTCTAAATTCTCATATTATGTTAAAACACTTTTCTAGATACTTGAGTTATATCAGAAACACACTGTATTGTAATTAGAGACAAAATATCTGGTGGGATGAGACAGATTTACATAAATTATAAGGATATTTGAAAATTTTAAATTGAGTCAAAGGAGTATATCAATAAGAATTTAAAAATTGAACAAATATCTAAAGGAAATGAATGAATAAATGAATCACATGGATATAAGGGAAAAATTTCAGGCCCTCAAATGAGAGCCTGCTTTGAACAAAAAGGTACCATTGTGATTGGAGCTGAGTGAGTAAAGGGAGAGTGATAGCAAATAAGCTTGTAAAACTGAGGAAAGCTGTCCACACAGAAATCTGTAGAGCACTGTAAACACTCAATTCTAGTGAGATGTATCAGTTGTAAAGGTATCAACAGCAAAGGGGTATTTGGGGATACTACTAAAAAATAACACTGTTTTTTGTTTTGGTTTTTAGAACAGAATTTAGATGAAAGGGTGGGTACAGTGATATCAGAAAACAAGATAATCTATATGAAATTCAGTGATAACATGAAGCAAGATGTTAATGGTGGAGACAGTGAGATAGATTCTAAACATAGCTTGAAAGCAAAAATCACAGGTTTGCTGGTGTGGGTGTGAAAGTGTAGAATGTAGATGAGAGGGGGAAAAAGGAGGAGACAAAAAGGATGCTCAGGTACTTGGATGAGTAACTGTACAGAAATTAAGACTAATTCATAGGATGCTTGAGCCTGCTCTGCCAGCAAGCAAGAGCAAGACCTTATGTTGGAAGCTTAAAATTAGCCAGAGTTGGAATATTTACAGCAAGGATTTCACTGGAGATTTTCTTCTCCCCATAAGAGGCATTGTTAAATGTTATCCAGTATATTACCAACTAAGACATTTTGCTGGGTTTAGTGTGTAGGTCACTGGAGACCTTGATGCGAAGATTTTCCTTAGAGTAATGAGGGGAAATGACTTACTGAACTAGTAAAAAAGTGGGGGAAAAGGAATTGCAGACTGTTAGCATGCATAACTTTTTAAAGGAAAATTTACATAAAAAGGCAGTTAGTCAGAAGAAAATACAAGTCAAGAAAAGTATTTTTTAAAAGGTATTCATAGCATTATTATGTGCTGGTGGGACTGACTGAGGAAAGATACATAATAAAGAGGAAAGATTATTGAAATGATAACTTTGTAAAAGGGATGAGGACATGGTGCTCAAATGGAGGAGTTGTTTTCTTCTATGGCAATAGGAGAGAACACAGAGTATATGGTTAATATTCATGCTGAGTAAACTTCGTTTGCAATTGCTTCTTTTCCCAGAAGTAAATTCATCAGCTGGAAATGAGAATGAGCAGAAGGCAGATGGAGTTTTGAAACTAAAGGATGAGGTGGGAAACAACAGATTAATGAATGGCCAGGGAAATGGAGAAGTTCCACCTGTCAGGATTAAGGGCCCACTGGATACTAATAATCATGATATTTAAATGAAGCCAGAAGAAAGGACTGTGATTTTCTCCAGCAACAGCTGACCCAGGAGTAAGTAAGAATTAGAAATGACAGTGAGTAAGTATAAAGTGTGGCTCTGTAGGGGAATTGGTAACAAAAAAAGATTAAAATTGTGAAATATGGCATCAAAGCTACTTTAAAAAAGGAAATGAGATGGAGAGAGATCAGGGAAATTCAAAAGGAGAAATATTTCAGTAGAGTCAAAAATAGTAGATTTGGAACTCTGTATGGGTAAGCTGGATAAACAAGTGTAAAATGTCATTCATGAATTTGAATTTGGTGGACAGAGACGTCTAGTTATTATAAAGACTGCATTCATTTCCATTAAAATTACAAGAAATAAGGAACTAAAATCTATGAAGATTGAAAGAAAGTTAGGAGAATTGGAAGCTACTGAATGGGATCAGTAATTAGAAGCACAATGAGATATCATTTCACCTTCACTAAAGTAACTATAAGAACAATAAGAAAACAGAGAGTGCTGATGATGATGTGAGGTAAAGGATCTGCCCTACATTTCTTGTCGTAATGTAAAATGATACAGCCATTTTATACAAGTCGTTTGGCAGTTTCTTAAAATATCAAACACCACTTAATCATATCATAATGCAATTCCATTTCCAATTTTATAACAGGAGAAATGAAATCATATGTCCATGCAAAGTCTTGAAAACAAATTTAGATAGTAGAATTATTCAAAATAGCTAATATGTTGAAGCAATCCAGATGTACATCAACTAGTGAATGGATAAAGTGTGTACATCAGTATAAGGGGATACTATGCTTCAACGAAAAGAAAACATTGATTCATGCTACATCTTTAAAGCTGAAGAATATTGTATTCATTTTAAAAAGAAAATATCACATATTTTATCATTCTACTTGTAGGAAAGGTCCAAAAAAGTGAATTTGTAGACATAAATACTGGAATAGTGACTCTCTGAATCTGGGATAGAAAAAAGAGATTTTTTTCAATCATCATGAAAACTTTAATGTGGTGACAGCAATGTGATGAAACTGGGTGATGTGATGGTTGCACAATACAGCAAGTTTACTAAATAGTTACAGTAAACCACAGAATTGTAAACTTAAATTGGATGAATTTTTTTAGTATGAAAATTACACTTTAATTAAATTTTTAAACATGATAGCTAAAGTGAGTTTTTAAAAGAGGAGTATGGTTGCTATATTTGGTAACATGGAATTTAAGAGGCTTTTGTAAAAAATTTTTTCTGGGTTGAGGTGGGCTGGTTTCAGGGGCAAAACAAAGGGAGATTTGTATGAAAGCAGCAATGTGCAAGAGACATCCTTATTTCTAGTTCTGTGCTGTGGGAGGGGGAAAAATAAGTTTCCACTTAAAAGATTCAATGTCCTGAGTTAGAAAGAGGAGTCGGACCAAGAAAGAAAAGAGATCGTTCAGACAAGGGTGAATTTTGCTAGTGATTAAGCATGTTCTAAGCATGAACTAGAAGTGTTTTGGAACTCAAAATGTATGGGGAATGAGTCAGAAAAAAAGGATGCAAGTCTTTAAGAGAGTGAGAACCAGAATGACCTGAGAGTCCTGGTTCACCTCTATAATTGACACAAACCAAGACAAAGGGTATCATGAACTATGAACACTCAAAGAGTTCACAGATTTTATTGGCCTGCTTATAGGCTAAATAAGTTAGCTGGCCACTGTTTCATGGATGCTGGCAGAAGACACTAGATTCTTTGTCAAAAACAAAGGACTTTATTACTCACAGCACAGCAAGCAGCATGCCCTTCATGTTTGTTTCGGTTTCTCTTGTTCCTGGAATCCCACTGAAGGAATGTACAATGAACTAGGTGGAAACTGTGCATGCAGTGTGTTTGCATCACAAATACAGAATGTTAGTTTTATCAGAAACCAATTCTATCAGGCCTGTCTTTTGTATTTTACTACCAGTTAACCTGAGTAAACATTTTCCTGGAGAAGACATGGTACTGGACATTATGGCAGAAAATAATGAGTCTGCCCTCTGATCTAGAAGGTAACACTATGACCTTCCAAGATTGTTTGCCACATAAACACACTGAAATATAATCTACAACTAATGCAACCAGTCCCTATACTCACAAGACATTCAAAAGTGTAAGAGATCCATGGAGAATGTCCCAACAAAAGGCAGAATAAAATTAATCTTCATGTTCTTATTCAGAGTGTGATTACACAGCAGACAGTTAACTATTGCAGACAGTTAACTATTGTCAGCATACAACAAGTGGTAAGGGATTCTTACTAAAATCACGCAAGAGTTAAAGGCCCCTCCTTCCTACATTTAAGAAATCCAGAGCAGAGGTCTTAAGGGAAACCAGAATCCTGAATTTCTCTTTGTTGCACACAAATTATAAATTTACTCACTTATAAAATTAATGTAAATACTATGAAGAATCAAATTATTATTAAAAAATATACCCTTTTCTCTCAATTCCATGGAATTTGAAACACCCTATCTCCTTCCATGATGATGGATTAAGACTTATGACTTTCTTGGATGCAAATGGGATCTTAATAGACCCAAGGAGATACAAGTGGATGGATATTGATCTGTGCTTACACAAGTGGTCTAGATAATTTTCAGATTCTACAGTCTCCATGGAAAGAACATGGTCAAGCCAGTTGAGGACAGCTTGCAGGAGACAACCCTTGGAAGCAAAAGTCAGTTTGGCTGAGATCAGAGCTGACTAGACATGCCAGGCTAGATTAGCCAACTGCCCACCAATTTATAATTTATGTAAAAATAAAGTAGGCTTTTGTTAATACATTGATTTTTATGAAACTTTTAGCAATAGAATAATGATTTATAAATTTAATATACAGAGAAAAATGTCATTGATGAATTAAAAGTACGTACTTTGCAACAATGGATAAGAAAAGGCAATGCAGTTTTAAGTGAAAAACACAGTAGGGTAAGTGAGTCTTCTCATGTGACAAGCAGACTGAAAGCAGGAATTCTAGGAAGGGTCTATTAGCCAATCTTTCTTTGTGACTCACACTTTGTTTGCCAAAATTTTTAGCATTCTCCAATGTGTTTCAGATTGGCAAAAAGCTACAACATACTATTATAATAGTAATTAGTTTTAGTAATTAAATATTTAAAATTAATAATTACATGGTAATAATAAGTGAGAGTATAATTAATAGCATGGTAAATAGATTCATGGACATAATTAAAATTTTCACTTAACATTTTCTTTTTACTCAAATCTCTTTAACAATGATCTGTAAAAGGAAAGTAGTATCTTAACAACAGGAGTCTGGGTATTTTTGCTTTTGTATTTATTTTTTAGTTAAGTAATTATTCAACCTTAAAATAAAGAATTTGATTAAGTTTTTTTTTTCTTTTTTAGATGTGTAGAATTCCTGATTTATTAACATTCATCATATAAATCCACAATCACATCATGTAAACAGTGATCCACATAGCATTCCTACAAATCAAAAATTCATAAGGAAATAAGCAAACATTCAACTCTCTGTTTTGAATTAGAAATCTCATCTTTCCAAAGAAACAGCTTTAAATGGTGGTTTCACTGAAATGGTGATATTATTATCATTTATTATATATGGGAAGAAAGTATAATCTGAAATGAAAACATATGGCATTTATTCTACATAAGCAACTATATCCTGAGTTCCAAGTTATCAAATTAAATGCTTACCTTGGAAAAGAAAGAAAGAAACACAAATTTTATGTATGACATATAATTGTTGAGATTTTATTAGAGGCTGTTTAACATTATTCTATTTTTATTTGGAGGGGTGTAGAGGATCACAACTCTTGTAACTGAGCCATGGTCAAGAACGTACTATTTTAAAAATTGGTCCCTGAGTAAAAAAAACATTATATATTTTTATTTATATTTTCCCTACATTAAATATACAGACTAAATATGCAACTCTTTTTACAAAAATTCACTGTATCCAAAAAGTGATTTTGAGAAAAAGACAAACAAAAGGTATTAAAGGAAAACATAAGCAGCTTTAATAATATTATTACTATTATTGATTAATACAAGCTAAATTAATTAATTTACATAGGTAAATTTGCTATTATTCATTTTTGTCTATTATGAACCTAAAATTTGCATTATTTTATAACAATATTAAAAATCAGTTTTAGACAATTCATTTTCTTGATTTTAATGTTTTGGTGATTGAAACCAGAACAACTAAAGAGAAGGAATCAAATATGATGGTGCTCAGCACAAAATTTCTAGTTGATAGTGGAGAAAAGTTTTTTTAAAAAAAGTGTGTGCATGTGTGTGTATACACGTTTATGTATGGGTGTATATTTATACATACTTTGGTGATGAAATGTTTTTACTGCAGTCATATATATTCAGAAATTATATCTATATAATGTCATCTCTGCCAGAAGTTCTCTTGACATTATACAAACAATGTTGGCTATTTTTGCCAACATTGTAATTGAGACTAAAGTTGCTTTTGAACTTTTTGCTAATTTAATGATAAAGACAACCCAATTCTTATTGCAGTCTCTAAATTTGTGTGTTATATTAAAACATCATTTCTTGTCCAGATGGATGTGAAAGGAACTAAGAGCCTGGAGTGAACATAAGTTTTCCAAGATGGTAAGTAAAAACAGCAACTGAAAATGTGCAGCATTCTGAGTGGACCTATTCCTGTTGGATATAAGTATCTGTTAGTCTACAGAAGTTTGCACCATGAGTAAGAAAGAAGGAAAATGCAATAAATAAATATTAAATAATGAATGCTAAAAGGGGAATGAAAATGGATACCTGAGCGGTAAAAACATATAAATGCCCTTGAAAGAAGATTTAAATCAGTTCTCTGATTGCCATTTAACCCTCTTAATTTGGGTTCACAGGAATAGTTCTATTCTTACTTATTTATTTTTTATTGATAATCTTTTGCCAAACTTCATATATTTTAAAGCATGAAGTTAATTTTTAAATTGACAGCTACATATAGCAAGACTAACACCTGCAGCTTTGATAATTTATGGATCTGGTTTTCTCTTGCTATGGTTTGTATAAGTGCCTTCCAAAAACCCATATATAAAGGTTTTGTCCCCAGTGTGATGCTGTTGGAAGATTCTGTGGAACTTTAGGAGATACAGCTTTAAGGGAGGTCCTTAAATTATCCTAGGCATGCCCCTGAAGGGGATTGTAGAACCGGAGTCTCTTCCTCTTCCTCTCTGCTTCCTCCTGTTTAATGATTGAAATAGTTTTGCTCTGAAACATGCTCTCTCCCTGGCTTTCTATACTCACCAGAGACCCAAAGTGATGGAACCACTAGATCTTGGAGTGGAACCTCCAAACTCTGAGCCAATATAAACATTTTTTTTTCATTGTAAGTTAATTGCTTCAGTTATTTTTTTGTACTAGTGGAAAGCTAATATACCTATTTAATTGCTGTTTTTGGTATTGCAACTATTAGTTACTTTATTTGAAAGTACCTTAACATTATGTATGTGCCTTAGGGTTTAACGTGACACAATACTAAAACTTATCCATTGTTAATAAAGAATTACTGCATGGGAAGTGTTTTGAAGATTTAATCAGGACCACAAAATTATTTAAAGAGAGAATTAACAAAAGCAAAATTCTTAATTCAAGAGTTATTTCTTCAATATTATGATTTCATTTAATAAGTCTTTCTATAGATATGAGCAACATAATGGGCAACCTGAAAGTCAAGAAAATCTTACAAGTTTGAAATCAGATAATATGTCACTGACTGATGACTTTGCAGGTGAAAACAACAAAGACATGATATTGAACTTTAAGTAACATTTCTCTTGTGCTCTTACTTCAGCAAGCCAGCATTATGATGTTACAGAAAAGCTGCCTTTAAAAATAGTCCCTCTATCTGATTATTATTAAATAATTCACCTATAGCATCAAAAAATTCTTCCTGTCTGAATTTCCCTATGTTACATATATCACCCTTGTGTGAATTTAGTAAAGAGCACAATTGTCAGATAAGTAAATTAAAGTTGTAGAATAATAGGAAAAGAAAAAAAGTAATAAGATAATTTGATGTATATAACTTCTGTAATATTTCACCAGCCATTTAGCATATGTAAACCTACAAAATTTGCAAAGCAAGGAACAAATGAAAAATTCTACACTTTTACCAAATTCACAGTACCAGCAATGAATTTCAGTAAGAGGGGAAAAAAAATCTAAAGTGCTCATTAAGATTTGTATCTCCTGACTTTACCCTTATTAAGTTGAAGTGGCTTCCTCCTATAATACTCCTGTACTATGTCCTATGTGCCCTCTTGTCCCTTTTCACTGGTTTTTATTGCTGTGTTTGTTAGATTGCGCTCTTGCTGAAACAAAATTCCTTGCAGTGCTGTTTTTGTTTTTTGGTTTTTGTCCAATATAACTTAAAACTCTTAATTAAATTAATTGAGGTATGTATTAGTAGTATTTAAAAAGAAAAAAAAAATATGGTATCTTGTACTGAATATTATGTGTCTCTTTGAATATATTTTTCCATGCTGGATTAATGAGGGATAGGTACAAAAAGTGTGAAAAGAATTAATAATTTACACTGATCTATAATATACATTGTTCTTCCTAGTTCTACTTTTGTCACTTTTAATACCTAAGGGAAGGTGTATTCTTTCAAATCTAGTTATACCTGGTGAGTGAAGCTGTTGCAAGGTTGGAAAAATGATCATTATCATCCTGGGGACTCATGCATACTTCACTTTTGTTTAATCTAACATTGAAATCTAACATTTATCATGGAAATACTGTGAATCTAGAAAATTCCATATAAAATATTAGCAACAGAAATTTTTATAATGAACTGTAAAGGGTACCTCAATGTCTATTTCAAAACTGATTTGATGAATACAGAAAAGGTCAAACTAAAAATAACTCAACTGAATCAGTTATAAGTGGTAGTAACATATGCCCCATTTAATAATGAACCTTAAATTGGCAGCACGGTTTAAGTAGTGCCATGAATGCTAATCCTGACAGCAAAGGGTTATGAACTACCTGTAGATCTGCACCTAACGCAAGGTCAGACTATTATGAGCTAATGCAACCCCAATGTACCAGAAGGTGAATGACTGACGTGAGTGGGCTTGTGGGAAGAAACTGCTATAGCACAGTGGCACATTCAGAATGACATGGTGTCCTGAAACAGAAACAACTGTGATCCCATCTGTTTATAAAGTTTAACTGCTGAAGTTAAAACCTCCCTTTGCAGGCAATGTATTTCCTAGGAGATATATTTTTTATATTCATAAACACTCAGATATTACAAGTGCTAAGCATTTTCAGATTCTCCTTAAATATGTGGTTAGCTATTTCTAAAAAAGGTTTCATTAAAAAAATTTTGACACGTTGAGCAACAATGAAGACTCGCATGTGGGGATTGTAGATTGGATAATCAGTTTTACCCAAGAGCTAATTCAAAAATTTTGTAAGTGATTATGTCACAAAGATTTGTTTTAAAAACTTTGTGGCTGCGATAGTGATCAAATGGAAATATAATTTATGCTTGTTAAAATTCAGAAAATCAAAGCAAGCCTTAAGCACTAAAACTCTGATAAAAGCTAATGCTGTTAATGTGAATATACTTTTAAACTAAGTGTAAATGTGCATTCTATCAAACCTACACTTTCATTATATTCTCCCACCATTTAAAACTCATGAAACAAATCAGTTTTCTGTTTCTCTCTCTTCTTTAAGAAACAGTCCATAGCCTTTAAATTGCTTTTTCCCACATAGTTACTTGGTTTAATTGTATCTTGAAAGTAATAGATCATAACAACAATAAATAAAGAAGGGGTTATGACATTGACAAAAGTTTTATTTCAGAAAGCAACAAGGAGAAATTAGATGAAATAAAATATATGCACACGTGCATACAAACACACTTGTATACACAAACTACTAGTAAACATTTGGGGGTACATATTTAAAATTATTTGATTCTTTACATATAGGAAGTCTTAATAATATTGATATAACATAAGACTATCAAGGGTCGTTAAACATTATTTCTTCTTAGCCAAGAGAGGACTTTTTGGGGTTTCAACATAAGTAAACTGGGCTTAGTTAGAATTTGGAAAATTTGAAGGAATACCACAAAATTGTCAATCTTTTACATCAGTTTTCAAATTTTTCTTCTAACGTAACAGCTATAATCATAATAAATTACAAAAATTTCTGTATCTACCAATAAACATATTTTAAATTTACCAAAAGCCAATATTTTGAGTGGTTGCTAATTGTCATTGGTTTGTAGGACAAAGTTCAAAACTAATAGCTTGTAACTAAATCAGACATGAATCAAGCTATTTCTATGCCCCTGCTATTTGTTTGGCACCAGGGATAAAATGCAAGCAAAAAATTCCATTCTTAAGTAAATGAAAATCTAGATATCAGTCAAATAATATGAATAAAAGTATAATTTAGACACTTACTTAAAACCATAACATAAATATATGCTAGTCAAATTGAGGTGGAGTAGAGGACATAAGGATAAGTCAGAAGCAGATCAATACAAAAGGGAAAAGAAACTGTAGCTTTCAATCTAGGAAGCTCCATGATGAACACCCTGACCTAACTCTCCTGCCTCCAGCCCTAAATTTCTTTTTTTTTTTTTTTTTTTTTTTTGGTACTGGGAATTGAACCCAGGGTCACTTAACCACTGAGCCACATCCACATCCAATAAATTTATTTATTTATTCTTTTTCTTTTGAGACAGAGTCTTACTAAGTTGCTTAGAGCCTCACTAAATTGCTCAGGCTGGCTTATGAACCCACAATCCTGCTGCCTCAGCCTCCCAAATCAATGGAACTATAGGCCTGTGCTACCACACCTACTTCCAGGCCTAAGTTCTTAAACAGCCCTTGAATCTTAGAATATTGAGAGTCTGAGTGATTAACACCTACATGTATTACTAATTTATATGACATATTTTCTTAAACTAAGTAAAGCCAAGAGGGAAATATTATTAGAAACTTATGATATGGGTGTATTCCAAGTGTTACTATTGACTGGATGATCTCAACCTAGAGAACTTGAAGGAGCCAGACCACTGTGACCTTCCCAGGGGTTCCATGATTAAGAAGCTTGAGCTAACCAGGCTGAAACCACCCAACACACTTCTAATGTTCACCATTTACAAAGATTCCTGGAATAAAAAGAGCCCAGGACTCAAAATGTGCATCTCAATTTCAAGTGTCCACACTCCTTCTCCCTAGAGTGTGTTCTGCTCTATTGCTGCTTTCCTGAAGTAATCTCCTTGTTTTCTTAAATAAATATTTGTTTTGTACCTTTTTTGATGCATTCTGAAATTTATTTCCATGGCATAAGTCAAGAACCTGCCATGACTGAGTTAAAATGTTCCTTTCTCCCTTCTGGCACATCTTTAGAACACTTTCCACAGATAAAAATAATAACATAAGTTATTACATAAATAAACTAAGCTTTTTCCCAAAAATTGGGTGGGGGACTGCAGAAGCACAATTCTTCACTAAAGAATATAATGCGGAAAGATGGCTTTGTTTTTTGTTTTTTAAAATTTTTTTTGCTTAAGTTTTTGAGCTTTTTGTTTATTTATTTATTTTAATTGATTTAATTTAATTTGTTATACATGCTTTTAGAGTACAATTCCTTTCATATTACATAGAAAGAGCACAGTTTTCCAAGTCATTGGTTTTACACAAAGTATCTTCATACCATTTGAGTTTTTTATACATATACTTAGTATATTCATGTCGAAATCCTTCTGCCATTGTTTCTATCCCTTTGCCCCTTTCCCTCCCCTCCTCCCCTTTTTTCTATTTAACATTCCTTCATTCCTCTCATCCCTCCTCCCTTGCCACTATAATTTAGTATCATCATAGTAAAGGATTCAATCAACCTTTGGTTTTCTGGGATTGGCTAACTTCACTTAGCATTATTTTCTCCAACTCCGTCCAGTCCATTTACCTGCAAATGCCGTGATTTTATTCTCATGGACCATATTTTTTCATTTCTTTTAATGACAATTGCTACTGACCCACCAAATCCTTCTATGACTTGCTGAGCTTGACAGAACCCACCTCTTGCTGCTTTAGCCCCTGACTGCTTACTGGATGTCCCATGGTCAGATGCTCCTACTCCAGGTACTTGTAGCATTTTAGGTGTTCTTTTAGTTTAGTTTATAGTTTTCTTTTGTTTGATGGTGCATCATTTTCTGTTGCAAATAATTAGAAATAAGTTATTGACTTTGAACAATAAACATTGGGTCAGATGAAGGCTGACAAATTATCTCTTGAAAAAAAGCATGGAAAGTTTTTACATTGAGCAATTAGCCATTTGATCCATATACCCTTCAAAGTACAAAAACACTAGTAATTTTGATTTTTCTCATTTTTCTATAAAATAATTATTTTCTATTTTTCTTTTTCTTCTTAGTCTTCTACTTAATATATGTTAGTCATCTTTATATTGCTGTGAACAAACTATCTGACAAGACCAACCTAGAGGAGGAAAATTTTAATTTAGTTAATAATTTAAGAGGTTAGTCCATGGACAGCTATGTCCATCACTCTGAGCCTGAGATGAGGTGGAGCATAATGGTGGAAGGGCAAGATAGAGGAAAACTACTCACCTTATGGTGGTTGGGAAGCAGAGAGAGCAAGGGGAAGGAGCTTCAGGCAAGATTAACCCTTCCAGGGCACACCTCCAATGATCTACCTCCTCTAGCCATACCCTACCTCTCTACAGTTACCATCCAGTTAGTCCATTTAAACTAGTCCATTTACAGTTCTCATAATCCATTTACCTCTGAATATTGCTGCATTAACACAGAAGCTTCTGGAGTACACCTCGTGCCCAAACCATAACAGTAGGGATTAGTGCTGATTAAAATGCTTATGATATCAAAAGACTCTTGTATGACATATCATAGTTTTACAACAATATTGCTAGAACTCACACATGTTCTCTCCATGGGTAGTGCCAACACTGCAAGGTCTTTTGCTTATTCTTATAAAAATCTGAAGTTCAAATGTAAGTTGTAAATGCATTAATCAAAGATAATGTAAAAGAAATAATATAAGTAAATCCTCAATTGCATTATGCATGTCTAAATTTTATCAGTATATTGAATTGTAATTTTGTCCAATGAATTGATACTTTTTTTTATCTTTTACTTTGGTTGTCAGCATTTTTTTTTTTTTTACTGACACTACAATTTAAAAAAAAAAGTGATTTTGAAAATCATATCAAACAACACTGAAATGATTTATTTCACTTATTTTAAACAATGAGAAAAGTTTCTTCTGGTTTCGTGTTATTCACCACTTAAGTGCATACTTGTAAGCTAATGAGGAGCACATTTTATTTTCAGATTATAGAATAATAAGCACAACATACATTCTTAGAGGAACAAAATAATAATGAAAGTAAATTTTGTATTTGTAGGTTTGACATCTAGTTATTGATTTTGGGAGTAAATACCAACATTAGATAGTTATTAATTATATAAAATTGAGAAAAAATTGGAAGTTGTCAATTGATTGATTCAATAAATACTGCAATACTGTTTGAATTGAGAATGTAAGTCCACAACCTATCTTTTAGAACTTTACTTGTTCTTTCAGCATCCATTCATTTTATAATGATCAATCCCAATGATTTATCTCCCAAAAACCAAAAAGTAAGACAAAACCAAAAAACTAAATAAGTAAATATTAAACAATATGAAAGCTACTGCATGAAAGCATAGGAAATGAGATACTTTTTGAACACAGATTGGGTACTCAAGTAAATAAACTACAATCTATAAGAATTAAAATATTTTCTACTTTGAATGATACATTCCATATAAATATAAATTAAGTTCTGGATGGTGAAAGTTGAGAAGGTTGTTAGTTTGTACAAATGAGATTCTACTATCAGGATATAAAAATATAAAATCATTAATTATGATATACATCATTTTTCTTCCTATCCTTAAATGTCAGTTTGGGTTCTTTAAGAGGGAGACATCAAGATGGAATTAGATATGCAAGAGACTAACTGGAAGAAATGCTTATGAAGACAAGAGTGGAGAGGAAGAAAGGAGTAAGTGAAGAGACCACAGACCATAATGCAAGTCTGAAGGGTGTGAAAGAAAGAGGGAAAAGAAAGGAAGCGAGGAGATTCATCTTGCAGTTCAACATCATAAGTGTTTCAATTAGGGCCCTGAGCAAAAAATGTCTGATAACAAATTTCTTCATTGGTCATCCTGGTTTCAGAGAAGTTTGGTCTTAGCATGAATATCATAAAAGATGCAAAGACGTAATAGCTAGATGAAGGAATCTGGCCTTCATCCTTTCTCACAATTATCTTAAAGCAGAGGGGACTAGTATACTTTTGTGACCTCTTCACTCTGGAAATTATAGTATATTAAAAATTATTTAAGGGATAAACTTTGGCCCCAGGACCTCTCTACACTTAAAATGATTAAGAAACTCAAAAAGTTTGTGCATGTGGATTAATCACTTTTCACTATTAGAAATTAAAACTGAAAATTTTATATAAGTATTAATTTTAAAAAACAGTAAATTTATTATATTAAAATAAATTTAAAAAAAATATTTTATAAAAAAATAATCACAAGAACAGCATTGTTTTGCTTTAAAATATTTATAATGTCTGGCTTGATTTTTGTATCAGTTTCCGTATATGGTCTACAGTGAATTGCTACTTTGGACTTTGTAATTGAAGAAGATCTTGGCTTACATAGATTTATAAATTAGAAAGAAGACCTTTAGCAACCACATAAAAGGTTTGGGGACCTCCATGCATATTTTAGGGAGGATTGACTAAAGTACTAGGTACATTTCACACTTTAAGTATGATAGTGTGTTTAATTTATAAAGTTAGCTTGCAGATATAGAGTATGTTTATCCTCTGGGCAAGGCCCAACTAAAAAGTCACTGCTATTATAAATTCTTAATTTTTCTATCTGAAACATTTCCCAATAAATACATCCAAATATGTGATATACTCTGGCATTAAGTGTCTTTATCCTTCAGGATTCCTACCTTTATTTTATTTTTTATTACTACCAGGTCTTCCTCATAATGGGGTCTTGGTAGCTTTCAGTAAGCATTTACTGTTGATACATCTTACATTGTATTTCCATCAATGCTAATTATCACATTAAGCATATACAATTATAAGTTATATGCTAACTCCAAAATGTTATGAGTTTTCTTTGAAAATAAAAGATAAATAGGCAGGCAGCGTTTAATAGTGTATTAAATATACTAGCATTCACTAGTATATTATGTACTATCACTTTCTTTTTTAATCATCTTCTTTGATAAGCAGTGGCTTCTGTTCTCGTGATTTTACTGTGTTGCATAATCTGATTTTTCTTTACATTAATTATATGACATTGGTTTATATACATGGCATTATGGGAATTGGTTTCTTTGTTATTTCCATTTTGCTGAATAATTTACCACATAATATTTCTCTGAATTAGCACCCCATGAAGACATTATGTCTAGGAAAATAACAAACTTTTTCCATAAAGTCTTTCATAGTTTGTTGAGATAAACAGTACATGTGGAAAGGGTGATTATGCCCTATGCCAATACTGTCCAATAGAACTGTAGTGTGAGCCACATATATAATTTTAAATATTGTAGAAGCCAATTAAGCTAAGTAAAGGAAACAGAGGGTATTAATTTCAATAGTACATTTTAATTAGTCTAATATATCCAAACTATTGTCATTTCAGAATATGATTAATAGAAAAAGTATTAATGAGCTGTTAAATTCTTTTTATTGTATTATGTCCATTTTACCTTTACATATATCTCAATTTGAACATGAAGTTTTCATTATTTTTCTACAATTGAGAAAGTAAATTCATATACTGAAGTTATTCTACAAATATTTATAAGTTCCCAGGAACTGAACTGAATGGAGGATTAATTTTAAACTTTAAATTTATATTAATTACATTAATTTTTAAGTTCAGGTCTCAAACACATCATCCACTTTTGTTTAATGGCTACTGAACAGAACTGCACAGTTCAATGCCACAACTAAAGCTGTAATTTCAGTGTTTATAGGTTATATTAGTATGTTTAGTGGCATTTGATTTAAATACTATCATTAGCATGGGATGAGCAACTCATTCTAATAGTATAATATTTAAATGTTTTAAGAAACACATTGCTATTTTTGCCAACATTGGCTACAATATCCTTGAGTGAAAATATTTCCTAGCTTATCTGGGAAAGATTTTCCCAGTAAGAAACTTCATTTTCTCTTGAAACAATGAGAGAGGAGAAGAATGGCAACTTTTTCAGGGAGATAATTAATTCTGCCAAACCCATCAATGGGGTGACAGGTAATCAATGACTCTGGGCAACATATCTTCTAAATGACTATTCAGTGAGGATTTTGAAAATTCAAGCAGTATTTGATGGTGTACTAAGAAGTGCTGATATAATAAGTGGCCCATAAGTCTTATTTTCTTATATCCTTAATATGTCTTGTTATTTTAATGTTTATTAAAGTGAGTGTGTAGTCATTTAATTTGGGTATCATAATGATAATACAATTCAAAAAACTAGAATTTAATTGATAACAGTACCTTCTTAAAACATAATTTCTTAATGTCACATTTTGTGTTTACAATGTGTAGTAAAGTGGTAGACAGAAAGATAACCACTAAAGTATAGCTATATATAGTTCTGTGCTCCAGAGATACATGGCATAATATGATGGACACCAGATATATGTGGCTTTAATACTTAGAAAATACAGCTTGTCTGAATAGAGATATACTGTAAGATAAAATACACACTGGATTCCAATGAATTAGTATGAAGAGAAAGGAATTTGTAATATTTTATTAGTAATGTTTATAGTTTGAACATTGGATTAATAATGTATTGGAAATAGGGGTTTTAGTAGCAAAACATATCACTGCAATTAATTTCAACTGATCCCTTTACCTTTAGAAAATGTGGCTACCAGAAACTATTAAATAATTTGTGGCTCACATTATATTTTGGATGGACTGTCCTGTTTGAGAGAGAGAGTTAAGGGGACTTTAAAATTTACTGAGAGCATCCTGTTTCTAGATTGTACTTATTGCATACACAGGTAAGAGCTGATTTCTTTCTGTATACAATAAAATTAAACATTTTCTGAATGTTAATGTGAAATTCCATTTTTTTTTTAATCCATCACAGACAAGCCTCCAAGTTAATATCCATGCCTTTATGTCAAACATAATGTATGTTACTTGAAACAAATGCACTAAATGAGAAGCAAGTGATTACCCTTTTGGATAATTAGTGTAATTTCCCTTCACCAACTTCTGGATACTAGAAGACATTTTGTTTTTTCAGTTGATATCACAGAAAATGATGACATGTATATGAGCCTTATCTGTGGAATTAGCTTCAAATATCAGCATTGTTAAAGAAATAAAATACATGTTCTTAGATTCTAAGCCATAAAGTTTCTAATTGTTCCCATCAGCCTACATCTTCTAGTGCTTTTTTCTACTTTTCACTTTAATAAACCATGTGGCAAGGACACAGATTTTTAACTGTGATAGTGTTTTTCAAAAGCAATACTAAAAAATGTCTACATTAATTCAAGGTATTATTAGTACTGTGACTAGTATCTCATTAGAATTTTAAAACCATGGGAACTTAGTATCCACAGAATAATGTATTCTAGAGTTAAATGATGAGAAAACCAAGACGTCATTTTGGGGTTTTTTTTGCACAAATATAATTAACCATGTGTTAAGCATTGCCCTTTGCTGACAAAATATTATCCTTGACTTTAAGGAGATTATAGTTTATTCGAGATGAAAAATTCAGTGTACTTCAATGTGCTACAGTACGCACTATTACACAGGAAGACCAGGTTGCTTTAGACCTGGGTAATAAACACTTAAAAGGGGCTGGTGCAAGCCAGGAAGGCTGGGATAGGTCTCTTACACAACCTAAGAGATCAGAAAAGGTAGGAATTAGTGGAAAAATGTATATGGATGAAGTAAATGTATTTTAAGCCAGGATTTAGGAGATTCGTGAAGAAATTATGTTGAGTGCCACTGACCCAAAAGGAGTTCTGGGGTCCCAGAGAATAGAGTAGAGTAGAGTTTGAATCTGCTTGTTAGCCTAAAAGTTCTTTATCATGTTCACTTCAGAGTTTTTATCAAGTGTCTTAGGTAGATTTTCACAGATCTAGGAATAGTGATTTATACAATGCCCCCTTGGCTTTTTCCTTAGTTTTCTTTCTTCATTCTTGTCACTAATAGTTACTAACTGAAACAGTATCTGTCTATTCTTCAGTGCTGAAAACTGAAATCTAAATATGCTTTTTCCATGAATCCTTTCACAGCTAATATTAGGAAATTAGTGTTAACACTTTAGTTCATATTCCTCTCATCTGAAATATACCTTATATATAATTACTATATAACTGTCAGAGAAGAGTTGCCCTATTCAAACATATAAAATGGTTGCTTCATATTCTATTTGGCTTAGTCCTCCTAATCATTCCATGAAATAGGTACTGATATAATCCCCATTTAGGAGAAGAGAAAATGTATGAATAAAATAACTGCTCATGTTCATACAAACAATGAAGGTGGATATAGAACTCTGAAATATGACATGTTTATTAATATTTCTCTTTTTGACAATGCATTTGTTAGATTATAACAATATATGCCAACAGAATATATATGTATTTGTGTATGTATGTGTATTTGCATGGTTCATAAGAAAAGCAAACACATACATTTCAATGATTTCTCACTATCTAGCTTTGGATTCTGGAGACATGCTAACAGATCTCAAAGAAAGCCCAGAACGATCCAAAATAAAAATTAAAATAAAATACAAATCCTATTGTACCTTGATGATAATATTAGCTATAGATAAAGTGTTTTAAATAAAAAGACACAATCTGCTTTCAGCCTGGGAAATCAGACTGCAGATGTTATATACCACACTTTCTGGAGCAGAACTAAAAGGAATAAGCTAAAAATCAAACAAACAAATATCACTAGAGCAATGGAATTTCACCTAGAGCAATGAAATCTTTTAGTAAATCCTAACAGTTCAATATCATAACCTAGCGACCTGCCCAGATGCGACCAGAACAAGAGGTAGGCACCCACCCGGAAGGAGAGACACAGCCACCAGTTCGCCTGGCCTCCAGGGCCCAGAGTAGCAGCTCCCTGCTGCTACACACAGGGCCCAACCTGAGGAAAAGTCCCATCCACTCCCAGGGGAAGTGCAACCTGCCCAGCTGAGACCTGAACAAGACGTATGCAGAACTGCTGTTGAGCCCAAGGAGAACACCGCCATATTTGAGGAAAGCAGTGGCTGACCAGGACAAAGAGACAAAGAAGAAAGGAAAAGTAGCTGCAGACATCCAGGGATCTGCCAGCGCTCTGAGAACAGAACATACCTGGGTGAGACTCTGGCAACCAGCAAGGGAGGGCATGTCTTAGGCTAGCGCAGTGGCCCAAAGAAGGTACAACTGTGGGTGTGCTTGGGGAAAGGGTGCCTTCTGGAGGGTCCCTTTCCCGGTGCCATTCAGCTGCTGACACACAATCCCCCTAGCCACTCTTCCACTGTGCCATTCTGCAACTGCCCAAAGGTGCAGCCTTGACTCTACTAACAATCACTGAATAAACGTGATCTGGATCAATTGGCTTAAACTGGAAGGAAAAAAGAAGGGCTTACTAGGGTCCATTTTGTTTGAGACTTGTTCCTGGGTTAAACTTTTTTTTTTGTTTGTGTGTTTTGTTGTTTTTTTGTTTTTTGTTTTGTTTTTGCTTTGTTTTTGTTTTGATTGACAGTGTGTTTGTCTGCTTCTGCTCCTCTTTTCTTTCTTTCTTTTCTTCCTTCTCACTTTTGTATCTTTTCTTCTTCCTTCATCTTCCCTATTTACCCCCTGTCATTGCATACTCAACAGAGGCAAAAACAAGTTATACGCAGAAATTGGGATTTCTAGAATGGGTGCAATTAATATATATAGCAAAGTGGTGTTATATATAGTTTATTCTCTATTTTCTTGACTCACTCTCTCTCTCCTCCTCTCTCTTACACTAATTTCTACTCCTTTGTCATTTTTTTTTTCTTTTCCATCTTTCTTTATTTCTTCTCTCAACTGCTGCATAAGTTAGGTTTATATATAAATCGGTCTTTCCACCTAATAATTTACTCCATTCTCTTTCCTCTCTCATCTGCTGATACTAAACCACTTCCATAGAACTCTCTTTTCATACTTTCTAAGAAAGAACAATTCAATACACTCACTTCCTTCTTCCTAAACATATCACCTCTGTGTCCAATACTTGAAAGTATAAAACCCCATCAGAAGCGTACAGAGTAAATTGGAAAAAATATCTGGGTTAACTAAATCTGTACATTGTGATCAAACTGAGATTTTATGAATAGAAAGTGTTTGATTTTAAAGTGTAAAGGAATTATAAGGGGATCTGATAGGATTGTACTACAGGAGCAACATAAGGCTTTAAGGTGAAATCAAAATAGTCAAGGTCCCACAGTGCAGGAAGAAAAGACACAGAAGAAATATGAAGAAACAAGGGAAGAAAGTGACACAAAGAAATCAATATACCTCCTCAATAGATTTCATGGCAAGAACAGTTGGTGAAATGCCAGAAATGGAATTTAGAAATTACATAATCCAAATGTTTGCGTAAGTTAAAAATGAACTCAAAAATGAGATGAGGGAGCAAATACAGGTGGTGAAAGATCATTTTGACAAAGAACTCCAAAAACAAATACAGGAAGTAAAAGATTACTTCAATAGGGAGATAGACGCTCTAAAGAGAAAGCAAACAGAAATTCCAGAAATGAAAGAACCAATAAACCAAAATAAAAGCTCAATTGAAAGTATCACCAAGAGAGTAGATCACTTGGAAGACAGAACCTCAGACAATGAAGACAAAATATATATCCTAGAGAAAAATTTAGATGACACACCAAAAATGATAAGAAACCAAGAAGAAAACATTCAAGAATTATGGGACAACATAAAAAGACCAAACTTAAGAGCCATTGGGGTAGAGGAGGGGGTAGAGTTTCAAGCCAAAGGAATGAGTAATTTCTTTAATGAAATAATTACAAAAAATTTTCCAAACTTGAGGAATGAATGGGAAAACCAAGTTCAAGAGGCTTACTGAACACCAAACATACAAAATCACAACAGATTCACACCAAGGCACATTACAATGAAAATGCCTAATATACTGAGCAAGGAAAGAATATTAAAAGCCACAAGAGAAAGGAAGCAGATTACATATAGGGGGAAACCAATCAGACTATGTTCAGATTTTTCAACCCAGACCTAAAAAGCAAGAAGATCCTGGAATAGCATATTTCAAACTCTGAAAGAAAAGATATGTAAACCAATAATCTTATATCCATAAAATTGAGCTATAGATTCAAAGATGAAATAAAAACCTTCCACAACAAGCAAAAGTTAAATGATTTTGCAACTCGAAAGCCAGCACTTCTGAACATCCTGGGCAAAATTTTTCATGAAGAAGAAGAGAACAATAACAATGAAAATCAACAAAGGGAGATATTAAACTAAGGGAAATATCAACAAGAAGATAAACCAAATCAAGCTAAAGACCATAATACAAATAAAAATGGATGGGAATAAAAATCACATCTCAATAATAACCCTGAATGTTAATGGCCTAAACTCGCCATTCAAAAGACATACATTATCAGAATGGATTAAAAGAAATGACCCAACAATTTGCTGTCTCCAAGAAACATACCTCCTACAAAAACACATCAATAGACTGAAGGTGAAAGAGGCTGGGTAAAGTCTTATCACTCACATGGCCTGCAAAAGCAAGCGGGGGTTTCAGTCTCATTTCAAATAAGGTAGACTTCTAGCCAAAGCTCTCCAAAAGGGACAAAGATGGATATTTCTTACTAATTAAGGGAACCATTCATCAACAGGATATAACAATCATTAATCTATATGCTCCAAATAATGGAGCACCAAAATTCATCAAACAAACTCTTCTCTGAAGGAGCCCCAATTTAGGAAGGGTTATTGCAGCTAGCTGGAAGCCATAAGTTCCACATGATATGTATGTGATGCACCTGTAGGCACCCGCAAAGCTGAAGGTATATAACCGGGTGAAAGTGGTCCGAGTTAGGAGAACGGAGAATTCATTCAGTCAGTCATGCAGTCGCTCGGTCGGTCAGAAGAAGAGTTCGGGTCGGAGAAAAGAATCAGAGCGGCCAGAACGTAGGCAGAGCGGTTACAGAAGAGAAACCAGATAGAAGAAGTAATGGCTGGTCAGAGTTAGGCCGAGGCTCCCGAGGAAGAAAGAAGAAAGAAGAAAGAAGCTCTAAAAAATGATGTTTCTCTAAGCTAAGCTCTATCTTTCTTTCTCTCTCTCTAAGATCTTTCTTTCTCTCTCTCTAAGCTAAGAAGACAAGAAGAAAAGCTCTCTCTAATCTTTCTCTCTAAAAATCTTTCTTTCTCTCTCTAAGCTCTCTCTAAGAAAGTAAAAGCCATAAAGTAGTAATAGCTTTACTCTGCCTCAGAGTTTTCCTCCCGCGGCGCAATGGCTGGCCATGACAGGCAGCTTACACTTCTCATGTTCAAGAGTAAAATAGACCACAACACAGTTATTCTAGGGGACTTCAACACACCTCTCTCACCAATGGATAGATCATCCAAACAAAAGCTAAATAAAGAAATTTTAGGCCTCCTTAAAACAATTAATAACTTAGACCTAATGGACATATTAGAATATTTCATCCCTCAGTAAACAAATACAATTTTTTTCTAAGCAGCACATGGCTCCTTCTCCAAAATAGACCGTATATTATGTCACAAGGCAACTCTCAGGAAATATAAAAAATTGAGATAATACCCTGCATTCTATCAGACCATAAAGGATGAAATTAAAAATCAATGACAAAACAAGGAATAAGAAAAACTACTCCAACAACTGGAAGCTAAAAAACATGCTACTGAATGAACAAGGGGTTGAAGAAGACATCAAAGAGGAGATTTAAAAATTTCTAGAGGTAAATGAGAACACAGATACATCATACAGAAATCTCTGGGACACTGTGAAGGCAGTAGTAAGAGGAAAATTCATTGCACTGAGTTCATTCCTTAAAAGGAAAAAAAAAAAAAAAAAAAGAACAACAAATATATGACTTAACATCACACATCAAAGCACTAGAAAAAGAAGAACATATCAACACCAAGAGCAGTAGAAGATAGGAAATAATTAAAATCAGAGCAGAAATTAATGAAATTGAGACTAAGGAAACAATTCAAAGAATTGACAAAACTAAAAGTTGGATATTTGAAAAAATAAACAAAATTCACAGACCCTTAGCGATGCTAACAAAAAGAAGAAGAGAAAAAACTCAAATTACTAACATTCCTGATGAAAAAGGGAATATCACAACAAACACCTGAGATATACAGAAGATAATTAGAAATTACTTTAAAAACTTGTACTCTAATAGAATAGAAAATACTGAATGCATTGACAGATTTCTAGAGTCGTATGATTTGCCTAAACTGGATCTGGAGGCTATACACAATTTAAACAGATCAATTACAAGTGAAGAAATAGAAGATGTCATGAAGAAGCTACCAAAAAGGAAAAGTCCAGGACCTGATGGGTTTACAGCCGAGTTCTATAAGACTTTCAAAGAAGAACTAATGCCAATGCTCTTCAAACTATTTCAAGAAATAGAAAAAGAGGGAGCTCTTCCAGACTCTTTCTATGAGGCCAATATTACATTAATTCCAAAGCCAGGCAAAGACAAGGGCAAAAAATAAAACTTCATGCCAATATCTTTAATGAACATAGATGCAAAATCCTCAACAAAATTCTGGCAAATCGGGTACAAGAACATATCAAAAAGATAGTGCACCATGATCAAGTGAGGTTTATTCCAGGGATGCACAGCTGTTTCAACATTTGGAAATCAATAAATACAATACATCACATTAATAGACTTAAAGATAGAAATCATATGGTTATCTCAATAGACACAGAAAAAGCATTTGATAAAATACAACACCCATTTATGTTCAAAACACTGGAACAACTAAAAATATCAGGAACATATCTCAACATTATAAAAGCTATTTATGCAAGTCCCAGAGCTAACATCATCTTAAATGGAAAAAAATTGAAAGCATTCACTTTAAAAACTGGAACATGACAGGGGATGCCCCCTTTCACCACTGCTATTCAACATAGTATTGGAAACTCTGGCCAGAGCAATTAGACAGACGAAAGAAATTAAAGGGAACCAGATAGGAAAAGAAGAGCTCAAATTAGGACTCTTTGTAGATCACATGATAATATACCTAGAAGACCCAAAAGAGTCTACCAGAAAACTTTTACAACTAGTAAATGAATTTGGCAAAGTAGCAGGATACAAAATCAATACCCATAAGTCAAAGGCACTTTTGTACATCAGTGACAAAGCCTCTGAAAGGGAAATGATGAAAACTACCCCATTTACAATAGCATCAAAAATAAATAAATAAATAAAATACCTGGGAATCAACTTAACAAAAGAGGTGAAAGAACTCTATAAGGAAAATTATAGAACACTAAAGAAAGAAATCATAGCAGAACTCAGAAGATGGAAAGACCTACCTTGCTCATGGATAGGTAGAATAAATATTGTCAAAATGTCCATACTACCAAAAGCATTATACAGATTTAATGCAATTCCAATCAAAATCCCAATGTCATTCTTCAAAGAAATAGAAAATGCACTCATGAAAAATAAGAGACCCATAATAGCCAAAGCAATCCTGAGCAAGAAAAGTGAAGCAGGTGGCATCACCATACCGGACTTTAAATTTTACTATAGAGCAATAGTAACAAAAACAGCATGGTATTGGCACCAAAACAGACTGGTGAACCAATGGTACAGAATTGAGGACACAGAGACTAATACATATAATTTCAGCTATCTTATATTAGACAAAGGCGCCAAAAATGTACAGTGGAGAAAGGATAGCCTCTTTAACAAATGGTGCTGGAAAACTGGAAATCCATACGCAACAAAATGAAATTAAACTCTTATCTCTCACCATGCACAAAACTCAATTCAAAGTTGATCAAGGACTTAGGAATTAGACCAGAGACAATATACCTAATAGAAGAAAAAGTAAGCTCCAATTTCCAACATGTCAGATTAGGCCCCAAGATCCTTAATAAGAATCCTGTAGCGCAAGAATTATTACTAAGAATTAATGAATAGGATAGATTTAAACTAAAAAGCTTCTTCTCAGCAAAAGAAACAATCAGTGAAGTGAATGGAGAGACAACTAATTGGGAACAAATATTTAATATGTGCACATCAGATAGAGCACTAATTTCTAGAACTCAACATAAAACAACTGGAGAAAAACTTAACACCAAATAAACAAATAACCCAATCAGAAAGGGAGGGGAGGGAGGGAGTAATAAATGGGCTAAGGAATTGAAAAGACACTTCTTTGTATCAGAAGAAGATACACAATTAATCAACAAACACATCAATAAAAAAATGCTCAACATCGCAAATTGCAATTAGAGAAATGCAAATCAAAACTACTCTAGGATTTCATTTCACTCCAGTCCAAATGGCAGCTATCAAGAACACAAACAACAATAAATGTTGGAGAGGATGTGGGGTAAAAGGCACACTCATACATTGCTGGTGGGACTGCAAAATGGTGCAACTGCTATGGAAATCAGTATGGAGATTTCTTGGAAAACTGGGAATGGAACCACCCTATGACCCAGCTATCCCACTCCTGGTTCTATTCCCAAAGGACTTAAAGACAGCATATTACAGTAACACAGCCACTTCAATGTTTATAGCAGCACAATTCACAATAGGTAGGTTGTGGAACCAACCTAGATGTCCCTCAGTAGATGAGTTGATAAAGAAAATGTGGTATATATACAAAATGGAATTTTACTCAGCAATAAAAGAGAATAGAATAATGGCATTTGCAGGTAAATGGATGAAGTTGGAGAATATAATGCTAAGTGAAATTAGTCAATCTCAAAAATCCAAATACCGAATGTTTTCTTTGATATAAGGAGGCTAGTTCACAGTGTTGTTGGATGGGGGTACATAGGAGGATAAGAGGAACACTAGAATGGTCAAAGGAAAATGAGGGAAAGGGAGGGAGCAAGAGGGGACGGAGGGGGTGAAAAGAAAAAAAAATATGGTGGTTGAATCAGATGGATATCATTATCCTAAATGCATGATTGAAGATCTGGATGGTACTTATATGCTTTGTATACAAACAGTTGTATGTAAAAAGATGCTATATATGTGCATTATGAATTATAATACATACTACTATTATAAATAAAAAAAGAAAAATAAATAAATAAAATCATGACCTCAATCTTGTCACCAATCTCTCACCCATGCCAATCATTCATTACTTTCAATTTACTAGTGATAAAGACCTATACTTTAAATTATTTGTCTAATTACTAGTAACTATTGGAATAATGGATTTTCAATGGTTTTAGTTGAGACAGGGATAATTATGCAAAAGAAGGTCCAGAATGCTTAATGACACCTACCTGTTTTGTGTGAATTGCTGAGGAAAGGAAAAGTCTACAAGTGCCTTTAAATGAATCAAACAGAGTGTTGATTCATTGAGTCAGGGAAGAAATCAATCAAGATAGTGACATCTTGCCACTTGAGATATACAAATCCTGAAAATGACTTCTGGTTGCCTATGGCAGTTAACTCATATTATTAGAACTTTGCTAGTTAATAAAAATTTAGTCAGATCGAAGTCACACAAAAACAAAATTAATGTTCATGACCATTCCTATTGCAGGCTTAAGAAAAATGTGTTATTAGTGACTTGGGCACAGCTGCTACTCATATAGAGTGACTGGTCCATTTCTATTTCATATCTCTAGATATCAGGTTGCAAACTGTTCAAGTTCAATGGGATTTCTGACTAGTAAATTCCAGTGGCAATAATAATAATAATAATAAATAATAATAATAAAAAGGACTCCGTAATGCCTCCTGACCTGTTAGAGTCACTTTAATTAATTTTTCAACATCTTCTTCTCATAAAGTAAAAATATAGTTGACTTATTATTCTTGCCTCTTTCTGAGTGCTTTAATTTGAAGCCTTGAACTATCATGTTATATAGAAGTCATACCAAGCCTATCAAAACACATTTCTGGAATGAACATCACATTCCGGCTGTTCATACAAGATTTGGCTGTTTGTACTGTGGACACAGAAGCAGAAACTAAACCCTTATCTAAACTCACTGTACCAGAATGTGGCTTAGAAAGGACATGGGCTTTAGTTATAATCTAATGTGATACATTAAACTTGTAGATGAGGAAAGCAATGCCTGGAGATGTTAAATCATTTTAAAGTTAGGTCATGAAGTAATTACAGATAAACTACTAGAAAATGGCATCCTGCTTTCAGGCACAAAGTTCTTTCCATTGATAATGTGTTACTGAAAGTGCACCTATATGTGGCTATAGGTCCCTGCAGGCTCAGTCTGTGCTTAAACACTCGCTGGGTCTCCAAGGTCTTGTCCTTTTCCACTGACATCAAACACCTGCATCCCAGGCCATGTGACATGTACAAAACTGACTGTAGTATAGAATATTGTTTTCTTGGCCTCCCCTGAACCAAAAATCAGGGCTTTAGATATGAATGTAAGCAGCTAGGACATTCATTGTATTCAAGGCTTATAGAAAATGCTTTTATAAGACTAGACCCACTATCTCCACTCCACCTCCAGATGTTTTGTCCAAAAGGTATTGGAACTCCCCACCCAACTCGTGTGCATAGAGATTAGCACTTGACCTAGGAAGACACTTAATATATCAGGAATTCAGTAATTCACCCACAAAGGTGTGTTCCCTATTGCTATTCCATTTTCAACCAGGAACCTCTGTTTTCTCTTTTAATGTAAGAATGGCAATCCACTCTCCTGACCACATTCTTTGTGTTCTGAGAATAGTTTTTGCTAAGTTCATATACCTCCTCTCTTGCTATCTAAGACTCAGCTTCTTATCTAACACTCACTCCTACCCAGCATAATGAAGTCTGAGAATACAATGCATAGTGACCTCTATATGTATATACATATATAATTATATTAGTGAAAGCAGCTGAAGACAACCCAGTAATGCAAAAAGTAACAGTGATTTTAATAGTCACAGCTTACATGAGCACAATAATCAACAGTTAGTTTGACATGACTTTTGCATGCTAATCTATCAAATTGATTATAAAGACCAATCAAGTGACTGAAATCAAATTGGTAAAGTAATATAGGGTATCAGTGAGACCATTAGGTTCAGATGAATTCAAAAGCAAATGCAACTTAGTGATGGTCTGAACACACAGGTTTTTATTTCATATAATATTATCAGAGATCAACTACTACCCAGGGTTCATAGGAGATTTTAAAAATTAAGAAATTAGCTCATTTTAAACTTAAATCCCAACATTCCTTCCACATTTTACACAAGGTCTATAAAACATTCTGGGACTCTAAACAGTATATTCACAAAGAGTATGCACAAAATCTTACACAATATTTCCATTTTGCCAAAAATTAGTTCATAGCCAAACTCTAAATATGTTGGTACTAAGATCGCCATAAATTTCAGTAATATTTGGAGATTTGACTAGGATATAAGCAACAGAAAATGACCTACTCCCCAAACTTTTTCATTGATAGACATGGACAGGAAAGATCACATGGATAGAATAAGGGAGATTTCAGTAGCGAGAAATAAAATCTTTTCTTTGGAGGGAAAAAAAAAAAAAAGTTAAAGACAAAAAAATCTTCTACCATTATAGTAACTATCCCTTCATTGTAGACCTCTATCTTTGAATTATACAGAATAAGACTCATTAAACTTGAGTGAATAGCTATTTCAAGTTGAAATTAGTTTTTACAATGTGTATTATTTTTCATAAATTCTCCTTTTCTAATATTGAATTTATTTCCATCATGGATATTCAAAATTCATAGAGTATATCATCTCTAAACATGAAATATTCTCCCTCATTTCACCTACGTTGTCTCCCTTGCATTTAAAATGTCCCCAAACTAAAATGCTCCAGTACTATGAACATAAATCAACCCACATAGAACAAAGTATGTGATGATGGAGACATGGGTAACAAGGCATGCAGAAATGAGCAATCACTTAATTTTAATTTAACAAGGACACTAAGACCCAATTCTGACTTTTCTTGGAGTTAAGTCTCTATAGGATTTCTGGATGGCCTCATAAACTAATTCTTTATGCAAGTGTTGATTTAGGCAATGTTTCCCACTCATCTCCAGCATGGATGCAGCAGAATTGCCTGTAATGCTTTCAAAAATAAGTTTGGGTTCCACAACACACCTACCAGCAAGGGACAGGAGCAGAGAGATGAATCAACTTTTTTAACTCTGAAAATATCGACAAAGTAAACATTAACCACAGAATAATACTTGATAAATGATAGATATCTATAGACAGCTGATAGTTCAGAATTATAAGTAAGAATAGTAATCAGTAATTTTATAGGATTAGTTCAGTGGTGCAGTATTGAGCAGAGAGAACAGCAAGATGAGCCATGACATATTTGTTGCTGTTTTTATGAGTGCTCCATCAAAAGCTCCTGTTCCTTTATTTTGTTATAGTAGTGGATATATTATGCCCTTAAAAGTTACTTTTATTTTTATCTTTCAACCACCATATTTCTCCAATTCATCCACTAATCAAATATTTTATGCTATCTGTTATGATACAGCAGGGTACTACATTTATATTTGAGTCTAAGATAGTTTTAATAAATCATAAGAATATATTATGCTGGTAATTCTATAAACTATGCAAATTTTCTCCATATCAGAAACCCAAAAACATATGGAAATAGGACAAAGTTTCAAAAAAGAAAACCTAAGTGAGAAAGCATTGCTTTTCTAGGCAGTAGGCAAATAAATTTGACTGCTGTTTGCCAAGTGAATATTTTATCACAAAATGAAAATTAAGGTTTTCTTAAAAAGTTATTCACCATCATAAATGTATGTCTCATGATTCAGTTGCTCCTTATGCTAGATATCCATATTTCTGATCACAGAGGAGAGAGGCAATACTTGGGATGTATTATTTATTTAACAAATTTTATTGGGTTCTTATACTGAACCAGGATTTATACCAGAGTCTGAGTATGCAAGGTAGTAGGACATAATTTAGTTGAATTATTTAAAAAAAAAAAAAAAAAAAAAAAACTAAATAATTATAAAACTGCTCTGGCGGCTATGATAAAGTAATAATTAAAGTGCTGCATGAACAAGAACAACAACAACAAAAAAAAATAACTATGCTTGAGAAGATCTAGAAAAACTAATCAGAGAATTAAAGTGTACTTTATAAATTAGGTTGAAATTGATTAGGTGGGAAAGAGCAAGGACTTATACAAAACAAGAATCTGCAAGGGCCATGGATATATTCAGGTCCACATTGTACTTTAAAAATGAGTTAGAAGTTTCTTTTGACTAGATCTTAAGTTATAAAGAACACCTTGCTTGTGGGCAAAATGGATTCACATGAATACAAATCCTCCTCTAGTCTGAAAAATCTAAAAATCTTATATATAAAGAAAAAGAAGTGCTTCAAATATTAGACATGAGATAGCAAAGGACACTAATGCCTTAGAAATGTAATACAAATGTGACGAGAACTGTTATTGAACTAATCTATAATGTGCTGCAAGAAGGAGAAGCCAGTTCGCCTGGCCTACAGGGCCCAGAGTAGCAGCTCCCTGCTGATGAATGCAGGACCCGACCAAAGGAAAGTTCCCTCCACTCCTGGGGGAAGTGCGACCTGCCCAGCTGAGACCTGAACAAGAGGTCTGCAGAACTGCTGTTGAGCTCAAGGAGAACACCGCCATATTTGAAGAAAGCAGTGGCTGACCAGGACAAAGAAACAAAGAAGAAAGGAAAAGTAGCTGCAGACATCCAGGGATCCACCAGCACTCTGAGAACAACACACACCTGGGTGAGACTCTGGCAACCAGCAGGGGAGAGTGTGTCTGAGGCTAGTGCAGTGGCCCCAAGAAGGTACAATTGTGGGTGTGCTTGGGGAAAGGGTGCCTTCTGGAGGGTCCCTTTCCCGGTGCCATTCAGCTGCTGACACACAATCCCCCTAGCCACTCTTCCACTGTGCCATTCTGCAACTGCCCAAAGATGTAGCCTTGACTCCACTAACAGATTCTCTGACTAGACATAAGACGGGTCAATTGGCTTAAACTGGAAGGGAAAAAAGAAGGGCTTCCTAGGGTCCATTTTTTTTGAGACTTGTTCCTGGGTTAAACTTTTTTTTTTTTGTTTGTGTGTTTCATTGTTTTTTATTTTTTTAGTTTTTTTTTTGTTTTGTTTTTGCTTTGTTTTTGTTTTGATTGACAGTGTGTTTGTCTGCTTTTGCTCCTCTTTTCTTTCTTTCTTTTCTTCCTTCTCACTTTTGTATTTGTTTTTCTTCCTTCATCTTCCCTATTTACACCCTGCCATTGCATACTCAACAAAGGCAAAAACGAGTTATACGCAAAAATTGGGAGTTCTAGAATGGGTGCAATTAATATATATAGCAAAGTGGTGTTATATATAGTTTATTCTCTATTTTCTTGACTCTCTCTCTCTCTCCTCTATCTTACACTAATTTCTACTCCTTTGTCATTTTTTTTTCTTTTCCATCTTTGTTTATTTATTCTCTCAACCGCTGCATAAGTTAGGTTGATATATAAATCAATCTTTCCACCTAATAATTTACTCCATTCTCTTTCCTCTCTCATCTGCTGATACTAAACCACTTCCATAGAACTCTCTTTTCATACTTTCTAAGAAAGAACAATTCAATACACTCACTTCCTTTTTCCTAAACATATCACCTCTGTGTCCAATACTTGAAAGTATAAAACCCCATCAGAAGCATACAGAGTAAATTGGAAACAATACCTGGGTTAACTAAATCTGTACATTGTGATCAAATTGGGATTTTCTGAATAGAAAGTGTTTGATTTTAAAGCGTAAAGGAATTATATGGGGATTTGATAGGATTGTACTACAGGAGTAACATAAGGCTTTACGGTAAATTGAAAATAGTCAAGGTCCCACAGTGCGGAAAGAAAAGACACACAAGCAATATAAAGAAACAAGGGAAGAAAGTGACACAAACAAATCAATATACCTCCTCAGTAGATTCCATAGCAAGCACAGTTGGTGAAATGCCAGAGATGGAATTTAGAAATTACATATTCCAGATGTTTGCGGAAGTTAAGAATGAACTAAAAAATGAGATGAGGGAGCAAATACAGGTGGTGAAAGATCATTTTGACAAAGAACTCCATAAACAAATACAGGAAGTAAAAGATTACTTCAATAGGGAGATAGATGCTCTAAAGAGAAACCAAACAGAAATTCCAGAAATGAAAGAACCAATAAACCAAAATGAAAGCTCAATCGAAAGTTATCACCAAGAGAGTAGATCACTTGGAAGAAAGAACCTCAGACAATGAAGACAAAATATATATCCCAAAGAAAAATCTAGATGACACAGCAAAAAGGATAAGAACAACCAAGAAGAGAACATTCAAGAATTATGGGACAACATAAAAAGACCAAACTTAAGAGCCATTGGGGTAGAGGAGGGGGCAGAGTTTCAAGCCAAAGGAATGAGGAATTTCTTTAATGAAATAATTACAGAAAATTTTCCAAACTTGAGTAATGAATGGGAAAACCAAGTTCAAGAGGCTTACTGAACACCAAACATACAAAATCACAACAGATCCACACCAAGACATATTATAATGAAAATGCCTAATATACTGAGCAAGGAAAGAATATTAAAAGCCACAAGAGAAAGGAAGCAGATTACATATAGGGGGGAAACCAATCAGACTATGTTTAGATTTTTCAACCCAGACCTTAAAAGCAAGAAGATCCTGGAATAGCATATTTCAAGCTCTGAAAGAAAATGGATGTCAACCAAGAATTTTATATCCAGCAAAACTGAGCTTTAGATTTGAAGATGAAATAAAAACCTTCCACGACAAGCAAAAGTTAAAAGACTTCGTAACTCGAAAGTCAGCACTTCTGATCATCCTAAGCAAAATTTTTCATGAAGAAGAAGAGAAAAATAACAACAAAAATCAACAAAGGGAGATATTAAACTAAGGGAAATACCAACCAGAAGAGAAACCAAATCAAGCTAAAGACGATAATACAAATAAAAGTGGATAGGAATTTAAATCACATCTCAATAATAACCCTGAATGTTAATGGCCTAAACTCACCATTCAAAAGACACAGATTATCTGAATGAATTAAAAGAAATGACCTAACAATTTGCTGTCTCCAACAAACACACCTCATAGAAAAAGATATCAATAGACTGAAAGCGAAAGACTGGGAAAGTCTTTTCACTCACATGGCCTACAGGAGCAAGCAGGTGTTTCCATTATCATTTCAAATAAGGTAGACTTCAAGCCAAAGCTGATCAAAATGGACAAAGATGGATATTTTCTTACTACTTAAGGGAACCATTCATCAACAGGATATAACAATCATAAATCTATATGTCCCAAATAAAGGAGTACCAAAATTCATCAAACTGTTCTCAAGTTCAAGAGTAAAATAGACCACAACACAGTTATTCTAGGGGACTTCAACACACCTCTCTCACCAATGGATAGATCATCCAAACAAAAGCTAAAGAAAGAAACTATAGGCCTCCTTAAAACAATTAATAATTTAGACCTAACGGACATATATAGAATATTTCATCCCTCAGTTAGTGAATACACTTTTTTCTCAGCAGCACATGACTCCTTCTCCAAAATAGACCATATATTATGTCACAAGGCAACTCTCAGCAAATATAAAAAAACTGAGATACTACCCAACATTCTATCAGACCATAAAGGTATGAAATTGGAAATCAATGACAAAACAAGGAATAAGAAAAATTACTCCAACAACCGGAAGCTAAACAACATGCTACTGAATGAACAAGGACTTAATGAAGACATCAAAGAGGAGATTAAAAAATTCCTATAGGTAAATGAGAACACAGATACATCATATAGAAATCTCTGGGACACTATGAAGGCAGTAGTAAGAGGAAAATTCATTGCACTGAGTTCATTCCTTAAAAGGAAAACAACAACAACAAAAAAAAAACTAATAAACAAATGACTTAACATCACACCTCAAAGCACTAGAAAAAGAAGAACTGATCAACACCAAGAGCAGTAGAAGATAGGAAATAATTAAAATCAGAGCAGAAATTAATGAAATTGAGACTAAGGAAACAATTCAAAGAATTGACAAAACTAAAAGTTGGGTATTTGAAAACATAAACAAAATTCACAGACCCTTAGCAATGCTAACAAAAAGAAGAAGAGAAAAAACTCAAATTACTAACATTCGTCATGAAAAAGGGAATATCACAACAAACACCTGAGATATACAGAAGATAATTAGAAATTACTTTAAAAACTTGTACTCTAATAGAATAGAAAATACTGAAAGCATTGACAAATTTCTAGAGTCGTATGATTTGCCTAACCTGGATCTGGAGGCTATACACAATTTAAACAGATCGATTACAAGCGAAGAAATAGAAGATGTCATCAAAAAGCTACCAACAAGGAAAAGTCCAGGACCTGATGGGTTTACAGCCGAGTTCTACAAGACTTTCAAAGAAGAATTAATACCAATGCTCTTCAAACTATTTCAAGAAATAGAAAAAGAAGGAGCTCTTCCAGATTCTTTCTATGAGGCCAATATTACTTTAATTCCAAAGCCAGGCAAAGAGGCATCCAAAAAAGGAAACATCAGGCCAATATCTTTAATAAACATAGATGCAAAAATCCTCAACTAAATTCTGGCAAATCATCTACAAAAACATATCATAAAGATAGTGTACCACGATCAAGTGGGGTTTATTCCAGGGATCCACAGCTGGTTCAACATTGAGAAATCAATAAACATAGTACATCACATCAATAGACTTAAAGATAAAAATCGTATGATTATCTCAATAGATGCAGAAAAAGCATTTGACAAAATACAACACCCATTTATGTTCAAAACACTGGAAAAACTAGAAATATCAGGAACATATCTCAACATTATAAAAGCTATTTATGCAAGGCCCAGAGCTAACATCATCTTAAATGGAGAAAGCATTCCCTCTAAAAACTGGAACAAGGGACGGATGCCCACTTTCACCACTGCTATTTAACATAGTACTGGAAACTCTGGCCAGAGAAATTAGACAGACGAAAGAAATTAAAGGGAACCAGATAGGAAAAGAAGAGCTCAAATTAGCACTCTTTGCAGATCACATGATAATATACCTAGAAGAGCCAAAAAAATCTACCAGAAAACTTTTACAACTAGTAAATGAATTTGGCAAAGTAGTAGGATACAAAATCAATACCCATAAGTCAAAGGCACTTTTGTACATCAGTGACAAAGCCTCTGAAAGGGAAATGATGAAAACTACCCCATTTACAATAGCATCAAAAATAAATAAATAAATAAAATACCTGGGAATCAACTTAATAAAAGAGGTGAAAGAACTCTATAAGGAAAATTATAGAACACTAAAGAAAGAAATCATAGCAGAACTCAGAAGATGGAAAGACCTACCTTGCTCATGGATAGGTAGAATAAATATTGTCAAAATGTCCATACTACCAAAAGCATTATACAGATTTAATGCAATTCCATTCAAAATCCCAATGTCATTCTTCAAAGAAATAGAAAAAGCAGTCATGAAAAGTAAGAGACACAGAATAGCCAATGCAATCCTGAGCAAGAAAAGTGAAGCAGGTGGCATCACCATACCGGACTTTAAATTTTACTATAGAGCAATAGTAACAAAAACAGCATGGTATTGGCACCAAAACAGACTGGTGGACCCATGGTACAGAATTGAGGACACAGAGACTAATACATATAATTTCAGCTATCTTATTTTAGACAAAGGCGCCAAAAATGTACAGTGGAGAAAGGAAAGCCTCTTCAACAAATGGTGCTGGGAAAACCGGAAATCCATATGCAACAAAATGAAATTAAACCCTTATCTCTCAACCATGCACAAAACTCAATTCAAAGTGGATCAAGGACCTAGGAATTACACGAGAGACAATACACCTAATAGAAGAAAAAGTAAGCTCCAATTTCCAACATGTCGGATTAGGCCCCACGTTCCTTAATAAGAATCCTGTAGTGCAAGAATTACTACCAAGAATTAATGAATGGGATAGATTTAAACTAAAAAGCTTCTTCTCTGCAAAAGAAACAATCAGTGAGGTGAATAGACAGCCAACTAATTGGGAACAAATATTTAAAACGTGCACATCAGATAGAGCACTAATTTCTAGAATATATAAAGAACTCAAAAACTGAACACCAAAAATACAAATAACCCAATCAATAAATGGGCTAAGGAATTGAAAAGACACTTCTCAGAAGAAGATACACATTTAATCAACAAATATATGAAAAAATGCTCAACATCGCTGGCAATTAGAGTAATGTAAATCAAAACTACTCTAAGATTTCATTTCACTCCAGTCAGAATGGCAGCTATCAAGAACACAAACAACAATAAATGTTGGATAGGATGTGGGGAAAATGGCACACTCATACATTGCTGGTGGGACTGCAAAATTGTACAACCACTATGGAAAGTAGTATGGAGATTTCTTGGAAAACTGGGAATGGAACCACCCTATGACCCTAGCCATGCCACTCCTGGGTTTATTCCCAAAGGATTTAAAAACAGCATATTACAGTGACACAGCCACTTCAATGTTTAGAGCAGCACAATTCACAATAGGTAGGTTGTGGAACCAACCTAGATGTCCCTCAGTAGATGAGTGGATAAAGAAAATGTGGTATATATACAAAATGGAATTTTACTCAGCAATAAAAGAGAATAAAATAATGGCATTTGCAGGTAAATGGATGAAGTTGGAGAATATAATGCTAAGTGAAATTAGTCAATCTCAAAAATGCAAATACCTGTTTTCTCTGATATAAGGAGGCTAGTTCACAGTGTTGTTGGATGGGGGTACATAGGAGGATAAGAGGAACACTAGAATGGTCAAAGGAAAGTGAGGGAAAGGGAGCGAGCAAGAGGGTACGTAGGGGGTGAAAAGGAAAAAAAATTGGTGGTTGAATGAGATGGATATCATTATCCTAAAAGCATGATTGAAGATCTGAATGGTACTTAAATACTTTGTATACAAACAGTTGTATGTAAAAAGATGCTATATATATAACTTATGAATGAAAACAGAAAAATAAATAGATAAATAAATAAATAAATAAATAAATAAATAAGTAGGAGGAGCCAAATAGTGCACTTTGGCTCCATGATTAGAGGGGATGAAGCTGAGTATGATGAGATCAAGGAGGCTAGGGCCCTTAGGGAATTGTAAAACAGAAGAGGGAATTTCCCATACAGAAAAATACTGAGAACTTTGTAAAGTCTCCTTAGAGTCTGAACACAGCAATGCCCACTACATGAATTTGAGGAAACGGTCTGAGCCTAAGGAGAAAGAACACCTGAAAAATTAGGAGTCACCATCTCTGGCACTCACAGAACTGAGAATAGTGCCAGTTCTCTGGAACCAGAGTGGAAAGTGTCATAATTCTTGGGGTTAGGGGTAGAAATAAAGAATTATAATGTTTAAGTGGTGGGGAAAATTAGTCATAATTTTCCTGTTCTTTTTCTAATTATCAAAATTTACAAGATCCAAATGAGATTTATTTTGACCTAAGTAAAATGATCACATTCTAGAACAAGGATCAAGAATTAATACACACACACACACACACACACACACACACACCCCCAAAATGTCCAGTGCATAGCAAGATAAATTCAAAATACTAGCGTCTGAAAAAAATTAAGAGGCATGCAAAGAAAAACATAAATAGAACAAAAAAAAAGCATGTATCAATTGAAAATTTCCAAGAACTGATATAGATGGATTAGTGGCAAAAACATCAATTCATTTATTGTAACAATTTTACATGTTCTAGAGACTAGAAGAAAATTTGAACATGTTAAATAGACAATGGAAGATATAAAAAATTGATACCCAAATCTTGGATCTGAAAACCGTAATATCTGAGGTTTTATATATATATATATAGGTGTATATATATATATATATATATATATATATACACATATATATATATTCAGTGATAGCTGAATAAACAGCAGAAAGAAAAGGCAATGAGCTTGAAGACATATTCAGAATAAGCACTAAGAGAAAATAAGGTATAAATGATCAGAGATTTCTGTAAGCTGTGGGACAATGTTAAGCAACACTCTTACCTCTACTAAGGGTAGAGGTAAACTGAAAATATGTTTGGAGAAAAAAAAATGACTGAACAATTCCAAATTTAATAAAACTCTAAAAGCACAAATACAGGAAGTTATATTACCCAATTTACAAGAAACAAGAAGTAAACCATGAAAAGCAAAAATAAGTAAACTATGCAAAGTTCCATAACAATCCAATTGCTTGAAGCCATCAACAGTAAATCTTAAATGCAGACAGAGAAAAAGACACATTTATTTACAAAGGAACAAAGCTGAGGATGAGAAAATACATCTCATACAGAACAATGTGAGCTAGAAGATAATGGGGCAAAGCTTTTTAGCATTTAAAAAAGATAAACACAAACAAACTAATAAAAATGTATATATTAAAGTCAGGCATAGTGGTACATGTCTATTATTCCAGTGATTTGAGAAGCTGGAGTATCTCAAGCTTGAGGTCAGCCTGGGTAACTTAGTGAGACCTGGTCTCACAATAAAAAATAAAATGGGTGGAGCACCCTGGGTTCAAAACCCAGAACAAGCCCTGGGCGCGGTGGCGCATGCCTGTAATCCCAGCATTTGGGAGGCTGAGGCAGGAGCATTGCGAATTCAAAGCCAGCCTCAGCAATGGCGAGGCACTTAGCAACTCAGTGAGACCCTGTCTCTAATAAAATACAAAAAAGGGCTGGGGATGTGTCCCAGTGGTTGAGTGACCCTGAGTTCAATCCCCAGTACCAAAAAAAAAAAAAAAAAAAAAAAAAAAAAAACAAAAAAAAAAAAAAAAAACCCAGAACAGGAAAAAAAAAAAACAAACTTTAAAAATCTTATCAGTCTAAGTTATATTTTGCATCATTGAGAGTAGAAATAGCCTTTTCAACCTCTAAAGCTAGAAGAATTCACCACTCACAAGCATGCACAGCAAGAAATATAAAAGGAGATCCTTCAAGCTGAGGAATACTTACCACAGAGAGAATTCTGGATCTATGTAAAAAATGAAGTCTCCTGGAAATTATAATACCATTTCATAATGATTTTATTCTTATTGCTAAAATCCATTTAAGAAGTAATTGACTTAAGCAAACATGATGAAAGTGTACTAGGTACTTACAATATATATTGAAATAAATGTGTAACAGAAAGAGCAGAAAGCAGATAGGAGAGTAATCAAAGTAGGTTGATATGAAGTTCTTACCTCATATATAAGATGGTATAACAACATTTGAAGATGGACTCAGATATAAAATATACCATATTCTAAAGCAACCACTAAAATTATGCAACAGAGTTATAACTCAAAAGCCAAAAACAGCATATTATGGGATAAAAAGTAATCCAATTAAAGCAGAAAAGGAACAAAAGGAAAAGGAAAAAGAACTGAGTGAGAATTATAAAAAGAATGACTCCAGGGGCTGGGGTTGTGGCTCAGCAGTAGAGAGATCACTTAGCACGTGCGAGGCCCGGGTTCGATCCTCAGCACCACATAAAAATAAATAAATAAATAAATAAATAAATAAATATGTGTGTGTATAAATAAAAAGAATGACTCCATTATATTTATTATATCACTCTAAAACAAAAATCCATTTTAAATATAAAGACACAAATGTTTGTGTTAATAAATAAAAACCTAGATAACTCAAATATCTATTAACAGATAAATATAGAAGCAAAATATGATAGATCTGTAAAATGGATTACTACTCAGCAATTAAAGGTGTTTTTTTTTTGTTGTTGGTTTTTTTTGTTTGTTTGTTTTGTTTTTGGTATTGGTGATTGAACTCTTGATACTTAACCACTGAGGCATATCCCCACGCATATTATTTTTTGAGACAGGGTCTCACTAAGTTGCTTAGGGCCTCTCTAAAGTGCTGAGGCTTGCTTTGAATTTAGATCTTCCTGACTAAGCTTCTTGAGTCACTGGGATTAAGGAGTGTGACATTGGGCCCAGCAAGTATTAAGTTTTGATATTGTAACACCATGATGAATTTCAAAACAATTGTTTGGTAAAACAACTTAGACAAAGTTGACTGTATGCTCTATGATAGCATTTATATGAAATTTTAGTAAAGGACAATTAATATGTAAGGACTGAAATTAGACTAGTGATTATCTGGAGATGGCAAGGTAAAAAATGGAGACAGAGGAAAACTTTGAGGATTGTTGATTATGTTTATAATCCTGATTTTAACAAAGTTTAAATGGATATGTGTGTGTCGAGATATATATATATATAGTAAATATACATACATATATATGTTACATATGTGTTATATATACACATGTATATATATGCAAATATATAAAATATTATCAAATAGTATATATAAAATGTACATAGTTTATTGTTTGTCATTTAATTTTTGATATGGCTATCTTCAAAACTCTATATGGCAGGAGGAGAGATGTGTAAAGATAAACCTAAATGAATAGACTGCAGAATGATTTGAATGTACCTTGAGTGCTACAGAGTGTTAATTTATTCTCTGAGACATTTTCCTTCAAGTTGGGAAGGCAAGTGAGCATAACTGTACAGGCATTCTGTTGTTTTAGTTAGATCAACACTGCCTCTCATCTAGTGAAAAGATTATTGTCCATAGAAATTCTTCTGTTCAAAGAGCAGCTTTGAAAATCACTTCATTGGTAGCAGGAAAGAACATAGCAGTGTGACCTGGAAGTGAGAGTGGTAGGGTTCCATGTTTCTCCATTCCTCTTTATTTTGCTTCTAGATCTGAAATATTTCAGTAAATAGCAAGCATACATGAATTCAGTCTCTGTGGTTCTCTAACAGTCTTTATTCTTCTTTTGCAGGGTATTGATATTTTCATTTATCTATTGGTATTTGATTATTATTATTCCTAACATCTCTGATTTTCCCTGTTCCTGACATTTTGCTTCTGATTTATCTTGGTATCCACTGAAATGTAGGTACACACTTTTACACCAAAGAAATGATTTAATAAATCAAAGGTGGATTTTTCAGCAATCTAGAAAAAGGACGATTACATTATTTAAAATTTATCCTGACATATAATTTACTACATATTTTCTTTTTTTAAGTAACAGCATATATATCTTAAAAAGGAGCAAAGAGAACTCATAACTTACTTATTCCTTATCAAATTTCTCAAATGTACTCTATTTTCAAGTAATTTTCATTTCATAGGCTAAAGAGGAGATAGAGAAGGAGAGACTAATATTTTGGACTGTAACAATATCCACAGCTCATTATATATTGACAAATTGAACTCTCAAAGTAGTCTTTTAAACTATCCTTTATTAGCCTCCCTTTAGAGATAGCTAACTTGAAATTTCAAGCAGTTATGTATAATTTTCAGAGATCACAAAGCCAGAAAAACAAGACTAGATGAGGATATGAACTCATGTATACACAACTTCTTCTTTATTTCAGATCAGTGTTTGCAAAACTTGGTTTCTGTGTCATTATTACTAACTAGGTAATTACAATGAGTTTCATACAATAAGGGTTACAATTTTAAATTAGTTTAGAAAAAGAATAGCTGAATAGTAAATTGGATGTTTGCATATTAAAGGCTCAGTTCAATTCTGAGAAAAAGAAATCTGCTTATAGTTGTTTTACTCAGCATTCCATACCCTTATTTGATAACAGTTCTTTATAAGACCTTATTTAATATAGCAAGGATTATTAGTTTTTTTCAGCATGCAGTTGGAGGAACATTGATGTAACATTTCAGCATATGCAATTTGCAACTGGCATGTATATATATGTATGTATATAATATTTGTAAACAGTTGAATATTTAATATTTCAATTGATGAAGTAAATGTTATTTTTAGTAAATCCAAAATATTAATGATTAGAACTACTCACAATTTTGACAAACATGCCCCATTCATCTCTTTTAAACTATTGAGAAAAAATGATATAACACAGACCAGATATTCAATTTTGATGAAGTAAATGTTATTTTTAGTAAATCCAAAATATTAATGATTAGAACTACTCACAATTTTGACAAACATGCCCCATTCATCTCTTCTTAAACTATGAGAAAAAAAAAAAAAATATCACAGACCATAAGATTTCAAGTAAAGAGAAGTTGGTACAAAAACCAACTATCATTAAAAAGTAAAATAGGACAGGGATGAAGGAGTCTCAAGATTTTACACTATTTCAGTGATCAAGTGATGATTCAAATTCAGATTTAAGTGCGAGGGGAAGATGTGGAGATAATCAATAAAGATAGTACATTTACCAAGTCTAAACGGGAAGAACTAGGATCTCCAAGATGGATATTTCAAACAGGATATCCTTTCAAGATGAAAAGATTCAAGGATAGATAGTAACAAAGGGGCAAGGAGAGAGGCAAAAATTAAAGATGTTATATGGTAAAAAAAAAAAAATATGTATCTAAACAAAGCAATGTGTTCTAAGAATGAAGAATGAGTTGAATGTAAAGTTAGGTAAACCCATGCATGGGGAAGCTACATTAATTCATGATCTTTGTAGAGCTATTTAGCAACATAAAACTTTACTACTGAATATACCTTTGACTTAACACTTGTACTTTTGATAAGTTTATCCTAAGTAAATAATCCAAAAGAAAAAAATATTTGCAAAGATAGCTTTACCATATATATTTACAATGATATTGCATATCTTTTTACAAGCAAAGGAGTACTAGATTCTTTTTAATACTTTGTTAATGCAAAATTTATTAACATTATTAATATTAAATAACACTAAACAACAGATATTTTAGAAAAATTAAATAATCATTCTATAAATACGGACATAATAATAGTATTATTTTTTTAACATACATTTATTTGTTTTACTTGTATACAATGCCTTTAATATTTTTATGTGGTGCTGAGGATCAAACCCAGGTCATGCATGTGCTAGGCGAGCACTCCACTGCTGAGCCACAACTCCAGCCCAATAGTATTCTTTGTAAAACTTATTTTTGCTTTTATGTAGAAATCAGTTTTTAAAGGGGCTATCACCTTGAAGTTTAATTAGATCTTTTAACATATTCATTTTTTTTTCTAATTATAATTCTAATATTAATTCTTATGTTTTTCCTGGATTTTCCTAATGATACAAGATAATTATATTAATTTATCCTTATCCTATGCAATCAGTAATCTTAATTGATTTAAAAAGCTGTCACATCAGATAGGTCAAGATTGCAGGACTTTATTTATTTAACAATTTTTATTTTTTAGGACATAGGGTATAACAAATGTATTCATTTATAAGTTATTCTAGCTAAGTAGCTTAGTCATTAGGTCAGTAGTTTTACTTCTTATATAGGATCTTCTGCTTTTATGCAAATTTCATTTTTATATTTTGAAATCTGATATTTTACTCTATTTTTTTTTTTTTTTAAAGATTTTCATGGCCAGGGTGGGAGTGTAGCTCTGTGGAAGGATGCTTGTCTAGCATACACAAATCCCTGGGTTCCCATCAGAAAAAAAAAAAAAAAAAAAAAAAAAAAAAAAACTATACTTGGTTAAAAGCACCTAATCTGTGGTTCTGTCATTATGATATATGGTTCTAGTTTGTTGGTGTAATTGGAAACTTATGTAAGTCTTATCAGTATCTCATTATAATTAGCAAGGTCATCTGGAGGTTTTATGTACATGGAAATGAAGGATACAATCTACTCTGTTAGTAGTTTTCTTTAAGCCATAAGGCTGATTCATCATTGTGGAGCACAGTTAATGAGTGTGAATATCAATGCCTTTTCCTACAAAAAACAAAAAAGGCTTTCCCTCCTCTCCATGATTCGTCTGCCCTAAGAAACATTTCAAAAAATCTGTTGAAGTGATTTCTATGTTAATAGTATCATAGATCATAACCGTTTGGTGTTTTATTTATTTTACATAAAAAAATTCCTTCTAAGGAAATGTTTAATCTCAATGATTTCATGGAAGACAATTTTAGGTAAAAGAAAAAATGTTTTAGTGGCAGAAATCAATTATTTTCTTCCCAAATCAAACTATAACGACAATCACCTGCTATAAGTCAATAATAAAAATAATGGTTATTGATAAAGAAAAATAAGCAGAAAAATATTGCATTCCAACTTTAGACTTATTTATCTTCTTCATTTTGAATAGACTCGTGTATTAATTGACAAATGTTATAATCAGTATTTTTTTATTAGTGCATTATAGTTGTAGATGCTATTGGGGCATATTTTGGTATAATCATACAAGCATGGAATATACTTTTTCCACTTCAGTCCCCAGTTCTTCCCCTTTCCCTGCTCTCCTCCCTCCCACTGTTCCCCTTGCTCTACTCTACTAGTAATCACTTTTATAAGACCTTGACATTGTATTGGTGACAAATGGCGTGCTTATCCAAATTCTTCAAAAGTCTTTTTTTCAAATAAAAATTATACTTTCCATGTACTAGTACCTATTTTCACTGGGAACTATTGAGAGACTGATTAATTTTTCAGAAAATTTAGCAAGAAAGTATTATCCCCACATTGTGGATAATGAAAGAAACTGAAGATAAGAGAGGTTAAGTAATTCGATAAAGGTCATTCAGCTAATAAAAGCCAAAGCCAATATTTGAAGGTAAGCATGTTTGAGTACAAAGCTGATGTATTCTTCCATTGCATTTATTGCATTTTTCTTTCTCTGTTTGAGAAAATTAATACAAAGAGAAATAGGAAGGAAATACCATATATATATATATATATATATATGTGTGTGTGTGTGTGTGTGTGTGTGTGCACGCGTGCATGCAAGTGTATATATTCACACATACATACCTTCTTTAAAAGCGAAATTAAAACATGTTTATATATTTATAAATATAAAATGTTGGATTTTAAAATATTAACAAATGCATTAACCAAACTTTAAAATATTTATAATTGAGTGTAGTTATTTACTTGACTATACATGGTTTTGCTGGGCAATGCAAGATACTGCACATAAACACAAGGTTAATGCTTCCTTAGTCTAAAAGAAACTGTTTTTTTTTTTTTAATATTTATTTATTTGCTTTAGTTGTACACAATGCAATGCATTTATGTTTACGTGGCGCTGAGGATCGAACCCGGGCCGTGCACGTGCTAGGCGAGTGCTCTACCGCTGAGCCACAACCCCAGCCCAAGAAACTGATTTGTTAAAGACAGATTTGAAGAATTTTTGTACACTTTATGATCATAAATCAGTCTTATATTCAGGAATCTTTTTCAGTTTTCTCACCTTCTTCTTTGGCTTAACAAGATTCTGAGAAAAGCATAAGCTTACAAAGTGTTGATTATATCAAGTAGGGTGAAATGGCTAACGCTTTGGATGACAGTACTATATTAGAATTCAAAATAATTTCAAAAATTTGGAAAAGTAGCCATAAACAAACAGTGCTTGCTGATGAGGAAATTAAAATAAGTAAATTAAACTGAAACTGAAATATGATTAGTTACTTTTGTCTTTACAACAGAAAAAAATGCTCTCAGGTTGCCACAAATGTAATGAGGTTGCTTTGTGTTATGGTTTGGATATGAGGTGTCCCCTAAAAGCTTATGGTTAAGACAATGCAAGAAGGTTTAGAGAAGAAATTTTTTTGTTAAGAAAGCCTTAACACAATCAGTGAATTAGCCCCTGATGGGAATAACTGTTTGGTAACTCAAGGCAGGTAGGATGTAGCTGGAGGAGATAAGTCACTGGGGACATGCCGATGGGGTGTACATTTTGTATTTGAAAAATGAAATTTCTCTCTGCTTCCTGATCATCATGTGACCCCCTTCCCTCCACCACATTCTTCCACCATGGTGTTCTGGCCTCCCCATGAACCCCAAGGAATGAAGTCAGCTGTCTATGGACTGAAACCTCTGAAACTGTGAGCCCCCAAATAAACTTTTCCTCCTTGAAAGTTGTTCTTATCAGGTCTTTTATTCACAGCAGCAAAAGATGCTTACTAAAAGAGTTTTACTATGTACACGGACCTTTTGACAAGGGCATTTGGAGTAAGACTCAAGATAGTGTCCTTGCAAATTACAATGGAAATTCTTCCCAGCCCCTAGTGATGATCATAATGGCAACAACAAAGGACATTAATCATCATGCAAAGTTTCATGGGAGCACAGCTCAGTAGAATATCATAACTTCTTTTTCGCTATCATAGAATTTCTAATTATTCTTCCATAATTCTAACCTTCATGGCTGATATTAAAGGAAATACATAGAATGTTCTCTTGTGTCATTATGTAAATGATAGTAATAATATTAGTGGATGCTAATAGTAGCTAACATTTGTTGAGTGTTTACTATCTTGATGTCTTTTATGTGTTATCTCATTCATGTCTCCTAATATTGTCAGCACTACTTTACTAAAGTAGACACCAAGGTTTAGAGAGATTAATAATTGGGAATATTCCACCCTCCAGTAGTGACTTTCTCTAATTGAAGTAACTGTATAACATTGGGTGACAGCTTTCCTTGCTCTATTAGATTGAGTATTTTTATCCTCCCTCACATATTGAAAAGAGAAGATGTTGCTTCTACCTTGTGGTTTCCCTCCTGCTTACTTGTTCTCCTTCATTCTGAAACTACCTCACCTTATTCACAAAATACAATTTTACCAGTCCCCTTGCTATATACATATATATTCTTTTTCTTCCTGGAATGATTTACGCTAATTGAAATAAATTAAAGATTGTAAGAAATGAATTTCTTAAAGTTTTAGGAAATTATTACAATAGATAAAAAATATTGAAAAATATTAAAAGGAAAAATTATAGAGAACAATGAAAGGATATTTTAAGACACACCTATGATGATGCCTACATGATTCAATAGGCATTGGGAACATACAAGATATCTCTGGATAAATTTAATTAGCTTCACAAATGCTTATCATGTGCCAGGAATTTGGTCAGATACTCTCAATACAAAGAAAAAAGCCCTGCCTTCACATAGTCTAGGAATATTCAACATCAATAGAAGAAATTAGAACCAGAGTAAGAAATACTATGAAAATGGCCAGCAAAAATATGAACAGATTCTGTGAGAGAGACTCCATTTTAAGCTCAGGTATTGCAGAGAATTCTTTTAGGAAGTCCTGCTTGAGTTAAAACTTTTGATGAACTACTTCGATATTCAAATATGTGATGCATCTTGTATGCTGATTTCTTAATTATTTGACTCCTTCATCACTAATGATAAAAATGGTGTTTAAAAGTCTTGATTGTAATATGCAGAAATTAGCATTAGAAATCAATATAGGGATTATCAATAATTTTTTAAAGGTTTTGAAAGTTCCATCTTTAGCCCAGCATTATCTTTCTTCATAACTCATTAGCAAAATGACTCCAGAGTTCTGTCTTAATCAAACTAAAAAACTGCATTCTAACTCTGAGGCTGCTTGTTCTTCCATTAACAGAAGAAGTTCTAAGCAAGTGCAAAGAGCTTTCTGCTCCACTCTCTGCTATGCACTACATTCCTGACCTTATCCTTGATTTCATCATTATGGAAACACCTCCTGCCTATGAATAAGCTTATGGCTTCCAAATTTACATCAGAAGCTCAGGTCTTTCAGAGCTTCAAGTCTGTAGGCCCAATTGTCTCTTCTATATATCCAGTACATGTCTCCCACAAACTGAAAAATTTCAGAACTTAATTAACTAAAAGTTCACAGTCAAGAAGAATGTCATACCACTTTATATTTGGTTTGTCCCTCTTATTCCTCCCAATATCCAATCAAAGTTATTTATTTTTGTTTCTTTTTAAAAGCTCTCAATTCTGTCTATCTCATTCCACTTTCACTGGCAACATCGTTTTCTAAATCATCAGACCTATCTACAACTGTTTGCTAATAGGTCTAGATTTTCCAATAGCAAAACAAAACAAAACCTATTTGAAAAATCAAACATGAATAAGTAAATTATTCCTGTTTACATGCCTTTAATGACTTTTCATTGATTTTAGGTTAATATACATATTTCATGGACAACAAACTTTGCATTATCTGATGCATTTCTACATCTTTGGATTTAGTGATTGTCACTGTCTGTTTTTTTTTTTTTTTTTTTTTTTTTTTTTTTGTGGTACTGGGGATTGCACTCAGGGGCACTCGACCACTGGGTCACATCCCCAGCCCTTTTTTGTATTTTATTTAGAGACAGGGTCTCACTGAGTTGCTAATTGCATCGCCATTGCTGAGGCTGGCTTTGAACTCGCGATCCTCCTGCCTCAGCCTCCCAAAGTGCTGGGATTACAGGTGTGCGCCACCACGCCCGGCTATTGTCACTGTCTTTCCTGCTGTTTTTTCTTGCTCTGACTTTGCAGATCTTTGTTGAATTTCTTGAACTTACAATTGCTGTCATTTTCATCTCTAGCTCCTTCAAACATGCTTTTACTATGAAACTTTTTCATGTCCATTGTTCTCCCTTGACCTAGAAATTCCTATTCAACCCTCATATCTCAATTTAGATGTCACTTTCCCAAGAAAATCTTCACAGATGTCTATAACTCTCATCACAACTGCATCTCGGTTCATTTAGTAAAAATATTTGTCAAGAGCCATCTCTGCTTCAGTTGCTATTTATTTTTTAATGACTATTGTAGGATAGCAACTAAAGGTGGGAATTCTAAATAAGTACTTGAAGATGGATATGTGGGTTTCCAAATAGCTAGATTGGCAGGAAGGGACATGAGAGCATTTCAGGCAGAGATGAGAGTCAAAGGAAATTATAAATACATGTGTGATTACAAATGCACAACTGACTCTGTGGTTCAATATGACAGCAGTTTGGTGCTCCTGGTATATAAAGAAGTGCATCTTGCAAACCTGCACCATGCTGGTCAAGATATAAGTTGATATAGAGGACAAGAATTGGAGATAAGGAAATAAGAAGATGTGGGTTTATTTAGTTTCTGTAAAATTTTGAGAGAGGTTTAATTAGATGAGAAATATCAAGCAAAGACCAGCAATTTAAACACAAGGAAAAAAAAGCGGTTTAATTTGTGGAAAAAGTCATACCTGTGCCTGGAAAAGGCAGAAATTAGAGGCTGGATACAGAGGCCAGAAACAATAGAAGGAAAATCTTCCTCTATGAAACCACTGGGAAACGAAAATTTTACTGTTTCTATTATTTGTTTGTAAATAAGTAATCTTAGAAAATTTCATTTTGAAAAAATTTAATGCTTTATTAAGAGAGCATTATTGTTTTCCAAAAGTAGGGAGACTGATGAAAATAGTCACAGAGGAAACACAATAAAGAACTAAAAGAAAACCACACAAAGCAACCATAGTGCCAAACTGAGCCCTGGAATAAGACTGGGTTTTTAAAATTAAATTTTAAAGCATGATAGAAGACTTAGAAAGTAAATAATTAAAGCAATTCCTGAATTTTTCTCCCATTATCACTTTTGTTATTGGTGGTATATTTTATAATACTCTAATCAATTTTAGTCAGCTTTGTAAAAGGAAGTTGTACAAATACTTTCGTAGAGGTGTTATTAGCTAAATTAAAATTCAATGTATGATCAAAAGAGAGAATAAATGTAAAAAAAACGTAGAGTTTACCTATTTTCATTCCTAAGAAAGCCCAGAAATTACTATATGATAAAGTATCTGTGGTCACATTTCTATTTCTCTATTAACTGTGAGTCAGAGTTTTCTTTCAGCACATCTTTATTTGTAATGTAAATGTTTTCTGAAAACAGAGTATGCATTTTAAAGAAGATGAAGTTTGTCTTATTCATGGTTGGAAGATTCATATGTACTATATGATTGACACAGAAAGAAATATTATGTTGAACAATTTTATGGCAGACATGCCCAAGGCAATTCAGATGAGAGAATTAATAACAATGCAGGCAAAAGGAATTCCTTGTTAAATCTTTGTTAAGTGGAAGTATAATTCATTAAGAATTATATCATTATAAAATCCATCATGCCTATGGGGACTTCTATGGCCTGGCTTAGTAAATTTTACATTAGTTTATGCTCTGAAACTATATAAAGTTAAACATACTTGTGCCCTAAAATGTTAGATATTTTATGGAGAACCAAAAAAAAAAAAAAAAAAAAAAAAATACCAAACAAACAAAAAAACTAGCACAAAGTCTATAACCATTTTGAATTACTCAGGCATTCTAATGTTTGGGGAAAAATAATAAAATTATACACAGAGTCCTTTATAAAGGCTTATTTTTATAGGAATTTTGGAAAATAAATGCAACCTTTTGATTTTAATTGTAATTTCTCATATATCTTATCCTGCAAATGTTTTTCCATAGATGACATCTTACTAAATGTAGCAAATGTGAATTTGACATTCATATGAACTCAAGTGTGAAATAACTGTAGCTTTCTTTATTTTTTTGTAACAGACTTTGACTTGTAACTCTAGCTTCTATTCTGTCTTATCACAGAAAAGATGATATAGCTTGCCACTTGTCCTTTTTGGGAAAGCTGAGTTGATTTAAGATTCTTTCTTTCTCTGTTGGCTAGCCTCTACTAGCCTGCTAAGAAATCTTTTAGTCCTCCAAACTGTCCAAGCTTTGGTGGGAATATGGGAGTGGTTCATGATCTCCTTTAGCAATTGATAAGATGTTAAGTCCCTCTGTTTCAGTTGTTATCTTATGATAAATACATTTTTAAGTTTGCAATATCTTTTGGAATCATGCCTATGTCATTTTAAGCTGAATGAGGAAAAATAACACATTGCTTCTTACTTCCAAATAAAGGGACCTTCCATGAGATGGCCCCAGGTACAAGGAATGTGGTGGTGTAGTAAGCACTCACTATGATATTGCATTGTTGTGGCAATATGGAGATTGTGTTAGCAATTGATGCCCTCTTTTTAAAAAAATTTAGTTGTACATGGACACAATAATTTTATTTTACTTATTTAACTTCTTATGTGGTAATGAGGATCAATCCTAGAGTCTCATACATGCTAGGCAAGTGCTCTACGACTGAACCCCAACCCCAACCCTATGCCCTCTTTGAATGGCAAATGCAACATGGCATGAGTCATATCATCTTTGATATTCTACCTCATACAATTCTGGACTGAAAAGCCAGCAATCATCTACATTCTCATCATAAAAACAAAAATCCGACCATTATACTGAGAATAGATGTCTTCATTGCAGAATTGTGATGATTCTACCTTATATCTTCTTTGCATTTTCTCATAGTTTGACTCCCTTCTGATATTCCATGACTACTTCTACCTAATCAGAAAAAGAAGTAAATCAAGTCTGAGGTGAGGAACTTGCATCTTTCTAACACTTGCTCCTGATTGCTTAACATTTATGTTGAATTATTTCAGGTTTTAGCTATATTCAGTCAAAATACTTATTGATATCAGTTCAAAATCCCAGTTTCTTTGACCTTTATCTGTAAATATTATTTTATATCATCTTTAGAATCACTGAATGCTCCTAATTTAATGAAAGAATAAGGTTAAAAAAGGCATTGGTAATGATGAGACAATGAAGTAATTCTGGTAGAAAATAGTTGTTAATATGTTTATATATGTCAAAAGTATATAAAATTTCATGTGCATTTTTACTCAGTTGGCATTATAAATATGAAACATACCTCAAGTTGTCTCCTTAAATACACACATGGAATATAATATTTTAATTAATAACAGATTCGGGTACATCTTTTATATACTTTCAGGTCTGAAATAGCTGATGAACTTTATATAAGAGCAACTGATAATGCCTTACATTATTCTCTCACTCTGTGCCTCTCATTCCTTCCCTTGCCTGTTAATAATAATGTGAGTTATCACTTGATACCTATGATATGGGTGGCTTTAGCACAGGATTAGAGCTAGTTCGCTCACCAATCTGATGGCAATAAAGACTCAATTACTGGTGGTTTGTGAGGTTGTAATAAGCCCTAACTTGCAGTGGTAGCATAATTATATGTCTTTTGTCTGAGGTTAATTATGATGAGTTGCAGGTGACAGGTGAAGCATTATGATAGGTAACTGTGGTGATTAGATGATATGATCTGAATGGTAGTCACAAGGACTGTTGATAATGTACATGTACGGTTCTTATAACTGCATTTAAGGGTCATAGAAAAGAATGTGATGGTTAGGGAAGCCAACTGCTAAGGCAAGACATTCTGTGAAAACTGGCATTTCTGATGGGAACATTCATCTCATGCAGAACAGGCCAGACTGCTCAAAATTGAACCCAGTATTTGCAAAGCTAAAAGAAACTTGAAAAAAAAAAAAAAAAAAAAAGAATAAATGCATAGCCTTGAAAGGACTCCAATGTCTAAGTCATGGCTATGATAGAATGCAAATTAGATCGCTGAGATCTAGGATAAAAACACTGGACTCTGAAACTGAGAATTATGTGTTCCCCAAACCTGAGTCTTTAAGACAAGGAGAAAAAAATCAGCTTCACCTTGCAGGAATAAAACAGTCTTTTTTTTCCCAAAAGCATAACATCACAAGATGGTTTTTGTTCTCTTCAGTTTTCTACCCTTAGATTTTCTACTTGGTTACCAGACCAACATCTTTGCAGTGCCCAAACTCTTAGAAGAAATAGCTCACATACTGAAGGAATTTGAGGACATGGCCTGTATGTAACTATAGGCAAACACAACTGGGAATGGAACATGAAGTTTTCAAGCAAGGAACAAAGAATTTAAGACTCAACAGAAGAAATTTTGTAAGTGTTGGGAGCATGCAAATACAACTCAGAATTAAGAGTTCTGGCATCAGGACTTAAATTTGTTCCAAAATTTTGCTGAGATGATTCTCCAAAACCTCAGAAGGATAATGGCCTACAGTGACTGAGATGAATGGTAAATTATAGGATGTATAAGAAATATTAAATATTAAAAAATAAGAACATTAGAAGTTATGTAAGACTCAAAAATACAACTGTGAAGGCTAAGACTATATTTCATTAGAAATCCAGTATGGAGTGTACTAATAGATGGAGTGGAGGAATTAAAATTTTTGAAAATTTCAATGAGAAATAGCTTTTGTTGGCTAGAGTTGCCTATAAGTAATGTGGAAAAAGGTAGGGGTTAATCTCTATCATCTCTGTAATTTAGCCATCAGTAACAATGTGAACCTAAATGGTAAAATAGGCTATAAGTCCAAATTGGTGATTGGTGTATATATTCATAATTATGTGTGACAGTGACTAACATATTTTGGTGTTGCTAAAGTTGAGATGGATATACAGCAAAATAGAGTGTAATACCTCAGCCAGTACTTAATTCTAATCTAGTTCATAGTCTCAGATTCCTTGAAAAAGTAAGCTACAAATTTAGAAAGGAAACAGGCTTAGAATTAGGCCAGGGTTAGACTTCAACTGGGTAAAAGAGAATGTCCAGAGTATTTAATAACATAAATAGGTTCTACGGAACCCAGTACACCTTCATGACTCTCTATTTAGACTTGGGGAAAGGGATGTTATGTAGGTAAAAAAGGACTCCTGACTTACTTCAATGTCAACTGAGCCCATCTATTTAATTTTTTTCAAATTTAAATAATAGTACATTTCAACCCTAGAATTTGTATTTGTATTTCTTATACTTTCTAATTTCCTATTGAGATTCCTTACTTTCTAGTCATTGTTATTATATTTGTTTCTTAATTCCTTATAAATTAATTTTTTAAGAAATATTTACAGTAGGTGACATAAATCTATTGATTACTAAGTCCAATATCTGGGCCTACCTACAATCAGTTGCTATTACCTGCTTTTTTTTCCCCCCTTTTCCTAAATATGGGTAACACATTCATTTTTTTGTTTATGACTTTGGATATTTTGCAAATTGTATTATTTCAATATCTTATGGCAATTCTAATTTCTTATTTTACAATTAGAACCTTCTAAGTTGTACTTATTTCATGTTTTGGTAATGTGATTAAATTTAAAATATAAATTTTCTCCAATGATGTTCACTGTTCAAAATTATTATTGTTTTCATTATCATCTTCTTCTTCATCATGTCTTTTTAAAAATATTTTTGAATTATATTTTACTTTAAATTTGGCTTCTAAGGGTTGTCATAGTTTTGACATGACTTAGTGGTCAGCCAATGATTTGGACAGAAGATATGCTCAAAAACACATCAGGACAGTAAACGCTTCCAACTTCTACTCATGTTTTGTGTGTAATTTTGGGAAAATATTCAAAGTTCAGCCAGTTCTCACATCCCTCAGCTTTGATTTTCCTCTGGGCTTTCTCAGACTTCCTATGTCTATGCACAATCTTCTAGCTTGTCAGAAATATAAGATCAGTTTGTCCTGATCTTGTGCAGTTATCTCATATTTACAATCTGTTCATTTATTTCATTTATGCTTCCTTCTCTATTGCTTGCCCTAATTCAGACAGAAATATCAGGTGTTCTGAGCTGAGTGGGAGTTTTCACTGTTCTTTTGCTATCAAGTTCACTGCTTATAATTACCACTGTAACTAGCAGGTTTTCACCCTCCACCCAAAATCAAGCTTGTCTCTTTGTCTGCAAAGTTGTTGAATCTCCCAGTCTACCTTAAACTTGAAATTTAAAAAATTGTTGGTCTTACCAGTCCACCTGGAAGAATTGAGGATGGGGTTCAATAACTGTAGACAAGAAGACTACAAACCCTATTTTTACATGTTTTTTTTTTTTTTTTTTTTTTTTTTTAATACTTGTTCCACAAATTTTTACATTTGGTAACAATATAATTGTCTTAAACAATTTTTTTTTCTCATTTGACTCTGGACTTTGGATAATAAAAAAATTTATCGACCTCTGGATGCTGCCATGTCAAAAAGTTAAAATCTCCTCATTAACTTCTACATTTTACAGTATGAAGAAACAAGAGATCTTAACTGTTGGATGGAAAAAAATTAATTTGTGCTCAAATTAGAACCAGGGTTCTGAGACTCTTAAAAGTGGTAAGAATAGAAAATATACAAAAATATAATTTAAGTCACTGAATACATTTTTTTTTTCATTTGCACTATAATAATTTCACTGATACTTTTGTTACCAACAGAAATCTGCTTTTTCAATGTCCTCTAAAACAATTTGCTCTCTTGAGCGCATCATGGAGTTCAGTGACAAGATTGTTGAGATAACAATATTCTGATGTTTCTAATTCACAGAAATGTCTGAAAACAAAGTCCTGTGTATTAGAAATTGAATTGGCTGTTTTTTTATTATTTATTTTACATGACAGCAAAACACATTCTGACTCATTGTATACAAATGGAGCATCACTTTTCATTTCTCTGGTTGTACACTATGTATAGTCACACCATCCATGCAATCATACATGTACATAGGATAATAATGTTCGTCTCATTCCACCATCTTTCACACCCCATACCCACTCCTCTCCACTCACTCCTCTCTGCCCTGTCCAAAGCTCCTCCATTCTTCCCTTGACTCCAACACTATTATGGATCAGAATCCATCCACTCATCAAGAAAACATTTGGCCTTTGGTTTTTTGGGATTGGTTTATTTCACTTAACATGATATTCTGCAACTTCATTCATTTACCTGAAAATGCCATAATTTCATTCTTCATTGGCTTTTATTAGCAATTCATAAACTGGGCATTATCCAATGTGCAAAAAATAAGGAACTTCACTGTCAAAAAGTTAAATCTCCTCATTAACTTCTACATTTTACAGTATGAAGAAACAAGAGATCTTAACTGTTGGATGGAAAAAAAATTAATTTGTGCTCAAAAAAACATTTTTTTTTTTTTTTGTAAAATAGCTTGAACAGAGACAAAAACAAAAACAGTACAGTGTAAAAAAGCACATTGGTTAGCATCAAGTTACTTTTGATTTTCTATATAAGTTAAAGCAGATGGGACTTTCTTACCATGCCAGTTCACATTGACTGGGCCCCTTTTCATTGTTTGCTAGGAATCCCTCATTTTTGAAAAACTAGTTTGTTTTCTATGTTTGTTTTAATTATGGGGCATTTACCATCAGTGACTCTTTTCTGTTTTGGTCAGCTCTATTAAGACCTAATGTATAAGCTCATTCCCCCCAAAATACCCTCCCATAAGTTTTTATTTAAAATGGTGTGTGGTATCAGCTCTCTTCTGGTATGTGATTATAGTCTTAGTGGGAGGAGGGCTGAACTGAAATGCAAAAAGGCAAATTTATATTTAAAATTTTTAAAAAGGTAGAAAGAACATAGTGCAAGAAAATGCAAACAGTAATGAGTTGATTAGATGCATTTTTATGGAAGCTTGCTTCTAGGAGTGATTGTTATTTACTTGAAGTAGAGTGTGCACCCGCCATTGTAACTGAACTTGAAGCTAGACTTTAGTTGAATATTTGCAATACCAACCATAAGGTGAATTAGGCTGCTGGCACACTGGAATAAATATGAAATTTCCAGGAAATGTAGTTAATACACATATACAACTGGAATTTGCTCTTAACCATCTTACACATAAAAAATACAGAAATACAGAAGACATAAGTTTCTATTTAATTGTGTTCCTAGTGGCTATCTGAAGGTTAACCCACTTAAGTAAAAATCGCCCAATTTAAAGTATTATGACATGTTTTACATTTAAATAAATCATTTCCTATGGTTACAGGTTTTAGGACAAAGTACAATCATCAAGCATGCTTTGTCTAAACAGGGCCTGATGTCATTCATATTTTATAAGGCAAATCAAGGCAATATCTACTAATAAAAATTTGAAAGTAATTTTTATAATATTCATGTGAGAAATTTCCACAATTTTTATCAAGTATTAGGATTACCTAAATAGCAAGCAAGTGTTGTCATTTATCCTGTTTTCCAGGAGGGCAGCAGAGGACTTGATAAAGATTTGTTCTCATTTTTGTCATTCTGAGTACATTCCCACTTTTATGACCTCTGTATATATACATATATATTGTCATTGATTCACTTCCTATGAGTTGGACTCCAATGGGAGGTACAGTTATCCCTTTCATTGTGTCAATCACCTATCAATTTGATATCTTTTCCTAAGTGTTAAATGCATAAGGGAATTATATAAAGGTAAAAAACAATACTATCCTCAAATGCAATTGAAATTGTGTCCTTCCTATTCACTTGTTTAAAATAATCTGTCTGAAAGGATTGTTTTCCACTGTTACTACAAAATGATTCAATTTGAAAGATTACTTTAATTTCTACAATATTCCTTTTCTCTCAAAGGTAACATAGAGAGCGATTTCCTTTTTACAAATGAGTGGGGCACCCATTCAGTAAAGGTAACATTGAGTTCTCTTGCATGCTACTGGCAGCCATGGGGGCAAAAGGCATAAGTGCAGACTTGCCTCTATCTTCACATTCCCCACTCCTTTCCTTTTTCTTTTTAAAAGACACTAAATAAATAAATAAGTAGATAATCATTCAAGTCACTTATGACAAGGATTCTAGAAACACTGGAAAAAACGCATACATTCAATTGATGTTTTTTTCTGTTTATGTCAGTTTTTGTGCCAGTGTTTTGATAGTCTTTTCACTCTGTTGACTAAGATGATTTTACAGAGTAAGAAAAAAGAAATTTATTCCCTCAAACGGCAGGCTCTTTCTCTATTGAAAAAAATGTTTGAAACTTGCAAATAAAAAATAAAATATACAAACTACTTATATGTAAATCACTTGACTTCTGTGATTGTCCCAAGGTACCCACTAGAAACATGCAGTGTCCACAAGATAAAAATATCTGTGCTAAGTACAGTGGTTAAAATATTTTTTTGGTGGGCACAGACTACATATACTTTGCATACTGTAAGTACCTATCATCATAGCTTGCCTGTATCACTGCTATGAGAGTGAATAAATAAAAGTTTAGTTTCTTTTATGTCTAATAGCCAACTATGATGAATGATATTTTCCCTCACAAATGGTTTCTGTGGACTGTGAGTTCAGAGTGTGATGCTACAATTCTATGCTTAAGGACAGAGGTGTGGCGTAGGAACCTGGGGCTATTCCTTCCACAATGATTCTTCCCAGTGCCAGGAAGAATTTTCTAATTCCTGTGAAGGATATGAAAAATAACATCCCTCAAGAAAAGGGAAATGACAGGCCCTAGGAAGGAGGGAGAAACAAAGGTCCCTGGAGAGAGAAGGAAAACATTAGGTCCTGGGCCCTAGCTAGACTTTCAGTCTTTCCCGGTGACAATGAGTCCTGTGAGGAAGGAGGTAAATAAATGGACTCTGGGCTCTGGACTTTTGTCCCAATAACAATGAGTTACAAGCTTTTACAATTGTTTCCCTGAGTTAGAATGAGTTTTGAGTTTTCACAGCTGTTAGATTTTTAACCTGCACAACTAGTTTCCTGACTGTCCAGCCAGCACGTCCCAAGTCTCAAATGATTAAGTCACACTAAACATTCTGCTATGATTAACTCTCATTTAGACCTATAAAACACAGACACCTCTTGTAACCAGTGGCCATGTGCCATTCCACCACTGCTTAACAAAGACAAGTTACTGATCTTATGCCTGCTCCCATTTTGGTTATTTTTCCTCACATCCTGACCACAGGCCACTGACTATAGATGAGGCCTTTGGGCCTATCCTGGCCCCTGGTAGAGGCTTACAGGAACAGACTACCCTTTTGAGGTAATCTTCAAGTTCATGTTGAAATTTTCCTGTTGAAAACTTGGGACACATCAGGGCTTGGATCACCCTCTAGTACTGAAATGGCAATAATACATGGACAGGGACTTGTAGCAAATGTTGACTATGACATCATTTATCTGTGAAATAGCAAAAGTGACTACAGGCTTGGATATAATAAACAGCCAGCTTGGATTTCTGGCACAGACAAAACCAAGTTATAAAGACTGAAAGAAATACTTAATCCTTAAATACCCAGAAACATACCGCAAACCAACAAGCATCAAGAGTTTCCAGGGAACTACAATATCACCTAACTGTTAAAAGAAGATGACAGAAATCAATTAGATAATAACCAGTACAGAAGAACTCTTGGATAGAGAATTTTTAAAAAGCTCTTTTAAGGAAAGTCAATGAGTTTCAAGAAATTACAGACATTAAGAAATAACAGATTCAGTACTATAACAAAAAACAGAGATGAAAGTAATTTTTTAAAACTAAGCAGAAAGCATTGAGTTAGAAGATTGTTATAATTAATATTATTAGTATTATATCAATAATATCAATAATTAAAAACAAATATAGATGTTATGAGAGTTGATACATTATTCAGTTTAGGTGAAAGATAAAAAAGTGTTATTTCCTATGTCTTCCCAACAATTTATTTCTTAAAAGCATTTATTTTTCATTGAACACAATACCATGTTTAACATAAAAATCATATATATCAAGCGCTAACACAACTTTGAGAATATGATTAATAGTTGAGCAGTTTTAGTTTCTCTTATTACAAACTATTCTCAATACCGTGTTACTACAACTATGCTAAGGCTATATTTCTCAATTCAATAAGTTTTCTTTCATATGTATTTTTCCCCAAATTAAATATCATAGTGTTTTGAAGACAATGTTTCCTCTTCTCAAAATGACCCAAAGACAAATACTGTGAAGTAACCATTCAGTAAACAAGTGCTTGTTGAACATCTTCTAAATATTGGATAAGCAACACAGAGTATAACAAAGTGGCTGACCTGAAGGAGTTTACACATTTGATAAATAACTAATAATGACTGTACTAATAACATGCTAATAAGATAAAATTTAATGTGAGAAAAGATTAATTAATTCAAAACAATAACAATTACAGATTTCCTGATAGGAAAATCCATTTGGTGTGTTCAACACAGAAATGCCAGTGTGGCCAGAACAGTGAACAGGAGGTAGGGGAGACAGTAGAGGAAGATGTTTGCAAATAGTTCAGGAAAACTCCAGTAGGATTTACAGGAAGTCATGAAGACTGTAGTTTTTATTTTAAATAGAAAGATGATATCCTGGAAAGATTTAAAGTAGACTGTGATATGATAGGATTTAATATGCAGAAAATGTCCATGAATTAACTCTGTGTAAGAATGGACGTGAAGAAAGCAACTAGCAGACTATGACAGAAGTTTGGAAGAATGATGGTGGTATCTTGAACCAAGTAGAATCAAATATAAGATATATATTTGGAAGTAAATTTTACAGAATAAAGTGATGAATTATGTGTGGGGTAGGAGGGGTAGAACAGAATAAAAAATGCTGTGATGGGCTTAGTGTGGTGGTGCACTCCTATATTCCTAGCAGCTCCGGAGGCTGAGGCAGGAGGATTGCAAGTTCAAAGCCAGCCTCAGCAATTTAGCAAGGTGCCCAGTAACTTAGTGAGACTATGTCTCAGAAAAAAATGAACAACAACAACAAAAAAGTTCCGATAGGCAAAAGATGATGCCACTTAACTAAAAGAAAGGTCAGGAAATAGAAGATTGGATATTGTAGAGGGAAACAAAGAGTTTTTATTTCTTTATGTTTCTTGCTAAGTCTCAAATGCTTAGCAAATCATCCAAGTGGAAATGTTAACGTTATGGTGAATAATAGCTATTACTGATATTACTACTCCTAAACCAATTGCATTTTTTTCAGAACATATTATCAGCAAAGACTTGACCTGAAAGTCCCATGAGACTCTGTGAACATTTTACTTAGTGCTAAACCTGGAGAACAAAGAGCCTCAAGACATTTTGTATTTGTACTCTGTTCGTAATATATTTGTACTCATCTCTAAGTGTATTGAATGACCATCAGAGCATCCCCAAAGACACAGAACACAACATCAGTGGTGAAATCAGATAATGATGTTGTGAACCAGGCTCTATCCAAACTAAGACTGTAAGAATTGTATAACTCTCTTTGGTCCTAGGGAAATGCTGACAAATTATCGGAGTACTATGAAGCATATTTAGCAATTTGCTTTTGTTATGACAATCCTTGGTGAATCTTCAATCCCAATGTTTTTTTTAAAAAATCAAAGGATGTAAAAAAATTTGGTAAAACTATTATAGATATATATTTTGAATAAAGAAATAAGAAGCTTCAATTCCACATTTGTACAATGTTAATTTTAAAAGTATTTTAAAAATGAAATAGCAGCAAGAAATATCCATAATCCTCTCCCAATCTTCTCCTTTAAATTTACAAAAATTAATCAAGGAAATTAATCATATAACTGTAGAGTTTTCATCATTTTCTGGAAATTTATCATGTAGTTAAAATGATTTCAACATATTTAATTCAGGTAATAGCTTTTGTGGAAAAAAAATAAATGGTATGTTTTCTTAATTAATAAAATTGAGCTAAATGATATATTGAAATTTTGTACCAGGGACTTAACATAGGGCATTTTACCACTGAGATACATCCCCAGCCCTTTTTATTTTTTTAGACAGGATCTCACTGAATTTCTAGGCTGGACTTGAACTTGAGGTCTTCCTGACTCAGCCTCCAGATTCACTAGGATTACAGGCGTGTACCACCACGTTTGGCAATTTATTGACCTCTTAACCTGTAAATAATTCCCAAGCAGACCCCTCTAAGGTAATAAAGCATTGTTGATGCCTATTTGTTAGTTTTTAAGTAATGTTTCTCCTAAATTTAAAATTGTCACATTATTTATGGCTTTTCCAGGTGAGCCCCAGCCTTCAAGGGGGTAATGACATCCTATGAGATTTTCTGTTCTTCAGGACAAGTGGATTAAAGGCATTCATTACCAACAGTTATAGAAAATCATAATATATACCAGGTCTTAAGATAAAAATCAGGTTATACTACATAAATTTCAGGGAGAAAAGGTTTTCCTGTTTAAGTTCTTGTGAATCATTCTGTATTTCCTAGATGTTTTAATAAAGATGGGGCGTAAGCACCTGTGTGAGCTACTGAGATAAACATCTTTTTAAGACTTGATATGACAATCTTTCTTACAGCAGAGCCATAGTGGTGCGTTTACCATCTTTACGCCATTGTGATTCTATATATCCTTTATTTCATCACCCCCTTGGTGCCACAGTTTATTTTTCAAGTTAAATAAAAACACTAGCAAACAAACAAAAAATGCTGTAATCTTCTGACCCTTATGTTGACAGTTCCATATATTTTGAATTAAATAAAGATATAGAATCAGCATTATGAAACAAGCATGCAGTTCAGAGAGATGTTTCAAAAATTTATTGCTTGACTATGTCGTACAACTGCCACAGTGTTTGATGGACAAGAACATATATCTGGAAAATGAAACAATGATAGTGGCTCACTGTAATTCAAAAATAATAACTACTATGAGATACAATTGTTTGGCAAATGCAATATTATTGGTTTCCTAGGGATTTATTAATTTGATATATTTTAATCCCTGCCTGTTGTAAAAGAATAATTTTGTCACTCAGATGATGGGGGTCTCGCTCATTCTGTATAACATTCTGATCACTTTTTTCATTCATATCTAAAATTCATCTGGCAGTTGGAAAAAGGCCTCTGCCACACAGCAGTCAGTCACCTACAATGAATGTAAGAGCCACGTCCAGACTTCAAATGTCACCACATTGCCATCTCACTGTGAATGACTGAAATTTACTTCCCGTTGTTAGTGGTGCTGAAAATTGCCACAGGTTTCCACAGTTTATAATGTATTGTCTAAACTGAAAACATTTCCCAGATTGAATTGACCTTTTAGAAAGCAGCACTTTCATCCTTAAAATGCAGGACTGTTGCAATATTTTATTTAAAAGGGTTATTTAGTTATAAAACTTAGAGAAAGGATAAGGAATTAGAACTGAGCATATCTCTCCATATAATGCTTTGCTGTCAAACAATACAGAACAAAGACTACTTATTAGCCACTCAAACACTATAAGAAAGAATGCATTGGAATAAACAGAGCTTACCTGTATCGATCATTTTTATTCTGTACTTTTAATTAGGGTATCATTTTGTTATCAAAGAGGGATTGGAACATTGTTGAGTTTAGTGAATCACCATAAACATAGTCTTACAAAAGTTATCCACAGAGCAGAGGATCCTTTATAAGCTTTGTGTATGTAACTCTCTTTTGCTTGTGTACCTCTGTCTGTCTGTCTGTCTCTCTCTCTCTTTCTCTCCTGTATGTAGTGGGATGGGTTAAAAGCCTAAATAAAAGCACTAAGGAAGAAATATTAAGAGTGCTTCAAAAACAATTATTTCACCACATACAAGAACAAATAAAAGAAAAAAGGTTTGTTGTATCACCAGTAAGGTTCATGAGACTAGAAGGAAGAGCATACCACAAAACATTTTGGAGCCTAGAGCCAACTTGGAAAAAGTACAGCCAAACTTAAAAGCTTCTCATCTTTTCTCCTGTTTTTTTTTTTTCTTTTCATATTTTGAATTTTTTTTTTATTTATTTTACTCTTTGTTGCCAGCTATGGTAAAATAATAAATAGGAAGTCTTGTACATCAAATATTTTGAAAAAATTTCAAAGACATTTTAAAAAATATTATAAATCAGTGAATATTAAAATTAAGCTAAATTATTTTAAAAATGACATTTAATTTATTTTATTCAGCCTTTCCATTGTTGTGACCAAAAGACCTGACAAGAACAATTTTAGAAGAGGGACATTTTTTCTGGGGCTCATGGTTTCAGAGGTCTCAGTCCATAGAAAGCTGGCTCCATTTCTCGGGACTCCAGGTATGGCAGGACATCATGATGGAAATGTGGTGTAGGAAAGCAGTTAGAAACAAAGCACCAAGATGCAGAGAATGAGATCCTCAAAACAAGCACAAAACGTATACCCCAAAGGCACACATCAAGGAACCCACCTCCGCCAGCCACACCCTACCTGCCTACACATGCCATTTATTTAATCTCTATAGGTGGATTAATACACTGAGGAAGTTAAGGCTGTCATAAATCTGATCATCCACTTTTTCAATCTCTTGCATTGTCTCACATATGAGCTTTTGGGGATACCTCAAATCTGAACTATAACAATACTAGACAACATCTTAGTGCTTGAGGGTCATTATGATAAACATAATTATCGTGAAATCATCCTTGCTCTAGAATTTCACTGCATTTCCTTAAGCTTCCCATTCCATTATTAAAAAAAAGATAGATAGAAAGAAAGAAAGAAAGAAAGAAAGAAAGAAAGAACGAAAGAAAAAAGAAAGAAAAGAAAAGAAAAGAAAGGAAAAGAAACAATCTCTGTATCTCCACCTTTGGATTGTATTTGGTTTGCTCCCATGACCTGAAGTGTCATAAATGTGTTTGTGCCACCATTTGACCTCTAATTTTCACCTGTTCAGAGGTGGAGGTGTACCTCCCTGTTTAGTTTTATCTAGAAAGAGCAGAGAAACATGGGACTTGGAGCTTAATAATGGTGAAAATGACAACAACTATAGTTTTGAATTTCACTAAATATTTCATAAAATAATATGTTAAAGAAAATTGATAGTTTAGATAATTAATGATTAAATAACTAATATGAATGCTAGAACTACAATTTATAATTCTATTTTTTAAACTTTTATCTTGCTGTATGAAGACTTGTGTTCTCATTCTTTTGCAGGTTACCTATTATATATATTTTTTTATGTTGTATCTTGAGATATATATTTTTTTTCTTTCTAATGTGACATAGCTTACTAGGATATCTCTGCTTGAAGACTTGTTTCAATAATCCTGTTTGCAGTAATTTTTTTCTATGTCTAAAACTTATATCCTGTTATGGTTTAAATATATAGATATAGGTTTCCCCCCAAATGCCCATGTGGAATGATTGAGATATGAAAGCCTTAATCCAATCCCTATGGGATTAAGTGAGTGATCACTCTAGGCATGTAGGGTGTGGCTTGAGGAATTGAGTCATTGGGTGCAAACTTTTGGGCTTTATACTTTGTGACCTGAGCTTAGTTTCTCTCTCTGCTTTCTGGTATGATGTCCTGAGGTACTTTCCTCTACCACATTCTTCTGCCATGATGTCCTACCTCACCTGGAGCCCAAGGAATAGAGTCAGCTCTCTATGGACTGAGACCTCTGAAACTGAGACTCCAAATTAATTTTTTGCTCCTTTAATATAGTTCTTATCAGGTCTTTGGTCACAGCAGTGAAAAAGGTGACTAAAGCATATCCCATATGAAAAAAAATTCTTAAGCATTATCTTCCCAAGTGTTACCTGTCCTCAAATCTCTCATTAGCCCATTTTCCATCCCTTTGGAAGAGAAAGACATTGATTTTATTTATGTAATTCATATGTTTTAGTCATTTTTTAATTTTTTATTATTTATTTTTTAGATTATTTATTTACTTATTCATAATGCACAAGTATATCATCTTTTTACATACAACTGCTTGTATACAAAGTATATAAGTACCATTCAGATCTTTAATCATGCATTTAGGATAGTGATATCCATCTCATTCAACCACCATTTTTCCCCCCTTATGTTTTTTTAGTCATTTTTAAATATACTTCTCTGTCTTTTATTCACGTTCCAATAGTTCTGCTAGTTTTTAAAAAATCAATTTATGAACCTCTTCATGTGAATTATTGTATAACAGAAAATGGATTTGAAATAAAAGGAATCTAACTTTGCCTCACACTGCACACCAAAATTAATTCCACCTGAATTGCAGGTATAAAAAAGTAAAGAAAAGAAAAAACAAATAAGATTTTATTAAATTAAAATAATAATCATCTTTTTAGGCAAATAATTCTTGAATATGACACAAAAGTTCTAATTTTAATAATTGGTTAACATTAGAATGACTATTCATAAATTTTCAGAGTAGAAAAAATCACATAATAAACTGAAAAAACTCAGTAGAATGATGACATAATAGTACAGAAAACTTAAATAAACACTGCACTGAAGTGAATGCCCAAATGATCTATCAGCATACACTCAATGCTCTTGTTCATCAGGAAAACATGTGTGCACATATTAAAAATTAATAAATGTTTTGCTTCCAGCTTAGATTAAGTATTGCATGTTATACCAAAACTCTCATAAAAATAGCTCGAAAAACTAGATAAATTATAATTTTTCATATTTTTAAATATATACTAGAAAGTTTTGAAAGCTAGAAGAAGATGTATAATAATTCCAGCAAAGGCCAAATATTTTAGAATTGAGCTGAAGATTTTCCATTTTTGTATGCAGGCTGGAAGTTGGACATCTGGGTGGGTCCCAGGCAGGATGCAAATTGAACAGAAAAAAAAGCTTTAGATACTTACAGAAACAAATGGCCAATCTACTCCACAAGATATTTGGAAATATCGAAGCTCCTCTGAATTAAATGCTAAAGAGATGAACTAATACATACAAAGAATGAAAATATTTAAAGTGCTTGGGTGCTAAAGAACTGCCAAATAAATTAAAACCAATTGTTCAAATGGCAAGTACAGTTATTAAGTTGTACAAATTCACTAGTAAGTAGAAAAATTAGAATTTCTTAATGAGATCTTATTCACTCATCTGACTACCAATATTAAAGTTATTGATAAGGCAAATTTTAGAGAAGATGTAAGAAAACAAAATTGGTGACAATGTATAATAGTATTGTGACTTTTAAGGTTGACAACACAATATCTATTCAAATTCAATAGGGGATATCTTTTGAGATGCTTGTCCACTTCTTAATGTCTCTTCTATATAAAACTATCCACATGCACAAAAAGATTTATACATTTATAGGTTTGTGGAAGTACAAATTGATTATAATGTTATTCATATGCTATTTAATACTATATAATAACAAACATAAAGTATACAGATGCATTTATAAATTTGACATAAAATATTTTAAGATAACTGCCAAATATATACATAGAAGGAATACTATTCAGAAATAAAGAGAAATGGACTATTTATATTATCCACAATTTTAATGAATTCTAAAAGAAGTAGCTGAGTGAATGAAGCCTGACCAAAAAGAGAACATATTATGTGATTAACTTGCATAAATCTCCAGAAATCTTAATTGAACTATAATAAAAGAAAACAGATCAGTGGAGGGGGCTAGAGGAAGAAAGAGAGTTTATAATGGGGCAAAGTAAATTTTGGAGACTCATAAAATGTTCATTATTTCATTGAGGTATGTACATATGTTTAGGTTGATCAAATTATATTCTTCAATTGTGTGTGCTTGGTATAGTTTGGTTGCACTCTAATAATACTGAAGATTGAAAATTCCATGAGAAACCTAACATTTTAGGATATTTAGATTTATCCCCTGCCCAGACCTCATGCTGCAAAGGTAATCTTTATCACTCAGGAATAATATACTATGGTATCCGAAGTGTTTGGGAAAATTATGTATCATGGGCCATATGTAGCCTACAATTAACTAAAACCATAGTTGAAAGTTGAAAGACCTGATTTGACTGATGACATGTGTGTAGTCAGTTCTTGGTGGTAGAAGAGTTATTTGTTCATAAATAGAGCTCACTCAACCACACTGAGTTGTCTAGTGTTGTAGGAGAGCATCAAAAATCATCAAAACGAATGACTTGCTTGCAAGGGAGAAATATTAGAGAATCAACCCACTGCTGTAACATTGATTATATACTCAACTTTATGGGGAAGCACCAGATCTTTTAAAAATTAGGTATGACCTTCAAAAAACTTCTTTCTCCAAAGAGTAGCTGTCTTTATAAAATATTTTTAAACAGAATTTTGTTTTCACTGAAATCTAGGAAAGAAATCATTAAAACTACCTTACATTTCTCCAGTAAAATGCTTTTCTTTTAGTCATTTCCTAATACTGGGGCTGTGTTTTGAAATTGAAAAGAGTAACAAATGAAATATTATAGTGCTGGATACAGAGAGAAGGAGAAAGTAAGGGAGAGGAATACTAAAATGGTTTCATCTGTTCTCTTATTTTATTTTTTCAGTGCTCATATCTTAAGGCTGGTGATACTTCTGGATATAATTTAAGGAATTTCTGAATAAGTTGTTTCCCAGAGGATATGATAGGTTTTCATTCCATGATATAATAGGTTTAGGAATATCTTCTTTCTTGTCTATTTTATTTCCTCTTGAGGTAATCAGAACTTTTTCTTGCATTGTTATTTTCCCTCTCATACATGTCTGTTTAAATCCATTTTAAGCAAAAGTCTTCTCAAATTATTTTGTAATGAATGAAATCACATAGTGGGAAATAATTAAATCCAACACACTTTGGGAATGGTGAGGCACAGCAGACACACAGCTAACTCTCTCATGCCACTAGATAGCTTGTTACTGTTGACCCATTCCAAACAGCATAATTATCTATGCAGTTTTACATTAAACACTAGAAAACCACACAAGTCTTAATAAATTGAAGAGAAAGCAAAATGAAGATAATAATGTACATCACTAAAAAGTAATAGCATTAAAAAGCCATAGGACAAGTTTTCTTTTAGTACACACACACACACAAACACACACACACATACACTCACATGCTCACACACACTCACACACAGAATTGTAAGTAAAAGTTTAAATTTATATTTGAAACCTCATTAATTTCTGAAGTTGTTATTTTATGCTATATTGTTTCTGCTGCCTATAGACAAAATAAATTTTATATGCTTGTTGAAACCATTTTGCATACAGTTTTGGGATTTGATGGTTGATGAATATGGGGAATGATTCCCTCAACAATTTTAAACCTTTCTCAAGGCAAGGAGAAAGTTCTTGGCATCTGTGATTATCCTTGGCACGCTTCACAATGTTTTAAATATAGAGAAAGCTCAGTCATTGAGTGTGGATCTCTTGCTTACTTGCTTGCTTAACCTTACTTATTGTATGTATTTTATCTTTCATATTTTGTATTTCATATTTCAAAGTCTCATAATTGACCTAGTCCCTTTATATTTCATAAAATTTCAATTCATAATATAAAATTCTATATATAAATATTTTTATAAATGGGAGATGAAAAAGCTTTCACATTAAACTAGGATAACACCTGAGCAGTTTAATCCTGCATGATATCTAGCTTCTAGAGAAACTCTTCCAATGGACACTTCACCAGCAAACCTGAGAATAAGGAATATATACTGATCAAACTGTAATCCTCTGTAAGTTCTGTGAATATATTTCAATGCCATAGAATTGTTACTGCTGGAGAGAGACATATTCATCTTAGTTTAAAAGATTTTCTCATTTAGTAGAAAGAGTGTGTTTAGATTACTAATTGAGGAAAGATAATTGTTATAAAACAATTATTTTTAATTTTTTAAAATTAATTCTAATTGACCAAATGACATTGCATAAATGTAAAGTTTTCTTTTAAAGTGTTTTGCAAACTTAAAAGGAATAGCTCTTATTATATAATTTTTAAGTTAGAAAAAATGAAATACCATTGGTATTTTTACTTTTACTTCATTCTCTTTAAATAGAGAGTACAATAAATTAGTCAAAAGAGAAGAATGAAAGGAGAATATTATTTTGTTTTTCTAGATGCAAAGGCAAAACTCAGAGCCATAATGCTAAAAAAGCAAAGATACTTTATAAAAAGTTTCTCTTGGACACACCAAAGTAGCATTTATTCTTCTAAAATTACAAGGATAAATGTGACAAATTTGCATTTCATACAAGAGACAAGCAGTTATTGTTTTATTCAGTTACCTTTTATTCTTCCTGTTTTATCCTGAGACAGGCCAGCACTTCATTTAAAAAAAATTTTTTTTTTTTGGTTCAGAACTGAAAGACAACAGCATGAATAAAAATAAAAGCAGCAGCCAATAATTTTTATTACAATGAAGAATTACTTCTGTTTTCCAGAGCTTGCAAAAGAGTTAGTTAATATTTACAAAGCAGTCATTTAATGCATTATAAATACCACAATAGTGGCAAATCAAATGAAAAAGATTTTATCAATAGTTCAAGATGAAACCTCACCATAGATGAGATAAATAAAATCAATGATGTTAGTGAAAAGATTTACAGTCTTTCTTTCATTCCCTTGAGAAAAAAGAAAAGAAAAGAAAAGGTATTTAATACACCAATTACTTTCTGGCCTAATTCCCAGGCAATCTCTTCTATGTGTAACTCTAGCAAAATTGCTCCTTGCTAATTTTACTTCTATCAAATTAAATACCTTCTATCCTTCCTCCTTGCTTCAAAGAGTCATTAAGACATTTTCACTACAAGTTCAAACAATTGAGATTTGCTGCCCAAATTTTGCCAAACTCTTATTTTTCTCTTATTGGAATTGTAAGCCCAAATAATTCTAAGATGAAAAATAAGAATAACACTCACTTATCTTACTTTGGCAGACTAACATTATTAGGATATGTTATTATAATTTTCCAACTTGAACTAAAATTTCATCTTTTTCTCTGTTCTCTGAAGCACAGAATAAATTTTTCTCTCATCTGTATTCTTATATCTGTGCTCTATGGTGAAATCTTGAATTCCTCATTGTCTTCCAAATTTATGTCTCTTAGGCTCTTGTTCTAGTGTTTTACTCCCTGCAAGAACGGGAAGCTTGACAGCAAATTATTTTCTGTCCATTTGACTCATTTGACTGAATCTCAAGCAAGTTTCAAGTGTCAGTTACCAAACAAGACTTAAAGTCTTGGGAAGAGATATACAACAATCAATGGGAAAATAGTAAAAATTATACTCATATACAATTTAAATAGTAAGGCAATTTGTACATAAATTAATCTGGCCTTGTTTTGCCTAAGCCATAAATTGACATTTCCCATATCATTTACCTAGTGTTTATTGGCCAATTGGAGGAAATTTCAGTATTGAACTACAGAGTATTTTTATAATTATTAGGTATTAAGTTTTATGAAAATGTGTTATTTGGATTTTATATTTTTATCTAACTTCTTTGGTATATAACATTAATATGTATAAGTGAAATAACAATATCAAAGCCAAAGTATGCTTCTATATTGTAACTATTATTTTTTTTAGTTTACTTGTATCTCTATAATTAAATAAAGAGGATATTACACCAACATATTTCAGATAATATTTTTAAACTTAGTAAAATGGACATTACATTTACCTCCTCTTGCTTCAACTTCCTCTAGAAGTCTGTTTCCTGACCTGTGGAATAAGCAAGATCAGATGACAGTTCCCTCTGGAGTGTATCAAAACACGCCAGAGCAATAAAAACTATGATAGCAAAGATTAAGGTTTCTGACCCCAATTGTGGCATCTCAGTTTTTTAGAGAGCCACTGGAGAATGGCCTTGTGGCTGGCCTTACTCTCTTTCTCTAGTCAGTGCACAAAGCATTTCACAAACATTTTGAAACTAAGAAATCTTACAGAATCAAGCTCTAGGGTTGATTTAAATCTTCTAATCCAATGGCAAATTTCTGCAACCTGAAGCCTTAATTGACCATTCAGTTAATAAAATTTGAAGACTTGGAACCAGTTATAAAGATTTACATGGGACACATGAAAGGTCATATGTAAAGCTTAAAAAATATGTTATTACTCAAAAGAGGTTAAAAACAAATCATGGGAATAAATGATATAGATTTGGAATAGAAGTTATTATGTTAAGAATAAACTTAAAGTGGACATTCATTTCTTATTTTATTTAAGACACTATGTTAGGCATAAAGATGGATTGTGGAAGAATTTCTTCTGTGGACTCCTCTACTAGAAATAAAAAATAGATACCCAAAAGCAAACTCTAGGTGCTATGAGAAAGGTGTGAATCAACATCATAGAAGAAGACAAAAGAAGTGATTTTTTTTTTTTTTTTTTTTTTTTGTAGTGGGGTTTGAACTCAGGAGCACTCTACCACTGGGCCACATCCTCAGCCCTTTTTTTATTTTTTATTTATTTTTTATTTTTATTTATTTATTTTTTTTTATTTAGAGACAGGATCTCCCTGAGTTGCTAAGTGCCTCACTTTTGCTGAGGTTGGCTTTCAACTCGCAATCCTCATGTCTCAGCCTCCCAAGTTGCTGGGATTACAGGTGTGTGCCACCACGCCAGGTGAAGGAAGTGATTTATTTAATGAGAAAAAAGTCAAGGAAGATTTCTATTATAGTTTGAATATGGTCTATCCCCATCAACACACATCTTGAATCTTAATTCTTCAATGTGGCAAATTGAGAGGTGGAGTGGAATTGTAGTTATTTGGGTCATGGGGACAGAGCCTTCATGCATAGATTGATGCTTTTCTTGCAAGAATGGGTTATCTATTGTGTGAGTTCAATCCCCTTTCTTCTCTTTTGCACAGGACTGCTTGTTGTTCTGATGACCACCATAGGTTGAAGCAGCACAAGGCTCTCATCAGAAGCCTAAAAGATGCCAGCACTATGCTGTTGGACTACTCAGGGTCCAGAACTGCCAAAATAAACCTCTTTTTATCATAAATTTTCCAGTCTTGGGTATTCTGCCACAGAATTATGATGCATTGTCACAGAAAAGGGACTAAGACAACTTCATAAAGACAGCAATCTGAACAAAAATATGTGGAACTTGAACAAAGTTTAAAGAACTGATAGAATGTAACTATGAGGACTACCTGAAGAAACGAACATCCACAAAGAGTAAACTCTACTTGGCAGCAAGAAAAGTGAACAGTATGCTAAAGAGTTTTGCCTTAACTCTGAGGAATAGGAATTCCAGAACTGTTTTCTAGAATATTCATGTCTGTTGAGATAGAAATGGATGAGAAATAAAGGGCTAGAAATAAAGCAATCTCTGGAAGACCTGAATTTGTGAAAAGTGAAGTACAGATTAGGAGGTCTACAGGGCAAGGGCTTATGAAATGAAGACTATACTGTAATAACGATTGCCACCATTTCCATCACCACTGTTCACTTCTTCTAATGGAGGCAGCCACTAGGGTGTAAAGTGAGCTTCTGTGAGTTCATGGGTGAGAAAGTAGCCTTATGGATGACGTACCCTGTGAAGGCAACACAGTGTTTGGGATGAATACAGAGGAGCTCTTGCTAAAACAAGCTGTACATGTTGTTCTTCTTGATACTTTACAGTGATTTCTCATCCCACATATAGTAGAAACTAAAAGCCTTATTCTTGCCTCTAACGGGTTAAGTCTAGTTCTATAATCTTTCTGTCTTTATTCTTTCCTTCTCTCCCTCTCTCTCCTTTCTAATACTGCTCTAGCCAGATTGCTCTATTAACAAAACTTATTTTAACTAACCACCCCATTAGAACTTTCCAATAACTTTCATTGGTATTTATCAAATATATCAGCCTCTCATATCCTAAAATATTTATTATTATTATTATTATTCTCCCTGCAGTAGAGTGACTGCTCTGAGAAAGCAGAAAAAGATCCACTCCTGTACTTCCAGCATCTCGAACAGTGCCAGGAAGAGAGTAGGTAATAAATAGATATGGAAAGAAATAAAAGAAATAAATGCAGAGAAAACTAAAGATACAGAGGTTAATTAAATTTTTCCTACAGCAGAAAACAGAAGAGGAAATAAGATTTTAAACTAAGGTGGAGATAGAGTGGATAATAAAGACTAATGTTTAAGCACAAACATTTATTTTAGGCACGCTTTATACCAAAAAGGGATATTCTGTGAAGGTAAGTGTTTTGGGGTTTAAATCTTAGACTCTCAATACAATGGTATGGCCATATGCAAAACACTTCATTTCTCTGAACCTTAAGTTTCCCCTACACAGAAAAGGGGAAGCATAATCTTTTCAGATTGCTATAGTTCATAAATAAAGTGAATGTCTAAAACTGTAGCCTGGTTGGGCATACTGTCATTGGTATAGTGTTATGTCTTGAGCACATTTTTAACAGGGATTAGAAGTCTTACTGTATAGAGTCTCCACAGGTAGATTTTAAACACTAAATAATACATAAATTTAGTAAAATTCATATTTTTCACAGTTCTTACTATGATACTATTTTTGTTTTTATCTGCCACATGATACTTAAAAATAATAAAAATCCAGAATTATTGACTATACATAATCTGATGCTAAGACTTTTTTAATTTTATTTTTATAATTTTTAGTATGTACAATTCATAGTGCATGTATATAGCATCTTTTCACATTCAAGTGTTTGTATATAAAGTATATTCGTACAATTCAGGTCTTCAATCATGCATTTAGGAAAATGATATCTGTCTCATTCAACCACCTTTTTTTTTCTTTTCTCCCCCTCCCTCCCGCCTTTCTCCCTCCCTTACCCTCCCTTCCCTTTGACAATTCTAGTGTTTCTCTAATCCTCCTATGTACCCCCATCCAACAATACTATGAATTAGCCTCGTTATATCAGAGAAAACATTTTGTACTTGAATTTTGAGACTGACTAACTTCACTTAGCATTATGTCTTCCAACTTCATCCATTTACCTGCAAATGCCATTATTTTATTTTCTTTTATGGCTGAGTAAAATTCCATTGTGCGTATATACCACATTTTCTTAATCTACTTATTTACTGAGGGACATCTAGGTTGGTTCCGCAACCTAGCTATTGTGAATTGCGCAGCTACAAACATTGAGATAGCTGTGTCACTGTAATATGCTGTTTTTAAGTCCTTTGGGAATAGACCCAGGAGTGGGATAGCTGGGTCATAGGGTGGTTCCATTCCCAGTTTTCCAAGAAATCTCCATACTGCTTTCCATAGCAGTTGCACCATTTTGCAGTCCCACCAGCAATGTATGAGTGTGCCTTTTTCCCCACATCCTCTCCAACATTTATTGTTGTTTGTGTTCTTGATAGCAGCCATTCTGACTGGAGTGAAATGAAATCATAGAGTAGTTTTGATTTGCATTTCTCTAATTGCCAGCGATGTTGAGCATTTCTTCATGTATTTGTTGATTAATTGTGTATCTTCTTCTGAGAAGTGTCTTTTCAATTCCTTAGCCCATTTATTGATTGGAAGAGCTCCCTCTTTTTCTATTTCTTGAAATAGTTTGAAGAGCATTGGTATTAGTTCTTCTTTGAAAGTCTTGTAGAACTTGGCTATAAACCCATCAGGTCCTGGACTTTTCCTTGTTGGTAGCTTTTTGATGACATCTTCTATTTCTTCCCTTGTAATCAATCTGTTTAAATTGTGTATAGCCTCCAGATCCAGTTTAGGCAAATCATACGAATCTAGAAATCTGTCAATGCATTCAGTATTTTCTATTCTATTAGAGTACAAGTTTTTAAAGTAATTTCTAATTATCTTCTGTATATCGCAGGTGTTTGTTGTGATATTCTCTTTTTCATCACGAATGTTATTAATTTGAGTTTTTTTCTCTTCTTCTTTTTGTTAGCTTCGCTAAGGGTCTGTCAATTTTGTTTATTTTTTCAAAGAACCAACTTTTAGTCTTGTCAATTCTTTGAATGGTTTCCTTAGTCTCAATTTCATTAATTTCTGCTCTGATTTTAATTATTTCCTGTCTTCTACTGCTCTTGGTATTGGTCTGTTCTTCTTTTTCTAGTGCTTTGAGGTGTGATGTTAAGTCATTTATTTGTTGGGTTTTTTTCCTCTTAAGGAATGAACTCAGTGCAATGAATTTTCCTCTTACTACTGCCTTCATAGTGTTCCAGAGATTTCTATACGATGTATCTGTGTTCTCATTTACCTCTAGGAATTTTTTGATCTCCTCTTTGATGTCTTCTTCAACCCCTTGTTCATTCAGTAGCATGTTGTTTAGCTTCCAGTTGTTGTTGTAGTAGTTTTTCTTACTCCTTATTTTGTCGTTGATTTCCAATTTCATCCCTTTATGGTCTGATAGAATGCAGGGTAGTATCTCTATTTTTTTATATTTGCTGAGAGTTTCCTTATGACATAATACATGGTCTATTTTGGAGAAGGAGCCATGTGCTGCTGAGAAAAAAGTGTATTCATTTACTGAGGGAAGAAATATTCTATTTACGTCCGTTAGATCTAAATTATTAATTGTTTTAAGGAGACTTAAAGTTTCTTTGTTTAGCTTTTGTTTGGATGATCTATCCATTGGTGAGAGAGGTGTGTTGAAGTCCCCTAGAATAACTGTGTTGTGGTCTATTTTACTCTTGAACTTGGGAAGAGTTTGTTTGATGAATTTTGGTGCTCCATTATTTGGGGCATATAGATTTATGATTGTTATATCCTGTTGATGAATGGTTCCCTTAAGTAGTAAGAAATATCCATCTTTGTCTCTTTTGATTAGCTTTGGCTTGAAGTCTATCTTATTTGAAATGATAATGGAAACCCCTGCTTGTTTCTGCAGGCCATGTGAGTAATAAGACTTTTCCCAGCCTTTCACTTTCAGTCTGTAGATGTCTTTTTCTATGAGGTATATTTCTTGGAGACAGGAAATTGTTGGGTTATTTCTTTTAATCCATTCTGATAATCTGTGTTTTTTGATTGGCGAGTTTAGGCCATTAACATTCAGGGTTATTATTGAGATGTGATTTTTATTCCCATCCATTTTTATTTGTATTATGGTCTTTAGCTTGATTTGGTTTCTCTTCTGGTTGGTATTTCCCTTAGTTTAATATCTCCTTTTGTTGGTTTTTGTTGTTATCTTTCTCTTCTTCTTCATGAAAAATATTCCCCACAATGTTCAGAAGTTGTGAAATCTTTTAACTTTTGATTGTCATGGAAAGTTTTTATTTCATCTTCGAATCTAAAGCTCAATTTTGCTGTATATAAGATTATTGGTTGACATCCCTTTTCTTTCAGAGCTTGAAATATGCTATTCCAGGATCTTCTTGCTTTTAAGGTCTGGGTTGAAAAATCTGAACATAGTCTGATTGGTTTCCCCCTATATGTAATCTGCTTCCTTTCTCTTGTGGCTTTTAGTATTCTCTCCTTGCTCAGTATATTAGGCATTTTCATTATAATGTGTCTTGGTGTGGGTCTGTTGTGATTTTGTTTGTTTGGTGTTTGGTAAGCCTCTTGAACTTGGTTTTCCCATTCATTCCTCAAGTTTGGAAAATTTTCTGTAATTATTTCTTTAAATAAATTACTCATTCCTTTGGCTTGAAACTCTGCCCCTTCCTCTACGCCAATCACTCTTAAGTTTAGTCTTTTTATGTTTTCCCATAATTCTTGGATGTTATATTCTTGATTTCCAATGAATTTTGCTGTATAGTCTAAATTCTTCTCTAGGATGTATATTTTGTCTTCATTGTCTGAGGTTCTTTCTTCCAAGTGGTCTACTCTGTTGGAGATGCTTTCAATTGAACTTTTATTTTGGTTTATTGCTTCTTTCATTTCTGGAATTTCTGTTTGGTTTCTCTTTAGAGCCTCTATTTCCCTATTGAAGTAATCTTTTACTTCATGTATTTGTTTTTGGAGTTCTTTGTCAAAATGATCTTTTGCCTTCTGTACTTGCTCTCTCATCTCATTTTTGAGTTCATTCTTAAGTTCCATAAACATTTGGAATATGTAATTTCTAAATTCCATCTCTGGCATTTGACCAACTGTGCTTGCCATGGAATCCACTGATGAGGTATCTTGATTTGTTTGTGTCACTTTCTTTCCTTATTTTTTTCATGTTGCTTGTGTGTCTTTTCTTCCTGCACTGTGGGACCTTGACTATTTCGATTTTACCTTAAAGCCTTATGTTGTTCCTGTAGTACAATGCTATCAGATCCCCTTATAATTCCTTTACACTTTAAAATCTAACACTTTCTATTCAGAAAATCCAAGTTTGATCACAATGTACAGATTTGGTTAACCCAGATATTGTTTCCAATTTACTCTGTACACTTCTGATGGGGTTTTATAGCTTCAAGTATTGGACACAGAGGTGTTATGTTTAGGAAGAAGGAAGTGTCTTGAATTGTTCTTTCTTGGAAAGTATGAAAAGAGAGTTCTATGGAAGTGGTTTAGTGGAAGTGGTTTAGTATCTGTAGACGAGAGAGGAAAGAGAATGGAGTAGACAATTAGGTGGAAAGACCAATTTTTATATAAACCTAACCTAACCAATTTATATATAAACCAGCTGTTGAGAGAAGAAATAAAGTAAGATGGAAAAGAAAAAAAAATGATAACAGAGTAGTAAGAGAGAGGAGAGAGTCAAGAAAATAGAGAGTGAACTATATATAACACCGCTTTGCTATCCAGTTCAATTGCGCCCGTTCTAGAACTCCTAAGTTCTGCATATAACTTGTTTTTGCCTCTGTTTAGTATGCACTGGCAGGGTGTAAATAGGAAAGATGAAGGAAGAAGAAAAGATCAAAAGTGAGAAGGAAGAAAAGAAGGAAAGAAAAGAGGAGCAGAAGCAAACAAACAAACACTGACAATCAATGCAAAAAAAAAAAAGCAAAACAAAACAAAGCCAAAAAAAAAAAAAAAAAAAACAAACAAACAGACAAAAAAACCCAGAAAACCAACAAAACAAGCAAACCAACAAAAAAAAGTCGAACCCCAAGTCTCAAACAAAACGGGCCCTGGGAAGACCCCCTCTTTTTTCCTTTCCAGTTTAAGCCAACCGTATTGGATCGCGTCTAGACAGAGATCCTGCCAGTGGAATCAAGGCTGCACCTTTGGCCAATGGCAGAATGGGCCAGCGGATGAGCAGCTCAGGGAGGTTGTGTGTCAGCAGATGAATGGCACCGGGAAAGGGACCCTCCAAAAGGCACCCTTTCCCCACGCCCACCACAGTTGTAGCTTCTTGGGGACTTTGTGCTGGCCTCAGACATGCCCTCCCCTGCTGGTTACCCGAGCCTCACCCAGGTGTGTGCTGTTTTCAGAGCGTTGGCGGCTCCCTGGATGTCCGCAGCTGTCCTTCCTTTCTGTCTTTTCCCCTTTGTCTGGGTCAGCCACTGTACTCCTCAAAGATGGCGGTGCTCTCCTCCCGCTCAACAGCAGCTCCGCAGACCCTGTGTCACTCCAGAGCATGCGGGATCGGCTTGGCAAGCTGTGCGAAAGAGCTCTGCGTGGACATTGCCCGCACCTCTAGGTTCCTTTCTATCCCTCCTCACTGATAGGTTTCAAAGCCGCTGTGTGGATCGTCCCCTTGCTGAGATGATATCGGGCAGCTGCGCCTATAGCGCAGACAGCGCTGCTTCGGACTGGACTGCTACGACTCTGCCCCTGCTCATCGTGGTCCTGAGAACATTGTATTTCACTGTTCAGAGGAGCACGAATGTCTCGGCTCCCTTTCAGTTGCAAGAGAATTGCTAGTAACTTGCTCAAACTTCCCACTAAGCGTCTTTTAGTAGCTGTGTCCAGAGAGCACCTCCCTCCTGTCGGCCATCTTCCCAGGATCTCTCTGATGCTAATATTAATCAAATAATACCTTTTATTTTGGGGTAAAATTTAATAGTTTATATATCAAAAACAGGTATATAGGATTAACACTAGTTGTACATGGTCACACAATAGTAAGTGAAATACTGGATTCAAATTCAAATATTTCTTGGGTTCAAATTTACCTTCTGCTCTTTTCTTTTTTCTTGCAATCATTAGTGCATATCTATTGTACAACATCATGGATTTCATTGTGATAACTTCATACATATTTTGATTATAACCACACTCCCTATTTCCATATTTTTACCCCTTTCCCTACTCCTGGTGGTTACCCATATGTTCTTTTCTTAAATCTACAACGATATTTTATAATTCTTTAGTGGAAAGATTTTTCCCTAGGTGCAATTCATCTCTGTTTTATAAGTCACTAAATGTTTAGCTTCCCATTTCCTACCATGTTTTACACACAGACCTGGACTTGTTCTTGACAATAATTCTCCTGCCACAGACTTCCAGTGGCTTCTGCTGCACTTTGATCCAAAAATAAATGTTAGATCATGACCTTTAAATATTTACTCAAAATTGTCATTTCAATCTATTATTTATTAAGTTTATGACCCTTTGAACATAGCTCTACAAATGCATCAGTAGCACAACATCTGTGCCTCCCAAAGTGTGAAGGGATCATAAATAAAGGTGTATAAATCAATATAATTTAGACAATGCTATACAAATTCTCATCTCATTTTCTTAACAGGCTTTGGAAGGTATGGGGCTCCAAGTTTGAGAATGTTTTTTAAAGCTCTTCCTGTGATTTAGATGTGTCTCAGTTCACCTCTCATTGTTGGAAGCAACCATCCAAACAGTAAAATTTTTAAACTCATTTACTCTATACCATCAGTTCCTAAATTAATGCTTGTGACAATACATCATATGACCATATATCATATCTTCCTCTACTTGGTGAGAGAGAAAGAAAAAGCTCTCACCTGTGAGAGTTAAAGGTTAATGAATGATTACAACTAGGCTTCAGTCTAAAAAAAATATAGTATATGCATTGTCAGAAAGAAGGGGCAATGGTTTTCTAGGTACACATTGGATGGAAATATCGTGAACTAAGTGAGTGTAAGATTGGAGTGGCTACTGCAGAGGACAGAGAAGAAATTAGTATGACTGGAAAGCAATAGCACATATATGTGACTAATTTGAACAGCTATATTGATAATAAATGTAATTTTTCACCATTCCTTTTTTGAGTCCAGGCAAAGCATCATGAGAATTGAGGCTAGATGATTCCCACAATTTAAGTGTTTCTAAGATTAAATATTTTAAATACATTGGTGTAATTTTTTATGGTACAGTACATTAATTTCCATCTAAGCAGAAGGTCCAACACTTTTATAACTATCTTCTTGCATAAATATTTTCCTATGTTCATGCTTTTTATGTTTTGTTACCTGTTTGAAGTGCTGGATTTGTCCTCACTCGCACAGCCTCTGAGGACAGATGGTTACTACTTAGGCAATCTTCCCCTGACCCTACAGCCTTGGGTTAAAAACACCTCCCAATGCTCTCATAGCATCACATTTTTTACCCCAGCACACTAATCACATATTGTGGTGTAATTGCTAGTTCACTTATTTGTTTCACCCATTAAGGGATACTTAATTGAAGTAAAGATATTATTATTAAATTATAATCATTTATTTTACAGCTTAATGCATAGTAGTTTCAATTGTAGGTAGCTATCTTGAAAAGAAGAACTCAGTACCCATAGTGGAAAAGGCAAACTTAATAAATGGTTGCTACAGGTGGAAGAAAATGGAAAAATTGCCACAGGGAAATTTATGAGAATTAGTCCCACCATGTTGAATGGAGATATGAGAGAAGCAATTAACACATTCTGTCTGATGTTGCCATCTGCTCTAATAAATGACTCTGGAATACACACACACACACACACATATGTGTGTATATACACACACACACAAACATTAAATATGTGCCTTTTTATTATGTATACAAGAAATAATATACTGACATAGCAATAAAATGTTAATGTGAATTCTTGATTTCTGTCTGTTTAAGTTATAGCACTTTTTAAAAGTAGCTAAACCAGTTTATTTCTTAAGTTTATAATACAAATTATTCATTCATTTAAATCTTTTCAATGTTTATTAAGAATTTATTATTCATATTAATACTAAGAGTACTTGCAGTCAGGTAAAAGATTATTCTGTATTACAAAGAGAAACAGAACTTCATCACTAAAAAGTCTGTGAAATGAAGATAAATAGATTATTTGAGATAAAATTTGTCTCAAAAAGTGAATAAATATTTTTTCTTATTCAGTTTAGGAAATAGACTTAGATAGATAACTCACATTCATATAATCCTGAGTGTCTTTTCAGAAGGACCAGTAAGTTACATAGTAGATGTTACTGTTATTATGCTCAGTGTCTGTTTCTTTTTTAAACTTTGAATTTATTTTAACTGATATATGACAACATAAAGTTATGCATATTAATGAGATAACATGTGACATTTCAATACATGTATACCTGACATAGTGTTTAAGTGCTTTCTCACTGATTAATTTTATTCCCATTTAATAACATGGTCATAACCTGTTATAACATATGGCTGTTGAATTAACTTTGTCTCATTATAGCATCTAATTCAATATGTAGAAATTAAATAAGCTTTTATTTATTTATCAGGTTTTATCAAAGACAAAAAAACATAATGGAGAGCCTTCCTGGCCACCAATCCCACCTCCAAGGAAACATTGTGGATTAGTATTGAATTGCTTAAAGTCAATTACAGGGGCAGCAGTTTTATGAGTGGGAAAGTGGTAAGCCTGAAGAAAGGCAGTTTCTAGGTATCGTAATTATAAAATTACATGAAAGCATTTATTGGGTTCCCAGAAAATCCCTTATGAAATGGAAGATGCTGGAGTTGAAATACAGCCAGATTTGGTAACAGCATGCAAACAACCTTCAGAGTCAAAAAAAATCATTCAAAAATGTCTAATCCCATAACTGTATCAAAGCTGGCAGGTGCTTACTACACAGAACATTAATTTGGGAGATTTAGAAGGGATTTTAAAGATAACCTTCTGCGCTCGATATGTTAAGAGCAATGTGTCTTGGGATAAAAATCCTGAATATTTCATAATCAGTAGGAAGGATAAAGATACAAAATGTGAACAAGAGGATATTTTCTACCCCAGAGTATTTACAGTGTTCATTAAGCTTCTCTATTTATACTGATGGAATAGAATCTAGGAAAAAACACAGAAGTAAAATCAGAATTCTTCTAGTTCATGTACAAAAATAATTTGCACTATCAGAATGATGGGTCACAATCTGAAGGTGTTTGATGTATAACAGCAAGAACACCATCTCATGTAAAACTTATGAACATCTAGTTAAGGACTGTGATGGACAGTGTTGGAGAAATCCCCTCCTTTTTTATCCTGCTTCCCCAAACTTCACAGTGGCATGCATGCCCACCTTACAATTTTTTTGTGTGTGAAGTCTCTAGCACTTGCCTGTGTCTTCCAATGATTTTTGAATTGCTACCTTAATAGACTAATATCCAACAAAAGAAAGTTTTATTAAAAGGTAAGAAAATGCACTGAACAAGACTAAATGACCAGACTGTAAAGTATAAATTCCATCTCACTAAGAAATGTCAAAAGTAGCCAGGTGCAGTGGCACATGCCTCTAATCCCAGCAGCTCAGGAGGCTAAGGCAGGAGGATTTTGAGTTCAAAGCCAGCCTCAGCAATGGTGAGGCGCTAAGCAACTCAGTGAGACCCTGTCTCTAAATAAAATACAAAAAAAAAAAAAAAAAAAAAAAATAGGGCTGGGGAAGTGGCTCAGTGGTCAAATGCCCCTGAGTTCAGTCACTGGTACCCCAAAATAAAATAAATAAGTACATAAAATAAAAGAAGTAAAAATGTCAAAAATGACATTAATCTGATTTAAACTCATGAGAGTTTGTGGTTCAAAGATAAGTGATTTTCTAAAATTATATTATTCCTTATTTTATAACTTTAGTTACAAGATCTTGAAAATATCAGAATAAAAATATGTTAGAGGAAGCCTACAAAAGAAAGACCTAGGCAAACAATGTAGCATTGAATAGTGATCCCAGGAAAGAGGAGGAAAGAGTTTGGAAACAATGTTTTCTTAAATGTGAACAAAATGCTCTTTCATCAGAAGGACTTTAGAAGAGTGGGATGAGAATATCAAAGAAATTGAAAAAAAAAAAAAAAGATGCATCTGTATCTTTAATACTTCCTAATCTAGTGCTTCCTAGAAGTAGATCAAAGTGCCTACTGCCTAAATGCCTGTGAAAACTTAAAATTTTATTTCATCAATCATATATGTTCTTAATTATATATCAGTCTTATGTAGCCCTTACATACTATAAATGATGTATAAGGTCTTATTTATATATCCAGTTTATTTTCTTCCTGTAATGATTACAAACCTTGTCAAATATCTTCAACAGAGTTTTTGTGAATATTTTATCTCCACTTTCCAGTGTTTTGTTTGTTTTTTTAGCCCAGATAGCAAATCCAAAGCTGGTGTAATTTGACTGATTTGTTTCTATACTTGGGCAGTTAAATCTGGAGAAAACCATGCTATCCTCAGATAATTGCCTCTACAAAGTAATGTTCTTAGATCTCGATAGGCCCATTTACCTTGTTTATAAACACTATTCTTATAAGATATTTTTCCCATTTTTCATAATAGGTAATCAAACTACTTCTTATCTCCTCAACCATCCTACCTTACAGCCTTCCCCTGCATTCTCAGATAAATATCTTGTTTCTTACTTTAAAAAAAAATGGAAATACTCAGATAAAGGCTCCAATTTCTGACAAACTGTCTACAAAGTGGTGTGTTTTACAACTAATTTATTTCTCTCATTATGATAGTAAATATCTCATTCTGACTGAAGTCTTCCACATGTTCTGTAATCCTGTAAATGTCACTTCATAAATTTCATTCTGATTCTTAGACAATATTCTATTTTCAACATACTTTCTACCTTTTTCTATTTGTACTTTGGGAAGACATCTTGTCTCTCTCACTAGTTGTAATACTTCAAGTTTCTCTAGTTTTATCTCCCTTTCTATTCTGCAGAGTTACTTAGCTTCTTGAAAAAGACTTGCAAACTTCCTGGATTTGTTTTCTCTTTTTAAATTTACCATTCTGACTACTGCATTATAAATTCAACCCCTTACTCATCAACTGAACAAGTCCTTATCAAGATTGTTCCTGATTTTTTTTTTTTTTCTTTTGCTATATCCAAATAACATCTCTCTTACCCAGGGAGTATTTGATATCGTAAACCATGACCTAAACCTTGAAAACAAAATTCCCTTAACTTTCTCAATAGTAAGCTCTTGTAAGTATTATTCTATGCCCCCATCCCCATTTGAATGTTCTTTCCTGTCCCTCTTACAGATTTGTCTTAGTGGACTTATGAATTCATATGACATTATAACCGATGTGCTAACCATTTTACTGATGGATTCTGCAGAACCTGTCACTCACCCAGGTTACCTAACTCACTTCAAGCACATATAAGGTGACATTCTGTACACTAAGCTATGAAGAAATGAAAGTGAAATATCTAGATTCACTTTCACTCAGAATCTTCATTTTATCATCTCCTACAAGTCAGATTTACATGCAAGCCTTAAAATTCTAAGTTTCCTTTGGTGCTTATATGAGTGAGACATTTTGTGATGTCTGTTGTGTCTTTGTGAGGCTTGAGTGATGAGCAAAATATTAAATCTTCAAGGCAGAAACTTAAAATATGAGAAAATTTTATGATCTATAGAGGCTAGGGAATGAAAAGATGAATTTCAAGTGAGAGACATATAGTGACAACACATAACTGGCAAAATACTAGTATCAGAATTCATAAATACATTCTTCAAATAAATAAATACATAAAATATGCAAAATCTGTAAACAGATATGGGTACAGGAAAAATGCACATATTGCCTTAACCTGAAAAACGGTATACTATATCATTACATAAAATAGAAACGCAAATTAAAATCCCAGTGTGAATTATTATCTACTACATTTTAGAAGTTAAAGTATCTGACAACATCAAATATTGTCAAGAATTTTAAGCAATATCACGTTAGCATTAAGCAATTCTAATATTAGACATCTTTTCTGAGGTAATGTCACTTATAATGCCAGAAGATGTGTATATACATGCTTGAAGTAGTATTATTTATTATGCCAAATGAAGGGGAAATTCTCAAATGTTTATCAATTTTAGAACAAATAAATAGTTCAATATATTTATGCAAAGTGTATGACTATGAAATAAATGAAATATGACTATGTACATCAATAGTAATATATCATGAAAACAACATTACTCATGAAATTTTGTATAAGAACATCATAAGGAGGAAAAAACAAAATATAATTTTTATATTTGTGTGTGAATACTAGAAAAGATTAAAAATACTATTTATACCATCAAATTTAGCATAGTAATTGCTTCTAGCTCTCTGTAAAAAAGAAAAAAAAAAATGAATTTGTAAGGACTACACAATAAGTTTCACATGTACTCATAATGTTCTGTTTCTTAAGCTTAATGGTGAATGCATGAAAGTTTTCATTTCATTCTAATTTTTTGAATTATACATTTGGACCATTTACTTATGTTTTAATTTATTAATTTCATTAGTAAATAAAACAGAGATATCTTATTAATTAGAAAGAACTCAACTGAAGATTTTAAAAAATAGGAAAAGTTTCTCAAATGATCCCTCAAACATGCCTATATTCTAGTCTCTGAAACCGTGAATATCTTGCTTCACACAGCAAGATGCATTGGCTGATGTGATTAACTTAAGCAACTTGAGATCAGAGGATTATAGTGAACCACTGGGGTAAGTATATTTGCTAGGATCCTTAAAAGTGGGAGAGTTAGGCAGAGGAGAGAGACAGAGGTAGATACTACCATGGAACAAAGATACAGAGAGTTGTAAGTCTGTGAGCTTTGAACCTAGAGAAAGGGTACATAAGCCAAGGAATGCAGGTCACCTCTTGAAGATGGACAAGCCAAGGAAAAAGACTCTGCTACAGAATCCAAAAAAGGAACAGAATCCTGACAACACCTTGAGTTTAGTCTAGGAAGATCAATTTCAGACTTAAAATCCTGAGCTTTGAGATGATAAAGTTGAATTGTCTTAAACCACTATGTTTGTAGTAATTTGTTGCAGCATCAATGAGAAACATACTTTACCATAAGCAGCATATTTATCTTATTTTAGGTTTTCTGCATACCTAAATGATCTTTGAGAACTGTAATGACAAAGATAAGAAATTACAACAAAACTTCTGCTACCACCACCAACATTACCACCTCTTCTGCCTGTGTGGCTAGCTTCACAAGACCTTGTTCAAACATTGACTAAATACGTCATGTTTTCAAATGTAGCAATAAATCTAGAGAGCCAGAAGCATTATTCCTTTCTGACAAATAAGGATCCAAGGAGAAATATTAGCTATTAACCTGTGATTAATATTTAAGAATAAAAATAAATTTTATTTGTGAAATCACAAGAGATAATATGCTTTTGTGGTTGATAACTCAATTAACTTTCTAAATCATATACATTATTATGCATGCATTATATCTTAATTAATGCGGCTGTGAGTAGAATTACACATATAAATATGCAGGTTTTTTGAACAACACCTATGTGTCCACATTTATGAAAACATCAATTAGGTGAAACTTCCCCAAGATGAAACTTCCTTAAAATGTTAGGTAATGTTCCCCAAGACATCAACATGGATCCTAAGTTAACAATTAACTCTATTAGGGGTAGACTTCAAACTCAAACCATTGTGATAGAAAGAAACAATTACAGATAGTTGTTAATCAACCAATCTTTTGCATATATTGGATCATAGTGAATATTGGTTTATTCATTTTCTCTAAATTTTATTAAACTAGAATACTATAGAGGGGTAATCTAGGTAAATAAAATATATTTTTTTTCATTTATCCATAAAACCCAATCACTACAACATTTTCACTTTGGTCCACATACAAGTCGATTTCTAGTGAGATGACCAAGGGTTTGAAAATGAAAATGTCACAGGGGATGATTAGGGAAAGGGAAGGAGGAAGGGAGGAAGAGAAAAAGAGATATTACCAATCTTGGATTACTGAGGGCAGAACAACAGGGCAACATTGAAGGGAAAAAAAAAGTCAAACTCCTGGCAATTATTTCTCTATTGTAGTATTTTTTTTTTCAAATTTTATGAAGATGTTAAATCAATCACTGAGGAAAATGTTTTAGAGCAGCAGAATTCTAAAAAACTAATTTATTTAAAGAGATTAAAGACAGCATAACAAGATTAAAGTTTAAAAAGAAGGATGAACACCAACTTTCCATTTTACTATTATTTAGAATCAATTCAAAGGCCACTTTCAACCTCACAAAGAAACATGAATTGATTTTAATGGCACCTCTGGAAAAAATAATTTGACTCAAATATTATAACAAAAACATTCTAAGAAAGTAGCCATTCCTGAAATTTTGTTATCATTCTAGGCCTCAAATCTACAATATAGATTAAAATAAAGTATTTGAAGAAAGGCGAGTAAGGCTGGGACTCAGAAGTCTGATGCAAACAACTCTTGATGTCATCAAACCCCAAAACCTACAGTCAAATCAGTTGTCATGGTGCTGTAGATCACACCTCTTGGAGATGAAACCAATAAGTTCACTTGAAAGATACAGGTGTAGAAGTTTAATATTAAATGCAGAAAATTCTTGTTTATTTATGATTATAAAGAAGCAGGTAAATAGTTATAAACTTTTACAAAAATACAGGTGATGCAAATTAAATAAATATCTGCAGCTTTCTAAAAGCTCACATTCTCTTTATTAGCTAAATTATTTTAAACTTAGTTCTCTTTGCCTATAGTTGACCAAATGCTTATGATTTTTTTTTTTTTTTTTTTTTTTTTTTTTTTTTGTGTGGTACTGGGGATTGAACTCAGGGGCACTCGACCACTGGGTCACATCCCCAGCCCTTTTTTGTATTTTATTAGAGACAGGGTCTCACTGAGTTGCTAAGTGCCTCGCCATTGCTGAGGCTGGCTTTGAACTCTCGATCCTCCTGCCTCAGCCTCCCAAAGTGCTGGGATTACAGGCGTGCGCCACCGCGCCCAGCTTAAATGCTTATGAATTTTTAAGCTGTCAGAATCAAACATTGAAAAGTAAACAAAGCATTTGTAATAACAAAGGGGTGATAATATAAGATTCTTTGCTCCCCAGCAAAGAATCCAAGAAGAAAATGTATTTCCATGCAACAAAACCCTCTCTTACCATTCCAACTGGAAGTGAGAAACATATTTCTTAACTAAAAAGCGGGTCCTACCTCTTCTGGATTTTATAGTAAGTGTTATAGAAACTGGTCTATCTGTTTATGTTCCTTGATGTCAATAGGGAAATACCTCTAGATAAAGCAGATAATAGTTGGATGTAGCTGTTTTGTCATAGGCATAATTGACCTTGAAATCATTTTGTTCAGATCTTGAAAAATCAATCTTTTTTACTTTTTTAATATTGCCATGTCATATGTATAAAAGATATCCTTACTCCATCTCTGAGCCTTCCCAACAAGGAGTTTATCCTTTGTGTGACTCTAGCACTGCTGTGATCAAGAATGTGATGAGAATCTGAGTACAGAGCAGAGAAATGCAGTTCAGGGTTGTGGAGAGAATAGGAGGAATGATAGAGGGCAAGAGTTGAACATATCATGCACAAACACACCAAAAAAAAAAAAAAAAAAGGCAGAGAAATGCAGCAATTGTCTGATGTAATTCATAAGAAAAATTATTTTTTTATGAAATTATTTTGTTACAGCTGCATCATAACAGATAGTTACAAAACATCAGAAAACAAATTGTACCCTCAAAATGTAGTTACGAAGATTTCAAGGAAGGGGTTCCTCTGCATATGTAGGCAGGGTTATAGAAAGTGACATAGAATGCTGGAACATTCAGGAGTAGCAGCCATACAAGGCTTTATAGCTCAGCTCTGAACTCAGAGAGTGTAGCTATATCTGGGATCTGAACATAACCAGCAGTTAAAATCCAAGAGAATTTATTTGAAGCTGTAGAAAAAGGATGACTTCTAAGAGCAAAGAAAGTAATGGAGTACAGTGGGAATTGACTTGGGTAGAAAAATAAGCATGCCTTACATAGATCTACCCTTTTGCCCTTCAGTAATCCACTTTTCTTCATCTGTCCATCAGCAAACAGGCTATAAGTGGTTGGCACCTATGTGTAGACGATCCTCAACTTGTGATGTTTTCATTTATGGGTTTTCAACTTTACTGTGTTCAGAAAGTGATATGTATTCAGTAGAAATCATACTTTTATTTTAGAACTTTGATCTTTGTGTGGACTAGTGACATAACATAGGGTATTCTCTCTGATGCTAGGCATGGCTATGGGCCTCAACTCCCAGTCAGCCATGTGTTTGTTTTTAGTACCAGGGATTGAACCCAGGGGCACTTAACCAGTGAGCCACATCCCCAGCCTGATTTTTAAATATTTCTATTTATAGACAGGGCCTCGATAAATAGCTGAGGCCGTTTTTGAACTCAAAACCCTCCTGCTTCCATCTCCTGATTCAATGGGACTGCAGGCATTCACCCCCATAGCAAGCTGTGCCACAATTTTAAGCTATCTCATTTTGTGCTTCTCAACTTAAAATATTTTTAGTTTATGATGGATTACTGAAAGTAACCCTTTTGTAAGTTAAAAGCATCTATAGCTACAGTCCCATCCCACACCAATGTTGAAACACTACCACAATCAATACTTTTTTATATTATAAAAGGGGAAAAACAAGTCCACCTACAAAACTACAGTTAAGATGAAGGAAAGCAAAATTAAAAGAAAACTCAGTTCATCCTTTCAGCAAGAACATGTTGATACTCTTATCCTTGTTTCTGTTTGTTTCTTTATAGATTTTTCAGGATCAGATTGTGCCAGGTTCATGGTGGGTGATTTGGATCTTACCAGGTAGACCAGGGTCAAGTGTTCCAATTCTTTTAGAGCCTGATTGGAAGTTTTGAAAGTGTTGTTCAAACATAAATGTCTTCTGAAGGGGACATGGCCTTATTCCAAAGCCTAGGGGGTCTCCACTGTGATTAATACATTGGGACAGGTCAGGTCAGGGGCTTCCACAATATCCAAATATTCCAGAAACTTCCTGCACCATAAACCTCAAACTGCCTGGTGGTTTGACTGCCACTTGGACTTGCCATAAGTAAGGTCTCACACAGATATTTCCCATGCCTTTTAAAAAATATTATTAAAAGTGTGTTCTCTTGGCAACTGCAACACCTTCCATATTCAATGAGATATATTATTTTCACTAAAAAGAGGTATTGGATTTTAGAGCAGGTGTTCTTGAATAAACCCAAAGAGGGCTTTTTTTCTTTGCATCTACCCTGTTTCTTTCAACCCAAACCCTCATTTGGCCTTTCCTTATTATTTTCCCAACTCCTTTCCAAACAAAAAAAAAAAAAAAAAAAAAAAAAAAAAAGCACTTAAGTCATTTTTGTGTAAAATATCGGCAAACTGAGGTCGCCAAATAATTCCTGAAATAGAATTCTGCTCATTCATTCAAGATAATTACTTCTTTTGGCTCTCCTCTCTCAAAGAGAGATGTACATCAAATGAAGGTGAAAGCTCTACTCCTTCAGGAAGTAACTTCATGTTAGTATTCATTTTTATATTGTGGAGTTCCATACTGAGGAATTTTGATAAAGTGCTTTAAGATACTCTTGGTGGAGTGACAATTTTAGCAGAGGTTCAGTTTATATTAGATTTTCTGTATTAATTAGAGCAATATGATTGGCAGGGCTAAGATGATATGATGCTTATTTTATTCACTGCAGCTTAGATAAAAATGGTTAGATATGCAATAAGGAGAAGTAGGGGTTATACTGTGAAAATTTACTTCACAGTATATTTATCAATTTGAATATTTATCTTATTGTAGGACTCCTTGGAGATTCCATGTTTAACTCAACATATGGTGTGCAAATTTAAAATTAAATTTATTTGTATAAATTTGACACAATAGGAGTTAAGCTGAAATGAAGGATATAAGCATATGGTGGATTTACCACTAATTGAGAACCTTATACTATGAGAAGAAACTGGAAGAGGAGTTTAGTAGATTCAGCTTCATTTTTATGACTATGCATAATGGAGGAAATGACTTACATTTTTCTTCATTATCATTCTAAAGCATAACTGAAAAAGAATTTTCTTTTTACTAAAATACATTCAAGTAAATAACTATTTCACTTTTAAAAAGACAACTTAAATTGATTTGTGCTTAAGAATATATTTTCATATATAATTATATGCATATTTTATACACACCCACTCTCACACACATACATGCATATTACTGACTGCCCAACAAAAATTTCCTTTTTTCCCTGATAATGAAACACCAAATTTCTATCTGTACAAATCTATAAAAGCAGTCCATTGAAAATTTATCATTTACTTCTATCAATGCCATATTTTTCAGTACAATATTCTATATTCTCTGTATCTCTTTTTTTTTTCATTTGTGTTAGTTTTCTACTGCTACTCTAACAAACTACTACAATATAGTGGGTAAATTACAAATATTTATTATCTTTTTTATAATTCTGGAAGTTAGAATTCCAAAATGGTTTCACTGGGCTAAAAGCAAGGTTCTTGCAATATTAAATATTTTCCATACACTGCAGGGGAGAATATCCAGCTTCTAGAGGTTGCCTATACTCTTGGCTTAGAGACCCCTTTTCCATCTTCAAAGCCAGACACCCAGCATCTCTTGGACCCTGCTTGCTTAGCTATATCTCCTTCCCTAATGTAGATTCCTATGAGTTTCTCTCTTGTTAGGACATTACAATTACCTTGGGTTCTCACACCAGGATAATCCAGGATGATCTTTCCATCTCATGACCTTAAATTTAACCACATCTACAAAGTACCTTTTATTATGTTAAGTGACACATTCACAGATTCCTGAGATTATGATGTGGACATTTTTGGCAGGAGACATTATGACATCTACCATACACCTTCCATTAATTTTTCCAACTTCTCTAACCTAGCTTCTTTCCCCATCACTCCACTAAAATCCCTTTGACTAAATTCATTGAGGGCATGAATCTCTCTTATAAAAATAAATAAATAAATAAAATTAAAGAAAGGTTTTGGTCCTTATATTCTTTCTAGTATTTTAAAGAATTGACAATTTTTTCAAGAAATATTTTCCTCTTGAAATATATTTTTCTTATGGATAAGTAAGTTCCCAGTCTACCTTTGCTTTTTCTTCCCACTTAATTTATTTAAGCAAAGAACAAGTTTCAGATGTGATTGTAACTCATAAATATGGTATTTTTTTTCCAGTCCTCCCTCTTTCTACCTGGTTGATCTCAGGAATGTAGGCATACACTTTAATCCGCATGATTTATTTGTTATAAGTTAAACATTAAGGAGAATGAATGGTGAGGGTTATTAGCTTTTAAACAGGGAGAAAAACATCTTTATTTCTCCTAGGTGAGAGAAGCCATGAGACAGAGTTAGATATTCTCTAAATCCAGCCTCTTCGCTAGGTCCAGGTTCCATCCAGATTTTATTTTCTAATATAGTGAAATGCACTGCATCATGGAATTGTCCTTGACTGCCTTTGCCACAATATAGTTACCACACAAACTCTAGGCTCCAAAGTCGTTGCATTTGAATACTAAGATTCCAAGAGAATGTTGACTTTGTGTCATTTCCCTGGGCTTTTCCTTCCAAATCAGGAGTGTTTGCAGCATTCTCCTAAAAGAAGTGATGATAGTAAAATTGTACAAAAATCTCTTTTCTCTGTTCACTTTCTGATTCCTCAATGACATTTGTGAGGGGACATGTGAGATTGCTCAGTGTTCTCTTCGAATCTGCTACTATTTCCATTTCTAGCCCAGAAATTCTGGGTATGAAGTGAAAGTTTTCTTGTATATCTGTGGCTGAAATGGGAATTTTCTTTGTTGCTATGGAATTTGTTTTTGGTATTTTGGTGTTTTGAGTGTACTAGAAACAAAAGAGCTGGATATAGCTATTCAAGATTTACTATTTTGGATATAAAGATATAGCATCACACATAAGGAGACAGACTAGATAGGGATGACTTTTGACTTTTTTTAAAAAAAAAATCTGCATGCAGAAGGAAACAAGAGGAATTTCTACAATTAATCAGAAAAACGTGTCCCTTTATCTTCACTTCTTAAATGTGACTTACAGGTTCTTTTACTAATGGGCATAACACAGGTTGAAAATTCTCAAATGTTTCAGAAGTATTTTAGGATCCACAGGGGAGGTAAGCCCTAGGACTCACAAATAAACAAGTCTTACAGTATGCATTTGGGAAACAACTCAAGCATGCAATTTGTAAATAAAGGTAAAACAGTAAAATATATGTTTGAAAACAGATTTAATATACATTGTAAGGAAAATGGGAATAAAAACATGGTAAATAATTCACATAAATATACATATACATATATATGTATATATATATACACACATACACATTTGAAAATAAAAGTCAACAGTATTTTAAAAGAGACTTAAATTTTAGAATAAATGAAGTGAAATGATTTTTATGGAAGTGTTGATTTTGCTCATTACTGGAAGTTATAGAAAAATATGATTTAAGTGGATCTTTCTTTCTTAGACCTATAGATACTCAGAGACTCTTAAGTTTATCACATGGTAGTAAGTAGAAAGGCTCTCAGAGAAAGAGAAATAGTACATCTTTGCCTTAATAAAAGGCACTTTGTGCCAGAAACTGGTATTTCCATTTTAGAAAACTATAATCCAGTTGGATCTGTGTGTGAAATAATGAACCCAAGAGTCAACAGACACTTTGCTCTGGTCATAAGAGTTACAAGACTTTAGATGCCCGAAACTGGAGAGGTTTTGGCTTTCAGGGTACATGCTCTTCATTTGAAAACCCTTTCTACGTGACAGCTGCTGTGTCTCCATTTGTTAGAATACTGCATATTTTAAGGGTGAGGGTGACATATATATATATATTTTTTTTTCGTTTGGGGTGTTTCATTCTATTTTATTTTTAATTTTTTTATTATTCTAATTTGTTATACATTTCATTTCATATTACATATAAAGAGCACAATTTTTCAAGTTGCTGGTTTTATATAAAGTATTTTTACAACAATTGTGTCTTCACAGATGTATTTAGATTTGAACAGGAATTTTGAAAAACTTTCTCATGGACAGTTGCAAAATTGCATTTGGTCATTTCAAAGAACATCTCAGTAGGGTTCCACTGAAAATGTTCAGATTGTTTAAAGACATTTTTTTTTTCTAAAAATGCCAGGAAGTCCAACTAAATTATTCATTCAAATTACCATTAATTTATTCAAGAAAAAATATGCATAGAATATATGTATAAGAATATACATATGTATGTATATGTATAATGAATAGGTGGAAAAATTATTTATCACTACCTCTGTTCACTACCAACATTGACTTGCATTTTAACTTAAATTTAACAATTTGCAATCTATTTCTTTGGGTCTGTGGGTATGTCTCTAGTATTATTAGAACAGAAATATGGCAAGTTAGTACATAATAACTTATCACCCTGGGAGAAATTACAAAGTGTATCTACCTTAAGGAATGAGCAGAGGAGTATAATAAAAATGCCAAAGTTTTAAAGGCAAAGGTTGTCTTTTTTTCAGTGTTACTTGAGAACTAACTCTAATTGTTATAATGCTCCAAAATCTATTTCACAAACCAATGAAAAGTGTTGTTTCTGAAGTCAGATTATCGAGATTTGAATCTGGAGGAAAGCCATTGTGTGAATTTAGCTGACATTTAATTTCTTCCTGTCTTAGTTTCCTTTTATGTAAAATGTGGATAAGGATAGTACATATCTCACAGAGCTATGTTAGGTGTTAACTATCTTAATAAGCACAAAATAGAACAGTGCATAACTTTTTTTAATAACAAAAATGTTAGCAAGTATTAAAATAGTCAATATTTAGTGGGACACACATGGCTAAACTACATATTTTTAAGATTCTCATCGAGCGAGGGCAGAAGGCCTTCTTTGCCTTCTTTGACTACTTGAAGCAGCTTTCTCGATAATGCATTCCCAGTAATTTTCTCTTTGGCTAGTTTTACCATGTTTATGTATGAATTTGAAGCTTTTATAGACAGTTAAAAATCAATGAACACTTACCAAATTGTGTTTAAGTTGTGCCATTTTAAGATCTCACTAAGATTTGAGGTCCACTAACTAGTATAAATGTGGGCATATATTCCAATTCTCTTATAATATATTATACATTTTTAATTTAAATTTAACAGTTTTTAATTAATTTAGCACTGATATTTTCATGAGGCTTTCATCTGCTCAAAGTTAAAACATGTATTCTATATATATTTAATTATTTCAAACTCCAAGAAATACCCAAAATTTTATGACATCATAAAATATACTTTAGTTTTATTTAATTATATTGTTCTGTGTAACTGAACAGAAGTAAAAGCAATAAGAATAAAACAATTTTTCATATCTTCCCAATCATTATACCAGGTACACATTAATTTTTCCTTATTCATCATCTCAATCTCTTTATTAGTCAGGGTTCTCTAGAGGAACAGAATCAACAGGAAGTATGATTAAAAAAAAGGGGGACTTATTAGATTGACTTACACAACCAGAAGCTGGATAGTCCACAATAGCCATCTGCAGGCCAGAGAGCTGGAGGAACCAGTAGCTGAGCCTTTCAAGATGCTGATGCCTCAGAAAAAGAGGGATCAATGGTGCTATCCCAGACTGAAGGTTTCTGGAAACTCCCTGGAGATCACTGGCAGAGTCTGCTTTGGAAGAGTGAAGGAGCAAGAGTCTGACATCCTCAGGAGATCCCAACAGCAATCAAGAACCCATTCAAGAAGAACTGAGCTTGCATCTGCTGCAGTTTCCTTGTTCTTTCATCCAAGTCTCCAACCTTTTAGATGGTGCTGTGTTGGGGACTTAAGAACACATAGGCTGAATGGGTAGAGAACTCTAACTCTTTGGCTGCTTTCCACGCTCTGTTATGGACCTGACCTAACCTGGAGGTGTTCCCCTGACATATCCTGGGAACCGCAATGACCCTAAGGATAGGGTAGGGGGCTCCACCAATATGATTTGCCCATGCTCATTATGTGTCCCTGTGTTCCTTCTGCTGATTGGCCCACGTCCTCTATAAACGCTGTCCACCTTCTTCAATAAACGAGTTCCAGCGCTGAAGTTTTCTACCTGACTGGGCTCCTTGGTATTTCCTGGGTCTTCTGAAGATGGGGGAGGGACTACCAGTGACCTTTTACCATTCGCATTCTCGCCTTATCACTGAGGTGGGCTCTCCCAGCCTCTCTGCTGGACAGAGAAGGTTCATCCCGGGTCAAAGGAGAGCTACAAACCTCAGCCCCTCTAACTTCCTGGCAAGTGGTGCCTAGCACGGGGGCGGACCTCCGGTGAAATTGGGCCAAGCGAGCGAGCATGCTAACCCGGCTTTTCAAGTAAAAGGTACCCCCTCTAAAATGGGGCAGGCTTTAGCTTTTGCTAGATCTCAGGATCCAGCCATTGAGGCACGGAGGAGCATATTTAGAAAGCAAGGTTTACAGATCTCCGATGCCCAAGCAGAAAAAATTTGGAACACTTTAACGCGGGCAGCTCCGTGGCTTCCAGGGGCTAATTTTAATGAGTGGAAAACGTGGCAGAACAGCTTCTGAGGGAGAGAGAAAATGAATACGGGGAAGTCCCTCCGCTGGGGGTTTATCCAACCCTTTATGCCCTTAAGGCATGTTCCTTTATGCAGCATGCTAAATAATCCCCAAAGACCACATGCCAGGTGCCTCCGCCCATAGAGGTATTGGAGGCTGAACTCAAAGCCCAGATGGAACGGGATACTGATTCTTGGCTCTCCCGCTCCATAGAATTAGAAAAAGTTGGCAGTCACCCAGACTTGCAGTTTAGGGGCCTACGGCCCCTCCCCTTGAATCTCCTCAGAAGTTTTCAGAGGATGAAGGCCATCCACCATGCGATCCTCTTTCCTACGCACGGTCCACCATTTTTATGTGGCTGATGTGCCATTACAGGCACCGACAACCCCCCCTCCGGGAACTTTCCCATCTGCGCCGCTTTGTTCGGCCAGCGAGTTCTCGCCACCGCCCCCCTGGGGAGCTATTCCATCTGTAATGGCGTTCCCGGTAAATCTTAACCCCGGAGGTAACAGACTGGCTCCGTGGTATCCCTGGGAAGCTCAAGACCTAAAAGAGCTTAAGAAAGCGGTCTCAGAGGACAGACCTATCTCGCCTTTAGCTGAGACAATACTTCAAGGCTTACTTCATCAGCAATGCACAACTGCAGGACTGGAAGAACCTAACTAAAGCCGTTCTTCCAGGTCCCCTATTTATAAAGTGGTGTGCTTTTTTTAATGATGAGTGCCACGTGCAGGCAGAAAGAAATCAATCTGCTAACCCTCCAATAACCATAACATACGGGATGTTGGCTGGGTCTAATGACCAATTTTCTACCAGCATTCAGCAGGCTGCCATCCCTGCCTCCTATCAAGAACGGGTGCGAGCCTTAGGGCTAGCGGCCTGGAAGAAGCTAGAGGAAGGTCCTTCAGAACCTCCTATAGCAGGAATCACTCAAAAGACCACTGAGGACCTGGCCACAATCATTGAGAGAGTGGAAAAGAGGCTTCAAAGAAAATTTCCACCTGGCCCTCTGAGGGATCAATTTGCCAAAATGCTGGTTTGGGAGGGGATGACTACCCATCATAAGTTGGCTTGAGCAGGGTTAAAAGAGAGATCCATGGGGAGATGGGTTGTCGCAACTAAAGATATAGGCACCCACACCCATCAGTCTCAATCCTTGGCTGCTGCTCTCCAAGCACAGGCCACACAACAAGCCCAATCCTTAACACCAGCTCTTAGTGCTCAAACTGAGGTTCTTGCAGCAGCCTTGAAGAGAAAAGGGACCTGTTTTAGGTGTGGACGACAGGGTTATTTCAAAAGGGACTGCCCCAGTGGCCCTAGTTGGCCTCAAGAATGTTCCCCTGGTCAAGCCCAGAGCCCAACTGCCCCCAAAACACCTTGTCCTAGATGTAAGAAAGGGTTCCATTGGAGAAAGGATTGCAAATCTAAATTTGATATTCAGGGGAAAACTTTAAACTCCTAGAGGGGCATCCTCCAGCCCTATTACACTAAGGAGGTCCCTCTGCCCACAGTCCCCCTAAGGCGTACTGGACAGTTCCTATTGTCCCAGGGATTAGACCAAAGATGGACATCTATATAGCTGGAAAGAAATTTTGCTGCCTGATCGATACTGGGGCAGTCCGCACTATACTAAGGAAGGCAGAGATCCCACCTCAGTGGAAATTAGCTCCAAGACCCCAACTACTTGGGGTAGGAGGAAACAATAAGTCAGAGGAAACCAAAGATTGGCTTAAATGGAGAGATGTAGACGGGAATCAAGGGGAAGTTCACCCCCTTGTGGCCCCTGAATTAACCTCTAATCTGTTAAAGCAGGACATTTTAGGAGAGGCTGAAGCCTACATTACCACTGTCCATAAGTAGTTTCATGATGATATAGTAGGAAAGGAGGAATATCAACAACAATCTAATCCTCCTGGTCCCTTCTCTAATTATAAGGGGGACCCACTATTTGAGGCTACAAGGAGGAAAACTCTAAACCCCCAAGTAGGGCCTCACCCCCAATCCTAAGGACCACTGTCCCCCGAGTTCCCACTATCCAATGACAAGATGTCCCTCCGGTCTGGGTGGAGCACTGGCCACTTCCTACTGATAAACTGAAACATTTGAGGGCAATTATTCAAGAACAGTTGGCCCTGGGACACAGTAGACCCTCTCTTAGTACATGGAATAGTCCTGTTTTTGTTATACAGAAGGCCACAGGGAAATGGAAGATGTTACAGGATCTCTGAAAAATTAATGATAGAATGGTCCTTGTTGGCACTCCTCTGTGTGGCCTCCCCTGGATTCCTTCTATTTCATGGGACTTGACCCTACTTGTGATTGACATCAAAGATTGTTTTTTCTTTATTCCCTTGCATCCAGATGATTGCGAGAAATTTTCCTTCTCTGTTCCCTCTACCAATTTCCAAAGGCCAGATGATCGATATGAATGGGTGGTCCTCCCCCAAGTTATGGCTAATAGCCCAGCTTTCTGTCAACAATATGTCTCATGTCTCTTATCACCCTTGATGGAGGAGTCACAACTCACCCTATATGTTTATATGGATGATATCATTCTGGGGGCTCCCGATGTCCAGCAACTGGGCCCAGCTTACCTGGCCCTTCGAGAGCTCCTGGAGAGGGGAGGATTACATATATCCAATGACAAGGTCCAAACTATACCTCCCTTCAAAATATTGGAGACAAAACTTAATCTGGACTCCGTTTGTCCTCTCAAACCTCAACTGGTCATTCAAGAGTCTTATTCTTTGGTGGAGTTACAGAAGCTGCTAGGAAAGTTAAACTGGTTAAGGAGAGTTAAACTGGTTAAGGCCATGGCTTCATATCTCCTCCGAGGACTTATTACCTCTTTATGAGTTACTGCAGGGAAAATCCACCTCTGATGTTGTTACACTGACAGAGGGTCATTAGTTAATACTGCAAAAGGTCCAAGATGCCCTCAATTCAGCCCAATTGGCTCGGTACCAACCAAAACAACCTCTTTATTTGTGGATCTTCTCAGGTGCTAAGCTCCTTACAGCCGTTCTCACTCAAATAGGAAATCCAGTACAATGGGTACATTCCTCTGTGGGAGGGGCACCTGAGTATATTCTCAATTGGACCAATTGGTACATCTTATAATAAAGGGGAGAGATACATAATTGAGGCATTATGGGAAAGACCCAGATGTCTTGATGATTCCTTACCATTTATCAGACTTTGAATGGATACAAAGAAACAAACCTAGAGTCTCCTATGCTTTGGAAGGGTTTTTAGGAAAGGTTGACTGCCACTATGGGTCAACCAAATGGGCTTCCTCCTTTCCCAGGCTGGAGTGGACTTCCCCTGTCCTCTTCTCCATCAGACCACTCCCCAAGGCAGTAAATGTATTTACAGATAGAGTAAAGGAAGGGTCCACAGTAGTAGTTTTTCACACCTCCTCAGGCAAAAGGACACAATATTTTGAAGCAGTTTCTGGCTCTGCCCAATTTAAGGAATTATATGCTGTTGCATTGGCTCTAACCCATGTCCAAGAGCCTATGAATCTTTTCTCCGATAGTTCATATGTAATCAACCTATTACCTTCCCTTAATGTATCATATATTAGGATGGATAATAATCCTATAACTCCTTTAATGTTCCAAGTATGGTCCCTGTTAAAGGGACATAATAGGCCCATCCTTCTCCAACATCTCAGGGGACATCAAGGCTTATTTGGTCCCCTTTCTGAGTGAAATCAGGCCGCTGACTGGTTGGCCACAACAGAGATATTAGCAGTCACGGTCCCATTTCAGTGAGACCTTCAGTTAGCCCAAGGTCTTCACGACCTCAATCATCTAAATTGGAGAGGATTATATCATAAATTTCTTTTGGTTCCTATAAAAGATCTGAAAAAGATTGTAAGAACATGTAAATCCTGTTTGCCCTTCTTACAGGTCCCATCTCTCCAGTACTCTGGGGTAAATCCTAGAGGACTACGACCCAATGCCATCTGGCAAACTGATGTAATCCATTATGTGCCACTTGGAAAATTAAAATACATATTTATGTCTATAGGTACTTGCTCACATGTTTGTTGGGCCACTGCCCATTTTGGTGAAAGAGCCAAACATGCTGAAAGCCATTTTTTACAATGCTTTGCCATCTTAGGATTACCTGTACAGGTTAAAATAGACAATGGACCCTGCTTTGTGAGTAAATCATTACAAAAATTTTTCCAAAGATGGCACATTAAACATACCACAGGGATCCCATACAATCCAAAAAGATAAGCTATCATAGAGAGGCACAATAAAACCCTAAAGGACCAATTAATAAAACAAAAAGGGGGAAGCAGCCCCCATGATCAGTTAAAAACCGCGATGCTTACATTAAATATTTTAAATTGTTTCCAAGTACCAGCCTTTGACTGCCTTTCAGAGACATTGGTCTAACCAGACACCCTACCTAAAGGTTGAGGTCTGATGGAAGGACCCACTAACTGGGTGTTGGCACGGTCCTGACCTGCTTATAACTGCTGGCAGAGGTTTTGGATGTGTCTTTCCAATTGGGGAACCAAGGCCTATTTGGGTACCTGACAGGGACCTTAAATAATGCCAATCAGGACAACATGACCACCCAAGAGTATATTCTCTTGAGGGGTGATTTTTTCCCTTTTTCCACAGGAATGAAAAAACCATGATGGACCTTCTGTCTTGTTGGGATTGGACTGCTCATCATCTCCATCCTAAGATTCATCGGGAGCACTGTCCTGGACCTCCCCCCACTTTTTGCCAGTATTTCAACTCCCTGCGGCAAGAGAAGAGGGACTATGCCGGTTCCTGGGAGAAGAGTGTTGTTGCTGTGCCAACTGCTCGGGCTTTGTCCAAGACAGCTTCCTTTGGTCTGGACTGAATGGGTGGCTCCCCTACCTTCTCCCCTTTGTGGGACCCCTGGTTGCCATTATCCTTGTGTTCACCTTTGGGCCCTGTGTAATCAACAAGCTTGTTCAATTCTTTTAGGACAGGGCCAAATTGGTACAGCCTGCTAGTCTGCCAATAATATGCTGCCTTCAGCGATGCTGAGTGGGAGCCCTACAAACTTGGCCATGGTCCTTATCAGGATGTGGAGGTCTAAACCATTCTTGAACCAACCATGGGAAGCTTTCCCAAAGGCGACTGTTCTGTCCCATGTCCTTCCCCTGGCTGCTCGCTGGTCCTGGGTGAGTCCACCTGAAGTGCTAGGGTGGTAGCCAAAAACGGGTAAGATTCCCAGAGGGGAACGACCTAAGACAGGCACACTCTCAAGTGAGGTGGGCCCCCATTAATAAAACAAAACGGGGGAAATGTTGGGGACTTAAGAACACATTGGCCAAATGGGTAGAGAACTCTAACTCTTTGGCTGCTTTCCACGCTCTGTTATGGACCTGACCTAACCTGGAGGTGTTCCCCTGACGTATTGTGGGATCCAAAACTACCCTAAGGATAGGGTAGGGGGCTCTGCCAATACGATTTGCCCATGCTCATTATGTGTCCCTGTGTTCCTTCTGCTGATTGGCCTACGTCCTCTATAAACGCTGTCCACTTTCTTCAATAAACGAGTTCCAGCACTGAAGTTTTCTACCTGACCGGGATCCCTGGTATTTCCTGGGTCTTCTGAAGATGGGGGAGGGACTACCAGCGACCTTTTACCATTCCCATTCTCGCCTTATTGCTGAGGCGGGCTCTCCCAGCCTCTCTGCTGGACAGAGAAGGTTCGTCCCGGGTCAAAGGAGAGTTACAAACCTCAGCCCCTCTAACTTCCCGGCAGTGCTGCCCACGTTTAGGGAGGGTTTCCGCTCCAATTCTCTGTGCCACATGTCGGTCATCCCGGGACACACTCTCATTGACACACCCTCTTAATCTTCTACATATGTCAATCCAATCAATTTGACAATTCAAATTAACCATAACAATGTCATGTGATACTTTTGCTTCTTAGGAAAAAAAAAATCTTTAAGGTATAATTATAATCATGAGCTATAATAACTTTAAGTCATTTCTAAAATTGGTGATGGTGAATGGAATGGAATGTTTTTAACTATTGATGAGGTTTCCATTCAGTATTGGCCATTGGGATTTATGACTATTTTTTGTGTTTATAACAAATGTGTTCCTTGAAAGAAATATCATAAATAGTTGTAATAGATGCCTTAGTATCTTCATTTATCTAATATGAGTTTACTTACATCACTATGCTTATACTACATTTTGTTTTCAGACCTGCTTTTATAAATTTGGCACTTACACATACATTCCACATTTCTATGCTTTTTCTTGTATTACTGCTAAATTTTCACTAAAATTAATTTCAAGAAAAAACGTCTCTCTATATTCTACATCTAGTAGAGAAGCCTATGGAATTTGAGGCTTTCAGTTAAGTTTTTATACTTACTTGGTGAGTAGTTTCATGTTGGGTTAGAGTTAAATGACTTGGAACCTGACAAAACATTTAATTCTTTCAAACAAATGATGAAGAAGGTAAGCTAAGCATTAATTTCACCATTCAGGGTTTGAGAACATTGAGGGAGAGAGACATTTGGAGACTTTGAAATTTCAATCTAGTAGTACAAAGTGGATTTATTAAACTGAAAAGAGACAATCAAAAGAAACTCTTCAAATAGAAAATATCTAATAAGGGGACAGAAATGAATACTAACACAAGAGTAATTACAATAAATGTAAATGAGGTACATTAGTTTCCTAGGAGGGCTTTAAAAATTATCACAACCTTGACAAAACAGCAGAAATTTATTTTCTTAGAATTCTGGAGGCTAGAAGTCTGAAATCAATGTGACGCAGTAAGCCAGTTTTTTCATCCCCCAGCTTCTGTTGGGTTCAGCCATTCCTTGACTCATGGCTACATCAGTGCAGTCTCCACCTCCATGGTCAAATTGCTTCTTTCTCTTCTGTAAGTCTTCTAATTTATGTGTCTGTCCCAAGGCTTACTCAGTATCTCTTTTATTAAGCATAGATACAATTTCATTTAAGGGACATTGGATAATCCAGGACAAACTCCACCTTTCAAGAACATTTATTTAATGACATCTTTTGCTATGTAAAGAATGATTCACTCATGCCCATGGAAAATAATATTCACAGGTCCTTCCTGGGTTTTAGAATAAAAAAAATGTAATATCTTTTAATGCCATAATTTAGTATATTAAAATGGGGGAACTCCATCAACGAGATATTATGTGAGGGGAAAATTCCAAATATATTCTACCTGTAAGAAATTTATTGAACTAAAAAGAATATAAGATTCTGAATATAAACTGTTAGAGCTAAATATGCAGGTGAATATAGGACCAAAATAACAATGACATATAATTTAAACAGAAACTATCATGAGCACTGTTATTTTAAATTCATGGAAATGGAAAATAGACAAGTTATAAAACTTTTAAACCCTCAATTTTACATATAACATCTGATTTTTGTAAAGAATAACTTATAAATAGGGAAAAAACAATAAACCATGGTGATAAATATCTAAATTTATCTTTCACAATGAAATGTGCCAATAAGTTAATATGAAGGAAATATATATTAGAATAATATAATTAATATGCTTGAAACCAGAAAGTAAAAAATAAATAGAAATTTAACTTAATCTATTCTGCACATTAAAAATTAAAGATGAATATGATTCTTACTGAAAACTGAGAATTATTTCCTAAGGATTTGAAACAAGGATTCTCACTATTGCAATTGCTGATATACATAGGATTAAAATTTACAGCCTGAGAATTATTAAGAAAAAGATATAGTAATAGTTAGAAAAATTGGTAGGGAATGCTTATTATTTCAGTATGATATGATTATCTACATAAAATTCAACTGAATCTAGAAGCATTTATTAAAATATGAGAAAACTTAGCAATTTCCTGTATATAAGATTGATTTACAAAACCTATTGTGTTTTTCTGTATGATCAATGGTCAATTAAAAATATAAGAGACATGAGATATTATTCATAACAGCAGAAAAAAGTAAAGATGGATAGATTTTATAATACACTAAGCAAACTGCAATGCTATATATTAAACAAAACAGAGTGATGTTGATTAAAGTAAAATATCATAAATCATTATAATCATTACTGTGTGCTGAATTGTGACATAGCAAAATACATGTACTATCTTAATCTCCACACCTTAAATCTTACTTTATATAGTTAAATAGAGAATATTACCTTTCAAAAGATGTGATTAAGTATCTTGAAGAAAGGAGCTTATGATCATTATCAAGGTAGGCTATATGTGTCATCCCAAGTGAAGAAGAGGCAGTTTCTTTCTTTCTTCCTTCCTTCCTTCCTTCCTTTCTCTCTTTCTTTGCTTTTTTTTTTTTTTTTTTTTTTTTTTTTTTTTGGTCCTGGGGATTGAACTCAGCGACACTAGACCACTGGGCCACATCCCCAGCCCTTTTTTTTTTTTTTTTTGTATTTTATTAGAGACAGGGTCTCACTGGTTGCTAAGTGCCTCGCCATTGCTGAGGCTGGCTTTGAACTCGCGATCCTCCTGACTCAGCCTCCCAAAGTGCTGGGATTGCAGGCGTGCGCCACCGCGCCTGGCTATCTTTCTTTGCTTTTTAAGAGGAGAAACAATTTATTTTGGCTCATGGTTTCAGGGGTTCCAGTCCATGGGCTGCTGGTTCCAAGGCAGAAACATGATGGGACAAGGGCATGGTGACTTAGATCATGGTAACTTGGAAGCAGAGAGAGAGGAGCCAGTGACAAGTCATAATTGCCCCAGAGACCAATTTCCTTTAGCCATACCCCACCTGCTTATAGTTAGTTACCACTCAGTAATCCATTCAAAATTTTAACCCATTAAATAGATTAACATACTGATGATGTAATAGCTCCCATACTTCCGTCTTTTCCTAGAAGTCCAACCTCTAAACTTTGCTGTATTGGGGACCATGTTTTTTAATTTTTTCTAAATTATTCTTTTTAGATGTATATGACAGTAGAATGTATTTTGACGCAGTATACAAATATTTAATATAAATTGTTCTAATTAGCATCTCATTCTTGTGGTTGTACATCATGTGGAATTTTACCAGTTGTTGATTCATATATGAACATAGGAAAGTTAGATCCAATTCTTTCTACTATCTTTCCTATTCCCATCTTCCCTCCCTTTCCTTCATTATTTCCTTGTGTCTAATCCAATGAACTCCCCTCCCCCCTTATTGTGTGTTAGCATCTGCATATCAGAGAGAACACTGGAGAGTTGGTTTTTGGGGATTGGCTTATTTCACTTAGAATGGTATGCTAAGATCCATCCATTTAACAGCAAGTGCCATAATTTCATTCTTCTTTATGGCTCAGTAGTATTCCATTGTGTACATTTACCACATTTTATTTGTCCATTTACTTGAAGAAGGGCACCTGGTTTGGTCTCATAGCTTAGCTACTGTGAATTGAACTGTTATAAACATTGATGTGGCCACAGCTTTGTAGTATGCAGATTTTAAGTACTTTGGGTCTATACTGAGGAGTAGGATAACTGGATCAAATGGTAATTGTATTCCAAGTTTTCTGAGGAATCTCCATACTGTTTTCCAGAGTGGTCGCATCAATTTTCAGTCTCTTCTGGGATTACAGGTATGCATCACCATGCCTGGTTTAGCTTCTCGCTTATTAAGACATATGTTTTGTGGCCATTTGTTATAACAGCCATAGAAAAATGATAATGACTGTGATGCTGAAAGTGTCTCTAGAGGAATACAATCTGAAGGATACATTTTAGGCTTTCTGAAATTGGTTCTTCTAATTGATCTGATTAGATAGAAAGACACAAATGAGTCTCTATCCAATGAGAAAGAGGACACTGATAGCCCATGTTGGTGAGGTGTTACAATCTTGCAATTGCTAGCTACTTCTCCTAATGATATGCGTATGTATATTCATACATCTATATCTATATATGTGTGTATGTATAAAATTCATTCTGACAATGTAATTTGCATTTTCAAAGATTTTGGTTAAATTAATAGTATAATGATATTGGCTGATTACTCCTAACTGCACTTCAGAAATTGCAAATAATGGAATTAGCACATCAAATTTCCAGCTCAAGCTATGAATAAATGACTCAAAAGCTATGTCTTCCCTGAAACTTACCCTATTTCCTGTAGTTTCAAGATTCAGGTTTGATAAACAGAGTCTCATCTTGAGACTGAATGCCTCATGAAACAATTTGAATTCTGAACCATTTCAATATAATGTCATTTGTTAAAGTGAGGTCATTGGTTGGGAAGGAGTGGGATCCCCAAAATTGCAAATGGAGCATATGGGCAGATTCTGGTGAAGCTGGAGAAATCAAATGCCTAAATTCTACTGAATGTTTTTCACCACTGGCATCACTTCCACCCCTTTTATTTGAAGAGATTATCCTGCTTTGCCTGAACAAATTACAATGCTTTCCTTCCCTTGATGCAGTTGCTTTTAAAAAACACTAATGATGCTCCTTAGGATGCACTCTAGAGTCAGTTTTTAGACTCCTCCAATGAAGGTCATGGCAGATCCTCTTGATAAAAAACCCAGCCACACCATGGATATTTCCCTCAGATTTCTCCAGAGACATCTGATTTTACACCAACAGTACTGTGGACTTAGGAAAAGGAAATATGCAAACTTTTTTGAAGGATTCCTGGATATTGGCAGTGAATCAACACTAATTCAACAACAACATTAAAATATTAATGTGGTCCATCACTCAAAGTAAGGGCTTATGGAGGTCAGTTGATCAATGGAGTTATAACTAAGGTCCAGATAGTGCTCAATCCAATGCATCTCTAAACTTATCCTCTGGCTATCTCTCAATTCTAGAATGTATAATTGGAATAGTCTTTCTCAGCTACTCATAGAATCCACACTTGGATTCCTTTATCTTGGAGGAGAGATAACTATGGTAGGAATGTACTTGTGAACCCACTAGAATTGCCTCTAGTTTGGAAAAAATAGTAAATAAAAAGCAATACTCATTTTTGAAGATTATTTCAGAAATTATTGCCACCATCAAGGACTTGAAATAATAGGGTTACTGATTCTCACCACATCCTTATTCAACTTTCCTTATTTGCCCTGCATAGAACACAGAGCTTGCATAATGACAGTGGGTTTTTATAAACTTATCCAAAGGATGAATCTAATTGCAGCTATTGTTCTAGATGTTTTTTCATTTTGTTAGAAAATTAACATGATCCTTGCTACCCTGTATGCAGAAAAAAAACTGGCAAATTATTTTTTATGAATACTTAGAAGTAAAGACCAGTAATATACCTTCAGTGTTGTACTTTAGGAGACTCTTCATCCTGTATTATAATTTACTTTTCAGGGATCTTGACCACTTTTTCTTTCTATTAGAAATAATACTGCTCCATTATGTTCATGATACTATGCTGCTTAGACCTTGTGAGCAAGAAGTACAACTATCTAGACAAACTTTTAAGATACTTACATGTGAGAGGGCAAGGAGAAAATCTGACAAAAATTTAGTGAGCTTCCATCTTAGTAAAATTTCCAAGATTCCATTGGTATAGGACATGTTGACATATCCTTTCTATGGTGAAGGAAAAGTTATTTCATCTGTCCCCACTTCCAACCAAAAGAGGCGATAATATCTAGTGGGCATTATTGGTTCTGAAGGCAATATATTTGTCGTCCTTTGAATATTCACATAAAATTCACCTCCTCAACTTAAATTTGACTTGATAGTCCTTAAGTGGAATGCATGAAGGAATTCTGTTAACTTGTTTTTAAACATATGATCTTCTATAGGATTGCTTGCAATTGATTAATGTTTTTAAAAATGAACTCTTTCATAGCTTCAAGATCATTTACATGGTCTATGGCATACATAATATACACTCAAATCATATTTATTCTGTGATAAGAACTAAATATTGCATTTATTCCAATTATAGAGCACTCTCGAGTATTTTGATTTTGGTCTGGTATTCATTGGCACTTAAAAAGTTATGTTGAACTTCTAAATCTGAAATTTCTATGATTGGCAATTTGTATGACTTGACTTTTATTTATTTTAGCTTTTGTACATACTGGATCATCAAATGCCATGCTGTCAAAAGAAGAACATTACATGTATGAAAACATCACAGTGAATCTCCACATCATGTACATCTTCCATAAGACTGGGATCCTAATTAGAATAAGACATATATTCATGTTTGTATAAATATGTCATGTATGAAAAAAATATACTCTACTGTCATGTGTAAATAAAAAGTCATGTGTAAATAAAAATAGAATAAAACTTTTTAAAAAAGAAATCTTTAAAAAATAAAAAAAAAGAAGAAGAATATTAGAAATTTCCCTATTCCTCTGTTCACAGGTGCATCTTGGGCTAGAGTGTTGCTGATCACTTATGAATAGTTCTTAGGATGGTTGTAGTCTTCAATGTTCCACAAACTTCACAGCCTTCAGGGAGCTGTTTTTCTTAGTATGTCCCAATCTTGTGGATTTATAGTCCAGTAAACCCAAGGACTATTTCTCAGTCCTAGGGTAGCTATACATACTCTATTTATTTTATGTGCTAATTATTTATTTAATAGATTTATTTAAATATTTGCAAAGCTGTGTATTCCTCCTTTTAAATCAAACATCACTTTATATATTCTTTGAGGATCTTCTTTTCAGAACTTGCTCATTTTTTGGCAGGGGTATTGAGAGGGGGTTGACTCTAAGGAAAACCTATTACTATACCCTGCTAGTATAAATTCTGATTGTCATAAAGAAGTGGCTGGAGGGCAACACATTCATTTTTAAATGTAATGTTAAAAATATTCTGAATTTTTGAGAATCATGTAGACTCAGTTCCTAGTTTCTACCTCCTAATTTCTACTTTAGTCAAGAAAGTTTTCAGTTAAGAGAATTTATCTTAGAAACATTATGCTTGCTTTCCATATTTAAATATAAATATGGAGTCTATGTTTATCTCAAATCATCTATTTACACCCTGAAATTGAACTGAGGTTGTGTTTATCTCCTTTTTCTCTTCATATTCTTTGTCTATGAATGTCTTTGCCCTTAATAGTTGTATGATTTATAAAATAAATGAATAAGTCTAAAACTATGAAGATCTTTTAGGCTTAAGTGAATAACTTAGATATCTAAGTCTCTTAGGGTAGGGTTATCCCACTTCTTTTGCCCTTTCCCTAAACATAAAATATTCTTGATTATTTTCTGAAGCCAAAATAGACAACAAAAAGATATATTATTTAGTTATTAATGTTCTGGTTACTGAAATATGAAAATTTAATTTAAATTTTAATTTAAAAATCTCCTTAGGAAAAATAAAAATTTAGTATATATATATATATATATATATATATATATTATATATATACACACACACACATATATATAATCAATAGGAATGTGTGTGAAAATACTTAGTGTGATAATTAAACTAGTGCATTGTCAATAATTTTTAAAAGATTCAAGATACAGTATGTACAATTGAAAATTTCAATATCCTAACTTTCTGAAAAATATAATTTGTCATGCTTCTAAAATAAAATCACTTAATAAATGCTATTGAATTAAAACCATATTTATTTATGTTCTTTGTGCTCTAAACTTTAAAAGAAATATGCATCCTCTGAACAATACTATCCTAATCCAAAAATTTCTGCTAATCAGCTTTTTGTCATTGAGACAAGGACACCTGAGGGGAGGAAAAGTTTATATTGGCTCATAGTTCCAGAGGTTTAATCCATGGTCGGCCAAGTCCATTGGTCTGGGCCTATGGTAAGGCAGAGTATCACGAAGGAAGGGTGTGGTGGAAGAGTGCTGATTATGCATGGCAGTCAAGAAACAAAAAAAGTACAGAGACAGGGAAGCGGCCACAGAGAAGATTAACCCCTCCAGAGTACACCCCCAGTGACCCACCTCCAGCAGCAATGCCCCACCTCTCTTACAGTTAACACCCAGTCTGTTCAAACTAGGAAGGATTGATTAGGTTACAGCCCTTCCAAACTAATGATTTCACTTCTGATTAAGTTACAGCTTCCAGAATCCAATCATTTCACCTCTGAATATTCCTGCTTTAAGACAGGAGATTTCAGGGGACACCTCATATCCAAACCATAACAAATTCCAATAAAATTTGCCTTACAATTCATCAAACTATTTCCATTGGCAATGCTACCATCAGTTTGTAAGTACCAACTTTTCCTTCTTTGCTCACTTCTCTCCTTCCTTCCTTCCTTCTTCCTTCTTTCCTTCCTCTCTTCCTTCATTCTTCTCTCCTCTTCTTTCCTTTATTCAGTCCTCCCTCCCTCATTTTTTCCTTTCTTCAATATTGATTAAAGATCAACCTACTTAAGAAAGCTCAAGACTTTCAACTAGAATCAAGAGTACAACATTGTACCAAACTGACCTTGTCATTTTCCCTATGAATGTTCCATTTTAGTAGGAATAGATACACAAATAAAATAGTGATACAAATTTTTGAAATCATCTGTTATAAATACTATGAATATGGAGATTTCTAACTCTACCAAATGATATACTAGAGGAAATTGAACTAAATAGAAGATCTGAGACTATTTTCCTTGACAACTTTAAGTAAAGCTGAGATGAAAAGGAGAAGTAGGAGTTAACAATATGAAGGCAGAGCGAAAAGTCCTCTAAGAACAGAAATACAAAGTTACAAAGTATTGGAACAGGCAACCTTGCACTGCTTCATGAAATTTTAAAAAGTCCAGATGACTGAGCCAAAGAGAGTAAGAATTCAGGAGAAAAATTACAAGAGAAAGGTAGGGTGAGCCCATGTGCAAGAACTTCTAAGACATGCTCAACATGTTACTTTTATACTAAAAGAAGTTAGTAGTCATTGAATGGCTTTAAATAAGAGAGTAAGAATGATGAGCATTCTACTGTCAACCCAAAGTTGACTTTGTGTAAATGTCGGAAAGGGGATTTTTCTTCAAGACAACTTACAGCCATATAATGGAAAAAAAAAAAAAAAAAAAAACTTATTACAATATCGATATAAATTCCCAAGACTACTTAATGATGGAAGACCACTAGAGTTGCTCATAACATGCCCTGCACAACTAAAAGCAGCAGTGCTGGCCCTCTGAAGAAGCTTTTGTAAAAATAGCATAATATTTAATAAAAAGAGAAGAATCTGCAGATGCTAGACTAGAAGCAAAGAACTGGTTCAGAAGTTAGTGAATTATTACATATGTAAGCTAAAACTGGTTTGTGTTTATTAATATGGATAGATAAAAACTGGATGAAGTCACATGTAATTAGAAAATAAAATTAACTGGACAATATTATGGATCCAATATGGAATAATGAAGGTAAAGTGTAAAGAATAAACCTTTGATGGTTGGTTCACATAGAAGCATGTGCCACTTGTTGTGACAAGAAATACTGCAAATGATTTTGCTCTAGGGAAGGACAGTAGAACATGCTTTCAGATCTTGACTTGTTAGTTTGGAGAGATTTTGAAGAACTCAAGTGGTAATATCAAAAGAACAGTGGAAATATAAATCTGAAGCTCAGGGAAGAAAGTTCAACTGAAGATAAAATTGAAAATCATTCACTTGTGGAAATAATAGTTGTGGGCTTGGAAGAGACTGCCTCTGAGAAATTTAGAAATGAAAAGAGTTAAGGGTCTTGCACTCAGAGGTTGTGGAGAGGACAATTATTCCACTATGAATATGACAGTGAATAATGAAAATAAAAGAGGAAGTGTCCCAGAGTCCAAGGATGTCGTTTGAAAAAGAAAGGAGTGGTCACATGTGTTTAAATTCTGAGATGTCAAATGAAAGGTAAAATAAAAAGAACTTTTTTTGGTTAATTGTTACAAGGACTGCTTTAATTAAAAAGAGGAAATAAATTGATCTAATTAGGAGTAGCCTAAAATACTGTACATGTAAGAAAGGGAAGAAAAGGTAAGATGAGTCTTGAGAGATGTGTTTGAAAAGGCATAAATAAAAGAGGGAGTTAAAAGAGAAAGTATGACAATATGGGGTATATTTTTATTTTGTTGTTGATCTTGTTTTCTAATTTGTATTTAATGTAAAATTCTCTAGTTTATTTAAAATAAAAATCATTTCAACTGTTTCCAACCTTACTGATTACTTTGATTATATGACTCTATTACAGTAACCTTAGGAAATCAGAAATTAAGGTTATCAAAATAAGAAGGAGAATCAAACAGGTACTGTTACATCTGGACTTTGAAAAAACTTCTGAGTCTTACTAGGGAGACGAGGAAAAGGATCTGAAGGCAAGATGACTACTCTAATAGTAGTTTCTTGTTCTAGAGATGTGAGTTATAGAATTGGGAAAAATAAAGTGAACCTTATTAGTTCAAGGTCTTAAATTCCCAACTGAGACCATGGAATAGTGGGGAGAAGAATGAGGCTGACACATGAAAAATGGGGGTGATGAAAAGATTCCTGTAGTTAAGACAGCTGTCTAAGCCATCTTAATGAAACCTCACCACCTTACGGCAATTCTATCATGCAAACATGCTTAAAAGCTGCCAGATCTCAGTTCACCTGATAGTGTCACTGCTCTTGTAAAGGTCACTTGCTGTTTCTTGTCCTTCTCCTGAGGTTGGGGTACAGCCAAAATTATTTGAATAGCTCTTGAAAATTTAAACACTTATAGAAATTATCTTAGGATGAAGCATGCTGTACTTGGGAATTTATAGTGACTGTTATACATTAAGCCATGAAATTAGTTTAGAACATTTTTTCAAGTATTAACTTTCATGAAACATGTTTGAAAGCATTATATGCTCATGGAAATAATTTAAATTTATCTTAAGAGGATCAAACCTTAAAATCAATATTTTTATCCTCCAAGATAATTATAGTTGAAAATATATGATAATTTTTACAATTTAGTCAATTTAACTTATAATAGATAACAATAATTAAATTTTTCATCCTAAAATTTTTATAAATATGAAGTATATATTCCTAGATTACTAATTATTGTTCCCCACTCCTGTCAGTACAAGCACTGCTGATATTTTGGAGAGTTCTAGTAGAATTTTCTGGATAAATTATAAACACTAAAAAATTTAATGGTAAAAAACACAGATTTTGGTATTAACAGAACTTTTATTTTTATTCTTGTTATTTTTATCCATACCAAGTGGCCTTAAAACTGTGACTGTTTAGCTTGGTGCCTCACTTTCAATTCTGTAGTTCAGAGACAGCTTTGCTATGTGTCATTTATAAGAAAGAACAGCATATTATCTTCTTGTTAAAGGTCTAAAGTCATTGTTTTTGTCAGTTTTGTGTGAAGGAAATACTTCATTTTAATTTTAATGTATTTGTTTACTAGTTAAGTAGTCTTTTTAGTCCATAGATTTGGTATTTAAATATAATATCTGAGTTGGTTATACACGTCACCTGCTATTTTGTTTGAGGAGCTTATCTTCTTCATATTTTTAAAACTTGTTTGTAGTTTACAAAATTTGCCTTTTATCTGTCATTTGTATTTGCACTGTTTACTGTGTTTGTAAAATATATTACCACATTATAATTATTCTAACTTATAAATATTTTATATATGTAAAATAGCTATAATTTCCTTGACAAAGAAAGTCTTTCTCAAAACAAGTCATATTAAAATCTAATTTTATTTATTTTACTTACTTATGGTTAAATTTGTTTCTTATTTAACTCTAAGATTCATTAAAATGTATTTTAGTATTTGGTATAAGAAGATATATTTCATTAGTTTTTGTTTCAATGAACTTTTGATCCAAGAACTTTATGCTGAAAATATACTAGATTTAGTAGTTTTCTTTATCCATTAAATACTTAAATATAGTGTGGCCTATTTCTTTTTTATTTTTAAATTTTTATCCAATGTAGATACTATTTTAATTATGATATCTTTGCGTTATATTTTAATTTGTGACAATCCTGTTGATAATAACAAGCCTCTTTATCTCTTTAATTAATACATACTTTTATCCATTTATTCTACCCAATGAACATCAGAATCATTGTCAAATTTGAAGTGAAAATATCCTGTGGTTTGCCTGAACACATTTGGTTAGTTAATTAAACAACTTGTGGATAACTGAACTCTTTTGAAACATATGTTTCTCAATCAATAACATGATAAATCCTTCAAGTTATTTGCTCATTTAAAATTACTATAGACAAAATTTTATAATCTTTTGCAAAGTTATGTGACATTCCTTGATGGGTTTATATCTGTTTATTTTATTACAGATACTACTTTGTGAGTTTTTTTTTCCTTGTGTTTTCTATTTAATTAATCTTGTACAATGTGTATTAAAAAAGAAAGTTGTATAGTATGGTGATAAAGAATAGAATATGAACAATGCAGATTGCCTGTATTCAAATTCTGGTTCTTCTGCTTTAGATTTACATAAAATCACATAACCTTTTAGAATAAGTTAACTCATCTGTAAAATTCAGGTAATAAGGCTGAGAGTATAGTTCAGTGGTAGAATACATGCTTACCATGCACGAGGCCCTGTGTTCAATCCACAGCACCAAAAAGAAAAAACAAAACAAAACAAAACAAAACCTTAAGGTGAAATAATAATCGTAACCCCTCATTGAATTGGGGTATGCATGAGATGAATTTATGTTGTGTTAAGGGTTTAATAATACCTTTTATGAAGCACTCAATAGACCTTGTAATAGATCATTATTTTTGTGTATATATTTTATTAATGAACTCATTGATGATATATATACATATATATCATTATATATGTGTGCACACATATAAGTTGTTATCATTAATAAATATTATTGTCATCTATATATGACAATGTTTTTAGTTCTATTTCCAACACTTGTATCATTTATTCCTGATTAATATGTAGTAATATTTAGCTCTAGAGTTTATGTAAAATGTAACATCTCATCTACTAGTTTAAATAATGCCTTTTCAACTGGCACTTGTCAGGGAAAGAATAAAAGAGGGCCTTCAAACTGAGTATTTTGCAAAGATTAACTCCAAGACAATTAACTCCAAGACTATTAACAAAGTGTGGATGAGAGGCTGGGGAAATAAGATATAGTGGAGAACCAGATCTAGTACAGATGGGGGTGCTTTTACTAATATTACTGCTAACGAGGCAAGTGAGAGAGTAGTTGCCTGGACTTGAATCAAAAGGAGTTGTGTTTAAAATACAGTTGCCCTGTAATGATGCTACATGGAGGGATCCAGGGGAATATGTTCTTCATTTTCAACTCTTCTTCCTCCAGAACTTCTGCCGGTATTCACCTTTGAAAAACCTAAAAGGAAGCCTGAGAGCAAAGGAAACCTCAACATAGATCATTTGTGTTGACCTCCAAAGACAGAGCAGAGAGTATATCTGAAAGCCAAGTGAAAGATACCAAGTTTAGAGGTATTGATGTCACATCTTGCCATAATTTGGGATATTTCTGCTCTTTCACAATCAAATATGATATTAAGATAAAATTATCATTTAAAGGAGTCTTATTATCCTTTACTAATTAACTACTTTGAGTTAATCATGAGCAAATGTTCAGTTTATTCAAATTAGTTTAGTTTCATTCATTAATTTATGTGTCTTCTGAGGGCCAATCCATTTGCATGTGCTGAACATGCGTTAAAAGTTAATTCAGAGTTAGTTTCTGTATCGGACTTATTGATATTTAATGGGGAAGATAAAATAAAATCTATGAAGAAATGATTCCAAAATTCAAAGTGCTGCAAGTAATAATGTTGACAGTATAGAACAATTTTGATGAAAGCTGAAGGAAGAGAGTAAGTGGAGAGGGCAACCGAATATGGTACTCAGGGAAATCTTTATTAAAGAGAACATTTAAGCTGAGTCTTGCAAAATGATTTCACAACAACCGAATACCCTAGGAAAGGAACTGAAGAAAATAATTTGAGAAATGCCTGTGATAAAAACTCCCAAGTGAGGACAAATTTAAGGGTGCAATGTGAGATGTGAAAGGCTAATGAAGTCGGGATCTGAAGAAGCAAGCCAAAAGAAAAGGAGCTGAACTTACCTCAAAAGTGAAGTCTAGTCATGTGTTGCCCGTAGCTTAGATTTTAAGCAAATAAATAAAAAATTTAAAAAGAAAAAAAAAAAAAAAAAAAGCCAATGCCACTTATTTCTCTGACCCTTTATATCTAGTGATGTAGGAAATAAAGTTTAGCATTATCTTCAAAATATATCCAGCAGTCCAACACATCTGTAACTCATATTACTACCATCCTACTTCCAGATACCATTCTGTTGAAGCTTCCTCATGCCCTTCCCCTCCCCACCCCATTACACTTCCAGTATTCCAACTTAGCAGACAGGGGCATGTTCCTGAGAGCAGGAGAAGTATAAGAATAGTTCCAGCCACACTCAGATCCTCCGAATTTCTCTGCTACAGACAAACAAGATGGGTGTGCAATTTGCTTGTTCATGCTCTCTACTGAAGTTAGGATTGTGATGATTTCATAAAATTAACTCATATTTTTATCTTTTCTCAATCATTTTGAACTATTTAAGTGAGAAGACTTTCTTTAAAACTTTGAGCTGATTGAAACAAGTCAAGCAGTTTTGAAGAGTTTTTTTTTTCCTTTTTAAAGTTTTTAAATATTCTGAATTATAAATGTTGATCTATTTAGCAACACGTTCAATAACTTTGGATTTATGGTTACTTCTTTACTATTGAATTCTAGTTTCATTGCAAAGCAGCTGAAGAATGTGAACTTAGAATGTTGTTCTCATATCAATTTGGGAAATCATTAAAATATAATTTATTGATGTTATTATGGAAAAAATAGTGGCCTCTATTAAAATGAAAATGTTTGTAGATTATTTCATGTGTCATTCTATGTAAGTTATTTTATATTTCATATGTCTTTATCATTATATGTAATAATATCAAAAAGTATGATTAATTATAATATTGTATGCCATATACTTATGTATTTTTTTTTTTTTTTTTTTTTTTGGTACCGGGGATTGAACTCAGTGGCACTCGACCACTGGGTCACATCCCCAGCCCTTTTTTGTATTTTATTAGAGACAGGGTCTCACTGAGTTGCTAAGTGCCTCGCCATTGCTGAGGCTGGCTTTGAACTCGCGATCCTCCTGCCTTAGCCTCCCAAAGTGCTGGGATTAACAGGCGTGCACCACCGTGCCCGGCTTACTTATGTATTTTAAATTATGCTTTTTTCAAAGTTGGAGTGATTTATTAAAGTCTTCTAAGTTATTGTTTATGTTGAAATTTTGGACTTATTACATACTTTGTCATGTTTAATTCCATAATTAAGTTTGAAACAAAGCTTCATGACTTTTTCATGAATGCTCAAACCACCAAATAAAAATCTTGCCTCATGTAATTTTTTGGACATGCTGTTATAGGTATCTTGAAATACCAGATGAATGCTTTGTCTTCTGAGCCTATATCTGAGGGTTTGTGGGTTATTTTTTTTTAAATCATAGAATATAATTTTAACTTTATAGACAGTTTGATTAATTTTTTTGTGTGATTATCATCCTTTCCTTGTTTCTGTCAGTACTATAGGCTTCATCTAATTTTTATATAGAAGTTCACATTTAATGAGACTATAATATGTAGAGAAAAAATTTTATGTACTCATCATATTTCCTATTCTCCTTTTCATCCATACAACTTCATTTTTAAGTCATAATTTTGATTCAATAATATTACATCAAATATTTTTTAATTATGAAAAGGAAAATTTGAAAGGAATAAAAAAGACGTATAAGTGGATCAGCCTTCTAAATAGCTTCATTCATTGTTTGCCATTGTTCTCACCCTCTTCCCACCCCCGTTATTAGTATGAAGCACATTTTATTATGCTTAATTGAAGAAAGTGATTTAGTAGCCACTCAAATCAACTTTTTGTTTATCTATAGCTTAATAAAATATCACTCTAAAATCAGAAAACTCTAATACGCTGAAAATGTGGTTCAGTCCCTTTTCCTGACTTTCATTATAGCAATTACATCAACATAAGCAACAATTAGGTGGTTCAACTTGCAGTAGACAAATTACTGACTTCCATTAGTCAGTTTATGACCCTCTTGAGCAAGGCTTCTTTGCTGCAAACTGTTGTGAGAACCAATTTGAGACTTAGCATTTTTCTGTTTCAATTGCATTGCACATCCCCTCAGGTAATTCTCTCTGTGCTACTTATATAAATCAAGATAGTTCTGTGATATGGGTGTACATTACATTTTCTTATGTGTTTCTTACTTGGAGACTATACTTCTAAATTTTTTTTTCCCATAATGTAAACTAACAGTTTTCCCTAAGGGGTTCTTTCTTTGAGGAGCAAATAACTAGAGGCTGTATTTTATTTTTGTAGCCTCAGAAATGCATTTTTAAATTGATTAAACTGAAATGCATATATCTCATAACTAGAAAAGAAAAACAAATTCTTAAGACTCTGCCAGAATAGTTTTGGGCTTTTAGTTATAGAGATTAAGTGAAATATATAAATATTAATTGATGTATTATTTTGGATATCTTAAAAACAAAGCAAAATACATTACAATCTTATCTCAGAAGGAAGCAATAGCCTTTAGGGATATTAATCAACGTATGTTTTTTAGGCCGTCTTGCAGTTTCTATTAAGTCTTATAATGGGAACACTAAGGTTCCTAAAGTTAACTAAAGATCTGCCCTTATGTGTCAACAGTCATTCTAGAACATGATGGATAAACTTGTTTAAAAAGTATTTCTCTAAGAATATTCTTGTGCTCTGTACATGAATACTTCATATCTTAATAATTATTACCATTACTTGAACAGATAAGAGTACATAAGTTAAATCTATCTTCTCCATGGGGTGTAAGGCACATATAAATAATGAAGGATGCCAAACTATGAGTATATAACTGAGAAAATAAAAGTAGGACACATTGACAGAAAAAAAAAAAAAAGATTTAACTTAATGAAAACCATTGGTAAATGTTTTTCTCGGGCATGAAAGCAGATAAAAATTAACATTGCCAGCTGCTGGTAGGTTTTGCATATATTTACAAAAATAGTGGAAGGTACCTCAATATATCCATAGACATGAATAACCAAAAAACATGTGACATAAACATTCAGCAGAATATTATTTGGCCTTAAAAAAGAAGAAAATCCTGCCACTTGTGACAAAATGATTGAATCTGGAAGGCATTGGTCTAAATTAAACGATTCAGACACTGATAAATGAATACTATGTGATTTCATTTCTGTCAGGCATCTATAATATTCTCAGAAGCAGAGCATAAATAGTGATTTCCAGTTGTGAGCAATGAGAAAATAGGTAGTTAACCTTTAATGTGTATAAAATTTCAGGTTTTCCAGATGAATAAATTGTAGAGATCCACTGTGCAATGTACTGCCTGTAGTTGGCAATACTTGTCATGCTGCCCAACAATTTTTGAGAGAATTAGTCTAATGTTTAATGCTCTTATCACCACAATATGGGAGTACATAAGAAAACTATGGGAGATGTTAGATGTGTCTATTACCTCGATTATGGTAATGGTATCACAGATGCTTGTGTATATCCAAAACCATTAAGTTGTAGACATTAAGTATGTGCACTTGTTTATACATCAGTAATTCTTCAATACAACTGAAGAATGAGAGAAAGAAAGAGAGATACAAAACAGGAATCATAAGCCTAGAGGGAAGTAGTACAAGTTAAAAAAGATTGATTAATGAAGTGAGAAAACTGGTGCAAAAATGATAGAGTATGTCAGGGGAGGTTGGGAAGAGAGCAGTCTTCTAGAAAAGTCAATGTGCAAACTGAACGAGGATCTGAAACGTTTTTGTCATGTTTTTGTCAACATTTATTTTCAATTAAGCTTTGAAAATACAATTTTGACAAACATTTTTCCAAAGTATTTGTTCGTCTTGATCTATGGGATTTATTTTAGTTTGAGAAGAAGTGTACACCTTCTCTCTTGCAGTTTAACAATCTGGAATTTTATTAACCAATATATATGCTATCAATATCTAATCAGAATGGTCAGTTTTAAACAATGACTATTTTGTTACATTGTTAAAATATTCTGGTTATTTTAATTCTATTCTGAAAATAATCAACTAAAAATTGTCACTGCAGGTGTTTCATACTATATTATGAATTTACAAGGACATATGGAATATCCAATAAATATAGGCAACTCAATTTAAACGTTTTAAAATCTGAAGTTCTGCATTGTCAAAGGCACCACTGTGTTATAGTCCTAGATGAAAGCATTTTTGAAACCAACAAAACCACCTTCTTTTATCAAGTGATATGTTGCTAATAAACATTAGAAAATATTTTGTGTCTGGATGTCAAGTACTGAGAAATGATACTGTGCCCTCAAATATGTTCTTAATATTAGTTGACTGATAAAGTCACTGCAGTTGGCATTTATTGCCATGAACTGTAGTACTTCACTTTATCACTCAGACTAGATCACAATGTTCCAACAGCTACAATCTGTTAACTTTCATCCAAATAGCTAAAATGCCCTTAAAGGAAGCATAACTTGCCTCTGAAGGTTCCCTAGCAATTTTAAGGTTTCATAAAGCTTGGTAAAGCTCAACATTGGCTAAGGGATTTATATTAATTTAATTGTGAGAGAGAGAGAGAAATTTTTTTTTTCTTTCTTTTCCACAAGAAACTGAGCCATGTATCCTCCAATATTTGTAAGTATCACATGAATATTTCAGGAAAAGTAAAGAATTATACTATATTGAATTGTCCTTTCTGGGACCAAATTATAATATACTCATTAAAATTAAAGACAAAAAGAAATATACAAAAACATTTAGCATCCATTTTCTCCTCTTCATTCTCTTCTCCCACTTCATGAAGAGAAAATATTAACTATATATAGTGTCTATTTCCTTGTAATTTACTATGTCCCCGAAAATACATGTATGTATATGTATATATGTTTGTCTTTAATATATGACATCTATTATATGTAGTCTTTCCAATTTACTAATTTTAATGTTTATAGAAATCAAAATTTTTAGCATCTGTGTAATATCATTTATTTATAGATGTTACAGATTTGATTTAGTCATTCAACTGTTTTTGGGTAGTTAGGATGCTTTTACTTTTTACCCCTTCAAAAATTCTGTAAGAAATATCATTAAATGTATGTCTTTATTTGCTGGAATTTTTTTCTCCATATTTTATTACAAATGAGTTTGTTAATTCTAACAAATGTACATTTTGATTTTCGATTTAGCCAGGTGATTTTACAAAACATTGCTGGGATTATCACAATCATCAGAACTGTATGGGAAAGGTCATTTTGATCACAATCACCAAATTGGATATTATTATCTTTAATGTAGTTTCCAATATGATCAAACAAAATTATTTGTCACTGATTTGGTTTTCCTTGATTAACAAAGCAATTGAATATGTTTTCATATATTTATTAAAAATGTGATTAAATAATCTTTTCTATTTTGCATATTCCTGCATTTTCCACTTTTCCATTTCTATTTGAAATATCTACATAAACATTAAAATAACATTCTCCTCTTTTTTCTTTTATATGTTTTGAATATTTTCATCCAATTACTTTATACTTTTCTGATTTTTCTTATATTTTGACATTTTTAAATTACTTGTTCTCAAAAGTAGTATAGATTATTTTTCATTTCCATTTTCCATTTTGCAAAATGTCTTTCTAATCTTTTTGTCTGATTTAAATCATTCTGAGATTTACATAGGGTTTGAAATAGTGGTTTAACTTGATTTTTGCTTAGAAATATAGCCAATAACATCTGAAAAATAATTGTTATTTTAACCTACATATTTTCTAAGTTGTATGCTCAAGTTATAAGTTAATTTCAACATGCATATCATACCAAGAGATTGAGATGTTTTATTAGGCATTATTCCTTTTAGCGTGTTCCTTCTTTGCATTTTGGGTTACAGATTCTTTGCACTATTTACCACACATATATAAAATCTCTAAATTATTAGCCATCTACTATTCTGACTTTTGTTTGTTTTTAGTGTTGTTATTGTGGGGGGAGCAAAATCTATGCATGGATGTGAGCCTGTGTATATTTATAGATGGCTCTGGTTTTTCTCTTTCCTTTTGAACTGCCATAGGTTCTGACAGTGTGAAGGGTTATGCTTCACTCAGACTTTCATCAGAAAGTTCTCTTTGCTATTTTCTTTCTAACACTGTAAATATCTCCTGGCTAGAGTAGCACAGGTGACTTTTGATGAACCAGTTCAAGCATTCCCTGCTCTGAGAAAGCTGCAAGGCCGATTTTAAACGTTTGGAATTTGATTAGTTTGTCAGGAATCGGGGCTTAGACACCTTACTTTTTGTTTTGTTTTTCAGAACCAATATTGAATATTTGGAAATATGTTAGTAGGCATTCACCTACTAATGACCTGTTTTGTTAAGAATAATAACCAGGGGATACAACATCAGATTCTTTTCTACTACAAAAACAAACACCTACCAAAAAAGAAGTCGACAAAATAGACAATTTATTAACTAATGATCACAATAACCATCACATTATGGTTATTATTCAATGCTTTTCTTTTTATAATGATAACTTCATATGTTTGAAGTATGCATTCTTATGAAAAAAAAATATTGTGTTATAATTTTCATATAATCTTTTAAGTCAATTTGAGTTTTAAAAAAATTCAGAATGAAAATTCTTAGAAAAGCATGTTTAAAAATTACGTTAGCTCATTAAGTAAATGGACCAAATATACAAATAAGCAAATATCAAGTGGAATCATGATTTTTAGACATACTTAAAATTGAATTAAAAACAGAATGATACTCAGTATTATTATTTCCATTTAGCTTTGTTTGCTGTGTATATGTGGTGAAAGAGGCCATAGTAGCAGATTTCAGTCTATTTCTATAAATGTAGGAATATAAATGCCTAGTACAATGATTGCAAAAAAGACATTAAATTATTATTATTTATAAATGACAGAAAAATCTTGGAGGATCTAAAACTGATTAGAAATAAAATATTTATCACCAATGTTGTTCATCATAAAACTGACAAATGACATAACAATTATAATCATAATTAAATGAGAAGCTAACTTTTAAAAACACCCCATACAAACTTAAAGCTATAAAATACATAAGAATCTAGCTACTAAATGGTGGATAAGATTTTATGGGAAAAAAACTATAAAATTATGCTGAAATACACAAAAGAATTTGTAAATAAATGGAGAAATATACCATATTCATGTATGGCACTGCATCATTATGAAGATTACAATTATCTAATAATCAATCTTTGCATCTGTAAATATTCATACATAATATCAATAGCATTTTAACAATAAAGGACTAGTTGATTTTGAAACTCTATATGCAGCAAATGTTTGTTGTCAAGTGTTCAGAACATCCAAAGAAATGTGGAAAAAAGTGGTAAGCCTTAACTTGTAAAAGGGTGGGAACTAAACAGACAGAAGATTTCATCAGAGGAAAATGCTGATATAATCCCATGAGAAAAGAAAAAAAGGGAAAAATGAGGCTGCTCTGTTTTCATCTCAAGTCAGGAGACTTTAGGTTGGCCACTAGAGGGTTGAACAAGTCTTTCCTGTGCTTTGGGAATTGTAAGCCTGATATCTGATTCTCCTTTGGAGAAAAGTAAAGAAGTAAGGCTGTTTTAGAATGGGCTTCCTGCTGACTGCAATCAGTGCAAGTTGTGCTGTACTAATGGCAGCAAAAGGTGCATAGTGGGTTGCTTGAATCTGCAGAGCCCAAGAGATTCCAACAGCAAGGTTATGTGAGTCTTCTAGAAATGAGAAGTGAAGATGGCAGCATAAAGTGACCTTTCAAAGGAGAAGAATCATTTGCCAAAGGGCTACAGGCAGAAGTTGACAAAAAAGCATTTCTAAAACTTTGCTAAAATAACACATTTGAAGAGGAATTAACACTTTGAATCTGCATTGCTCAGTGAGAACAAAGGGCAGATTAAATGTAACCCAAGAAGTAAAATAGGGTCCTTTTGCTTATTAAGGTGATTTTCCAAAAGTTAAAATACATGACTAAAATGAACACAAATGAACAAGTGTCAAAGAAAAAATAATTAGTGAGGAAACCAATAAGATGGTATACCTAGTTCAAAGAGCATTGAAATACACAAGGTTTGTAGACTTTTTAATGGAAAGACATTAAAATAAAATTGCTTAGTTATGAAACTGGGAGATTTTCTCCAGAACAAGAAACTATTACTTCTTGGATTATGTTTCTACTAGAAAATAATTATCTGCATCTCTCGTGGACAGTAATATAAAAATTAGCCTAAAACTTCACTAAATATGGGACTTAAATTTTCAACAGTCAATAATGAGTCAGAGTATAGTCCCTTAGAAAATTCTCAAATTAGACTGTTGAACAATGCCCCCATAAGATCTTAAAAATAACATGTTGCCCCACTTTTAGCCTTATTTTCAAGTCTGTTAATTTTTTTCTTAACATAACTAAAATTCCCTTGCCCTGTCTACTCTGATGTCAAGCCCCAATTTCAAGAAATATTTTCAAACCTGAAGCTGACCATAGATGGTAGGAAGGGAGCAAATTTAGGTTGAATAATGTGCACGGATGTTATCATTCAACTGATAACACAGTACAGTCATTTAAAGGAGTTTGGTCAAACAAAACACTATGGAATTATTCTTACATTTTCTCCCAAGGACAGATTAAAGGAATAGTGACAGAAAGGATAGATTGTCTCATGAATGCACCTATGGTCAGCTCATTTCATAAAATAGTTATGGTCAAAAGCTAGAATTATGGTGATCTGTAGGAGAATTACCAAATATATGGTGGCATCACCATCTGATAGACACATTATACTATACAACTTTGTAAGCTGCCTGGTACCGTAACCCGGGAGGAAAAACTCTCGGAGGCAGAGTTAAGCTTTTACTACTTTTACTTCTACTTTCTTAGAGCTTAGAGAGGGAAAGAAAGATTTTTAGAGAGAAAGATTAGAGCGAGCTTTTCTTCTTGTCTTAAAAATTAGAGCTTCTTTCTCCTCTCTTCTTTCTTCCTGCTTCTTTCTTCTGTCTTCTGTCTTCCTTGGGAGCCTCGGCCTAACTCTGACCAGTCATTACTTCTTCTATCTGGTTTCTCTTCTGTCTTCTATCTGGTTTCTCTTCTGTAACTGCTCTGCCTACGTTCTGGCCGCTCTGATTCTTCTGACCGAACCGAGTGACTGCCCGGCTGACTGAATTCTCCGTTCTCCTAACTCGGACTGCTTTCACCCGGTTATATACCTTCAGCTTTGCGGGTGCCTACAGGTGCGTCACATACATATCAGGTGGAACTTATGGTTTCCAGCTAGCTACAACAGCCCTTCCTAATTAGGGCTCCTTCACAACTTAAATGGATTAATTATAAATTTTCTTCCTGGACTGGATCCTGGAACAGAAAATGTATATTTGTGGGGAAAAAATTACAAAATCCAAATAAAGTGTGAAGTTTGGTGAACAGTGATATATCTATGTGAGTTTCTTGGTTTTAATAAAATTATCATGCCATTATAAAATGAGAATGTCAAGGGAATATGGGAACTATCTAAATTATCTTTGTAATGTAACTTATGATACCAAAATATCCCCCAAAAAAGTTATAAAACTAGTCACTAAAACTAGTATAAAACAAAGATAAATCACAAGATTTGTGAGGAAAACTATACAAAGTATTTGCACTTCTTTACTTAACTTCAACCCACCAACAATCCACATGTTCAGTTCCTTGATATTTAGACTTAAAAAAATATCAGAGCATCATATACACACTTATGACAAAAAAAATACATTGGACTGTTTTTTCTAAATATCCATATATATTCTCTCATTTGTAAAGTGAGTGAGTTAGAATGGTAAGAAGCATATTAATGACATTTTAGGAACATTGGTTATCATATAATACCTTTATATTTTTCAAAGTTAACATACATTATTTTTTTTGGTCAGTGTAACCACTCCAAGTTGGTTGAGAATTATACTAAAAAGGAAATATTCAGGGAAGTTAAATGGCATCACTACTTAGAAAACAGTCATAGTTGGAAAAGAATCAAATTGTTTTAAACATTTTATGAGTATAAAATGACTATGAAGTCCATTGGAACACAGTCATTTTAAACTCATAAAATGAGACTATTTGACCCAGGAGAGTCAAAAATTTGAGGGCCCTCAGGTGATCAACTATTTGAAATAATCTTTTTGTATGCTAGCCAACATGTTCCAAATTATTTTGTCATATATAGGGCATTTTAATTTCTCTTTAGTTTTCATTTTTTCACTAACAATATAATTTAGAAGATTCAACTGCATTAATGGATATACTTCCATATTACACTTCACAAGCATAACACATCTACCAAATATGTACACTCAACATGAAACAAGTCCAGATCTACTGCCTTAAACTAGTTAAAGAGCAATTTCAAATAAATTGTTCCTGAAATGAAACAGAAACCTACTTTCAAGTCACACTGTCCTGAATGTATGCTAACCCTTCTTGACCAATTCAGGAAATATCAATCAAATCTATCAATCATTGTGTTCTTTATACTTTTTCTCACAGCAGAGAGAATAATGATGCCTGCTAACTGCCCTATACATTCAATTGCTGTACATCAGAATCCATTTTATTCTCATTGTTCTTGTCTACTTCCTATCCAAAATGTTAAGTATTGTTATAATCCCTTCCAGTTCTGCCTTATTCTCTAGTATCCCCCTTCTTTTCAGTCACCTTCCCACTTATCTGTACCTTAAAAATCACTAATTCTAATACACACTAAATAATAATTCATTTTTTACCATTTTATTGTAGTCTCTTTAAAAATGTACCACTCCTAAAATAACATTTTATTTGATTTATGGAGTTTCTTTTTTCTTTTATAATTACAACTGGCACTGCCAGCATCTTAACTTTGTTGGGTTGGATGGTAATGGTACAATAAATTACAAAACTCTGTTACAATTAATATGTAGAAAAAATAAATTTCAAAAAAAAACACACTTAATGAAATACATGCTTAAGTAAGCAACAAGTAAGCTTTAGACACAATGGTATCTCTTGCTTCATACTAAGCCTATAAAAGCCAGCTTCCTTCCCATAGAAGTCCATTTTGGACTTTTATTTTATCCTTTATCTCAACATTTGACACATTGTGACAATTTTATTAAGTAATAAACTTATGGAACTTTTTGTACTAATTATAATCTGCAGTAAATCCCAGTCTGTATTCATTCACAGACTGACTGATAAAAAACCCAATGATTTTTAGTTAGTATGTATTTCATGACTGACTTCTAGTCATGGCTTATTAACAAAAAAGTATAAGATGATCTTCTAGTTGCCATCATAGTATATACAGGTAAGTCTCTCCAAAGAGATCATCCTTGAGGCAAAATTCAAGTTTCTTTGAATTACCTTAGGGAATTTTCCTGCAGTGCTCCCTCACATTGACTAATAGATTCTTTATAAAGAACCTACTTTGTTCTTCAAAAAGGATATAATTCCTAACTTCAAAATATTCTTACCTACTGATTGTTTCTTTCATTCCCTAAATTATATATTTTTTCAAGTTCTTTACACAAACACAGCAACTATTAAATCTTCCCATTTTTTTTTTTCATTCCACCAATGCAGCTAAAATAGAAAAAAATTACTCTTTTTAATAATTTTATGTTATAATAGGAGAAAATAATTTAAAATAACATTGCTGGCTACTTGAAGAACAATGCCAGAGGAAACACAGGATAAGTCTTTCCAAAGAAACTTCAAGACAGTAATATTGCCCTAGAAAATGAAAAGCCAACTAATTGAAATCCTTGGGTATCTGATGACTCTACAGGAGAATTCAATATAATATTTTTGCCTTCAGTTCTTCCTATCCATTTAACAGACTAAGCAAAATGTACAGTGCAATCTTGCATAAAGGAAAAAACATAAAAATCATTGACTGAGTTACCCTGTGGAATTGATAAATTATACATCAGGATTCAATACCAGGAACATTTTCTCCCTGTGTCCTTCTTTGGATAGAACCCATAGGGAAACAAAAAAAAAAGCACAAGGGAGGCTTGACTTTTCCTTCTGCTTGATTACTATCTTTAACTTCTCTATCTCATCCAATTTTAGGGTCCTTTAATCTTTTTACTGTTAGGACTTTATAAATAATTTTTCCATTTATTCACATTTAGAAAATAACTTATTTCTGATATATTATTCCATTTATCACTTTATGACATTTTCTGGCTATGGGAAAAAGAATTCATGCAAAGCTCAGTTGTAACCTTTAGATTCATTTTACAACTTTAGGAATGTTTTATACTTTTTTTATTTTTTGTGTATTTATTTTGGGGCAATTTTCTTGATCAGCAACTCTACAAGTCAGGTAACAAATGTGTTATAAGTACAGTGTTAATAGGAAATAAAATACAGTGTTAATTGGAAAAAAAGGATACTGATGCGACCTCAATAGTGGTAAACATGAAGTGGGTTAGTTATATGAATTATGGTCCAAATCCATCACTCCACCACAGTCTAACAAAAGTATGGACAAATATCTATGATTTTAGAACTTCTGTGCATAAATAGATCTCACTTGAAGAACAATGCTAATTCTAGTTCTTAGATAAAAAATCGTATTTATGTCTTTTAAAGTAAAAAATTACCACAAAATGGAAACCACATAGCTTGAAAAAAAAAAAAAAAAGTGTGCTATGAACTGTGCATTAAGTTAAAATTCCTTTCAGAGACACAAAAACATGTTACTTAATTTACATGTTCTAGTATTTTATTATTTATTTACTTATCTATTTATTTATTATTGCAGTTCTGAGGATTGAACCCAGGGGCGCCCTCTCACTGAAACTTTTTATTTTTTATTTGGATACATGGTCTCACTAAGTTGCTTAAGCTGGCCTTGAACATTTGGTCCTTCTGCCTCAGCCTACTGAGTCAGAAAGGGATCATAGGTGCGCACCACCACACCTGGATTCTAATATTTTTCATAATGGGCTTACGATTTTTATCCAAACTTAATCAACTTAAAATTTAAACTAAGCAGATAACTTTCCTATCAAATGCAGTCCACTTTCACTGTGTCTTATGGCATTCTTGCCTAGCCAAACAGGTCTTCTCACCGCTATTACCAAGCAAAAAAATACTCTGCGCTTTCCAAATGTCTGAAGAGTGAAAGAGAAAACAAAAAAACAACAAAAACTAGAAGCTCTCTCCTTTTCAATTTCCTTTAATCCAATTGTACAGTTGGCAAGTACTTAGATCTAATTCTGCTGCTATATTTCTCTGCACTGTATTTCTTTCTTTCTAAACTATTTCTGTGTACTAGAAAATTAATCCATCTTTTGCGTACATTATAAATCATGCTAGTGGATTTGCTAAAATTAGTCTTCAGTGGCATATTTATTTCCCCAAAGCAATATCATTAACACAAAAGATAATATGATATCTTTTCTCCATTAATTGATTGAAAATATACATGACTTTAAGTATTTCTGAAGCTGCTCTGCCCCCTTCCAAATTTAAAATGCTTTGTGTAATATTAAGTGGCATAGATCATGGATCTGACATCTCCATTTATTGCTTTATGATAAATTCCGAATTTGCTATGTTTTAGTCAGCTTTTTCATGGTGGTGACCAAAATAAACAAGAACAACTTAGAGAAAGAAAATTTTATATGGAGTTCATGGCTCATAGGCCTCAGTCCATAGACGGCCCACTCCACTGATCTGGATCTAAGACAAGGCATCATGGTGGAAGGACTCAGGATAGGGAAGCTGTTCAGCTCTTCATCGGGTCAGGAAGCAAGGAGAGAGGACAGGGGAAGGGACAATATGAAAGATGCACCCTTCTAGGTTATATCCACAGTGACCTAGCTCCTTCAGCCATTTACCTACCTATTTACCACTGCCTATTTACCACCCATTTATTCCATTCAAACTAAGATGGACTGATTAGGAGCTCTCACAATCTAATCATTCCACCTTGGTACCTTACAGGAGATTTGGGCGTGTACCGCATACCAAAGCATAACACTTTATAACAATAAAATATTTAATAAAATCTATAAACATAATAAAATGTTATAAGAAGAAGTAATATAAAGAATTTTGAACAAGCCTAGTTTGTTATATCATTGTAATTTCCACAGTAATATTTTGTGATTTTTTTGAGCTATTCTACAAAATTATTATGAAAGTAGGGGAATTCTTTCCTACTTTCAGTTTCCACAATTTAAGGTTTTATATTTCACTATAGCTTTGTCACTACACCTTATGAAACCTCAGGGAACAAGGTACAGGTTTAGTCCACAGATGAATGAATATCATTTTTCCTGTTTCTTATGAAAATATCGTTACTGGTTAATTCATTATTTGAGAATTTTTCTCTCTGCATCATGTATGAATGTTCTTTTCTTCAAAATCTAGAAAACACCATATTTAAATGCCAAGGATTTCTTAAATTCTAGTTTAACTAAAGGAATACATCACTCAACATTTCTCATCAATTTAGCAAGCTTGTTAAATAACTTTTATTTGGTCCTAGTAAAAAAGTTTGATACAGAGACCATATGTTATTTTTCTCCTTACCTCCTACCCTAGTGTGTTTTTTTCTTTCAAACTCTACCACTGATAGAGAAAAATTATCTTTGTTGAAAAAAGAAAAACTTTTGTATTCTTATAATTCGTACACAGATGAGTCCAGGGAAAGTATGAAGGAATGACAATTCTTTAAACTATCTAGATTGTTACTATTATTGAGAACAAGTACTAAATTTGTTACTTGGTACTTAGATTATAAATCATTTATGATTGTTCTTTGTTTCCAATTATAATACAACCTGACTCTCAGAGTCTATAATTTTGAAGCTGTTATTATTTTGAAACACAATTGTAGTCAGGAGACTGATTATTCAACAATTTGCATCATATTGAAATAATGTGCACTAAAATAATTTTATTGTTACTCATAAAATTCCAGACAGTTTTCAACCCCAAAGCTACATGACCTTTACACTTAAAGCTATAAACACTGGTTCTTATGTGTCAAATTCTGTTTGTCTTTGGTTCTGTCTTTGCAATGAATTCTCCACTAAAAATATGATTTAACTAGATGACCTTCAATTAAGCTTTCTTTCTCTGCTATTCTTACTTTTTGTGCTGCTACCCTGGCAGCAATACAAGGATGGAGTCGAAATGTTTACCTTGCATGCGATAAAGCAGATTGTAAAGATTAGTTTTCCCTAGGTATTGAGTAGCCAAAACTAGCTTTAAAAGACACTAAATGAGCTCTTCACATAAGTTACTTACAAGAAAAAATACTCACAGAAAGGTAAACACAGACTCACCAAGTTCTGATGACATATATAAACATTCAGGAAAATAATACTACACCAGATTTATAGAAATAAATATATGTTAATAGTATGTTTTAGTAGTAGTAGTAGTACAGTCCACATTTAAAAAATAATTTCTATGATCATTTCAGTGTGTTATTTTGTATGCATTATGCCAAATTCTACAATAATGTCTTTAAGGTAGACATTATTGTTATTCCTTTCCGTTTAAGATGGAAAATAAGTTGTCTGAATTATCTAGCTAGAAATTGACATCTGCTTCACACACAATTCTGTAAGTCACATCCATGTTCCCGGTCACTATGCTATGTATGCTATTTTAAGAACATGTAGCTTAGTGGCAGATCTTGTGCCTAACATATGCAAGGCCCTAAGTCCAATCCCCCAAAGTCACATACACTAAAATAAAAATAAATAATAATAATAATAATATCTTGAGCCACTGTTACTAGGACTTATTTAAGGTTCTTCTCTTGAATATTGTATTTAATGTAAACATTACTAGTCATCCAAATACTTAATAAAATTCCAACTGTTTATGTTAAATATATATTAATATTTTCTCATAAGTATGTGCTAGATTTGAATATGACAAGTATTCTTCAATGACTTTCCCTTTACTTACTTTCTTTAACCAATTCTTTTCAAGGTCACTCGGCAGACAGGAAGTTTTTCCTACAAGCTCTAATGCCATGTGTGCCTAAACTTCCTGATAATACAGAATGCTATTTCTAAACAGTCAGGAAATCTTGTAGCTGGAACATTCATAAGTTTATGCTAGAGAACTTCCATCTATACCTCCAGGTCCACTCTCTACTCCAGGCCTCTGACCTGACTGTTGTCCCTCTTATGATTCTCTATCCATGGACTGTTTTAACAGGGTCCTTGTGTCCTAATGGCTTCTGGTGTTTTAAGTCCATAGGAACCAGGCAAGAGAAGCATGGAAGAGAGTGATATTAGTGCATTTGGTTTTCTCAGACTTATTATTTCTCTCTCTCTCTCTCTCTCTCTCTCTCTCTCTCTCTTTGGTATGGGAATTGAACCCAGGTGTGCTTTACCCCAGGATTTTTCATATTTTATTTTGAAACAGGGTCTTACTAAGTTGTTGAAGCTGGTCTCAAACTTGAGGTCTTCCTACCTCAGCCTTCATTGTTGCTGAGATTACAGACCAACTTAATAGCTTTAGAATTGTTTTAGGTTAACAGCAAAATTGAAAGAAGGTACACTGCCCCCAAAAAAGCACAGCCTCCCTCACCATCAATATGCTCCTCCATAGTACATTTGCTACAATTAATGAATATATGTTGATACATTATGATTCAAAGTCCATAGTTAATATTCCAACTGTACCTTCCATGTCACTTGGAAAAATGTATAATGAGATGTGTCAACTATTATAGTATCATAGCTTCACCACTGTAAAAATCTTCTGTGCTTCATATTCATCCCTTCCACCTCTGAAGGAGCCCTAATTAGGAAGGGCTGTTGCAGCTAGCTGGAAGCCATGGGTTCCACCTGATCTGTATGTGACGCACCTGTAGGCACCCGCAAACCTGAAGGTATATAACCGGGTGAAAGCGGTCCGAGTTAGGAGAACGGAGAATTCAGTCAGCCGGGCAGTCACTCGGTCGGTCAGAAGAATCAGAGCGGCCAGAACGTAGGCAGAGCGGTTACAGAAGAGAAACCAGATAGAAGAAGTAATGACTGGTCAGAGTTAGGCCGAGACTCCTGAGGAAGACAGAAGACAGAAGAAAGAAGGAAGAAAGAAGAGAGAAGAAAGAAGCTCTAATCTTTCTCTAAGACAAGAAGAAAAGCTCTCTTTAAGAAGACAAGAAGAAAGTAGAAAAGCTCGCTTTAATCTTTCTCTCTAAAAATCTTTCTTTCCCTCTTTAAGCTCTAAGAAAGTAGAAGTAAAAGTAGTAAAAGCTCTACTCTGCCTCCGAAATTTCCTCCCGGGTTTCGGTACCAGGCAGCTTACACACCTCTAATCACAGACAGCCACTGACCATTTTCTTGTCTATACTTTTGCCTTTTCCAGAATGTCACAGAGTTGGAATTGTACAGTATGTGGGTCTTTGTATATGCACTACATGTAAGTTTCCTCCATGACTTCTATGGCTTAAAACTCACTGCCGTTTACCACCAAATAAAAATCTGTCTGGATTTAACACAATTATTTAACCATTAATCTACTAAAGGGAATTTTGGTTGCTTCCAAATGTTGGCACTCATGAATAAACCTGCAACATCATCTGTGTGCAGATTTGTAGGTTTTAACTCATTGGGCTAAATATCGAATAATGTAATTGCTGGATCTTATAGAACAGATCAGTGTACAATTATTTTAACTCCCTTTCTGCAAGCCAGGAGAATTCCCAAGACTATGTCTCCAGTTTATGGTCACTTTCTCTATTCCTTAAAGCATATAGGTATGAACAGCTCTGCTACTTTGAGCCCAGATTATGGCACTAGAACAGGAGGTGGGAACAGCAGAAACACTTCCTATTTTTGTTTTTTTTGTTTTGTTTTGTTTTGTTTTTGTTTCACACTAACATAAGAAATCCAAAGTAGATGTTATACTATGGATATTAAATGTCCTCCCAATGGGGTCTAGTAGAAGAAGGTTAGGTCATTGAGAGTGTGCCCTGAATATTGGGACCCTGGCCCTTGCCTCTATTTCTGTTTGATCCCGGTGGCATGAGGTAGCAATCTCCCACTGCAGCGTGCATCTGCCCCCATGGCACTGTCTCACCACAGGCCCCAAAGCAATAAGGCCAAGCAGCCATAAACCAAAATCTCTGAAAACTTTGATTCAAAATAAGCCCACCCTCTTTCTTAAAATTTTATATTCTCAGGTATCTGCTCTTCAGCATTTTGTTATTGTCACATACACAATATTCAGAAGAAAATATTTAAGTATAAAGATGACATCTTAGTAACTTTTAATGATATACTCTACAACATGAGTTTTTAAAAAATATGATAGCTTTAGGGTAGGAGAGGTTCATCAATGTCACATTTTTTTCTCAGAGAGATATGTATGATATCAAAGCACATTCTCTTCACATCAAAATTGTTATGGAGATCTTGTGTAATGTCTATGCTAAGTAGTTTATTACTGTTGCTGCACTTATTAGCACAGTCCAGTCCTCTGGTACACAATGCAAAAACTTTGAATACCTACATTTTATAAAGTTAGTAAACTAAAGGTTTACACTGCATCTTGCTCTCTATCTTCCACAGGTGGTCATCCTGAGACACTACAAAGCTCAAACCCTCCTCCTTCCCCTCCCACAAAATGTTCCATGACTACACCTTCTTCTTTCAGGGGGTCATCTCTCATGCACTAGATTAACAAGTCAATTCTGAAACCTATAGATGGAGGACAGACTACTTTAGATAAACAGCATGTTGGATTTTTCATCAGTTCTGATCCAAATAAAAAGAAGTGAAGCCATGCAAGACTGGCTATGATTACAACATTAAAACACTGATAAATTCTTGAAAAAAATTAACCAAAGAGTATAGAAGCCTTATTTAAATATAAGAAAATAATAAAAGTGATAACATCAGAACTATACAAGTCAATAAAAGGTAGATTTTAAAAATCAAATAAAGGTAGATTCATGGAGGATCAGAGAAAGGGCTTTCTTTTGGATTCCCTCACACATTAGAATTGCTTCTTTCTTGCTGAATATTTGGACTTCTTTCACATTTTATTTCTCACTTGGACTCCAACATAGTGTGAACCAGACAGATAGATAGAGAGTTCAGATATTTATAGTGCATTTGTGGAAGAAACAGAGGTAGACAAATAATTACCTTGCCCAATTTTTGCAACAAAGGTAGGATATTTATTACTTTCTCTAAGCCTCAGCTCTCTAATGACTAGATTATGCTTTCAAATATACCAGTGAAAACCAAATATATCATTGAAAACCAGAGAAAAATAGTTATTCATGTTTTCTAGTGACACAAACAAAACTTAGAAAACATCATAAGAAGTAAATGTGAATTAGTGACACCCTAGATTATAAGAAAACTAGAACTAATAAAGAATTTGAAAATAAAAGTCAACAGATTATACATAATTAATAATTGCTGCATGTAATCAGGAAAGAAAGTCCTAATGAGTAAGCATAATAAAAAAAAAACACAAAATTAAATCAAGTGTAGACTTGCAAATGGGAGATAGTTAAGAATTTATTCAGATTTTCAGATTAAATTATTGAACCACAAAATTATTTTATGCCATGCCATGAAGGGTTGTAGTTATTAGCCTTGGCTAAAAGAGAAAGATAATCTACATTCTGAGATAAACAAAAGTTTTTCAATATACTGTTTTTTATGCAAACATTGCCTAATATTTGCTAATTAAAGAGAAAAGTGGCTACTATTCTTTGACTTATGGCATCCCTCAGAATTTTTAGTTTTCAGAACAGCTGCCACCAAATTTTTTTTGTGTAGGAAAAGCTAAAAATAGTTTTTTCTCAACTAATCAGAAATGTGGATCCCAGAAAAATAATGATATACAGTGAAAATCTTTATTGACTCTTTCTCCTAAATGGATTTTAATATAGTAAAGGAATTGGTTTTACTAGATCTGTGTTATTAGACAGCATACTATTTCATGAATTAAATATACCCTTTATTTGTATTTAAAGATCTTAGGATGTCTCCATTTTCAGAAAACAATAAAACCATATTTGTATAACAGAAAAAAGGGGTGACTTTTTCTAATAATATTTATTTTTTTAATTTAACCTCAAATCGAGATCCCTATCACTTCTGTTTATGCAGTGCTGAATTGCCCTGAAGGCAAGAAAAAATTGAGCAAATAGTTCTTTACCAATGACTATCTATTCCAGATCTGTTTCTAGCCCCGATGACTTAAAACGATGCCACCCACACAAACAAGACACACATTCACTGATATTCAGACATTCACTTGCAATTACCATGGGTTAGTTTCTTGTAGCTTAGACTCTCCCTACATTATTTTTGATGCATATGCATGAAAAGCAAAGTGTTCAAGTTTTTTGTTGATGCTTGTAATCAAATCCTGTAACATAAATCTCATGAGTCTTTTGGTGTATTGCCTACTCTACTTACAGCAAATATAACATATTAACTAATTAGTAATTACGTTTACAATAAATTTTATAATATGAATGCTAATACGTCAGATACGCCTCCTCTTCAGCAAATGTTGAGCAATATAGCATTCTGGTATAGAAGAAAAAGATATAAAATTTATATGACATAACCCCAAAACCTATAGCAATGTATTATCAGGATTCCTTAGGAAAAAACACTGTTCTCCAAATGCTTGAAATTTCCACAATAAATACATCCTATTTTTTATTTAATTGATTTTCATTTTAACAGATTGGTTAATTGGCTTTTGGGAAAAGGGACAGTGGTATTTTAGGGAAAACATATGGACAGTATATTACTTCAGAGTGGTGAAAGGATAATAGGATTTCAAAGGAAATGAGAAGAATAACACCAAACATTGTTAAATAAAATACCTTATGTATGCTGAAGACTATCAAGCATCAAGCAGATGATAATGGTTTATTTTTCCATTCATTAGAAATATACAAATATCTATAATGCACTATGTAGTACTGTTAGCTTCCAGTCCTACTCTGTTGAGCTAGATTGACCAAATCCATATCCAAAGAGAGTTTATATTTAGTGGAAATAATAGAGCAAGTAAATAGATACATAAATGTATTAAATAATTGCAATCTGTCCTTATGTTATAAGGACTGAAAAGGGAAACATTTGGGGGCTAAAATAGAAAACTCAAAAAGAATTAACTATCTTATTGAGGTTTTCAGAAGATATTTCTCTGAAAATGAGATGTTTAAAGTTAAGAGTTGAAGGAGAAAGACTTACCATGGGATTGTGAGTGAAAGGGAATTCTATGCAGAAATAGATGCATGTGAAAAGGTCCTGTATCTGGTGAAGGCATGAAATAGTGGTGGAAATTAGAAAAGTTAGTGAGAGAAGGATGAGATGGGAAAGAAAAGGAAAGCAAGAAACAAACCATGCAAGGCCTTAAAGTCATGTGGAGGGATTTTTAATTGTATTGCATGTATAATGAAACCATTGACAAACTATAAACAGGAAGTGACATTATCCAATACAATAGTATATGCTGCCCTGTAAAGAATGCATACAGGGTAATGAAAATGAAAAGATGGAGAATAGTTAGAGAGATGCTGTCAGAACTCAAGTAAGGGGAGGTGATAATCCAAAGCAAATTGATGGGAAAATTCTCTAATATAAATATACTGGTGACTTGGGTTTGGGAGAGGAATGAAACATAATGAACATGGGTTGCTAGTCTCAGTGATAGTAAAATAAAATGGCGGTATCATTTTCTGAAGTGAGAAACATCTGGATAAAAGCACAAATTTCACAGGAAAAGCAAAATCCTTCTTTTGAACAAGTTAATTCTGAACTGTAGATAAGACACTGAAATAGAAACAAGTAGGCAATTAACTTATTAACTGTGGGCTTTGTAGAGGATTAGGCTATTGACATGCATTTGGAACTCTTAGCATACAGGTAACTTAAATGCCATGAGAATAAAGTAGATAAACTAGAGAGAGAGTTAAAAGGAAAAAAAAAATATTTCAGAACTCTCCACTCATTCAGGGGAAAAAGAAGAAATAATAGTATGTGATATTACAGGACTCAAAAACAAGGAAGGAAGTGTTTCAATATGAGTGATGGGAAAGACACTTAAACAAAATGCTTATGTGAGCAATCAGAATTTAATTTTATAGGCTATAGATAGTCTTCACATGCTTTCAGTCTAAGCTATGTAATCTGAATTGTTATTTCACAAGTCCAGTATAATATTATCTTGGATGGCCTAAAGAGTAGTCATAGATCAAAACATGTTAACAGCCTAAGAACAGAATGCACATTTGAGGCAGGGCAATGTTAAATGATGTGATGCTGGTGTCAGTGGGAATTGAAAACAGATCATATATTCAAGACTTATGTAAAGCAAATGTCTTCAATATATTTCAATGGTGGAGAAAACAAATTTGGCTCTCTTCAAACAAGCTTCATTAAAGAAATTATTTACAAAATGTGGAAGCAGGAAGGGGAAACCAGATTTTCTTTCTTTCTTTTTTTTTTTTTAAACCAGACAAGTGAAGACATTCCTAATCAGCATCCTACTGGAGATGTTCAATAAATATTTAGGAATAAGAATCTATTTCTCAGGAGAGAAATTAGAGGTAGATTTCATAATTATAAAGATAGTATTTAAACACCTAGGTATAAATCTAATATCAATGGAAAGTTTAAGCAAAACTGTATCTATTCAGATTAAAATAACTGAGGTTTTAACAAGATAGGTATTTTATTTCTTCTTCAAATAAAAGACAGAACTGATTAGCTAAAATGAACTTCCTCAAAACTTAAGACTCTTGCTCATTTAAAGACACCAAAAATAATGAAAAGACAAGCTTCACACTGGGAGAAAATTCTTGAAAATTCCATCAGAATATATGTTACATAAGGATCTATCTGTAGTATGTGTGTATATGTATATGTTATTTATGTATCAGACATCTATCTGACAATATATGTGTGTGTTTATGTGCAAAAATCTATCCTTTATGTAAACACTTAAAGTTTACTAATGCAAACACTATAATTAAAAAAAAAATAAAAAGATTTGAGGGGAAAAATAGTTTTGTGCAGCAGAGATAAGATGGTGGATTAGAGGAAGGAATCATTCACCAGCAGTTCCTCAGCTCCAGATTTTAAAAGCAGGAAGACTGCTTTTCAGCAAAGTGGGTAACTATGGGGATTCACTGAAATTCAACATTAAACAACAAAAACAACAAATTGTAGCGACACAAAAAGTCAGAAATGTTCACCATAAAGTAAGAAGTAATATGTTAGAGACATGCCAATTTGCCTGGGGGCAGCATCAGTGCCACCAGCCAGCTGGTGGGGGGGTGGGACAATAATTTTTAAAAAGTGTGGTAAATAAATTTGACATTGGAGAACCTGCAGAATAAAGAGGGAGGCTGATCCTAATTCAACCAGAGATTGTGGGGGAAGTTGTTGAGTGAGAAATGATTAAAATTGCTGAGCCAAAGGGTGGAGAGTCTGGCAGGAATCAGAGTCACAGCAGTGAGAACCACTTTTCAGTGGCTCTACCACTCCTGGAAGAGGCTGGAGATTAGGAACACATAAAGGAAGTTGCCAGCCTGAGCTAGCAGTTGCCTATGGACCCACACTCAGGGTCCAGGGTGTGGCTGGATCTGTGTGATTGGAACACTGTACCTAGGCCACTGAGGGTCTGATCCTGGGTAATTGACACATATGGAGGTGGAATATATGAAGCCTGTTGAGGATTAGATCCTCACCCTAAAAGTGGAATTTTCCGGAGACCCCTGAGACCCAGATGTCTAGCAGAGATTGGCATCCTTCCAGCAACAGGGGGCCGGGGATCACATCTCTAACCACTGTTTTAGTCAACTTTTTCACTGCTGTGACTAAATGGCCTAACTAGTACAATTGTAGAGAAGAGGAAAAGTTTATTAGAGGGTTCACAGTTTCAGAGGTCTTAGTCCATAGAAGACCAGCTTCATTCCAAGGGGTTTGAGGTGAGGCTGAACATCATGGTAGTACAGTATGGCAGAGGGAAACAGCTCACATGGTGATCAATAAGCAGAGAGAAACTGCACTGGCCAGATTCAAATATATACCCAAAGCCTACCCTAATTCCCACCTCCTTCAGCCACACCCTACCACTTCAGTTACCACTCAGTTAATACCTATCCGGGGATTAATTCACTGATTGGGTTAAGACTCTTACAACCCAATCATTTCTTCTCTGAACCTTCTTACATTGTTTCACATGTGAGCTTTTCGGGGACACCTCACATCCAAACCATAACACCCACTGACAGAGTTCCAAAGGTCAGTCAGGACCAAACCCCAGGTACTAGAACTTCCAATTTAGAACTCTGCACCAGCTACGCTATAGTACACCAGTTATCATCACTTCCCAGTCTATTCCATCATAAGCTAGGAGACAGGAAGCTGAGACTACTATGACTAGCTTTGGCTCCCTGCCACAACAGTTGGTAACTTGGTGAAAAACACAAAGATGTGGGACTTAATAATCCATAGTTCTTGACCCAAGTGTTACAGAGTCCAAAAATAAATACAAAAATTGGCACACAGCATAAACAATGAATATCCTCCTTGCCAACAGTTTTAACGGTCTGAGTGGGAAAAAACAAACAAAACCTTAATTTCTTATTAAGATTTTTTTTTCATATCCCACTTTTTAATCTCTTTTTAAATTATAATTTTGTAAAAAATGTTTAGATAATTTAAATATTTAAATTTTTTAAAATTATAATTTATTTCCTTTCCCTTCTTCATTCTCTTCCCCTACTACTAGCCAAAATTTCCTGTTCACTGTTCCCCTTTCATTATTTTATTACTTTTAGTTATCTTTACTCTTCCATCATTACAGTTACCATCTATACCTACCTCCTCCTCTGCACATAACTTAAATATTTCAAACTTTCTCTTGTCTTCCTACCATATTTTCTCTTCACTTAATAAATTGTAATTCTACTATCCAATAGAATTATGTAGCTTATGCAATTCCTGAACCAATCATATTGTTGTGATTATTTATACAGTGGACAACATAGGAGAAACTTGCTGGTTAATATTGATACAGTTTATAGCTGTTTATTTTTGGTACTGATATTAAATTCTGACCCTACCATTCCTCTACAGGAGATAATTAGTGTTAAAGATGTCAAAATAGATCGATAAACCCTTAACTAAATTAACTGAGGAAAATTAACAATTTTAGAGGTGAAGAAGGAAATAGTGCTGCAGACACTTCTGAAATGCAGATGACAATTAGAAACTATTTGAAAAATTTATACTCCAATTATCTGAAAAATCTGTTAGATGGTAAAAAATTTCTAGACACATATGACCTGCCAAATTGAACCATTAAAATAGGGAAAACCTACACAACTAACAACAAAATTGAAGCAAAAATTAAAATCATTCCAACAAAGAAAAGCCCAGGACTGAATGCATTTTCAGCCTAGTTCTAAAAGACTTTTTAAAGAAGAACTAACACTAGTCTTCCTTCAAATTATTCCATGAAATTCAATGGGAGGGAACAGTCCCCGAAACATTCTATGAAGTCTTTATAACCCTGATACCAAAACCAGACAAAGAAACGTGAAGAGGGAAAACAAAAACTACAGACCAATATTCCTGATAAGCATAGACAGAAAAGTTCTTAATAAAATATTATCAAGACATATTTAAAAAATCAAGAAGATAGTATCCCATGATCAAGTTGGTTTCATCCTAGGGGTGCAAATTTGGTTTAACTTACAGAAATCAATAAATGTGATTCACCACATAAGTAGAATTAAGGACAAGAATCATATGATCATCTCAATAGATGTAGAAAAGGTCTTCAATAAATACCAGCATCCATTTATGTTAAAATTATTGTAGAGGCTGGGGGTATAGCTCAGTTGGTGGAATGCTTGCTTCACATGTATAAGGCCCTGGGTTCAATACCCAGCAACACACACACACAAAAACAAAACAAAACAAAAACCTAGATAAACTAGGATATAAAGACATTAGCTCAATGTTGTAAAGGCTATAAATGAGAAACCTAATGCCAACATCATACTGAATGTAAAAAAAAAAACTGAAAGCATTTCCTTTAAATTTGAGAACAAGATAGTACTACTATTCGATATAGTCCTTGAAAGTGTAGCCAGAGCAATCAGGCAAGAGAAGGAAATTAAGTGGATACAAATAGGAAAGGAAGAAGTCAAATTAGCTCTGCCCACGACATGATCCTATATCTAGAAGATTCAAAACATTACACCAAAAAGTTTTTTAAAGCTGATAGAAGAATTAGAAAAGTAGCAGGATACAAGATAAAGATTCATAAATCAATAGCTCTCCTGTACTCCAATTATGATTCTATGGAGAAAGAAATCAGGAAAACTATCCCATTCACAATAACCACAAACACACATATGCACAAACAAAAAAAAAAATATTTGTGAATTAATGTAACCTAGGAGATGAAAATCTTTATAATTTAAACCAGAGAAACCTCAATATATAAATTGAAGAAGACCTTAGAAAATGGAAAGACCTTCCATGTTCTTAGATAGGCAGAAGTAATATTGTCAAAAAGGTCATACTACCACAAACAGTAGATAGAGTCACCGCAATTCAAATCAAAATACCAATGCCATTCTTCACAGAACTAGAAGAAAAAGCCCTAACATTCATTTCAAAGAATAAAAGATCCAGAATAGCCAAAGCAATCTTGAGCAAAAAGAGTGATGTGGGAGGCCTCATAATATCCGAACTCATATTATACTACAGAGCTATAAGAACAAAACCTAGCATTAAAATAGATATAGAGACTAATGGAACAGAAGACACAGAGGCAAACCCACATAGTTACAGTCATTCGATACATGAAATGATGCCAAAAAATATATGTTGGAGAAAAGATAGCTTTTTAACACATGAATCTTGATATCCATATATAGAGGATCTAAACTAAATCCCTGTCTCTCACCTTGCAAAAAGACAAATTGAAATGGAACAAAGACTTAAGAATCAGACCAGAAACTTTACAAATGCTAGAAGAAAATGTAAGGTCAATACTCAAACATATTGGTGAAAGCATTGACTTCCTTAAAAAATCCCTAAAGCTCAAGAAATGAAATCAAATAATTAATAAGTGAGATGACATTAAATTAAACAGCTTCTTCATAGCAAAGGAAGTAATTAAGAGAATAAAGAGAGAGCCCAGAGAGCCTATAGAATAGCAGAAAGCTTTTGCCAGCTACAATTTCTGATATGTGATTAATATCTAGAAAAAGAGCTTAGCTCACACACACACACATAACCTCACCCTCCCCACACACAAATTATACAACCAATAAATTTGGAAAGAAGAAAAATCAAATGACCAACAATATCTGAAAAAATGTTCAACTTCCCTAGCAGTTAGGAAAAGGTAAATAAAAACTACACTGAAATTATCTTACTCCAATAAGAATGGCAATTATCAAGAATAAAAATAATACATGCTAATGAAGATGTGGTGGGAAACGTACACTCGAACATTGTTGATGGGATTGCAAATTTGTACTACTATTCTGGAAAGCAGAATGGATTTTCCTCACAAAAACAGGATTGGAAACTATCTATGACACATCTATATAAATACCAAGGAGTGGTCCTTGGTATTTATCCAAAGAAATGAAAACAAAACCCAAAACTGACATAGTCACATCAGTGGTTACAGCAGGCACAGTTAACAATAGCCAAATTATGAAATCAGCCCAGATGCCCTTCAATAGATGAATGGATTAAGAAAATCTGTACACAATGGAGTTCTTCTCATCCATAAAGAAGTATTATGTTATAATTTTTGTCAGTAAATAGATGAAACTGGAGAAGATCATGATAAATTTAAAAATACAGATTTGGAAAATCAGTGGTCAAAGGTTTTCTCTCACATGTGGAAGCTAGAACATAATAAAAGAAAAAAGTAAGGGTGGGAGGCTCTGAAATGTCATAAGGATAGAGAGAAGATCCATGGAGTAGAAGAAGGAGACTGAGGGGGAAGGAGGAAAGATAGAAAAGGGAAGAAAATGCAGAATGAATTTGATATAATTATGCTATGTGCATGTTTAAATAGAGTGAATTCTATGTTTATGTGTATGTATAAAGCACAAATTAAAAATAAATAGGTGGAGCTGGGGTTGAGGCTCAGTGGCAGAGTGCTTGCCTCATACAGGTGAGGCATTGGATTCAAACCTCATCACCACAGAAAAATCAATAAACAAACTAAATATATTGTGTCCATGTATAACTAAAAACAATTTAAAAATAGGTATATAGAAAAAAGATCAATAGAGTAGAGAAGGGAAATGAGGAGTATGTGGAAGGGAGGGAGAGAGGAGACAATGGAGAATGAAATGGAGGAATTGAAATAACATACATGTAAGATATGTCAAAATGAACCCAACTATTTTGTATAATTATAGTGCACTAGTAAAAGCATTTAAAAAAGAAGAAAAAAGATTTGAAGAAACATTTGAAGACAAAAATGACCAACAAACATGAAAAAGTTATCAATATCACTATTTATTATGAAAGTGTAAATTGGAACCGTAATGAAATACTACTGTACACACAAGAATAGCCAAAATACATCTAAAGATGTGGATAATACCAAACGCTGGCAATGATGTGAGGAACAGAAATCTTCATCTATTGGCTGTAGCAAATGCAAAATTGTTCAATCACTGAAAAAACATTTGGTAGATTGTTAAAATGTAAACATAGGTTTACAATATGCCTAGGAAATTCTCTTTTCTATCAGAATGAGATGAAACATGTGTCCATAAAATGACTTTCTCACAAATGTCCACAGATGCATTATTAATAGGCTCCAAATGGACTCTGTCCAAAGATCCTTCATCCAGCAGGAAGATAAAAAAAAGGTGGGGAGATGTATTTATACAATGGAATCTACTCGCCAAGGAAAAGGAACACAGTAGTTTATACATGTAAAAATGTGAATAATTCTCAAAAGCATACAAAATTATTCTATTTATAGGAAATTATTTAAAAAACAAATTTCTTGTGATAAAGAAGCTGTAGTAGTCAGATCCCTGCAAAGGAACATAAGGAAACATTTTTGTTAAGACTAAAATAAAATTGTACAGATAAGCCTCATTCTTTAGTAATACATAGATGTATTACTATCTATGATGTATTTCTATCTATCTGTCATGGAATACCCTGAAAATATGTATAGGTGAACACACATATGTAAGGTGAAAGTACATATGTTGGTGAAATCACTAATGAAACTTGCTTTATATTTATTACAATCTAACAGTGATAGTGACATTTGAGATTCCATATTGGTTCTTTCTTTTCCCCTCACTCTACAAAAAATAAACTGTCAACAAGTGTACTATGATACTTGTGATACTTTCTGTTCCAGTATCAGATGTGAAGAAATACCTATAATGTCTGGTTTATAATGGGCAATAAATATAAACTTATTTCAAGATTTAAAGAAAAAGAATAACAAAAACTCAGAATTCCCTTAAGACTATCCATGGGTTCATTTATTTTTTGATCCATAATAAGAATGTTATAATACATGGTACTTGAAACATGTTAGATTAAATTTTCAGATATAAAATGCTTTAATGAAAGTTAAAGCAAAGACATTTCCCTATGAAATTTTCCAGTTTTCTCTACCAGCAAATACTGAGTGTTCTAGTTAGACTTGCAGTTCCCATATACCATACTAATTCATGTACACATCCTCTGATGATGTTTCCTCTGCTTAGCATTCCCTCCCATATTTTCCACTTCTCAAATATCTACTGAGCTTTCAATATTTAGCATTGTATAGTCCTCTTCCATCTCATGAATTAACATGTATTAAACTCTTATTTTATTTAATTGATTATTTTTTGTTATACATGACCATAGAGTACATTTTGACATAATTATAAAGCACATGGAATATATCTTGTTCTAATTCAATCCCCAGTACCTTACCTTCCCCTCACCCTCTGATCCCTTTCCTCAATTGTTATTTCTGCCATTTACCCATAGTTGTTAATTAATTTCTTGTGGATATACACAATCATGCACATAGTCTTGTTCTTGCTTTGTTCCTCCTTCTTACCTCAAAAATATTCCCACCCAGGCTCCTGTGCCATGTTTTCAGCTATACATAATTACACATGTAAAAACCATAAATTCACTGAACTATAAGATAGTTTTCTTTTTATATTGGTATTCCTAGAAGCAGATTTTTGTGTCTAAGATATTCTTTGGTTGTATTAAATGTTCATTAAATTAGTAATGATGAAGGAATTCAATTAAAAAAAAAACTTAAAAATGACTGAACAGATACAGAAGCAAAGTGGACAGTGCTGATAACTTTGGGCAACATAAAATTTTGCAAAGATCTTCCCCAGAACAAAGTCAATTGGCTACAGGCACTGGTTATGGATGTTCAATTTCAATTTTCTTAAAGTAAAGGGCACATTTCTATCTTTCACACAAATTGGTGCAATTACTGGAACCAGATAGAATTACACTGCTTGCTATTGTATGTGCTCAGTTTCCCAGAATATGGACTATACCTTCAGGGATTTATTAACAACTTTCTACAGTCAGAGTATTTTAATGTTATAAATGCCCTGGACACTAAATCCTCAAGGTATAAAAAAAGTTTTATTTCCAGAGTTTTTGCATAGCATTCTTATAATTGTGTTAGGAATAATGCAAAATTTAACTCACAAATGTCCATTGGTTTCTTTTTGTTTCCTCAAATCTCTGAAGGACATCAGGCATTGGGAGTTATGCCTTCTAGTTTTTTTTTTTTTTTTTTTTTTTTTTTTTTCTGGAATACTGGGATAATAAATTAGGAGCAGAGGTTTGGGAAAAGTGGATGAGTTATAGAAGTGAAGGTATAGAAGGATTTAAAAATATTTTATGGGCAGGTATAACTGGTGGAAGAGAGAAAAACAACAGCAAGTAGAGAAAGAGAATAGAAATAGGTGGTCAATACAGACAGAATACAGGTAGATTTGCAGAGACAGGGAGGAAAAATTAAGAGACTTTTGGTTATCTGCAAATTTCATAAGTACTTAAGAGTGTATAGTGATAGAATAGATGACAAAATTATTACTGAGAACAGTGTATATGTTCATCTTTTGATAGCATTTTCCATGTACACAATCTGGCAATGTCTATTTTGTGATTATTAAAAACATTGAAGAAAATACTCATCCAAAGAATCTTAGAGTCTTAAGGGAGAATCTTACAAAACACACCTTTACTACTTACTATCCCTCCCTCATTCCCTTCCTTTCTTCTTTTCCTTCTTTCTTCTTTCCTTCTTCCTTCTTCTTTCCTTCCTTTCATCCTTCTTTCTTAAATGAATAAGTGCACATTATTATAATAGAACCTGATATATAAGCATATAATAAAAATTACATAGTTATATGCTTAAATACAACATAAGCCTTTTAAAATTCTGATTAAATTAGAATAATCATGACAACAATTTGAATTTTAAAAATATTTGGTGATAATTGACATCAAGTTATAAATCATGCTAAATTTTAAAATAAGCATATACCACTCACCTCTGTTAAATAATTTATTTTTTAAACTATGGAATTTGACAAAATATTAGAATCTAAATACAGATGAAATTTATTAATGGAATATATCATAATATATAATAGATATGAAAACACATATGAATATACATTTTTCCAGTTAATACACATGCATACATACATAGCATCTTTATAATAATATTTTATTTACCTTTACAAAACTATGTAAAAGAAACAGTGTATAAGAAAAAAAAAAAAAGGCCAATCTCTCTGACAAATACTCAAGCCTTCTAAATGGCTACTATTAACCATGAAACATATGGCAATTTTTTTCTGTCTACTTTATCATAATTTGATTTATCATTTTAGAACTAGCTCATGAACATTTTTTGTGAAGTCTCCTCTTATAATGTTATACATCTCCTGAAAGCTCATAGCCTTCATGGAGTGTCTTTCTCATAATTAAATAAATACTAGCTAAACACACACACACACACACACACACACACACACACACACAAACACACACACAATATTCCTATCTTCTAAACAAAATTATAAATTTCTTCAATGAGGAGTTTTTATTCTTTACACATTTACACACAGAAAATAATTAAATGCCTGGCATATGGTAGGCATTTACTGAAAATTTTGGAACTTATCTAAATCTTAGACCATTTCTCAACTTCCAAATTTAATTAGTTAAAAATGTCTGGTCACTTTTACTTCTCCAACATCTGTCAAAGCAGATTCTTCATCTTCATTGCTATTGCCATTGCCATTGTGTTATATTTTTATGTGATCATTTCTCACAAGGGCTATTTCTAGATATATAATTGGAATCTCTCTCTCTTTGTAGTCTACCATCCAGTCCACAGATGGAACTACAGAATAATAGTGGTATCATTCTAAATATGCTCATATTTATCCTTTCACACTTTAGTAAAGTATATTTCTTTTAATAAAAGCACCTAAGATGTAAATTCATTTCTCTTCCTATCAATAAGGTAGACAGGCTTAATACTCCTGGGTAATTTAATGACTAAATCCATTCTTAAATGCACCATTCATTAAGGGGCTCTTAATTCATGTCACCATATCTTTGTTCCTGGCATCAAAAAGGGAGAAAAATGGAATGAATATTAAACAATTTCTTTTAAGACCAGACCTATAATTTGCACATATATCTTCTTTTCACTTCTGTTGACCAGACCTTACGAAAGCCAGGTTAGGCCATTGGTACTAGTTAGTTTTGTAACTTCTGTGACCAAAAGACCAAACCAGAAAAATTTTAGGGGAGGAAAAGTTTATCTGAGGGCTCATTGTTTCAGCAATCTCAGTCCATGGATAGCAGGCTTCATTCCTCGGGACCTCAGGTGAGGCAGAACACCAAGGCAGAAGAGTATGGTGGAGGAAAGTAGCTCACATGACCAACAGGAAGGAGAGAGAGAGAGACTCCACTCACCAGATACAAAATATATACCCCAAAGCCCCACCCCCAGGGAACTACCTCCTCCAGCCACACATGACAACCCACCTTCAGTTTTTACTCAGTTAATCTGGTCAGAGGATTAATTTACTGATTGGGTTAAGGCTCTCATAACCCAATCATTTCTCCTCTAAACCTTCTTGCATTGTCTCTCACATGAGCTTTTGTGGGACACCTCACATTTAAGCCATAACAGCCAGCTTATCTCCAGTTTATGGAAATTCCAGATATAATTATTAAAAATATAATTTATTAAAATAAATTCACCCACAGCTAAATCCAGATATGAGTATCTTCCTTCTCATACATAAACCATATTGCTTAAACACTCCCATATTCTAGAAAGATACCCAAATACACTATTAAGTTTCTATATCTGCATCAAGTTCTGTCTAGGATCACTAGATGAGTAATGGTCCACTCACTCAAATTCTGCTTCTTATGTTATGGTAATGAATGCATGAGCATATGGAAGTCTTTGCTCACCTATATGCTCAGTTTACAATGGCAGAGTAAGAGCAGAAAAAATTAAATCCTTTATTCAGAAACAGATAACATTCATTCATTCCCCTGTAGTATTTACCAAATTCTGCTTAGTAAAGTTGTCAAGAAGAATTATTTGGCAACTACTAAGTCCACCTGCCACCTTAGTTCCTATTCCCTCAGAGTAACTTCCTTTATTTTATTTTCATGGTCATGAGCTTTTCCCTTTTGAAGGATTTCTTGTTTATTATTCTCTGTGGCCACTTTTGGAGTTGGTGTAGAAATTATGCCCCACTACAGAGGCCTGCCCAACTTTAGGCTGGTACAAATTTGGTAGGCATAATTTATCTTTGGGATTTGAAAAGCTATAATATTGTTATATTGCTTATATTGTTAAGATGTGGTTTTGGGGCTGGGATGTAACTCAGTAATAGAGTACTTGCCTAGCATGTTTGAGACTCTGAGTTCAATTCCCAGTGCTGGGGAGAAAAAAAAAAAAAAAAAAAAAAAAAAAAAGGTTGTTTCTCGGGCAACAAACTTCAATTTTATAGTCTTCACTGAGACTTTTTTTTTTTTTTTTTTTTTTTTTTTGCGGGGGGGTTGGAGAATAATGCTTTATTTTGCTTGACTGTCCCATGCAGAATATTTATCATTATCCCTGTCCCCTTCCCCAACTGATTACAAAAATTTGAAATAGCTCCAATCATTTCCAAAATACCCATAATAAAACTCCCTGCTAAAAACCACTGAGCTAAAAGAATGGAGCTCCAGGGTGAAATATCAGAAACCAAATGAGAGACAGAGAAAAGAAATTAAGCTGGGGGAAACTATGGATGGGTCAATATGAACTTCTCAGAACCCTTGAAAAGTTAATGCCATCTGCAAAAGAGAAAAGACTAAATAAATTTCCTCCATTTTCTGCTAACATTAGTTCTTTAGATAGAAGGCTGGGTATGGTGGCTGCACACTTATAATTCCAGCAAGTGGAGGCAGGAGGATCACAGATTCAAAGCCAGTTCTTAAGAAAAGAGAAATCACCTGCAGTGCTTGACTGACCGACATCACTGCATTCCCTAATCCAGCATAGTCTACAAATGGAGTCAGAACAGGATCAATAAGAAGGTGTGCCACTGAGTTTAGAGCACAGACAAAGCAACAGACATTTCACATACATGTATGCACACAAATTTTATGAGACATGGTTTTTAAATTTTACATCTCTTTGTTGAGAATATCATTCTCTTGTCCATACTATTTGTGATTACCTTAGAATGAAAAGTTACATGAAAATGAAAGAACCTGAATCGGATATCTGATACTTGGTTAACTCTCATTACAACTCAGTGGCAGAGGCATTTATATGAAAGTTCAGTGTCAAGCTTGAAATCTCAGTTATACAATATGCTGTTGGAGGTTAGGATGTTAGTTGGTCGTTCTCATGCTGAAAAAACCCAAATAATTGAACCCCTAGTCAGTTCATGTTATAGTCTATGGACAGAAAGAGACCTCTATAACAGAATTATAGTCCCTATTATTTCTGCTTCATATGAAGTAATTCTTTTCCCAGTTTATATAGTTCATGATACCTTGCTAAGAGCTACAGGATAAAAACCAATTAGTGGTGACATTATAACATTGTCTTACCATATCTGGAGATACTGACTCTGAAGAAATGTGATCTACCTTCCAGATTGTCATAGGAAGCTAATTTAGCTATGTTTCTCACAATATCATCAAGATCAAAAGCATCCATCCTGAAGACTCTCTGCTTCTGCTAACTAGTCCCTGATTCCTTAAGGTAAATAAACATACATTAGGATTTCTTTTTTCACAAAATCTATTATTTCCAGTTATTTATTTATTTATTTTTACTACACACAGTGTAAGCTACATATCTGTAACTAATATTCTCTCCCTCCCTGCTACAATGGTTTGAAGAAAATAGATATGGATGTCTTTCCCATATAGCAGTTCAGGAATTAGTGAATGATCCAGAAAGATCTAGGCTGCTCCTTTCCAGAATAATCTAAGGGTACAGATTCTTTCTATCTTCTTGTTCTGCTTTCTTTTCAGGTGTAACTTCCATCTGTATGACCATAGCTTGTTCCTTATGACCAGGGTGACATTACTGTCTTCAGGAAGAAGGAAAGAAATTCGAGATGAGCAACTGCTTTTTTAAGGCCACAACTTGAAACTTACACTTGCCAATTTCTGCCCATATCCGTGTGGAGAAACTCATTTCGAAGGTAGTATTGGGTACAAGGAGGGAAGAAAATAAAATCTAACTTTTCAACCATTATCCAAAATTAAAAAGTGAAAAGAGGATTAAGGAAAGAAGGGGAGAATAGATATTTGGCATACAATGAGGAGTTTAAACTCAAATCCTAATCCTCTCCATTCCATTAGCTCCTGACAAAGATAACAAGATAAAATGCAAACTATATAGCATTTTTACAACCACATCTCTACAGTCATCCTTTTAAAATAATAAGCAGAAGCAGTGAAATTATTATGTTTCATTATTTCATATCATATTACCAACAGTTTGTCTTTTTCTTCTCTTATAGCAATGAAAAGTCAACAATAATCAACACTTAAGTTTTTCTAAATGCAAAGTTTCTGGATGGGTTAAGATTGCCAATTAAGTGTAAATTTCTTCACTGGAATTTGTATAAGTGTAATGATGGAGGGGAAAATTGTCTTAGGATGATTTCTATGAAATCCATTCCTGTGAGCCATTTATTAAAGCAATTTGCCACCCCAAATCACACTTCAGCTCTGTAACACAGAGGTGGAAATGGGCCTAATTTTTTCAGTGGTGTGAGATATGAGCAGCTTTCACTGTAATCAAAATATTTATCCCTGTGAACAGAAAGTCACCAGTTGAATCTTTGAAGCAGGTGATAGTTGGTTCAATGTGTTGAAGAACCTGCAAAACACAGAATGCATGAGGAAAGTACAAAATTAATTTGGTTTAAATAAATTTGCCTTAAACTACTAAACTTTGTTACACTCTAATTTTAGGCTGTTAACTCTGAAACGTGTTCAAAATAGTTCTACTATAGTATTGTTCTTTCTGGTGAAAGAAGTGATCCTCTGCCTTGTTATTAGGAAGCTGAAAAGTATGCTGCTCAAAATTTACCTTGATTTAGGACAAAATTGGTGTTCCTGATTTACATGGTTAATTACAAGTCTAAATTCTCTCCTTTGTTCTCTCTCTGGAATATATGTATACTCCAGTTTCCCTGTTACACACACAAATTAATGTATTCTGTCTTTGACGTGATTGCTTTCAACTCTTTTCAAGATATATATGTTCCAAGTTGAATATTAGCCTGCCTCTAGTCATTGGAATTAGTCTGAAAACATTACATTGCTATGTACAACTGACAGATGATATTCAATATTTCATTTTGTTATGCTTAAAAATCTATTCAATAAATGAACAAATATTAAGCAAATTTAATCAAATTGAAAGTTTTTCCAAGATTCAATTAAATTCTTATATCAAAAAATACAATACCATGTTCCAACTTACTTTACTAATAAAGTCAACAAATGAAGGCTTGTAAGCATTATAAATCAGCAGTCACATGACAATTCTGGAAAAATAAATTGTCATCATTTGTTTTCAGCATGCTGATTTTCACGGTATGGAGGGCATGGACTCTAATCAATTGCAGTTTTTGAGGTTTTCTTTAGAAATTATTTTATTGTTTTTGACTCTCTAGAATAGAGAATGGAAAAAGAAAATGATAATTTTATTTGTAATCAATTTTTTATGTAAACATTTTAATATATCTTTAAATGTAAATTTGTGTTGAAAACTTAATAAACAGAATTACCCTGGCTCTCCAGTTCCCTATTCTACACACAAATTAACGTATTCTGTCTTTTTTTTTTTTTTTTTTTTTTGGTACCGGGGATTGAACTCAGGGGCACTTGACCACTGGGCCACATCCCCAGCCCTTATATTTGTATTTTATTAGAAGCAGGGTCTCACTGAGTTACTAAGTGCCTCACCATTGCTGAGGCTGGCTTTGAACTCGCGATCCTCCTGCCTCAGCCTCCCAAAGTGCTGGGATTACAGGCGTGCGCCACCGCGCCCGGCACGTATTCTGTCTTTTACTTGATTTTTTTAAAGTCTTTTCAAATATTCTTTGGTGAAGCTATTACTTTTGTGTGTGTGTGTGTGTGTGTGTGTGTGTGTGTGTGTGTGTGTGGTGTTGGGTTGGAATTGAACCCAGTGTCTTGTGCATCCAAGGCAAGCACTCTACCAACTGAGCTGTATCTCCAGCCCAGAGGGTATTAATTTTGTTTCCCTATTTATTTATAATGTCAATATTCTTATAAATATTTATTCTTAATATTTTTATTACCTGTTGACCTGTTAGCTCACATTTGCACATTATTTAGGGGAGCCTCTTGACTGTTTTTCTCCCTTCTTTTGGCCAAGCATGTCTTTCAATAGCTTCCTAAGGAAGAATGTTTGGGGAATAAAATTTTGATATTTCATATTTTTGAATATAGCTTTATTTATTTTACTATTTCCTTGATATATTTACTTCACCTTGGACTGTAGATGACAGTGCTCCATTCAAGTCAGGTGCTGAGCTTTGTGGAGGAATGGAATTCCATTTTTTTAAAAAAAAAATTTAAATTTATTTTTATTAGTTATACATAATAGCAGAATTTATGCAGTTATGCATTTTGATATATAATGCATAAATGGGGTGTAATTTCTCATTTTTCTGATTGTACATGTTGTAGAATCACATCAGTCATGCAGTCATATATGCACATAAGGTAATAATGTCTGTTTCATTCTACTGTTCTTCCTATCCACTTATCCCGTACTCTCCCTTCACTCCCCTCTACCTAAAGTAACTCTACTCTTTCCTAGTGTCCCACCCCCTTTATTGTGAATTAGCATCCACATATCAGAGAAAACATTCTGCCTTTTGGTTTTGGGGATTGGCTTATTTCACTTAGCATGATATTCTCCAGCTCCATTCTTGATTCTTTTATTGTGGCCTTATTTATACCCTGGAAATTTCTAAAAATTCCCTTGCAATCTGAAATTTCAAAATTATCTTAAAGGCTGCAGTTATTTCCCAGTTCTTGTCTTTAGAGGTAGCAGCCTATTTCCATCTGGAGTTTTATGTCCTTGAGTTCTGGTCAATCTTCTGGTAATATTTCATTGGAAATTTTGTGACATATTACTAATGATTCTTCAGTTGTCTAAAATTTCTTCCTTATTTCTCAACTCTTTCTTTCACTTTTTGGAAGATCAATATCAACTTTCAATCTATCTAATTTTATAAAATTTCAGCTTTAATAAATTTGTTGATTGTCTTATTTTCTTTCACTCCATTTTACAACAATTCACTTTTTTCCTCTCTGATAATTAAACTTGCCTTGAAATATTTTTTTTTTCTGCTGAATGACTTTCATGGTTTCCTTTATTTCCCCCATTCACTAAGGGGTTTTCACTTAAAAGTCTGATGTTTTTATTCATTTTTTCATATTTAAGATTAAATATCTAAAAACAAATAAAAATTTCCCATGGGTGGCCTCATTTTGTCAAGTGGTGAGATTGTTTTTACTGTCTCCTTTTTAATTAGTGGGCCTATTCCCTAACTAGTTTCTGCCAGCCTTTCTGTTTCTCCAGAGAGGGTTCCTCCACTCTGTTGTAACAGGTTGAAGAAATTAGTGGTAAGAGGAAGAATTGATCGGTAGGGGGAGAATCCAACTGCCTTCTGGGTCCTCAGTGAGGGCAGATTGCTGAGGTCACATAATTCCTTATGTTGATTTTCATTATTCTATTTGTTGCCCCATCCTTTAACTATGTTCTTCGTCAAGGCACAGGTTCATGTTCTGAATCCCAGGTGTCTAGGTGTGGTAGTCAGGGGTCATGTATCCAGGTCACATTGGGTGTTATTTGAAGAGCTATCTCAACACAACCCTTTAAATGTCATCCAAACAACCCCTTCTTTCCAAAACCACATCACCTTTGTCTTTCTCTAAAGGTTTTCCTTCTGATTTCCAATATTTTAAAATTTTCTCTAAGGTGAGAGGATTTTCTTCTTGTCTGTGTGATCCTCTGCAGGCCTCATTCTTCCAGTTCTGATCTCCACTTACATCAAACTTATACATACCTAGTGGGTTCATTTAATTTGAGAGTTATACCAGAGCTCTGGTTTGCTTTATTATTTGTGAATTGTTTCTGAGCCTAGGAACAGTGTCCAATATATGTGAGGACAGTTGAGTTATTTATAAGAAGTATAATCAATAAAGTGATATTTATATCCTCTTACATTGTCTTGTAGAACTAAAGAAATAAAATTCCCATTCAAAATTATTCTTTTTCCTCAAAAAAAAAAAAAAAAAATCAATAACATTGTAAGCCACCCCATAAGTTTGTTTCTTCATTTAATAACAAATTAAAAAAATAATGTTCCAGGCACTATGCTCTTGCCTGTAAATTCAGGGGTGAATAAGGTGTTTTATCATCTGGTAAGGGGTACAGACAATTGAACAGGTAATCATTCACTAGAGTAAAAGTAAAACTCTGTTTTATGGGAGCTCATCAGTACAACATCTGCCTCAGGGAGGTGTTAGTACCTAGTAAGGAAAATGATGTCTAGATTGTCACCTGAATGATGAGTAGGAGTTAGGTTAATTTCAGAAGAAAAAATATCATAGCAAAAGTGTGGGAAGACCTGAAGGAGAGAGATGAAAGAATGCATACAAAGAAATAAAAGAAGTTTAGTTTGGCTCATGGAAACTGGGATTCACTGATGAAGCAGGGAGAGAAGACTAACAAGGTTAGCAGGGGTCAAATCTCTGTACCTTAAAATTAATGTGAAGGTGTTTGAATAGTCGTGAAGGGAAATGAGGTATTCCTATGAGGTAAAGTGCATGGATTGAGTGGAAGAATGTGATAATATAGGTAAGAAATGTTAGATGGTAATTGATGTAATCCAAGCTAAATACATTGGAGGCCTCTAATAGAATTGTAGCACTGGGGATAGAAAGAATTAGATCAGCTTCATTTTAAGCATGCAGAATTAGATAATTGGGTAAAATAAGAATACTTTTCCATTGTTTCCTTATTTTCAGTTATCCTTGTGCTCAAAATTCAATCAACTTTCTATCTATTATATATTGCCAGCAGCAATTGAGGAATAAGTTCACCTGGCTAATGGAATTTTTAGGGATCCATAGCTTAATTCATTTATGTTCTTGATCTAATCATTGGAAGAACAATTTGAATGGAGAAGTGATGGGATGTGTGACACTCATTTTCTGGTGGTCACAATTTTCTAAGTATACTTTTGGAAATCTTGCTTCACTGAGCATAGATCTTCAGTGTAACCATCAGTTAGCAAACTACTATGTTCATAGGTTGTGAAGCTACAAATTGACAACATTTAGTGATTTTAGCTTATCAAAATTATCCCAACCCCCCAAAGGTATATTTATTATTTTAAGAAAATGGTATTTCTCTTGGGTATAATATTTGGCAAAATACATTGAAAGTAGAAATGCGTCTGGTAAGTGATCAAAATGTGAAAATACAATATTACAAAATATCAAACATTATCTGAGTAAGGATAATATGAATTAAAATGAATATAGTAAATATATGAAGTTAATAGTCCATTATGAGGGAATAAAAATATTAATCTAAGCCGGGCGCGGTGGCGCACGCCTGTAATCCCAGCACTTTGGGAGGCTGAGGCAGGAGGATCGCGAGTTCAATGCCAGCCTCAGCAATGGCGAGGCACTTAGCAACTCAGTGAGACCCTGTCTCTAATAAAATACAAAAAAGGGCTGGGGATGTGGCCCAGTGGTCGAGTGCCCCTGAGTTCAATCCCCGGTACCACAAAAAAAAAAAAATATTATCTAGAAAATTCTAATTTTTAGTAGATCCTAAATCTCTATTTAAGTATCATTTCCTTCCTTAAGCTCATTTTCATGATGAAGAATTATAGAGCAGTAGATACACTAATAGGAAAGACTTTGCATGTGTTTAGTACCTACTATATATTCCACTGAATCAACACATTTCAAGAAAAAATTTAATGTATACTTTTGTTATGAAATTCTCATCAGAGAGAAATGAGCTCAGTGCTAGTCTCCACATCATACCAATGAGATAACTGACAAATCCCCAAGAATCATTGTCAACCCTAATATGACACAATTGGCAAATGGTAGAGCCAGGGCATCAAGTCAGGTCTGATTGCTTCCATTATTCATGAGCTTCTCACTGCACCCTGCTGTTCATAGTCTTTAAAATTATATCAATAAAGGCAAAGTTTGCAAGAACAATATAAATGGGTTTTATTTGGCTTTTTTATTAACTTCCTTAATTTTATGTGCATTAGTTCAGCATTATTTGTGTATTCATTATTCATTTATTCAATCCTTCATCAAAATTATTAATTGGATAAATTAGCACATTACAGTGTCCCTGCCTTAAGGAAACTATAAGTATGACTTGAATAGATAATTAACAATGTGAGACAAGAATAAAGTGCTATCACAAGAGAGTATATTTTCAACAGTTAATGACATTGTACATGTAGGAATGCTTTGGGAGTTAAGAAAAGGGCAAGATAACTGTGACTAATTGGGCATTAGAAAGTAAATTTTAGTAGCAGAAATTATACAAAAAATAAATATTCCCCAAACTCTTCCAGAGACTCACTAGTATAATTAGCCTTCCTAATGATTCTGAAATATTTTACCTTTCATTTATATGTCTTCAGAGTTTCATTCATATTACAAGTGTTCCAAGCTATATTCTGACATTGCTTGCTGCCATCATTGAAAGGCTACTGTGAATTGAAGTTTCAAAAGCTGAATTAGTCTCAATATGTGGTGTACTTCCACAAGTTAACCAGGAATTTCACTGTAAGTAGCCTGAATCACAAGCTTCTATAGAATACAATATTCCCACCTGATTAGATAATATAAAACAGAAAGGAATGCACTAGAACAGAACAGAATAAGAATATATACTTCTACACAGGCATACAATAAAGCAAATAACATAATGAAAGTCTAACTTTGTTTAAAAACATTAGCATTTATTTCACTCTAATTTTATATGCCATCACAAACCCCCCAAACTTTCTCACTTTCATTAATCTGTAACATGAAAAGCTAATTCAATATAAAAATTAAATTCATAAAAACAGATTTTCACACAAATAAAATAATATTTCAAAAGCCCATTTTGTCACAAAGTAAACCACAATAGGGCTAAAAAGAACAAACTTCTTTCATTACAATAACAGACCAACTGAGATGATCACAGAATAAAAATGCTTCTATCTTGTGTATTTGTGCTTGACAGACTTTCTTGTTAGACTATTTATTTTAAAAAATTACCTAAGAAATGAGCAGTGCTAAACAAAAACTAAAGATTAAGTGAGGTGGCATGTAAAAATTTAATCTTGAAGATAATAGTTGCAAAAAGTTGCTAAATGAATACTAGCAATAAAATGTTTATCTAAGTCTTTGGAGATTGACTTCATGGGCTCATCCAGCAAAGTCTCTCGTCAAGAGACTTTGGTAGGTTTTGGTACAGTTTCAGGAACTGAGCTCACTGAAAAAATTTAACTTCCTCCGGGAATGTAAAAAAAAAAAAGGAACTGAGAAAATTTGGAGATTTTTATTGAAATAGAGATGGTGTAATTCTTTCAGGAAATCACAATGATGGTTATAATTTCCAGTTAAATATTCACTACAAACTTGACAAATTCTAATGCTAGGATTGGAAATATATACTAACAATTTTCATAAATTTATTTCTGATATAAATACAAGGCAAGAACATGGTTGAGATAGTACAACCCTAAGAAATTTTCATTATCCAATAAAGTTTATATTTTTAATAACTTTCCATTTCAAGAGATTTGTTTAAAGAGACACGGATTTCACTAATTAAATATCTCTTGTTTTAGCAACAAAATAAATTTCATGGGTTCCTAGTTTTATATTAGAATAAACCTGTAAGCTCTTTTTACATGATCAAAAATTACTAAATTTATACCATTAAAACTGTTAGCTGTTTATTTATATTCTCATTTTGCTTTTGCTGAACATATGCTGGCACTTTGACATAAGCTTTACTACCTGAGGCATGAAAATGTTTTTTTTTTTTTTTTTTCTCATAATTTGAATTGGTGCCAAAGTCTTACTTGAAGATGCCCATTACCATGCTAAATATCTCCAGTTCTTGGTCTACGCAGAAGCTCTTCAGTGAGCACAAGGATTAGTTATGAGTCAGTATAGATTGCCAATTATCCTTATTTAATATGCCCTGCCATCTCATCGAGCTATAAATTCATAAAGAACCCAAGTGATGTTGTGAAGACTTACTGGGTTGCTCAACATTCACCCACTGGAATTTAGAAATTACTTAGATTACTGAGCAACTGGAGAAAATGATTCCCCCAACTACAAGATTAATCAAGGCAATTTTTTTTTAAATATGCTCAACAGCTTAGCAATTTTATTTGTTCACTTTCTAGTACTTCATATAAATACTGAGTTTATTTTTTTCTCTCTCTTCTGTTTCAGTAGATTCCCTTTTGAAGTCTATACTAATTTATCATTTCCTCTCCACATTTGCTTGTCTCACTTGGCATCTTTCATTACCTTCAGATTCTATCTTTACCCTTTAATTTGTTTCCACTTCTTTCCAAAAATTTCTTTCTACACATTTCCTATGGCAAATCTATGCAGAACTGTTTACAAAATAATCTTCATGAGATCAAAAATATTCAGTAACACAAATTCCCTTCCCTTTTCCACAGAGACTTGTGTAAATTATACCAGCTCTTATCATTATTTTTCTAGCAAGGATAGATTCAAATATTTCGCAATCAGTTGGTAAAACATTTTACTGCCTAATCCTAAGGAAAAACCTTCCTCTCTTTTCTTTTTGGCTTTTTTTCATATTTATTTCAAGGATTCCGGCAAAGCAGAAAAAAACAGTCTGCTTCTCATCAGAGTCTTCAGGCTTTTCAATTTTTTTATAGATAAATTTAACTTAATTATTACAGTCTACATCCAACTTAATCAAGGAAATTTGGTGAAATCTTTTCAAATGTATTCTAAAAGAGGATTTTCCAAAGCTCTCCTAAGCAAAAAAGTCTTACTGATTTTGAAATAAATATGGTTGATTTCTCAACTAAATATATTTTAGTGTTGTACCACAGGTTAATGTAGATAATTTAAACCCTATATCCACTGTGCTTAGAAATGAACACATCTTGCACACCTTCTTATTTCACATTAATAGGAGAACTTAAAATTTGACAACTTCCCCTACAGAAACAATGTCCAGAAAATCATTCATTTTCCTTTTTATATAATAAGAGTCTAGATATTTTTCATTAAAATTTTAAAAGACTATGGTATCAACTTAAAATGTTAACTTCTATTTTAAAATTGGAAAATGAAAAGAGCATGAAATATGATCTTGTTTAATTATTTATTTTGTATGAGATAAAAATTAGGCAATGAGATTGACACAAAAAATGAAATGGCTTGTGATTTAACGAATATTGGGATGCTGTTCTCATATAAAGCTCAATTCAGGGAGATTTCCAATTATCTTGACTTTTTAAACCCATTTAAAACTGAAATTATGACTGGTCATGATGTCACACAACTATAATCTCAGGCAATCAGGAGGCTGAAACAGGAGGATCAAAAGTTTGAAGACAGTCAGTGTAGGCAACTTAGTGAGATCCTATCTCAAGATAAAATTTAAAAGGGCTGAGTGTTGCTGGGCACCTTGGCACAGCTCTAAAATCCCAGCCCTATAACCCCAGCCACTCTGGAAGCTGAAGCAGGAGGAAAATTGAGAGTTCAAAGCCAGTCTAAGCAATATAGTGAGGCCTAAGTGACTCAGAAAGCATTCCTAAGTAAAAAATATTTAAAAAAGGCTGTAGATTTGGCTCATTAATTGAGTACACCTGGGATCAATCCCTAGTAACAACAACAATAAAAATGTGATGTGTAGCTCTGTTGATGAGAATTTGCCTAGTTTGCTTAGCATGAATGAGACTTTGGGTTTGATCACTAGACTCCCACCCCCCCCCCCAAAAAAAAAAAGAAAAAAACTCTGAAACTATGTATTTATATATTCCAGTTGTTACAAAGGAACAGGTGATTTATAAGCTGCCACTATGTAGAGCATTTCAATGATTTTTTTTAATAAAAGTAATGGAAAATTAACATGATTTTAGTTTAGTGATTCTCAGGTAATAGTTTCCTGAATTGATTATACAAAATATTTTAAATTACAAAAGAAATTCCTTAAAAGGTAATTCCCAATTTCTTTTTTTTTTTTTTTTTTTTGGTACCAGGGATTGAACTCAGCAGCACTAGACCACTGGGCCACATCCCCAGCCCTTTTTTGTATTTTATTAGAGACAGGGTCTCACTGAGTTGCTAAGTGCCTCACCATTGCTGAGGCTGGCTTTGAACTCGCGATCCTCCTGCCTCAGCCTCCCAAAGTGCTGAGATTACAGGCGTGCGCCACCGCGCCCGGCTGGTAATTCCCAATTTCTAAAGAGGTATCATTGTTTCATATTTACCTTTTAAATTTTCCTCTGCATTTTTTTCCTATTTTCCTCTTCTTGATTATTTAGTGGATAATATTTGGTTGTTGGCATACAAATACAGTCAATGAATTCCTGCTATTTTCCTTGTAATGGTACCTTGGGATTTTCTGGAAATGCAATGTTAATGCCATTAACTAATGCTAGGTTGTAATAAATACTATTTCCTATGGTTACATGCAGAGGAGAAATAATACTAAAATCTAGGGCAGATTGAGGAACATTTATAATTGCATTTACATTTATATTCATATTTACATTTATATGTATTAATGTTGCCAAACTTAGACTGATCAAAATCTGGACAGAGAAAAATACCTTTTACTTGGTTATGGTATATAGAGAGCGAGACTTTTAAAATGATCTCTTTTAAGTTGGGCATGGTGGTGCACTCCTGTATTCCCAGTTGCTTGGGAGATTGAGGTAGGGGGACTCTGAGTTCAAAGCCAGGCCCTATTCACCTCATGGAGACCCTGTCTCTAAAATACACAAAAAAGGGCTGGGGTTGTGGCTCAGTGGTAAAGTGCCCCTGGGTTCAATCCCCGGTACCAGAAAAAAAGAAACATGATCTCTTTATATTGTATGCATTATGACAAAATGATAATTCTAATATTTTCTGATTTTTCTTTAACCCATATTTATAAGTATAGTATTTATGTAGATATATAGACATTTCCACAATTATCAAAGAGCTTAAATATTGTGGTGTATTTTTTTACATAAAAATTAAGGTATTTATCAAATTATTACAAAATGTAGCAAGATTAATTTTGAAAAAATGTTTTTAATAATAATAAATAACACTCGTTAAATTCTATGGAATGCCAGAAGTGTGCTACTAACAACAAATCTCAAAACTACATTGGCATTTATGCACTACTTCCAATTTTACAGATGAGAAAATTGAGGCTAGTGTGGTAAGGATTCCAAATTTAGATATTTTGTAGTTGTGTGTGTGTGTGTGTGTGTGTGTGTGTGTGTGTGTATGTTGGTGAGGATGGAACGTAGAGCCTCACATGTGCTAGCATGCATAAATGAATATAATTTGGTAAGAAATGGAATGGATATTTCCTGACCTGAACAGTTTAACTCAGGCATTATGATCTGGTCTTTATGAAATGGGAATTGATATAAACACTATTTAATTCCATATAATTTTATGGAATTCATGGCTTTTTCAAAGGGAATGTATTATTTTTAAAATGATAGAAAATGATCAACAGTGAGGTGTTACAAATATTTTCTAGATAATAACAGGCAACTTTGTTCATTTGTTCATGGAAACCCAGATATTTAGATTCAAAATGAACATGTGTACTGAACAGATAGTATTGTGAGACTCTTACTTTTCTTTCTTTCTTTCTTTTTATTTTTTTGCTAAACTGCCCTAACTTTGAAGAAATAATAGAGTTTTAAAAATTACATAGCTTTTGCCAGAAAATAAATTCATAATTTCAAAACTGGTTAATGAACATGAATTATGCTTTATTTTTTGTGGCTGACTTATGAAGTGTAAATTTCAAGAAGGTTTTTAATTATGAAGTATCTGCATCTTCATTGTGGCTTAGTTTCCTAAGAAACTGAAAATAAATAGTGTCCACTAAAAACTCACTGTAAAACAAGAATTTCAGGAGCAAGCTGATATGTTCCTATGACAATAAGGAAGCTGTAAATGTATGATTAATGTTTGAGTCCACCTGGTTCTACAAATTATTCTTCATGAAATTTTCTTTCTTTCTTGTAATTTCTGAAAATGAAGCCCCATATGAGAAACAATAATGAAAAACTGAAGAAATAATTGAGATTTATAAATTACTGAATTACCTTCTTGTAGACTAAGATTAATTCAGAATATAAGAATTTTTTTTGAGTTGGTTAGAAATGATCAATGACTAGTACATTGCCAAGGGTACTCTGAAAGAACCAATTTCACTAAATATTCATAAAAATGCAATAATTAAAAATAGTGCACAGCATAAACAAATAGTGAACCTGCAAGGCTTAAATATTTAATAGTTATGACATTTATAGTTAAAATATGAAGTAATGCCCATTTTATTGAGTAGTTTTGGATGTATCAAATGTACATGTACTTCATGTGATAAAAACATCTGAAAATAAAATAACAAATCAATTAGACTTGCTTCAAGTATAACTGTGACTGATACAGATATCTGAATTCATGTCTTAATAAACTAGAATATGTGTTGATTATTAAAATATGTCAATTAAAAATGAAAGATGCAGCAGGGATATTAGGATTGATGGAGATATGCAATGTTGAGCTATATAATAAAAGGCTTTTAGAGAAAGAAACTAAACATGGAAGTGGCCAGGGAGAGAGACAAATAAATAAGCAAGGAGAAAGTTAAAGAAGAGCTCAGGCATAATGGGGTGCATGTGTGTTTGAAAAAAGGAAGGGAGGTAGAACTACATTTCCTGAATTTTCCCTTAACAGCCCATTGCTCATTCCCAAAGGTTCTCCTCCCCAATTTATATTCTCTATGAAAAATAAATCTTATTTCCATGATATGAATGTTAACAAGTGCTCCAGGCACCTTACAGAAAATACCACTAAATTAAAATCGCAGGAAGGAAACCCATTTCCTATTCTCCCATAACTCTACCAACTCTCGTCTATATTCCTAACTGGTAGTTCACATTTTAGTTTTAATATGTATAAAACTTTGCTTTCCTCCAACATCCCTGAAGAGCTGTTAAAGAGAAGCAAGTTTTAAATTACATGCATTTTATAGGATCTCAGTCCCAATGTATTTAGAGACAGAATGGTAAGAAAAAAGAAGGGGAGTGGGAAAGACAAAAATAAAAAAGGCAATTATGCAATTTTTAATGATCTACTGATAAACCCTCATTAAATTAACTCACTTTCAAATAAAGAAGTCCAAAATGTGAGAAGATATTTATGTTTCATTCACTTTTAATAGAGATTTTTAAATAGTAGTTCACATTTCCCAATTCCAAAATGTTTTATGTTTTTTCTTGGGTTTTTCCATGGGAAAATCATGAGGCAACCTAACTGTGCCAAGTTATCAGAATACAAATGAGATATGGTATTAACATTCAGTAAAAGAGACACAAAATTGTAGACATAAAACACCAAAAAATGGTATCTTGTGAGTTTCTACTTTTGCAGGAGAATAGTAGAGGAAAATATTCTATTGTTATATTTTTAAACAATCGACTCAATAGTAAGCATGGAGGGGAAAAATAAAATAAAAACTACATTTTCTGGATTATTTATATTGTCTAAATCTGAAAAAAAATAATCAGGTTAGTGAACCTGGTAGAGGGAACTCATTATAAAAGCAGAATGCACCCTCCTATTATCTTAATGGATGTATAATTATTTTAATGTTTGGTTTACAACATTGAAGAAAACTAAATAAATCTCAAAGTACTTCTACATGTTCTACAACTTGAAGATGAATTTAATATAAGTAAAGGACTGATTCTAAGGAAAGAAGTCTGAATTTACTTAACCCTAAACTTAAGGACAGGGTATTCTCTGTTTCACAAGGGTCATCTGATAGAGCCACCATCAGACATCTTCTGGGAATATGTGGGACATTTTGTCAAAGTGAAGAAATATAATGAATGACAGTCTTTCACTCAGGATTCATTTCCTTAAGATATATATTTAGGACATTGGCTTTTTATCACTCCTAGGATCTGCTCACAGTTCTTTGCCTCCTGAAATTCTCCAAAATTTCCACATATTTTTACTCCACAAATACAGTCTGGCTCCAGGTTGTTAAGAAGAAGTTGGGAATTGTTAACAAATGAAAAAAAGTAACATCTCATCATTTTTGTCAAATAGAACTTACAAGCACAGTCCAGAAGACAGGCTTACATAAAAGTATAAACACTGAGACATGGAAATCAGTAGGTATAACCCTGGGCTGGTCCTTTTCAATCATTTAAAGTCATAGAGCCAGCTAAAGGAAAACATCAAAGAAGAAGAATTCTCTTTCAAACCACACCACTATCTCATTCAATTTCCTTTTTGTCTTCCTGATCCCTATTGTTCCTGTGGCTCCATTAGTCATTACATTGGATGGCAATTGAAAATTCTCTCAGATTTTCTTTGGGAAAAAAAAAAAAAAAATCAACATTTCATCACAATGTATCTTCAATTGTTTCTCTCTCTCTCTCTCTTTCTCTCTCTCTCTCTCTCTCTCTCTCTCTTACTCTAAGGTAAATTTTTGCAAATTGATTTTTTTTCTACCTTTACAATAGAGTGAGTCAGGGTAAGGGTAGAAAAAATATTAAAACCTACTTAATAAATTAGGCTCAGACTGTATTTCTTAATTTACTTCAATAAACATTCCCTTTTATGAGCAATGAAATCTATGGAATTGAACCAAAAGAGTGTTAGCTTTATCTCTACTACATTTTTTAACATATGGCAGTGGTGTTTAAAATGTGTTGCCCATCATAAAGCTTGAACTTGAAATCTACTGTCATTGTCTGGATTAGGGATCTATGACAGGTCTTTTAATTGCTTTGAACTTCATATTTCTGTCAATAAAACAGACAACAATGTGCACTCCATTAATTTACTTTAAAGATTAAAGTTTCTCTATTAAAATATTTGATTCATTATTTTCCCCTGGTATGTGTTTTTTTTTTTCCCCCACTTTGTAAGTATAACCAAAAGGCTTAACAGCTTTAGCACTAAATTTTCTTAGTTTCAATTTTCCATAATTCCATAGGAATAAAACTTGGTACCCAGAAACTACACTGGGATTGATAGAGGTCTGCTGTAAGTTTGATTATGTTGAGTAGAGTGTGTGTGTGTTTTCACAGAACCTGGGCTGTGACAAAATGGAGTTGAAGCTTTGGGAAATCTATTCAATAGTCATTTTCATATGTAAATGGAACCATCATGATTCAGAAATACTTGTGAATACCCTTTCATGTATTCAGATTCTTTTTCTTTTCTGTATAAAAAAAATACTTGGCCAGTCATATCTTCGGAAGGATATGTATCCTTTCTAGATCATAATCTATTGTGTGCAGGACTACACTCAATTATGATGTTATATAATAGAAATTATTTGATTTGTATCTGTAATGCTCAAAATATTGTTGAGGTTGTTATGTTTAAAAAATTAATGTATTTTTCTTCAATATGTACATATATTTCTTTACATGGATGACATTTTTATCAGCCCATTTTCAAACTCTTTGAACCCCAATAGGCCAATCACATAAGACCAATTTCAAAACGTTTGATTGATTTAGCTGCTGTCTGATGTAATCTTTAACAGGCCGATTTTATATTATTTTTCTAAATTTTGTCTGAAGTACTTGGAAGGGTTCCTGAAAATGAAATCTTAGAAGATGTGGCTTAAAGTAATAAAATTTTTCTTTGAATATGATACCTCATCCCTATTAAATCCCCTAAAAATCATTTGCTGTTTTCTGTAAACTGTGTTTTGCCTGAAAGGAAGAAAATAATTACTATAAACCAGATTAGATTAGTTTAGGAAATATTTTCATGGTATCCCTGTAAGCATTTTAGTCGACTTTGAAACTAAAGCTAAAATAAATTAGCTTTATTTCCCTTCCTGATTTTGTAGCTTTCTTGCTCCCAGAGAATTTTGACACAGTGACTGTTGTTGCTTACAAGGATATTGAATTCCATTGGGCACCGATTATACCATTCTTTTTTAACCATGTTACTTTTCATAGATGATTTGTCCTACTGTAAAATCATTAAGGCTATTCATTAAATATGCCACTCTTTTGCAGGAGATCAATATTTCCAAAATAAAAGGCACGGTTGTTTGCATTTAATTTCAGTCATGTTTTCTTTTAGGCTTTCTGTATTTTGTTTTTAATATGCTAGAGTAGTTCCTCATATAATGAGATGGCACCATGTGTAATGAGCTACTGTTTATTGTTATTCCTGGCAGTGGACCATACAAGGGCAAGCCCTGTTAAATACAAGTGTATACATGAGATGCTCCTTCACCTCTACTGAGGGCCTATTTGAGCAGAGAAAGGACAATATTTTGCCTTCTGTTTAGACTCAGGGCAGATTATAATGTCTCTAGCCTTTCTGTCTAGAGGTCTGGATCTGCTATGCCTGGTGATTCTTTCCCCTGCAAGTTCACTGATATTTTCCAATCCTCACAACTTAGAAAGCACACAGCAGAAAACATTCATTTCTTATTATGTTAAGTCAAATTTAAAAAGTAGAAACAGATTTAAGGCAGCTTAACCCAATCCACCATGAACTCAACTGACACCATGCAAATGCAGCCCAGGGTTTTATGCTTAGTCAACTAACCAATTCTTTGCTTTTACTCTACTTTTTCTAAGCATTATACTTAGTCTTTCACTTGTGCTCTCTGGAATATGAATTTTAAAAGAAAATAATTATTAAATATAATTTCAACTGATTAGACCTATCAAAATATTTGATTCATTATTTTTCCCTGGTATGTAGTTTTTTTTTTTTTTTGCTCAAAATATTTTATCTATCAGTAGTAATTGACCATCCACCAATTGCTTGAGCTGAATGAAATGCAATTTTTGGTAAATTAAACAGAACAGGGCAGAGAGAACAAGAAGAGCTATGAAGACATACCCCAAAATGAACCTAGACAGAAAATGGGGCTGTTAATGCCAAATAGAAATCACTTGATCTGAAAAGGAATATAATCCACAGGGAAACATCCATTTATGGCATTTAAAAGTTTATAAAATTCTATTTAATAATCTGAAGGTCAGACAAAATGAAAAAAAATAAATCTGCTTGATATTGTCCCAATTAATTTGATATCACATAGTCTCAGTGCCTTTTCAATATACACACAATTTTTTAAAATCATCATATTCTATTACTATCATATCAGGTAGAATCAAACCTGGATATTCAACCTGAATCTAAGTAATATTTACCGGGGTCAATTCCATGTCTTTCTCAACCAAAGCCTTGTAAATAGTTCCTGCAATTCAATATAGATATAAAATTTCAAGATCATATATACTATTATCTGTAATATGTATCTAAACTCAAATACCAAGTTGGATTCTCAAGCTGATGCCATCAAAGCTGCATTCTGCATAGTAGAGCGATTACATTGTTTAAAAATCCCAGTGAAGCACTTTGAAATGAATATAACTTTAGTTAATTTAGTTCTAAAAAAAGCATATGCAACAGATGCAAGTTTTATAACTTTTCCCTCCAGACTTTTTCAAACTAAGACAAGAATAGATGTTTTATTGGTTAACTTTAAGTTATTGACTCATCCTACACACTTTAATGTTTTTGTGATCAAATTAGTCAATATAAAATTTAGGATATTTTTACACATTTATCAAAACTTCCTTTTAGCTTCATCAAGAGTCTTTCTGTGGGTGGAGGGAAAGTGCCAGAAACATCACATGGCATAATATTTGTCATCTAGAATGTAACAAATATTCTTCAGTTTATTGCAATATATGTTTAATCATAAGCCATGCACAAAGATATAGCTACGAGAGCTCCTATCTAATATGTGTCAACCAAAGTTACAGATACGCATCATGCAGACAGTTATAAATACAGAGATATATGGAACTTAGCAAAGAAAGTAAGAGCTTTATTGCCAGTAATTGAAAATGGGTAGTGAAATTGTTTTCTTATTTAAAAAAATTCATAATATGAAGCTATTCCTTTTCATAGTATTAATTGACTAATATTATAAAGTGTATTATTCCATTTTAAAAATCAGATTTTAGATTTTGAGAGAGGTTAACATAACTATTTTTATATTGAACAAAAGGTGTGGCAAAGTTTACTGTATCTGTAACCTCTTGAAAATGACAAGGGGTTTTAGGAACTAAATAAGCAAAATGAAGGTGGATGAGAAATTAGTAAAATTTCAGCCCCTAAGAATTGTGCTAGCCATCATAACTGTATTATTTCACTTATAATGTAATAACTATACCTCTATCAAAAGCTAAAAGCAGCCATAGCATTTTAAATTTAAAAAACAGTTCTCCATTTGCCATTTATTATAATAGTCAATAAAAAGTTCTTTAACACGTTTTACTACAGAGATGCAACAACACAATTGCATGCAAAATGTTTTTCCTGGAATTTCCTAACACAACTATTATTTTAATATATTATTGATACAATTTATCATTAATGTACTGTATGAATATTATTTTGAACATATAGAAAAGCAAAAAGAAACAACACAACATCACTATAATTCCATGATTTGAAAATAATATATGTTGTCTTTTTGATACATATTTAAGTATGTAGAAAGAAAATGGAGATGTTATACTGTTTTGTATTTTACTTTGTGCATGTAGTTCCTAATTATAGAAATTTCATGCAAATACATTTCCATTGCTATTAATTTAGACAGTTCAAAAAATTATGAGGTAGATATGATCCATGTTACCTACTTTTCCCCTCCTAAGTCACAAAATTAATACTTTTGTGTATTTATTTCCATTGCATTTTGTGTATACACAGTTTATTTTAACATAAATTCAATTGCATAATTGTGTTTTTCATGATTGTAATTTTGTATTCATTACTATAACAGTTTGTGTTTGTGTCTTTCTCACCTACAAACTCTAAATTCCATAAGGACACAAACCAAGATTCTTTATTACCTTTGTAATGCAAAAGTCTGAACACTAACAGGAATGTAATAGGAAAAGAATTCTTATATGTATATTTGGAGAAATAAATGAGTCATTGGATGAATATATAAAATATTTATTGTATATAACACACAATAAATGCCTTAATATATCTTAAAGCTCTTTCAAGACACTCCATGAATATCTGTAGAATTTTTGTAACAACAGAAAATCTTACATAAAATTTAGCCAATATAATTGAGTTAACATATTTAACTTTTTACCTGCTGGTGAACAGTTAGTGGGTATAATTTTGTACAAATACCATACGTTAAATATCTCTGAATATGGATACTTATGTCTACATGTATATATTTGTGTAGACACATGGAAAACACAAAATTACTTAGTCAAAGTTATGTATAGTATAATTTTAGATTTTGAAAAAGCCTCTCAAAGTGGCTTTGCTAATATACACTTTGATTTCATTAATGTAGTATAGAAGTGCTCCTTTATCTTATATTCTCTAGAACACTTGATACAATGCATTTTTTTAATTTTATAAACATTATGTATGAGAAGAAATGTGTCATTATTTGTTCAATTGTCAATGTAATTATTAAGAGTAAGCCAGACATATTTTTATATTTATTAGACACTTGAATTCCCTCACTTGAAGGCGACAGTTCTTATCTTATGCACTTCCCTATTAAGCTCATTATATTTTCTCAACTGTATTGTAGGAGTTATATATCTCGATGCTAATTACCTTTAAACATTCTGGAAAATTATTTTATCATTCGTTAAGTGTGCATTTTTTAAAAATTTATAAAATATTTTTAAAATGGTTATATCCAACTTGATATGGGAAACAAAAGTTACTAGTCACATGTCATAAAACTTTGAAGAGTTCTCTAACACAGAAAAGAGAAAGGATCAGATATATGGGAAGGGTTGGTGGGGTAGAGAAAATTATTGTTTAAACATAATGCTGAAGAATTATCCTGGGAGTCATGAGGATTACAGAGAGAAAGCTCCCCTCATCATGACAAAATATAAACTGCAAGGACACCCACTTCCTCCAACCACACCCTACCTGCCTATAGTTACCACCCAGTTAATCCCAATCAGCAGATTAATGCACATATTAGGTTAAGGCTCTCATAACCTGTCATTTCACCTCTACACTTTCTTGCATCGTCTCATACCTGAGCTTTTGGGGGGACACTTCATATCTAAACTGCAACACACATTTTAAATTATTCAAACCTTTTTTTCTCAATATTTTATATCATAATTTAGTAGAGAATGTACTGTGAGCTTTTAGATGCTTCTTAAGATCATATGCATCATTTCTTAGCCTGACATGGAATACTCTTTTGGAATAGCCTATGTTGTTCTGTGTATTCTGTGTTCTGTTACAAACAAAATTACTGAGAAAATTAATTTTAGTAGTTGCAATAAATAAAATAGATTATTGCTTTTTTATTCAATGTCTTAGGGGAGTAATGAAGAAATATGTTTCCCCAAAATGAAACCAGGATTAATTTTTATTTTAAAAAAGTTATCACTGGCCTCTGGTTGTCAAGGTTCCAGGAAGTATGACTTTGAAGCTGATCAGATGCTCCCATTGCATGTTGTCATTCTTCTCTCATAGAATCCACGACACTTATAATTACTGTTTTATTATCTGTGTCCCCACTAGACCATGATTATAAGAAAGAGATAATATCAGGTTTTCTCACCTCTATATGCATTGCACCTAAAAATCTTGACACAGATGTTTGTTTAGCTGAATTGAAAAGAACAGTGCCACCCTTGAGTGCTAGGCTTAATCTTCTGGATCAGTACTTCTAGCAAGAAAAAGAAATCATGTAAAATTGCAAAATAATAAGGAACAGATAGTACACATTACTGACTAAACAATATATAATGTTTACACATTCTTGTGAATCTACCATGGCAGTGCCTACTGGCACACAACTAATGTGTAATAAGTATGTTTTGAATGATATAGGATTTACCAAATGATGAAATAAATAATACTTCATTAGTCATTAAGACAAGAGACCAATCATGATACCTTATCCCTCTATTAGCCCCTTCTGTCACTTACTGGTTTTAACCTAGTTCAATTGTGTTACTGGGTTGTTATTGACTATAACAACTAAGATCTATAACAGATTATAAGACTATAACAAGTAAGATTGTGCTTATGAAAACCCTGTATGCCCAGTACATAAGTATTAGGTACACATTCTGAAGAATCTGCCCTCATAAAAAATCCCACTCCAAAAGCCTGGCTCAGTGTCACACTCCTGTAATCCCAGTGGCTCAGGAGGCTGAGGAAGGAGGATCTTGAGTTCAAAACAAGATAAAATAATATTTTTATTAAAACATTTAGAAGATGCCTTAAACTGTGTCTTGCAGGGATGCTTTTATTTAATAAAAGCTTCTTAAATTTGGTCTTTCAGGGTTCTCTAATATCATAAATTTAATGGAATATAGTGTTTCCAAGCAAAGACATTCCTGAATTTTTCCCCAAGTAGCCGAATTTTCTGCTAACTTTCCTTTCTTCAATCATCAATAATTTCTGAAGCCTGCTCATTGATTTTCTTGTAGCAGTTTGACTAATTGAAATATTAAAGATCAAGTTTGAAGCCAGTATGCACAGGTGGTATTTGACTGCAAATCCATTGTTTCATAATTAGAACATTTATCGCTTCAATGTCATTTAAGGCTATTTCAGGTTGAAAACACTGATTGTTGATGCCTACTACTAAACAAGGTATTTAAAAACCAAAACAAACTGGGAATTATCTGCTTTATCACCAGTCTTCTCTCCTCCTCCTCATTCATATATAACTCAAAATTTCCAATAAGCCTTCTAGCCTGTCACCTGAGGAAAGTCCTTTTTCAAAGAGCACTGATGCCTATGTATTAGGGCCTAGAGGATTTCACATCTTTCTGTGTTACTTGATGATGTTTCAGAGCTCTCATTGAAACTACCTTTTGTGTTCATGCCTGTGTTATTGCAATTTCTGATTTGCTTTCTAATTTCCACTTGCTGCCTTTTACTTCTTCACTGGAAGTTCAAATTCTGTCAGCACAACTTAGCTTCCCTTTAATATTCTCATGTAGAAAGGAGGCTTTGAGATACCTATCAGTCCCATGAGATTACAATTCTATTTTTTAAACACCCTCTTTCTCCTCTTTCTTATATCATATTTAAATTTATGTCCCAAGATTTATTCCTTGACTTTTCTCTTCTCTTCTCTGAACAAAAAGGCGATCTTATCCATTTCTGCTTCAAAACTCACCTCCATGGAAATTCCTACATTGGCATCTCTAGGCTTAATCTTGAACCATATTCTTTCTTAACTGAATCTTTCAACCTGTCATGTCCTTGAATCTCTTCAGGTAACCAAAAGCGAGGTATACCACATGAGACTTCACTCAGTATTCTGAACATGTTGGGCGAATTTTCTCTTTCACTTACATTATTTTCTCGACCAAATAGAATAAACCCATGTGAATAAATTCATCCTGGCCTTCAGCACCAGACTAAAGCCGCCTTTTCGATGAAAAGGTTTACCCTTTCACAATTCAGCTAGAATATTTCTCTTTGTAAGGTATTTGGAAAGTAATTCAAATAAAATATGAGAGACTTCTGTTTCTACTGAACATACAGTCTACTTCTTATTCTCAAATCAGTTGGAAGAAACTCCCTCTCCTTTCCATTCTCAGAAAGTACCAGTATCTCTGTTGTGACACATCCATCACTGTTTTCTTTGTAGTGCATTGTACATACTAGGCATGCACATAACATTTGATAAATCAAATAAGTGTCTAATTTTAGATGATATGTGAAATAGAAATTATTTAGACTTTCTTATCATAAACCTGTATAAAACAAATTGGGGGGTGGGGATGAAGTTACATATACAGACCTAGATGAGCATCATAAGATGATAGGGAGTGAGGGACAAAGATAGACTACCATTGGGCAGAGACCAACTTGTGGGGGGCAGGTATGGAGCAATATAGAGGAACCATTACTGCTCCTGTGTTTTCAAAAGAACACAGTTTGCACTTGAATTTGCCAAGATATAATATTTGTAACATTATGATCCCAAGAGCAGACAAAATAGTTGCTGGATACAAAGAGAATAATCTATTTACTTTCCAAAGAGCAAGTAACATTAAAGAGATGTGCCAGTAATAAGTTCTCAGGTTCATGCTTGACATTCATTAATGAATGAAAGTCTTTAGAAAAGAGATTTGGAGGACCAATAGTGCACAAATCTCAGAACTAGCATCCTGAGTGTGTGACAAAGGCAGGAACTCAGGCATTGTGATTCAAGGCAAAAAAAAAAAAAAAAAAAAAAAAAAAAACCCACTCATCATGTTCTTAATAGGAATGGGCAAACTTTCTAAATAATAGTTTTTATAGAGTAAGCATTATGTAAGTTCATAGTAAAAGTTATTTTCGTGTAGTATAACAAAATTGTTCACATTGTTAAAGTTCAATAATTTAACAACAACAAAAAATGAAACCAAATGTCAAGTTTAAGTTTAGACTATATTTATGTAAGATAGAATAAACATATTTTTACTTGTGAAAATTTATTTAACTTGTGAGTGATATGTATTATACTAGAAAATAAATAATTCAGCATTTTATTAATATCTCCTACTATACCACAAATAATTTAAAATGTTATCATTTTTTCACTTATTTTGGGTTAGGATCTATGCTTAGAGTTTTTTCTACACTCTTGCAGTTAGTTTTTCTTATATTTATATGGCATATTGTATATACAAATAATTTTCTCTTTTTAAAAGATAAAAATTTTGAAACTCAACTGGAGTAAATAGTTTGTTCTGGGTGTTGTGATTAGTATTTGATAGAGTTGGAAATTTACAAAGTCTATTTCCAAATATTTAAAGAAACAGTACTAAAAACAAGTCAGTGGAATTATTCATAGCATCTTAGAATGTGGAGGCCATAAGTATCAGAGGCATTCTGAAAATATACCCAGGAGTGCAACCTTCAAGACAAGCTAGGCTTACTCATCAAGGAAATGAAGAGGAAAAATCATGACCTACCGTCACATTTGGACTGTTTAAGTACATTTGCCCAGAAATCTGCAATATTCTATTGTCTTTGTAAGGGTCAGCAGATACTGGTCAGGAAATATGTGATATAGAGTAGGTTTTTTAGCCTCTACTAGGGGCTCAAGTAACTGCTTTCATTTCTAACTTTTTTTTCAGTAGCATGGCTTAGTGGGAGTCTACCTTATCTATTCTCCTGAAATAATTTGATCTTGCTACATATCATGCAAAGGAATTCATAATCTTTGACCAATGCCTTGAAAGTAAAAAAAACACCAAATATTATCTAAAAATTGACAAATGAAGGCTTTACAAAAATTTAGATAAAAAGTTAGATGAGTGATTATCTAATTTGCTAAAGAAATCTTGTAATTAAATCCATAACATTCAGTAAAATATGGAAAGCAATTTTATACAGTTATGTGCAAAATTATGGAGGCAATAGTATGCTCCTAAATAGTAGAAAAAAATAGAAAATGTAAAAATAAATGGGGCTTTAGTTTTAATTAACTTGTGAACATAGAAGAAAAGAAAGTGAAAGTTTTTCCAATCAATGTTAGTTTCTGCTTATTTAAGGAAAAAGTTTCATCCTAGTCATGTTGTAAGTTATGTGAAGAAAAGCATCTTGAAAATATAAATGATACTTATTTCAAAGTATTATGAAATATAAGTTCTACTCCCATTTGTATCCCTGGTTCCTAGAAAATAGGCAATATATTGCTTTCACTCATTTACAATTCCATTAATGTTTTAAAATTTTAAGCCAGAAAGTAACTTAGAACTGAAGAATTTATACGAAGTACATTTTTAAAAAAATTACAAATACAAATAACTCTCCTTTTCAAGAGTATTTTGAATAAACAGTGTTAAATAAATGAACAATCTTTCTCATTTTGCTATTGAACATTTAATTAGATTGAGCAGCCAGCATTCTTGGTACTGATAACTCTCAGAATTATTTCTGATCCTTTCTTGAAGAATTATTGAAGGTTTATTAACTGTATAATTGGCATTTTTTTCTTGCTTTTCTCATTAAAATTTTCTTCTATATTGTCCAAAATATTCAAAAGTTCAGCTACATGAATCAGAATATAAGTTTTATACTCAGCAGCCTAGTGGTTTGCTTTTGTTTGTTTTCTCACATAAGCTCAAAGAATGTGAATGTATTAAATTATGAGTATGCATTTGTGAGAAAACAGGATTGTAATGAAGTATGCTTAGCACAGGCTTTGGAGTTATAAATAACAGGTTTGGAGGACAAGATCTGCACTTCCTGACAATTTGGCCTCTAAGAAGCTCTTTTAATGTCTCTAAACCTCAGTTTCCTTATATGAAAAATGGCATAATTATAACTCAGGGCTTTTCTAATGATTAAAAAACATGACATATGTAATCCGTCATATATAATATCTGCTTATAGTAGGTATTTTAAATTGTCATATCACTTTTCCTATAATGAATTAAGATGGGTGGGGGTTAAATGCTGATAACTGGCAGCTCTCATTATGATTTTCAAAACTGGTGGTTCATGATCTTAGGTGACTGAAGGGAAAATCTTCTAACCAAACACTGCCAGGCAAAGACATCTTCCTTTATCCTATATACCCACCTGCTTTGTTTTCATTCTTTTGTTTTCATAAATTAAACCTGAGAGCAATTACCTCAAGTCCACCCTTGTCCTGGGCACCAAGTACCACAAACTCTTAACTACTTGAGGTCATACTCCAAGTTTTTTTTTTTTTTTTTTTTTTTTTTCCTTTTCCTTACATCAACAATTTTTTTCTCTTATGTGCTAAATCATTTCACATTAGCAAACATATGAAAACATCAAAACATCTTCAAACACATCTATAAAGTGACTTAAAATACATCAAGGCATTTAAATATCCTAAAAGATTGGCACACCATCTTAAAACAAAGAAGTCGTTTCTTGACCAGAGTGGAATACCTACAGTGGGACAACAGAAGCAATGTGGTCAGAGTGCAGACAATATTAGAAAATTATTATGTGCATAGAATAAATACTAAGGAAAAAAAACAGTAATTTCTTTTATTGTTTTAATTATCATATCCCATTAATTTTAAACAATGTTTGCAATAAATACTTTCTACCACCAACACCAACAATACAACTTTTAAACAATTTTCAGATTTTAACAATATAATGTTAATATATTATCTTACATATGTTATATATATGAGATTAATACAATAACACATATTTCTTTTTCTTTAACATATTCATTAGCACATTTATAACTTATTATTTTATTTACATGGGAGTTAATTTCTAAAATACTCTGCTTATTCAATATATGAGCATGCAGTACAAACATTCATTTTGAGGATTAATTAATAAAAGCATGACATTGTTTGAGCTTGAATTGGAATTCTTCTCTCCTAACCCTGTTCTCCACTATATCTGAAATTCAAAATGAACAATGAGAGCACAATGATGCAAACATGAAAAACAGAACTTTGGGTCACGCAAATTATGTCACTCTATGTATAAATCATGTTCTAAGCATAAACTTTTCCACATCAACTTTTGTTCCTTTTTTTAGAAATTTTGTAGTGGGGATTAAAAAGCACTGAATGCATTATATTCCCCTCTTTTTTCCTCCCGTACTGTATTATTTTATTTACCCATATATTTATAGTTATATTTACAATTTTTCCTTAAATATATTTTTGTATTATTTTGTTTCATTTTATTATTATTAGAGAAAAAATTTGTCTAGAGAAAGGAGATGATTGTTAAAATCATGTGCTGAGAATCAAACACTCCAGTACTCCACCTCTTGATAACACATTCCCTCCCAGTGAAGGACTGCTTCTCTGTCCCCTTTGTTGTGAACTCCTTTTTTCTGTCTTCTTTTCTTACCTAAGCATTTAAAGCTACAAATTTTCCCATTTCACTTGTTTAGCTACACCCCACAAATTTTGATAGATGGTGTTCTTATCATTCTATTTGAAATGTTTTCTTAATTCTACTTTTGTGTTTGAACCATGGACTCTTTAATATGGTTTTGTTTAGTTTATAAATATACTCACTTTTTTCAATTATCTTATTTTCAATGACATTTTTTTATAAAAGCTTTATTGAGATGCATTATTTACCATGAAATCTAACCTTGTACTCTGAAAGTATAAAATTCAGTGTTTTATTTTGTTCTTAATGTATTTCAAAGTCATACATGGATGATAACTGCCAAAATTCTGCTATTGTCTAGGCATAGGTTCAGTAAGATTGAAATATTTTAAACAATATCCAAACTTATATTATGCTCTTGTGGATGGCTATGTTGAACATCTCATGTGCACCACAAAATCAAGTGTATTCTGCAGGTGTTCATTGAGGGTTCCATAAGTTTAATTGGAAAAGGGTGTTTAAGAGTATGTTCAGATGTCCTAAAATCTAATTTTCACATAGGTTTTAAACTTCTGAAAGAGACATGTTAACATTTTTATTATGTTTGTGAAAATTTTAAAATTATGGCTCTTAGCAGGGCGTGGTGGCACACAGCTGTAATCCCAGCACTTGGGAAGCTGAGGCAGGAGCATCGCAAGTTCAAAGCCAGCCTCAGCAATGGCGAGGCACTTAGCAACTCAGTGAGACCCTGTCTCTAAGAAAATACAAAAAAAGTCTGGGGATGTGGCCCAGTGGTTGAGTGCCCCTGAGTTCAATCCCCAGTACCAAAAATAAATAAATAAAATAAAATTATGACTTTTTCTTTACATATTTCAAGGCTTTTAGAATAAATACTTTTTCTTTCATCAGCATTATAACTTCTCAATGCATCCACCTTTTGACTATTATGATTGTCAATCCTTATGTTTCATAATATTCCTTTATTCCTTTGCCTCAATTCCATTTTTCTCTGATATTAACGTAGCCACTCCATTTCCCTTAGGTTTGTTTTTTACCAGTATGTGTTTCCATCAGTTTGCTTTCAAATGATCTATGTTGCTGTATTTAAAATGTATCTCTTGGGGAGAACATACAATTTGGTCTTTTATTTTTTAATCTAGTCTTTGTAAATGATTTGTAAATACACTATGAACAATTGTCTGCTTTCCGTTGTGGACATTTTAGTCCAGCCCATCAGTATTGAATGAAGTTATTGATAAGTTTTCATTTATGCCTACCATTTTATTATTAGTTTTCGCTTTGCTCCTTATTTTTCTCTTTTGTCTTCTTTATTTTCTTCCCTTGGAGGATTTAATTACTTAAGAATTCCATTTATTTTAACTACTGGTTTTCAGCTGTAAATCTTTAAGTGAATTTTAGTAGTCATTATAGGTATTTATAGAATGTAGCTCTTTTTCCCCCTGGAGTACTAGGAATTGAACCAAGGGATGTTCTACCATGAAGCTACATCCCCAGCCCATTTTTGTTTTGAGACAGGATCTTGTTAAGTTGTTCATGGTGGCTTCCAACTTGTGATCCTCCTGCCTTAGCCTTTTGAATCACTGGGATTACATTTGTGCACCACCATACCCAGTTACAGTCTTACTTTGCTATACTTCATGCTAATTAATATTGTACTACTTAAATACAGGACAATTGTAATAATGTAAATTTCAACAATTTTTTTGTATGTATGGCTATGTCATTTGCACAATATCTATATAGGTACCATCTCTGGTGATCCCAATTATTTCCTAGATTTGAGTTACCATCTGGCACAATTGCTCTCAGCCCAATAAACGTTCTTTAGCATCCCTCAATTACAGGCAAAGAAATCTTTCAGGTTTTACTTCAACATGTAACTATTTCCCCATTAGTTTTGAAGGGGACATGATACTAAATACAGAATCATTGGGCAGAATGTTCCTTCAGCCTATTAAAAGTGTAGTTACATTTTCTTCTAACCTCCACTTTGAGTCAGACGTCATTCATATCATTGATTTCCACATGTTATATCAGTTTTTTCTTTTATTCATTCCTAATTTTCTCTTTATCCTCACATTTTAGAAGCTTAACTATGAGCTGTCCAAGTGTAGCTTTCTTGGTATTTACCTTGTTAATTGTTGAATTCTTAGTATCTTTTAGTTGTTATGTTCCCTTAATTTAAAAATTTCTGAAGTATAATTATCTCAAATATATTTTCTGTCACATTTTATTTTTTTCTCTATGAATATGAATTGTTTTATTGCTTGCTATTCTTATGACTTTGATTTTTTTCTGACTTCTTTAGATTAAAGGATTCCTCCACCTTTGACACACTGAACCATCTTGCTACATTCTGCAATCTGCTGAATAAGACCATCCAATAAATTTTCTAACTTACTTTTTATTAAGTATATTTTGTTGTTTAGTACTTAAATTTAATTACAATTCTATTTCTCTGCTAAGATTTCTCAATATCTTCATTCATTATAAGCATTTTTCTTTTTACTTCCTTGAACACATTTGTTAATAGCTTTTCAGAAAGTAATTATCTTTAAAGGGCAACATCTAGACTATTTCAAGGTCAGGGTTGTGTTAAGTATTATGTTTAGGTAATGTTTTTCTTTTTCTTTGTCTAATCATTTTCATTATGTTTTGAATCCTACAAAAGATAGATGACAGGTATTTCTTATTAAAATCTTACCCCAAAACTTGTTGATTTAAATTTATAAATGGTAATCTGACTAAATCTTAAATATGTTAGGAGACAAGTGGGAAAAGAAAAGGTTGTGAATATATGTTCAAGTTCTGACTACACATTGTCATTGAGTATTGTCATTGAGGTAACAACTGAATATAAACAACAATTCCTAAAAATAGGATGTAGAATTTTTAAGAAGTTTCCTCAATTAAATCTCAAACTTCACCAGCATTTAATGGCCAAGTAGAGGGGAGTAAGCATTCAAAGAAATAGAGAAAGTATAAGAAAAAACAGTTATATATGGTGTCACAGCAGTCAAAGAATAGGTCCATAGAAGCAAGGTGGTCAACAACTTCATGGAAGAGGTTGATCTGCAGGAGACCTTAGAAAGGATGCTTAGGTGTAGTGATGTGAGCCCGTGATGGAACTACAGTGAGCTCTTGTACGCATTATTGTAATAGATAAGCAGGAGAGAAGACATGCTGGGAGCAAGATACTAAACACTTGAGAGAGGCAGTGCTCCCTGTCACTATTTGTTGAAATTTGACAATAAAGGAAGAAGTCAGAGCAGTAGAGGGAAGGAGGCATCAAGGAGTAGTATCTCAAATAATTATTATGTGTCAAGTTAAAACAACAAAAACAAAATAATTGAAAGTCTATGAAGAGAGAGAGGATTTATTGGTTGTATAAGATTCCTGGGGAAGGTCAAGGATGAAAAATCCAAATCTCATGTAGAAGTCCCCTTCATAGTATGGAGGGATATTTATTACTATTATCATTATTATTAGTAGTAATAGTAGTAGTAATAGTCATCGTTGTCATAACAATATAGCATTATAGTTATCCATAGTAGCTGCATTCATCCTGACCAAATCATACATGCATGGCATCTGCCCCTCTTCATTTCAGTCCCTTTTGTCCCTTCTACCCCCAGCCTTATCTCTCCCCCAGTGATCCTACCCTCACTCATTCATTTATTCATCTTTGGTGCTTTCCACATACACATATAGGTAAAATTCCTTGTGGCATATTTACATATGTATATAATGTCATCTTGTTAAATATATTCTGCATTTCTTCCCTTTGCTGTCCCTCCTCCCTCCCCCTCAATTTCCTTTTTCTACTCCACTAATTTCCCTCTATATTTATGAAATCCAATCCCCTACACAACTTCTTTCTCTTATTTCTTTTAGCTTCCACATATGGGAGAAAACATTCAACCATTGATTTTCTGAATCTGGCTTATTTTATTTAGCATGATACTTTCCATTTTCATCCATTTATCAGCAAATGCCGTAATTTCATTTTGCTGAGTAAAACTCGGTTCTGTGTGTGTGTATGTATATGTGTGTGTGTGTGATACATACACACACACACACACACACACACACACACACACATATATATATATATATATATATCATATTTTTAAATTCATTGATCTTCTGAAAGCCATCTGGGCTGATTCCAGAATCTGACTATTTTGACAAATAACCCAATCAATAAATAGGCAAAAGAACTAAATAGATATTTCTCAAAAAAAGAAACACAAGTGACCAAAAAATTATGAATAATGTTCAACATCACTAGTAATAAGGGAAATGCAAATGAAAACTACACTAAGATTTCATCTTACTTCAGTCAGAATGATGATTATGAAAATACAAATAATAAATGCTAGAGAGGATGTGGGATAAAAGGTACACTCATGCATTATTGGTAGGACTTGAAATTAGTACAGCCACTCTGGAAAGGAGAATGGAGATTCCTGGATTCCTCAACAAAACAAGACAAAAACTAGGAATCGAACCACCATATTACCCAGCTATCCCACTCCTTGTTATTTACCCAAGATAAATTTAAAAATTGGGGGTGTTGTGATCCATGAAATAGGCATTGGTAATATGGGGATTTGGCACCAGCTCATATACCACCTTTCAGGCTAAGAAGATATCATCTTCAGCATTCTGTAGTGATATAGCCAGTTCAATGTTTATAGTAGCACAATTGACAATATTCAACTATTGTCAATTGAAATATCAAAGGGATATTCTTATGAATATCCTCTCTCAGGAAGAGAGAGAGGATGAAAAACAAAACAAAACAATGAAGACTTATGAAAACATGCTGGGGACAAGTAGTAACCAAAGAATGCATCACAACTTCCCCAAGTAAATGACTAACCAATCACCCAGCCTCTGCATTATGAAATCCATCACTGTATTTATACGAAGGTCATACAACCCATGGCTTATTTCCAGCTCAAGACTGGGCAAAGCAGGAACACAAATGCACTTCTCTGATGGCTACCTATGGTTCAAGGATGCAGGGCCTACTATATAGATTGCCTTCCATTAACCGTCCTCTCTTTTTTCTTTGGATGATGTCTATCAGAATTGCTTTGCAATTTGATAATTCTCCCAGTCTTCTCAGTACCTTCTTCATTTTCTCTCTCACATGGGTGTTTCCTCTAATAGAATTTTTTTGTGTGTGTGGTACCAGGGATTGAACTCAGGGGCACTCGACCACTGGGCCACATCCCCAGCCCTTTTTTGTATTTTATTTAGAGACAGGGTCTCACTGAGTTGCTAAGTGCCTCGCCATTGCTGAGGCTGGCTTTGAACTCTCGATCCTCCTACCTCAGCCTCCAAAAGTGCTGGGATTACAGGCGTGTGCCACCGCACCCAGCTCTAATAGAATTCTTCTATTCTTAATTCTCTCTTTGAGTTTCTTTCTTGCATTAAAAAATTGGGAGTTATCCATGGAATAGACATTGGTAATATGGGGATTTGGCACCAGTTAACATACCATCTTTTAGCCTAAATGACATCATCTTCACTAGTAGACCAGGCAAAGATAGTCCCTGGACAAAGTAGTGGCCCAATTACTAAAAACTGGTGCCATGGAAAAAATGTCTTCACGGACACAGATGTTGTGACAGTTGTAAGGAAACACATAGCTCCAAAGACTGCCAATTTCTGCTAAGTTACGCTAATGCCCTGAAGAAGGATAACAAGAGACTAAAGACTGATAGCAAACAGTTAATGGCTGAGTGAGATAACCAAACATGCTCACTGGTCGCTAATAACAGGCTTTTATCACACAGTGAAAGAGCAAACACAGATGTTTAAGGATAAGAAATCCTAATGACAACATCTAGAAAATTTTAAATGCCCTGCTATAGTGGGCCTGCTATGCAAAACGCAGTCCCCTTTAGGAAAAGCCTAAGAATCCTGAATGCAAGGACATCTGCATTGGTATATTAAATGACATTGTTTCTATAAGACCCCTGTTAGGAGCTAAGTTACTGCTCCAAAAATATATCTTGACATTCCAATCCTGAGTACTTCAGAATGTAATATTATGTGTAAATTGTGTCACTGTAGCAGCGATTAGTTATGATGAAATATAATGAAGAAGCATTGGCCCTCAATTAGAATGCCTGGTATCTTACAAGAAGAGACACAAACCTATGGGAGGAAAAGTCTTTATAATTATTTAGACAACTTTTAGGCTGCTGTGACCAAAGGACCTGACAAAAAATTTAGAGGAGAAAGAGATCATTGGGAGGCTCATAGTGTCAGAGGTCTCAGTTCAAAGGTAGCCGGCTCTGGGTTCAAGGTATGGCAGAACATCATGGCAGAAAGCTGTAGTGGAGGAAAATAGGTCAGGACATGGCCACCAAGAAGCAGAGAGAGAGAGAGAGAGAGAGAGAGAGAGAGAGACAGAGAGACAGAGATAGAGAGACACAGAGAGAGAGAGAGAGACAGAGAGAGAGACTAAGTTCAGCTCACCAAATATATATACCCCAAAGGCACACCCCCCAATGACCCACCTCCTCCAGCAACACCCTACCTACCTGCACTCACCATTCACTTAATCCCTTTCAGGGGTTTAACACACTGATTAGGTTAAGGTTCTCATACCCAATTATTTCCTCTAAGCTTCCTTGAAGTATCTCACACATGAGCTTTTGGGAACATCTCTTATCTAAACCATAATGGTAATGATGGAGTCAGAGATGGAAGGACTTTAGCTACAATCCAAGAAACACCATGAAATATCAGCAAACAAATAGAAACTAGAAAGGGTTTGTGAAATTTTCTTTCATACATTTTCCTCTGAAACTGTAGTACTGAAACCTTCATTCTGAAACTTTAGCCTCCAGAACTGGGAGACAATAAATTTGTATTCTGTTTAAGCCATCTCAGTTTGTGGTACTTTTTTAGAGCAGCTCTAGAAAACTGATATTTTCCTGGACATTTTGTTTGCATATGTGACCCATCTTCCTTGATAAGAGAGAGTACTTTTGTGTTGGAAGGTTCTGCAAAAGGTGCTTCTTGCATAAAGTAATAGATAACTCCTCAAGAGCTACATCTACCTCCTCATAATTGCCATGTCCATGTATAGGGTTAAATACTTTCTTAGAGTAATTATAGTCATGCTGAGACTGTTGATGCAACAAGTAGGCTATATACCTAAATAAGAGCAAGGCATAATTGTCTTGTGCAAGTTGTCAGAAGCAAGATGGAACTTCTGTGATTAGATTTTAAAGAAACTTGTTTAAGGGGTCAGAATTTTAAGCCTGAGGAAGAAAGAATATATTTACTTGGGAACATTTTCTTAAGACAGGATATTTAGTAATCAGCAAGGACCCCCAAAACTAGGGCAAACTCATTGCTAGTGTTAGTCTTAAAAGTCTTGGGGAAAAAAATTACTCTTAGCATATAGAAATACTTGAAATAGACTGGAAGGTACTACAAGAAAGAATATCAGAGCAAAGAGTGGGTATGCTGTTGTGGATACAATGTGTAATGACAGGAGAAGCAACAAAGGATAATGTTACACAGGAAGGCAGAGGGGACTCACCCACTCACCACAGCCATCAGAAGCAGGATGGTAAGAAGAGGACCAATATTAAACAGAAGGTATAAGTCATGGATGAGGATAGGAGAGGCAGTCACAGCTGGACCTGTTAATAGCCAACAGATAATCAGACCCTGAAGTGACAGTTAGTAGTCCTCAATTGCTATAATGACCAACAAGGTCAAAAAGGAAGCCAGAGGGTCTTGAGTTACAGGGAGTTGTGTAAATGATTAATAAGGCATGGTGTTCCCAGAAGAAAAAGAGATGAACATCATTGAGGATGCTATTTAAAGTTTATAATCATTTTTAAGAGCCATAAGGGAGGAGCAGAAGGCTGAGGGTCCTCCCTCCTGTAAAGAGTATCTATTGCTCAGTTTCCTCACCTGACTAGAGAGATGGCCAGCTCTATGGGTGGAAGGCCCTGCAGTACGCTGGCAATTATAAACCATGATAATACACTGAGTTGACCCACAAAAGGCCATATCCTTTATTTATGTCACTATGCATTGAGAAAAGAATTAAGGACATTATCAGACACTTTGTGGACTATTAGACACAGAGTCTCAGTTGACTTTGACAGTTGGAGACACCAAGCATTGTTTCAGCTCCTCTATTAAATTCAGGTTTTATGAGAACCAAGTGATAAATGGAATCCTGCTAAAATTCTGGGACACACTTAGTCCTTGAGTTCACAAACCCATTCAATGTTCATTTCCCCAGTCCCATGGGTATTCAATGTTCACTTATCCAGTCCCATGGGTATGATTTAAATTAATGTACTAGGTAATTTTGAATAATCTCCATAATTATCTGTGAAGTAAGAGGTGTCCTTGTGGGAAAGTCAAATAGAAACCCTCTGAAAATGGCCCTCACTTGTGAAAGATAAATAAACAAACAAACAATGCCATATTCTGGGGATATTAATGCCACCAATAAAGATCTAAAGAATGCAAGATTGGTGGTCCCTATGATATCTGTATTTATATTGCTTTATATAAATTAAAGAAACTCAATGGGTCCTAAAGAACAAGGGTAGACTACTGAAGACTCAACCCTCACTTTAGCTTCCATACAGAATGTGGTATCATTGCCAGAACGAATTACTAAATATATATTCAGCCAGGCACGGTGGCGCACACCTGTAATCCCAGCACTTTGGGAGGCCGAGGCAGGAGGATTGCGAGTTCAAAGCCAGCCTCAACAATGGCAAGGCAATTAGAAACTCAGTGATACCCGGTCTCTAAATAAAATTAAAAAAAAGGGCTGGGGATGTGATCCAGTGGACGAGTGCCCCTGAGTTCAATCCCTGGTACCAATACACACACACACACACACACACACACACACACACACACTGAATGCATTCTTTACCATTCCAATTGAAAAGAATAGCAGAAGGAATGCATGTTGACCTGGATTAGACAATTATATTCAATTACATTTTTGCTTTAAGGCTGCATTACATTTCTGTAATTTGGAGTATTATAATCCCAAGAGATCTGGATCAACTGGACCTTCCATAAAACATTACACCAATCCGTTATATCAGTGGTGTCCTACAATTGAGACAGGGCAAGCAAGAGGTGGCTTTGGTAAGACACCTATTTCTGACATGAGAGATAAATTCTACTCTAATAAACTCTTGCAGCTTTAATCTCATCTTGGTCTCTAATTTTTGGAAGAACCAAACTAACACACAATGTAAAAATAACTGTAAAAGTATAAGAGAATATTACTATGAATATGTAATTTTTTTCTTTTGTCTGCCAAAGTATAAATTACATGTAACACAGTAAAAAAAAGATATGAAAATCAAATTGCATATGTGCATTATTGATCCCTTTTCTTAACCACTTTACTTGGTGCAGTCCCAATAGGCCTGCTACTAAATAAGTCACTATGAATTCACTCAGTAACAATACAAAATTATTTTTTAGCATGATACACTTATATTTATTTACCTAATGAAACACTTAAAATGAAAAATTATATAAGAGATTGAAAAATATAGGCAAGTAAGAGGAAACTATTCAACATATCCTCACAACTCCAGAGTTCTCTTTGTTTTCTTTTTAGCTAAGCAAAACTTTTCAAACTCGACAAAGAAAAAAAAAAAAAGTTTGTTAGGCTATTGATGAGAATTATACTTGTCAATGATATGAGTGAAAAGTATGAATCTTATGAAATTGTTTTACAAGTTCTGCATACAGAAAATCTCTCTCCGGAGTGCATTGATGATATCTAACAACACACTCTTCAGCTCTTCAATTCCAGAAGAGTCCATTTTGTCGGGTTTGTTAATTGATGCATTTCTACAAGATTGTCAGACTTTCTCAACTATCTCAAAAGAAAATCTCTTTTTTACTCATAAGACTCTCAAGAAGGAGCTCAATATCTTTTCTACAAGATGACTCTTTTATTCTTATCCATATTTATTACCTGGCCTTTGTACATTTTGTCAGTCTAAAACATTTTGCTAGCATGATATCATTTATCATTTATTATCTCTCTTATCTCTTTTGCTACTGACAGGACACTCACTGAATTGTATACCGTTTAAAAGTAACACATGCTCCATGAGCCTCCATGAGGCATAGTGCCAAATATCGCTCGCCAGGTTACTGTCTCTTTCTCAAAATATTGATTTTCTTCTCTGAGCTTGATCCAAGTGTTCTATGATGTTGGTGACAGTCTACTGATCTCCCCAATGAGGGGGAGGCCCTCAGGGTTCCAGCCATGGTGACCCGTCGTGGTGTCAAAAACTGGCACAGGCTCTGTCAGGAAAGGGAGATTAAAGTGTTACCTTGCTGCTACACACTTTATTGATAATACCATCATCATCTATTAAAAGTGCTTTTTCTTTGGAGGTGAATACTGCTCTTTCTGCTATAACATCACCTATGTGTTATTCTTTTAAAATCTTGTGGTGTGGAAAACTGGACACAAAATAATAGAATTTATGGGGAAAATATGATTTCAGAGAACCTATACAGCCTTGTAACCAGAACACTAACAATATATTTTAACAGTATTAAAACAGGGACAATAAATACCACAGTTAAAGCACATGTTAAATTGCTAACGACCTTTCCTTTAATGTAACATCATCAACTACTTAATAAGATTTGATGCAAACTGTAGAAAGAGAATGGAAACAGAGTTATGGAGAAAAGAACAAAACACCCAATAGGGTGGAGAACTCCCAAAGCATGCCTGAGATGGAATGTGTGGCAGAAGAAAGAATGCATAAAAGAAAAGTGGCCAGATGAATGTCAATTTAAGTAGCAGATATCCTTGAATTATTTGTGACACTAATCAGTGGTAGCCTAGTATGGATTCAGCTGTCCTTTATTAGGATATAATATGAATAATAAATTATTAGAGAAAAAAATCACAAAAGAACCAACTTACTTTCATTATTTAGGTTTTGAAACTGGTGGTTTCTTCTGATGGACCTGAGAAAGGTAACTGGCCCTAACTTCCTATTCAGTAGTCTCCATATTTTTAGGCAGTATTATTACTGGAGGCAAATAGATCATTATTGAAATTATGTGAAAATTTTAATTCCCCAAAAATAAATAAGAAACAAAAATTTGTAAAAGTTGAAATCTTTATTTCATTTTTTGATATTTTATGTATTTATCTAAACTTCCATTCTATGTTATTTCATATTTAGCTCATTAATCATTTAAGCAAGTTATATTTTCAATTCTAAGACAGCTTAATTTTTTTCTAAATTTTTGTAAAAGTACAAGTGATCAGAAATATTAACACTAATTTTATAACAAAATTAATTATTTATAAATTTTGAAAACATTGATGATTATAATAATAATGCTTTCTTCTTTCTTTTTTTTTAAAATTATTGCTGAGTTCTTTTACAATGGCAAAATAAATGTTTGGACAGTAAATTTCTGTACTATATATTGCTAATTGAAAGACAATTGTGAGCAGTAACAAAGTAATGTGCTAGTTTTCTTTAATTTTAAAGGTCGCAGCTACTCTATGCAGCATATACTACTATTAGGTGTTTACTACAAATTAAAAACTTAAGACTACGATATTATATAAATCTTCTATGTTACTGCTTATCTAGTAATCAGTAGATCTGTGTTTGGAATGAAAGCAATTTATCCACATGATGTGTTTTTAGGCAGAATACAGCAAAACACAGAACTAAATACTGATTTTAAGTGTAAATACAGCACAGAATGTAGGAAAGAACCAATGGCCTGGAACAGGTCCACAGGGAGAAGACTCCTACAGAAAATGACTTTCTCCTATCTAAGAAACAGGTGTGATAGTGCCTGAGGAGAAGAATTAAGTACTGGCGAAGAAAAGTAGGAAGAATATAAGGGAAAGGAAATATGTTATTTTTGGTGCAGCACAATCAGTAGGAAACTTAGCACCATATGATCTTCGGATTCACAATGAGTCTGACTCATTCACAAATCAGCATGTCTGGAAGGTCAATAGACTATGATACAAGAATCATAACTATCACAACAATCATGTCAGAAAAGCAATGGCTGGTCAAAAACTCAAAAAATTCAAACTGAAAACTGATCATACATTAAACAATTGCTAGTTATGAATTTCATATTATCTAAAAACAAATTTCGGATGTAGCCACTTGAAAGGCTGGAATGCCTTGGTGGGTACATATGTCAATCATTAAGTTAATGATTGTTTATATTATTGAAGATACTATTTTAGTAAAATAAGTACAACATTTCAAATAATCCTACAAGTATTAGCAAAATGCTCAATATTCCAATTATTAATAGAAATTCACATGAAGATAGCCTTGCTAAATATTATAGTTATTATTAGTCAATATTTGTTCCTTCCTCAAATCAACTATTAAATTTGTCTCATTAAAGAAAATTCTTCATCATAAGACATCAAAGTAAACTGCAAGAGCTAATGATGCTGTATTTGCACTGATCACATAAGGAATTGCCTAAAAGGTATATACACACACACACACACATATATGACAAGTATATGTGTATATATATGTGTGTGTGTGCATATATATATATATATATACACACATACTTGTCATAAGTTATGCTACCAATTTTGTAATATCTATTCCCTTAAAAGTAAGCATATGTTTTTAAATTTAGTGATTTTAAAATGGATCTCGATATCAGAAATACTCAAAGTAAAAAGAGGAAGTCTTCAAAAAGTAAATATATAAATAGCTAAACTGTTATTACCACAATCAAGACTATTTCAGTAATTTTACTAAAATGAGTGTTTGTACAAATCACATTATATTTTTCCAAACAGACAAATATAAAATTAAACAACCTAAGTGTTTGCAGCATGTTTTTCTATAAGGTAGTAAATTAAAAGCCATAAATCATTAAAGAAAATTAATCACCTTTCAATTTATTTGTTCTGGTTATAAAATTTTTATATGTCAATGTAGAAAATAAGGAAAAAATAAGATGACTAAAACAAAACTTAATCATCATCGTATCAATTAATATTAGATGGTCTTCCAACCATTTATTTTTCTCATTAGAATATTTTTGCACATTTTATGCAATATTGTATACAATTGTATATGTTTACCTAATTTCTTAAACTAATTAGTTTTATATAGAAATGCAAAACATTGTATATACTAATGAGCAATTATGCAATTAACATTAACCAGTAAGTATTTAAATCACCATTAATTCCTTACAAGGGGCTGACCTTTTGCTGAGTAGCTTTTCATTGCATGTTATATAGATGGGTGCTGATGATAATGATAAACAGATAGATAGTGTACTTACATTGATCTATAACTTGTAAGCCTTACAATCTGCCTTCTATAGTGTCCTCTGTATTATGGGGGCCTGAAAGTCTTGGAATAGCATTTTTCAGATAACCATGCATTTTGGGTTCTAGTTAGTATTAGCCAATGAAAGACTGGCAACAGATAAAAGACTGGAATCCACTCTGCCTTTTGCTTTAGTAGTGCTAGTGGCTTTAGCAGAGACCAATGACTAGAAGTGACCATGGCCTCCAGCACAGATGGTTTTCCCAGTAGGGCAGTGTGTAAGATGATTGGTCAGCTGCAGCTGTTATGCAACAAGCAACTTGGACATGAGAATGGACTCCTGGGAAGCACAGGGACAGTGGTAACTATCTGATATCCGAGTCACAACATTTTAGTTTTGTTATTCGTACATGCTTTCCCAGAATTTTGCAATTATTTTCTTTTAACAGCTCTCCCTGCTTGACATATCAAGGATGAGTAGACATTGATTGATACAATTAATAGAGATGAAAGAAAAAGAGAGAGGGAGAGATCTTGGGCAAAAATGTTTAATATATTAGTATTGGCATTCTTAACCACTTCTTCACTTTCTTGTTTTACTCTGTGGGCTTCTGGGACATTATGATATAATCCAGAATTTGGAAATGAGATAAACAGAAATGCCAAGTTGAATTGATCTACATATTTAAAAGTTAAATTCAAAAGGTACAAGAATGTAAAATTAAAACAACTCAGATAGTCACTGGATGATCAGAGAGAAAGAAAAGAAGTGAGAAAGTATTGAGGAACTAGGGTAGAACCAACCAAGTGGAATTTGGGGGAGGAAACAGAAGAAATATCTGGTTCAATGCCTTTGGTTTGAATTCTACTTTGTCTAATTATTAGAATAAGAACAATCTTGATTTTTCTAGTAAAAATGAACTCATTTTAAAATGTTGAGCCAACATTTTTAAAAATATTTATTTCCTAGCACACATTATATGCTCACTCTTGATTTTTAGTAAAACATTAATGTTTTGATAAATGTTTTCATTTTGTAGATTGTTATATTGACCCTATTTCCCAAATTGTTGATAAAAATAATGTGTTTTGCTTTAACTGCCAGAGTCTCTGTTATAATCTTTCATTTTTATATTATTTGACATTATCCAGTTTATTTTATTTTAATTTTTAAATTGGCATGATATTTTTAAAAAGTTGACATTTTTGTTCAATTAGTTTTGTGCCTTTATTAATTTGTCATTTCCCCTTTTAATGTCTTTTTAAACCTATTTTTACTAACAGTTTTGAAAGATCTTAAGAAAAAAAAATTAACACATATCTGCTGCTTTATGAATTAACTCTTCTTTCCTCCCTACTCCTCCCTACATTTTTATTTCACCTCTTGGTTTTTAAGCTGTATTTCCTGGTTTCAGTTTTGAGATTTCATTTTCATATTTAGTTATCACCATCTAAATTTGTATAATACTAAAACAACTTCAAAAAATAAGAAACTGCCCATAGTATAATTTTTTTAGCACTTTTCCATCCGCCAATGTACTATACCAATGCATTTTTATTATTTCATTTTACACGGGAAGTAATTTTAAAATAATCAAAGCTAATTGGGTGCTGTGGCAAACATTTGTAATCCCATGTACTCAGAAGTCTGAGGCAGAATTGTAAGTTCAAGGCCAGCCTCAGCAACTCAGTGAGACCCTGTTTCTAAATAAATAAATGAATATTCTGGGAATATAGCTCAGTGGTAAAGCACTTCTTAGCTCAAGCCATAGGACCCCCCCCCAAAAAAAAAAAAAAAATCAAAGATACTGGTGTTGTCTTACACTTACCCAGATACTTATCCTCTTTCAAGTTAGAGCATATCTGGCATCTTTTTGTGTCACTAGGGACTCTCTCTTTTCTCTCTAGTCCCACCCCAGCTTTCTGCCCTGAAGAATTCTGCTTTACTTCTCAAATAACAGACTTCAGACTTTTTAAGGCAACTACTCCACTGGGATCTAGAGGGCCTAGGAGGGATTTCACTCAGCTCTCTACCAACAGTTTGCACTTGGTGAAGAATGGGTGTATTCTGTAAAAATTCCTCTAAGATCTCCTCTTCACTTTCCAGCTGAAATGTGGTAGAAATATGCAGAGAATTTTGCTTTTTAGTGTGCTCAGATACAAGCTGAAAGAGCCAATATGAAAGAGGCTACTTTCATATGAACTGGCAAAATTAAGTAACTAGAGTTACTAGTGTGGAAAAATCAAAAACAAAAACAAAAAAAAACATAGTTAAAGCTTAAAACAATGCATTTTTAATTCAAGCTCAACTTCTTGAAAAAGCAGTATTTAATTCAGAGTAGAGTGAGACAAATGCATTTTCAGAAAAAAAAAGATAAAAGTGAAGAACGAAACTTTGTGGTTAGGCATGGTTAGTTCAACAAAAAGAACTTACTGGCTGATTCTGGAGTTCAGTGAACAATGGAAGAAACGTTGAACTGTCACATTGATTTGAAAATTAACAATTATATCTTCTGAGTATGAATTCACTCATTTGTTTGCTCATTTATTTATTTGTAACAAGCTGTTTATTCAATATAGTAGTTGTCAATGTATAGTCCCGAAAACAGCACCATCATCATTACATGGTATCTTAGGCTGTTTTCTACTGCTTTAACAGAATAGCAGAAAATGGGAAATTTATCAAGAACAGAGATTTATTTCTTATAGTTCTGGAGACTCTGAAGTTCAAGAACATGATGTTGGCATCCAGTGAAGGCCTTTTTGTGTGTCATAACATGGTATAGGCTATCAAACAGTAAGGAAGTGTGTATGTGGAAAGAGAAAAATTGACAAAAGGCATCTTTTTACCAGAAACCCATTTCTGTGATAACTAACCTCTACCTGTGATAATGACCTGAATCCATTCATGAAGATAACACCCTAATCAACTTTTTAAAGTCCCAATGGCAATTAAAATCCACATACATTTTGTAGGAGACATATAAGCCACCGCATCTGGGAAATTATTGGAAATGAAAAAATTTGTACCTCTTCTCAGTGCGTTGAAATACAAACTCTTGGAGAGGGGGCACAACAATTTGTGTTTGAAATGTTTCTCCAGGTAATTCTGAAGCACAGTCAGATAAGAGGACCACTGAACTCCTGCAAAAATTTTTAAAAGTCTTTGAAAATGTAATACAGATATTGAGTCACTGAAGTTTTTGAAGTTTCATTAAAAGCTTTTAGGAACATAAGAAGTACCATTCTGTAATATTTCAAAGCTAATCCCAAGAGGTTATAAAAGGAGATTTCTATTAAATGTGCATATTTCTATCTATACGCCATAAAAAAAAAAACTGATGTAGTATAAATTTTGCATTGGGAAAAATGTTCATTTTTCCTTTAAAAAATCTCAGTGTGAAATTATGTAATTTTCCCCCCAAAAAAAGATTACAAGAATCAAGTGAAATATTTAAGTAACAATTTATATAAAAACATGCTACTTCATGATCAGAAGACTAAAAATCACAGACAAACATACATACTTAAACTTTGTTCCTTAATCTACAGCACTTTCATCTCATATTATATATCATTTTGTAAAGACGTGAATGGTAGTTTTTAATGCTATTTATGTATGATATTATGATTTGACTAAAGTCTTAAGAATCATATCCATCAGTCCTATTCCTAGTAATCAATATGCTTTTTAAAAAGGGCTTTATAAGCATTCAGAATTCAGTGGGTTTGCACAATTAATAAAAATAGTCTCAGACATAAAGCTGTAAAGAGGTATACTTGGACACTTACTCATCTAAATCCACTAAATTGTGTGGCTATAAACTTACCAAAGAGAAAAATGGAAAACCTTTGATATGCAATATAAACTGAATAAAATTAGAGTGGTGGAGATTAATAGTTTTGTAAGAAGATTTTGAATTTCAAAATTGCTTTGGTAGAAATTTCAGCATATTGCAGAAGACATTAAAATATCATCATCTACAGAAGGTTTGCTTAGTGCAAAATGAGATTTGGAAATGGATCTGAGAATAGACATCAAAATCTCATTCTTCTGTACTTAAGTTCTAATTTACTGCCCACTTTAAAACAGTCTTTCTCTGTACAACCTCAGTCATTTACCATTCTGCTTTGTTTCATTCTTCAGCTGTTACCAGCTGGTACCATTGCTCATCTGGACTATGGCAGGACCCCCTGAATCATCTTCTCTCCCAGCATCCTTTGCCTCACTTCATTGGCCTACTCTGCGATAACCACACTGGTGTCCTAAATGTTTCTGAGCACGACAGGCATGCTTCTGTCTCAAGGCATTTGTCTTTTCTGTTTATTTTACTTGGATGCTCTTCTTTCAGATTCTTGAATACCTCATCCCTAATTTTCTTCCCATTTTTAATCAAATACCAGTTCCTCAAAAAGTCATCTTTAGTCACTATTCAAAATTAAATAGTGACCCAAAGTCCTATGTTACTTTAGACGTACTGCTATTAATGTTCATCCTTTGGTTTCCACACATGATTGGTTCCAGGACCCCTCAAGTCTACTATATTCAGAGGATGCTCAAATCTACTATATAAAATGCTATGGTGGTTCTATATATTCTACATAATCGTCTTGTATGCTTTCAGTCATTTCCAGATACTTATAATACCTAATACAAGGCAAATGCTATGCAAACCATTGTTATAGTGTTCACAGAAAATCAGAAGGTAAAAATGTCTGTTCATATTCAGTAAAGATGAAATTTTTACTTTGCAGCTGGTTTAATCTGTGGCTATAGAGGCCAACTGAATTTAATTCATTATTATCTTGCTCATTGCCAGTCTCCCCAACTTACTCCCCTCTAGCATGTAAGCTCTGGCGTAGGGTGGAGATAGGTCTCTTTGGTTCTATGCTGTTTCCATTGGACCAAGAAAATGATCTTGCTAAAAGTGCACACAAAATGAGCATTTATTAAATAAATGAATAAAAATACGAATAACAGTGATTCCAAAACTTGATAGAATATCAATATAAATTTATAGTTTAATTTTTACAAAAGTCTGAAGGAGACAAACATTAAAAATAGACAACTTATCCATAATCAGAGAAATTAATACTTAAAACATAAGTAAAAAGGATGCTTGGTGGTAATGGATTGAAAAGACCTCAAGATATGCTGAGTATGAGAAATTGTTGTTTGCAAAAGCAAAATCTCATATTCTTTAACAGGTATATTTTCTTGTAAGAGTGTTACAGTAAATACAAATAATCTGTCAATCTGACATACTTACAAAGAGAAGAAAAAACCATAAAAACAAAATTTGAAATAAAGGATTGTTGAATTATATTCTTCATTGATTTTGGAAAATCCTCAGCATCACAAAAGACAGCAAAGCATTTACAAAGAAAAAGAAAAAGAATTCACAGAGACTTAAAAGTTAACAAAGCAGCCAACAATATGAAACAGCAGCAGAGCATTCTGCATGCTGGTGAAAACCGAGCTCATTAGTAAAGTGATGGCTTAGAGCTGACTCTAGGGGAGGATACAACTAAACTCCATGCAGTCCTTCCCATAGAGCTGGTTGTGAAACAACCTTGGTCGCACTTTGTTGGAAGCTACTCAGTATGCTTTCTCGCCAAAGGGAAGATATGAGTCATTACAAAGGCAGATGGAAAGAGACCAGAATTTTGAAATAAACAGAATGAAAGGCCACCATAAAAAGTTGGCATGGTATTAAAAAAAAAATCCTCAAATCCTATAAGAATGCTTGAACACTGAATCCACGAAGTCAATATTGAAGCACACTAAAAGTCTCAACACATAATAATTGAACACACATACACAAACAACTATTTGATGCTGTTGATTCTGGAAGATATTTCCTAAAATAAATTATATTTAGGAATTTTATGATTAAGTAAGTATATAAAAGACATCTCATTTTAATCATTTAGGTTAATTAGAAACAGGACAATACATAGTCAAAAGTTTTCAAAGATAATTTTCTAATAATTAGAGCAATTAAAACAAAAATGATAATCACATTTAATTATTATTTTTCCATACTCAGTAATAAGAGAAAATTGCTAATATTAGAAATCACTTTTACAAGTAAAAATTCATGGAAATTATATTTTTCCTTGAGATGTTAATTCTCTTTTGCAATTATTTAATAATCATGAATTTCCCAAGAGTACCAACTTTTGTACTCAGAAAAAAATACTATATTAATTATGTAATATTTATGGATAAGTAAATTTTAACAAATTTTTTGTTAAATATATCTGACTTATTTTTGCAAATATATCTGATGCTGTGTAAAACAGTAGGAAAGGAGGAAAGGGAGAATGCAAAGGACCAACCCGAATTCCTGTGGAGCACAGAACTGATTAAACCATGATGATTTGTTTATCTACAAAGATACTGAGCAAAGTAGCATCATTGAAAAAGTGCTGTATATGTGCAAATTGTTTACTAATTAACTTGTTAAATGGGTTCAAAGGAAAGAAATGGGGTGAGTTTTGCAATACGGTACAAAAGATAAAAAATTAAAAGACCAATTTAACAGCTTAACAGATGCTTAGGCACTAACAAGAGCAGAAAGCTAGAAAGGTGGGACCATAGAATGAGAACCTATACAAGAATACAGGTAAATGTGTATTGGGCAGGAGAGTGGGGTCAAGCCCTGAGCAGCTGGGAGAACTAAATTGAGAAGTTAAACCAAGTAGTAAATGTGCAGATTATCAGTGAACACATCTGATAGCAGGCATCAGCATTTGAAAAGCAAGTCAGCTTAGTTGATTAGTCTAAAGTACACCAGAGTCCTTCTTCCCAGGGCTAAAGAATCTTATAATTCAGGTAAATAAGAAACACTTCTTTTTAAATCTCCATTTCACCCCGTTTCAGAAAACCTCCCCAAAATTCCACAGGGAATTAAAGGCTTTCCTTCTGACAGACTATCGCTTTTGTTTGAACCCTTCGCTCACAATTAATTCACAGAGGAAAGGTGCTGGGTATTAGTAATTGCTTAAAACCTATATATAAAAATCTCATTCATAGCCCATGAGGGTTGGTCCTTGTTCTGACCATTATTAGTTCAACCAGTGATTTTGATATTAAAATTTAGCACCTTCTCATTAAATTCTCTAAGAACATCAATATTGTGACATAGCACAGCTACCTTAGAGAATAGTTTTAAAACTCAATTCGACCATGAGAAATTGTGGAAGCAAGCACAAACAAATCAGATAAGGCTTGAAAAGCAGAACCATGCAGCAGTTTTCTTATGAAATCCACTTATTTAAAAATGGTTTATCATTATGCACCTTCTTCCTTTGATTTATTAATTAATGCAATGTAGAAACTAAATAGCAGGCTCTATCACTGAGTTCCAGTACACTGATGTCACAGAACTTGTTTTTTTTTTTTTTTTTTTTTTTTTTTTCCTTTTCAGAATGTCTTGTCTATAATTTACTGTTAATTTAAAGAGGAAACATTTCTTTAAACACAATTTTCAATTTAGCCAAGATGAGAAACACCTTGCCCCATGTGTTCTTTCAGATTGCTTTGAATGAACACTTTTGTATATATGTGTGTGTTTTACTTTATTCAGAGAAGTTATATGAAGTATTAAAATATGTGATTAAGAAACATGCATGGTGTATCTCCTCCCACAATTCAATCTAGAAAAATGACAGTTTTTTCTATTCTTTATAGATGCTTGTCAAAAGCTAAAAATGTACTGGATCATAGATGAAACATTGGGATTTTTCATAAAGAAACATAAAACCGTCACAAAGAAAGAACTACTACTTGAATAATGCAAAGATGAAAATGTCTGGTTAAATTTTGGAGGTGATCCTGGTTAATAGTTCTAGTTTAGGGGTAAAGGTTAGTAAAAATAACTAGTGGATAGCTCATGTCTTTTTAGTGATGAATGATATTATGTTGAAGAATTTTAAATGCATATTACTAACTGAAAGAAGCTAATCTGAAAAGTCTGCATACAACTGTATGACATTTTGTAAAAGTAAAAACTATGGAGATAGTGAAAAAAATTAGTTGAGACCACTCTGCTTGGTATTGTAATGGTGGATATATGTCACATACATTTGTCTAAATCCATAGAATGTAAAATATCAAGAATAAACCCCAGTGTAAACTATAGATTGAGTAATTGCAATGTATTCATTAGGTTTATTAATGTAAGTTCATCAGTTATTGTAAATGCACTGCTTTGGTGGGAAATATTGATAATGGGGGGGTCAGGGAGTACATAGGAAGTCTCTGGACCTTCTCCATTTTTTTTGTGAAGCCAAAATTGCTATAAAAAGATTAAATCTCTTTTTTAATAAATAAATAAATCACTAGTGGAGAAGATTGTCAGTTTTACCATCCAATGCCACCTGCAGGTGGTTCATCTTCAGTGCATTATATTATCAAATAAAAAGCAAATTCAAACTTCATAAAGAGAGACATTGAAGTATTATCTCTAGGACAGAGGAAGGGACTGCTGCAGTGGTAGACATGGAGGCACTATTGCAATAGAGTGCACACTGATCATAAGATCTGGAAGCAACTCAAGGGTCTCCAAAGTTTTTCTTTCATGAGGAAGTGTAAACAAAACTGGAAAAAAAGGGATATAGGAAAATGAGATGATAGGGTAGACTGATCAGATCAGGGAATTTCTGCACTGTGGCCATACTATTTTGGAGGTGATGGGGTTCTTGGGATGGTCTGTTTACATGGGGATTTATACACAAGGATCAACTGTGAAAGGACAAAAATTCAGCAACATGGGACAAGGAGGGGATTTTAAACAAAATTCAGTCAACAAGCATTTTCTTCAAATTGGTCAGATAGTTCAGTGAATCACTTATGAAACAAAAAATGGGAATGTGAGGGCTGACGTTTGTCCTGGTCATAGGTGAACAAAAAGGAGATCCTTTACACTTTCTACATCAATTGGGAAGTGGTTCATGTTAGCAAGATGTCTTCCACAACACGAGACAGTGTGGGAGGATGGATTTTTTAAACTTCAATGTTTTCCAGGAGCTCAAGACTCAGTTAAAATTCAGCATCATCAACATATTCAGAATTATATATATATATATATATATATATATATATATATGGATAATATGCATATATATAATATACATATAATATATATGATATACATATAATATATATAATATATGTATATATACATATAATATACATACAATATATATAAACACATATACTTAATATATGTATATTATATATATGATGTATATATATAATATCACTATTTTTGCTGTCTAGGTACTATTTTTTAAAAAATATTTTCTTAACACAAGTAAATTATTTTTCTTCCCTACATTTTTAAATACCCTGGAATTTTTATGTCTTATAATAGGGAAAACTATAAGTATACTATTTAGCTGCATTTCATAAAAATCACATGCAAACAAATGAATATATTACTTATTAAATGATTTATATATTTCAAAACTGTCAATATATTAACATGAAATATTTTATTCTTTAACATTTCTCAGATTTAGCATGCATGAAATAGAGAGGTACTGTTCAAGTTGTCTCCCTTCTTTATCAGGAAATTTAGCAAAGACGTGATTTTAGATTAATGTATAAACTGGTCAATTTCACCTTTTTTTCTCAAGTTGCTACTTCAAGAATGTATACTATACTACTTCCTATAAAATATTCAGTTTGGTAGAGAATAATCAAACAACTGTATTGCTGAACAAAGTTGTAGGGAACATTATTAAAATGTTTAAATGTTTTTTTATGAGTAGAATAATTGACAACTTTTTCAAGTAGCAGCTAATAATTTAGAAATAATTTATTCCTTGACACTTCTCTAGTTCACTGAGAAAGTTTAGCAGTGACCATGAATGTCTGTTGGCTCATGTAGCAAAACCAAGGGCTGGATTTGGAGAACCAGTTTGAATGTAGCAAAATGTTCTTGGGTAGCTTTGGCTCTCTTCTGGAAGAGTTCACTAACAGATGGCAACTTGTCATTGCTAATGGAGTGTTATCCTGAAAAACTTCAAGGATCCATGCAGAGTGTGACATTCTTCCCCTCCTCTTTTCAAGCCACCTCACAGAAATAGCCAATAATGACCTCTTTCTTTCCACAGATGATTCTACCTTATGTCGGCTGTTTCCTTCCAAGCCACATCATGGCTGTTTAATCCAAATATGACAAAAGACTTTTCATTGTTTGACAGCTAATCTCTGTACTAAATGCAAGCAACATCACAATGCAATAGAAAGAGTATTGTGACCCAAAGATAGGACTCCTGAGTTCCAGCCCTGGTTCTCTGAGTTCTAGGCCAAATGACTTCTAAGCTGTGGATTTCATTATTATCACTGAAACAGAGTGTCTTTCCCAAACAATAGCCTAATTTCAGGTAAATTTATGAGATTCTAAATTCCTCTGACATAAACAAAGGAAGCATCACACTATTAGCTAACCAGGTATGACCAATTTTACATCCAGTTCACTTTATTCTGCTAAAATGACATTTTCATAGGAAAATTAGCAATTTAATTTCTAAAGTATGTAATAGTCATAAAATACCACCACTACCACGTTATCTTCCTGTATTTATTTAACATGGATTTTAGAGCTCATTTACTGCATAATTTTTAAGTGTTTCTTTGAATCCATTAGCAATTTAACACTTTAGAGGTAACAATAGAAAATCATAAAAACTTGCCCAAGATCAAATAGCATGAAGAGATAAGTGCAGACTATAACTGGAATAATATAAATCCTGGCATCAAGCTTTGTTTATTTATAACATCAGAAGTACCTGTATTATTTTATTAATGATAATTGATATTTATATGACACCTACTGGCTGCATAGAGGTTTCGTCTTTTAAATGTTTTTTTTTAGGTATAATTTTACATAGATATTGATAATAATAACCAGAGAAGATAAGGTTTAAAAATGTGTCCAAGGTCAGAAAACTGATGAATGATAGGAAAGGATAATCAAATGAGAGGCAGATAAAGGTAATTGTCCTGATTCCTCCTCAACATTCCAAAACCCACTCCAGTATTTAAATAAGAAAAGGAATTAGGTTCAATACTGAACACTTATTGAATAATAAGGAATCAATTTCTTCAGCTGATACTTTAGTACTTAAATTAGTTCTTATGTTTTCTAATCAGCTTTTCCTTCCTCTCTTCCTCTCTTCCCTCCCTCCTTCCCCCATCCCTCCCACCTATATACCCTTCTTCCTTCCCTCCCTCAACCTTCCTTCCCTCTTCCCCTTTACATTCTATTACTCTTCCAGTCATTTGGTCCGTTGCTTTCCACCATTATTTCATGCAGTTCCCATAGTACTAAAAATGTTGCCCATTGAGAATTGTTACTCAAATGTAAGAACTGCACATAACATTCAAATTTCTGTGGAAAAAAGTACCAGTACTTTTGCAGATATTTTTTTTGTATTGTGGTTAGAAAAATACTAGTACCCTTTCTCTTCATATATATATATATATATATATATATATATATATATATATATATACCTTATCTTCTCTGATTATTATTATCTATATATATAATCAATATTTATATATATATATATATAAACATATATATATATATATATATATATACAAGCAGCAACATAAGAAAATTAACATTCTTATTGCATAATATTTGTTACTTTCACTGAATGAACTGGAGAAATACCTAATGCTAATGTAGTTTAAAACAGAAATGAAACGTAAATAGAACTGAAGTTTGATTTAATGAGTATTTTTCTTGAATAAAAGCGATCAATAAAGACAATGCTTTCAGATTTATTAAGACAGTCTATTCAAATATTAGTCACTTTATAATATATTTTATGTTAATAAACAATGGTGAGTGTTATGATTCTACTTCACACTGGCATCATCTTTTATGGCTTTTAAGACATGAAAAGGGAATTGGGATAATGATAACAGTTTTCCTTTAGTAGTGCAGAGGATGATCCTCTGGACTCCAGAGCAATAGCATTTGTTCAAAGGAATCAAGATGCTCAAGTATGCAAACCATGCTAGGCTAAAGATTTCAAAGAAATGAAAGAGTTTTGTTGTTGTTGTTGTTTTATTTTTTCTGTTCTATCATTTGGGCCAATGAAAATTCTATATGATTGAAATCAACTTTCTGTGAAAATTAAAAATAAAAATATAGACCCAAATTCTCTCAAAAGAAAGATTAGGAAAAAATTCAGTAAGTATTTTAAGTATGATTCACATTCGTGAAATCTGCCAATAGACATATTGAGCAAAAAATCATGACATTTTTTTCTCTTTTTACTGAAGACAGTGGTACACAAAATATTAGAAATTGTGACTCATGTGCTAACTATGTGAATATCAAAGATTACTAATATTTCTAGAAGCTGTTCTATGCCTATGACTGAGTGCATTTGGAAAGATCAAAAAACATTTCAATTAATTAGTTCTAAAAGTTCCTTTCTTCTAACTCTCTGAGTATAACCAGGCACTATTGCTAGTAAAATATTTCTTGGCCATTCCTTCTCAAATTGTCAGCCCACCAGCAAAGATATGGTTGACTACACTGGTTTTAATTCCTAGAGCAATAACTGTTGAAATGGACATTGTGATTCTCTGACTTTCAATAATCAAATGTTGCCTGCAACCAGAAGCATCAATTTTTTAGAAATACGAAATTTCAGGCTCCACCCCACACCTAGTAAATCTTCAAGTGGTTCTAATGCACTTTAAAGTTTGAGAGTCACTAATAGAAACAAGATGCAAGGAGGGGCCCTAGTTCAGAGAACTGTCACATTTCAGCAAAAACTTGCTTCCTGGCACTAAGATTCACTTATAAATATTTTTTGTATATTGATACACAAATCATTTGTATTAAGCAAGTCATTTGTATTAAGCTGGTTGTTTTCAAATTTCCAGTCTATTTTCTTTATGAGCATTTTCATAAGTAAATTTAAGATGAAATCCATAAAAAATAATGACAAATATCTACCAAAAAAACCCAAATTCAAAGTAATCTGAGATTATTATTAAAGAATTATCAATTATACTCAAAGCATTTCCATGATCACTTCATTTGAAATTCACACCTTTATTTCAGATAGTATATATTAGCATATTTTCTTAATTTCTGTCATATTATCTTATGCCCCTCTAAAACATTCATTTTATTTTACACATCATTTTATTATCTAATTCAAGTGTTTTTGAAGTGTTTAACATTTAATAACTTGAAGTCCTCATGAAAATGCAAATTCTTGAATGTTACCTTGAATCTACTGAAGTCAGGTATGGTAGTCCACCCCTGTAATCCCAATGATTTGTGAGGCTTAGCAAGCACTGTCTGAAGTTCAAGGCCTAAGTTCAGCAATTTGGCAAGACACTGACTCAAAAATTTTAAATTAAATTAAATTAAAATAACTGGGGATGTATTTTAGTGGTAAAGCACCTCTGAATTCAATTCCCAGTGTAAAAACAAACAAAAAAAAAATCATATCTTGTACCTACTGAATAAACTCTAAGAAATACAGAATATATAAATAGAAAGAAATATGTATGTGAGCAATCTTGAATAATTTTGATCTTATTGTCAAAGAATAAACATTTCAAAAAATTATGTTTTAAAAATTTGGATTTTTTTGGAAGATATACAATTTATTGTTAAGATTAAAATATGCAAATTTACCCATAATTTATATATAAATTCACCACAAGCCCAATGAGAATCCTGGAAATCTTTTAAAAATGTAAATTGACAAATTGGCTATAAAATTTTTCTAGAAATTTGAAGGACCTAAGGGCTGGAGATATGGCTCAGTTGGTAGAGTGCTTGCCTCACATGCACAAGGCCCTGGGTTTGATCCCCAGCACTACAAAACAAACAAACAAAAAATGAAATTTGAAGGACCTAAAAAAAACAAACCGATTTTGAAAACAAAAATGGTAATCAAGATAGTGTGCTATTGATATAAAGAGAGACAAACAGAGATTAGAATATAGTACAAGAGTAGTTCTACATGTATTTGCTTTTTGACCAAGTTGCCAAAGAAACTCAAAGGGGAAAGGAAATACTTCTATCAACTGGTGTTGATATCATTAGCTATCTCCACAGAAAAAAGTTAATTAAAACCCATGCCTTGTACCAAATGCAAAAATAGATTTGAGATGGATTATATGCCCAAACATCTAAGCTGAAATCATAAAGCTTCTAGAAAAGAAATTTCAGGTTATTTTTTCAACTTAGATGTAGACAAATATTTCTTTTTCCAGAGTCACAAAATACTAATCATAAAATAAGCAAATAGATAAAATGGACTTCATTAAAATTTTCTAGGGGATTCTGTGTATGCATGTGTGTCTGTTGGAATTTCCAGTGCACTGTCTTCTTGAGTACCCAGTCTGAGAAATAGGAGGCAAAAAGAAAACTCAGAGAACTCTTCTGTCCCTCTGTTCCTGAGACCTATAGCTGGTCTATCTTCTCTCCACCTATCACAGTCTTCTAATCTGCAGTATATATACAATGTTCAGAGTTTATTAGTAGTGCTACATAGGCAGAATGAGGGGCAATTATGGCTGCTTTAGTTTTTTAAAAGCAGAAATCTTCATGTCCATGTCACAAGAATTGGACTGTCTTTTTATTTTTTAATTTCATCATAGGTGTTTTATATTCTGAATATAACTCCTTTGTCAGACATGTGCTGTGGATATTTTCTCCAATATGTAGGTTGCTTATTCAGTTTTTGAAAAATATTTATTTATTTATAAATATTGCTTTTAGTTGCACACAATGTGTTTTATTTTTATGTGGTACTGAGGATCGAACCCGGGGGCCATGCACGTGCTAGGCGAGCGCTCTACCGCTGAGCCATATCCCCAGCCCTGCTTATTCAATTTCTTAACAGTGTATTTTGATGAATGGAAGTTTAAATTTTATTTTATTTATTTATTTATTTTTTTTTGGTGGTACCGGGGATTGAACTCAGAGGCACTCAACTACTGGGTCACATCCCTAGCCCTTTTTTGTATTTTATATAGAGACAGGGTCTCACAAAGTTGCTAAGTGCCTCACCGTTGCTGAAGCTGGCTTTGAACTTGCGATCCTCCTGCCTCAGCCTCCCAAAGTGCTGGAATTACAGGCATGTGCCACCACGCCTGGCTGGAAGTTTTAAATTTTAATGATTGGATTTTATTATCAATTCATGAACCAGGTAGCATTCAGTGTACAAACAGACAGTGACTCTGACAGATATGGCCAAAGAGTTGGTTGAATAGGAACAAGGAAATAACTGTAAGGGCCTTTGATGAGGAAGTAGCTCTAAGATGGCAGCTGGCTGAGAGCAAAGAGGTGGCACTTAATTGTTTGTCAAAAGCAAGGCTTTGTTTATTACAACTTACACCTGACTTTTGTAGTAGCTCGTGGGCACTGCGTGCTGCACCTGTAGGTCTGGCTTGTGAGACACGTGTATGCCTGTTAAGAAAGTAATGCACCTGTGATGGGTAAAGAGTATTTAAACAGACAGTAGAGAGGAACTGGGGGCGGAATCAAACAGAAGATAGGGAAGGGGAGAAGAAGAAGGAACAATAAAGGAACCACTCATTCCCAGTCTGCCTCCGATTTCTTTCCCGCGGTATGGTTGCTGCAGGTGGCAACAAATAACAATACAAAAAAAACAGATTAGTTAACATCATACTACTTTCCTTTTTAAACACAAGGTATTTTCTTTCACTGCTTGCTTAGACTGACCAGGCCCCTTATGAACATCCTACTATTGGAAAACTGTCTTGCTTGGGAATTTAGCTGTCATCTCTCTCCTGATTTCTTAGATCAAATTCTACAAATAAATGATATATATTTCAGTTTGGGGATATAAAAACTTAGCCTGTATCATTCAATTTTGTGTAGAGCAGTTGGAATCTAGTGTAAGAACTCAGTTCAAATCAACAGTATCTCATAAATTTTATTTAGCATGTGTAATTCCTCTTTGCTTGGGAATCATTTAATCTGATGTAAAAATATGACTTCTTAACAGACACATTTATGATGATGAAATACATGTGCTACTATTTTCTCTTTCTTTCTTAGGTGGCTAAGACATGTAAATAAACAATATGAACCTAATTGTCCATGCATTCAGGGTAATCTGACCATGACAGGTAGCAATTATAGTGCTCATAAAAGCTTCCTTCTTAAAATCTAATTAAGAGAGAATAAGCTTTACTTTAAAATAAATACACAGATACTTCAGACTGACATATTGATTAGTTGAAAATTATAGCTTGCCTTAAATTTAGATCATGTCTAGTATCATTACAGCCAAGTCAGGCTTCTGAAATATTTTGCTGTCATTTAAAGAAATAACAACACAAAACATTCATTTTACCATGCAAAGACTTTTATTCTACTTATTTTTTGCTTATTTTTCTTTTTGTTTTTACCAAAACTATTTCTAATGTCTTTTAAAACCAAATAAGCCAGTTTGCCCTAGGGCACATATGTATCCATAAACTGATATAACAGTAATTCAAATGTGGCAATTGCACAAATTATTTTATGATTATTGGTTTTCTTAAAATCATTTTTTAATGTAAGACAAGAGAATGAGGATCAATGTCTGATGATCTTCAAACTTTACAGAGCAGATTATTGATTCAATTGATTTTAAAGAATGAACAAATTGCATACAACTAAATACACACCACCAACTACAGATCTTACGTATGTTGATACAAACACATTTAGTTATGATACACATTAACATTTCAGAATTATTGGACTAGTATATAAAGAAAACCATAAGTTGAATACTTAAATTACATTTGAAAGTGATAAGTGATTGATTAAGAATATTTATTCATCAATCAACTTGTCAATTTATTTCTTTGCTTTTAGGGCTAAGACTAAAAATTATCTGTCTTGGAGAACTTTGTTTAGTACTGCAATGGTTCATTTCAAGTGTCCATTTTACTAAGTTAAGGGAATCCATATAGAAAGTAAAGCATTCATTATTTTTAATGCTTCAGTATGCACTGAGCTCATTTCTCTTCTGCTAAAAAAGAAAAGTCTCTTTGGTTTGGCATTTGATTATAATTATTGTCCATCCCTGGAAGGAACTGTAGGGTTTTCCAAAGGAGATTGGCAGTTGACAGAGAGAGTAAGGAAGATCTGAGTACGATGTGAGTGGGCATCATTCAGTTGGTTGGAGGTTCAGATTGAAATCCAGGATGCCCCTCCCCTGCTCTTGGATCTCAGAACACTAGGTCCTCTGAACTTAAGACTCTGAGACTCACATCAGCATCCTCTCAGGTTCTCAAGCTTTTTGCCTTTGTCTGAGATTTATACCATCATAGTTCTTGGCTTTGAGGCTTCACATTTGAACAGAGCTATGCTCATGGCTTCCCTGGTTATCTAGCTTACAGACAGCCTGAAATAAGATTGATGAGCCTCCATAATAACCAAGAGCCAATTCCCCTATCAAATTCCTTCTACTATCTATCCGTCTATCTATCTATCTATCTATCCATCCATCCATCCATCTTTACCATTGGATCTGTCTCTTTAGAGAATCCTCACTAGAACAATTAGTTATTTTGTAAAATTTGAACTTTTTATTTTAAAAAATTACATGAATTTCTCTGAATTTCCATGTACGATTATCATTCTTTGTGATATTAATCATATCGATGATCTTGGGAAGAAACCTGTTTCTACCTGCCAAGGATATAAAAATGACACATGGATTTTAGACAATTGCCAAGGAAAATTAAGAGCAAAAACATGATTTTTAGTACATTAAACATCAATAATACAATTGATACTGTGAATTAGAAGTTACATAAAAATATTTGAAAAATTCACATAACAGAAAGAGATATATTTTTGTCATTATATGATTGACCTATAATTTCATATGAATATTATTAAATATACTAAGTGTAGGTCACAATACACCCTGTTGTTTTGTTGTAAGCTAGAGACCTATACTGATCTATATGTGAGAACTTTAATTACTAGTAATGATATAACATGTAACATCATATAATATGTAAAACCTTGTCTCTTGTATCATCTCAAATATGCTGCTAAGCTTCTATTAATAAAGAGTAAAATAAATGAAAAAGTGAAGATAATAGCTCAAGATAACCTAGGTAATAACTGAAAGAAGAGGGATTCATTTTAGGTCTAGTTTCTAATACAAAGCTTGGTGTGAGTGCTTTGTATTACAATTTCACCCATTCCATTAGTAATACAGTACACACGAATTTTCATCACAGATTTTCAGCAAATGATTTATTTTTCTAGTCATTTTGTTTGTTTAAATTTACTCTCAGTTCAGTAAAAAGACAATTGAGACCATGTTACTAAAGTGGTCATGAATGTTTTCCAAAGAAAGTGAACAAAAGAAGGATTTAGAACAGGGTTTTTGGAAGCCTGGTAGGATAAGTCTATACTGGAATAACTGGGCATTGGCAGGGGGAGTTTCTAGATTCATGCCCCTGCTCTTCACGTGAAAGCAGTTCAGAGTTGGGGGTAATACCTCCCTCCATCTGTGTGTTAGTTTCCTCATCTGTTACATATGACTGACAATATGGTGCTGCTTTGCTCCATTGCTACTGATATTAAATAAGGAAGGGAACATGGAAATAATTCAAAATTTTGAAATGCCATAACTTTTAGTAACAATGGAACAACGATATTTGCCTATGCATCCATTGTGTTTATGCTGCCAATTTCCAAAATTGTGTTTCAGGTTGACCAGGTTGTATAAAGTCCTAAGGTGCTGGCATGTCCCACCACACACAATTTATTTCTCCTTATTGCCCACCCTCTCTCATTCTCTCTGCATTATTTTTCTTTCTTTTATTTGTTTTCAGAGGGGGGAATTAAACTCAGGAGCACTCAAGTACTGAGCCACATCCCTAGCCAACCCCCTTTTATTGTATTTTATTTAGAGACAGGATCTCACTGAGTTGCTTAGCACCCCGCCATTACTGAGGCTGGCTTTGAACTCCCGATCCTCCTGCCTCAAAATTCCAAGCCACTGGGATTACAGGTGTGCGCTACCATGCCTGGCCTTCTGCATTCTTGATTCTTGGATAATCTAGGTACTGTCATATCTCAGGGCCTTGGTTCTCTGCTTTACTTCCAATGCTCTGCTTCAGATATCAGTGGGGCTATTCCCTCACTTCCTTTGTGTCTCCTGTCATATGTCAATTCATAAAAGAAGAACCCTTAAAAAGTCCATACAAAAATAGCATTCCCCAGTCTCCTAGTATTTCTCTACAGACCTTACTCTGATTTATTTTTCTTCCTGACATAAATTTCCATCTAGCAAGAATATTACATATTAACTAGTTGGTTTGTTTATGGTTTGTATTCTCCATTTGAATGCAAAGATCGCAGAAGCAGATATTCTTACTTACTGCCCTGTCTCTAAGGCTTCATATGTGGAAAGTACTCAAGAATTATACATTAAATGGGCTTCGTATGTGGAAAGTACTCAAGAATTATACATTAAATGAATTTTCAAGCAGAACAAACATTATATGCTGGCAATAGTGCTACATAATTATTAAGGGTGCATTCACCTAGTTTGGGGAAGTAATCTATACACCTAGATATTTGTAGAATTTCTTCTTTCTTGAATCCCAGTATTTATGGATTTGTTATATCAAATGATAGAATATGGTGGAATTATTCATGGCTATCTTCCTCACTTAGATTTGTTTACTCATATAAAATATCAACGGACTGCATATAGTGAGAAGGTTGACTAGATTCATAATCAAAGAACTATGGTTATAAAATCCATCAAAACTTTATTGCATTGTCTTTCTATTATATCTCAGGAATAGAGTCAAGCTTTACACGTATTATTTTAAATTTTGTTAAGCAATCTTGAAAGATTCATATATTTTCTCCTTCTTACAGATCATAAAACTGAGCTTCAAAAGTCTTAAGTAATTTGACTAAGTTATCAAAACTTTTATTCACTGGTATTGGTGTCTGGGTTTATCTCAGTCCATGTGCTATATCCATGGCCATGTTACTTATTTTTCTATGGTCAAGCAGGAAGTATGAGAACAAGGTGATTTCATCATTCCATAATTTTCTCACAAAAATATATTAGATGAGATTGTTTGTATAAGCTCATTCATTTTGCTACCCTTATTATGTTTCTGAAATCTGACTTTTAAAAGAGTCATAGAATGTTAGAGTAAGGAAGAATCTCAGAGTTATTTAGTCCTATTTTTCTCATTTTATAGACCTAAGAAATTTGGCTAAGGAATGTCAGTTCACACAATATCAAACAATTGGCCTCTTGTCCCAAACCATTCTATTCTAATGCCTTGGTCAGTATTTACTGCTTTTTGCCCTTCACAATGCCCACTTACAACCCACAAGATTCAAGACAAAATAGGATGAGGTCAGCCACACATTTATGTGTTAGTTCGGACAAAAGTGAATAAGACTTTCACTTTAGGACTGGACAATTGACTATATACACTTTAAGAACAGCTTCTAGTCAATCAATAATACATTACTGGAGAAGAGGAGAATGGGGAGGGTGGGAAAGTAAGGTAAAAAATGAGAAAGGTAATATAGGTAGATAATCTGGAGCCAATCTACAGCTTAAGTAACAGGTTGATGTCAGTGACCTCAAAAGCCATTTGTGGCTAAGGCAGCTGATATACAGCTATAAGTTATAAAACTCATGATCAATGATCTCTTGTAGATATGGTGACTAATATGTTACTTAAAATTGCCAAAAATATGAACACAACAGAGCAGAAAAGGTCTCAACTAGAAGCACGGGTATTCTATTCATGCATATATACACACGATGCAACATTACAGAAACATAGAACTGGACATATATACCCTTAAAGACTCATTCATTTTATATACAATTAATATATTCCTGAGAGCTGTCTTTTTAAAGTACTGAATTAGTACTATTTTTAAAAATTTGGACATTAAAAACCAACTATTAAGGGGAGCACAGGGGCGCATGCCTGTAATCCCAGCACTTGGGAGGCTGAGGCAGGAGAATCGCCAGTTCAAAGCCAGCCTCAGCAATGGCGAGGCACTTAGCAACTCAGTGAGACCCTGTCTCTAATAAAATACAAAAAAGGGCTGGGGATGTGGCCCAGTGTTCGAGTGCCCTTGAGTTCAACAATCCCTGGTTAAAAAAAAAAAAAAAAAAAAAAAAAAAAAAAAAAAAAAAAAAAAACTATTAGTATTATCTAGGGAAAAGTCTCAAATAACATAATATAAATTAAGGATGCTTTTCCTATATTTACATATAGATTGATTTAATCACCTAGTATTGAGAAGCTATTTATTTTTACATGTCTATCAGTATTTCAACAGGATGGTCTGTTCCAACAAGATTTAAGTGACTATAAAAATCTATGTTATGGTCTATTTATGTGCTGACTGTATTCACTTATATACCTGAAACCAAAATTTAAACAACTTTCTAACTATTTCCATGCTAGAATTTTCAAATGTTTTTGACAATAAAAAGTCGTAGTAACAGAATTTTGCATTTTAAAAACCAAAAGAATTATAAGTATTTTAATGTAATTTTTCCCCTTAGTTCTTCTAAAATCTAGTTGTTCAAGGTATTTTGGAATATATAAGATTTATATTATCTATATAAATATGTAAATGCTTGTATTGACTCCATCTTTTTTATAGTACACAGTTGGAGTTTAGAAGGTTATGGAGGTTAATAAAAAATAAGAAACAAAACTATAAATGAATATTTTTTCTGTACACATTAAAGTAAAACAATGATAGAAAGTGAAGTTAGCCTTTAGCAAACAAACAGAGCTAGTCATCAAATCATTAATAGAACTATGATCTACATTATGAAATAATGTTTTTGTTTTGTGGTGTTGTTAAGATATGTTGACTTTTTTTTTTTTTAAATACTGGAGAGCCAATTTTATGTCACTTGTGACACATGAGTAAAAATGAGATAATAAAGCATAATATATAATAATGAATATATAAATCACTAAACAATTAAATAATTATAATAATTAAATATATAATAAATCATTAAATAATAAAAATTATAAAAGAAAGTTTGGTCAACATGGGACTCTGACAAATTGAGTATTATAAGGACCAACATTCACACTTTCATTTTCTAAGCCTATTGCTTTTCTCAATAAGATGTGGACTAAACAGAAAGTCCAGTACGCATTTCTATCATCTTTTGTACAATTTTTAATTTAAAAAATAATTTAAGAACTAATAATCTTCAGTATCTTTCTCCCTCCAATCTATTCTTAATAGAATACACATCTGGCCTAAAATAATATAAACTCAAAAGTATCTTTTCCATATTATGAAATAAAAATAAATAAAGCATATTATGCATTAAGTCATATTACAAATTTTTCTGTTATATCATATAAACTCTTTTTCTTTATCTTCTACTTATATACAAAATTTCAATTTATCAATTTTATTTGAAATACTACCCTTATTCCTGCCCGTAAATATTTTACTGATAGACTTCAAAGTGATCCTCTCATTTCTTTTCTTATTAACCACTCCCAAGGTTTAAAATTATTGTTTTCAATAATCAACAAAATAAAATTAAAAGCAAATATCTTACCCCAAGAAGCAGCAAAGGAATGGAAAAATTAAGGATAGATTCAAACTTTATTCTAGAGATTGAATCAATAGGTAAATGTTGATTAGATCTGGACCATTTTGGACAAGTCGATTCATATTTTGAGATGGAAAGACTACAAAACTAAAAGATTTGTGGTGACATACACATAAGTGAACAGGTTAGGGGTGCAACTTGCTCAAAATTGGGAAAAGAATAAGGTTGAACTTTGAAATGTCGGGTTTGTTTTGTCAGGGAGCCAACTGACAAATGGTTGCATGCAGTTCAAAATTTCATAGAAAAGGTCATATGTTAAGATATACAGAATGCTTTCAGCTCAACAAATCTTTATTGAATCATTATTCTGTGCCAGGGAATTTTCTAAGAATTTGGATTTAGTACAGAATTCAATGGTCTCTCCCTGGTGATTCCTCTGTCTTTCTAAAGAGAATGCGTATATATAGAGTTACTCGTCAATTTAGTATTGAAGCATGTATTGCATACCATGACAATCCACATGAAAAAGTAATTTGATTGCCTTCGTAGGTTGGGTAAATGAAAAGGGTGCTGCAGACAATAAATTTGCCAACCAATTTTCTTCATTCCCAGTCCTAGTTATTGCCTCTACCTATATTATGTCACTTTGTGGGAAAACAAAACAAAACAACAACAACAAAAAAAAAAACACTGTAATGACAATCTTGTGTGTATGTTATTGCCTGTGATTCTATATCTTCAGAGCAATTTCATCCATCTTCATCAATCTAGCTTCACATATGACCCCTTATTAAGTTGATCCTTACCTTCCTGTTTTGAGTTATATTGCTCCCAAGGAGTTCCCATGTAAATTTGAGATCATTGTTACTACAATATTAAACAGTATTAACATTCTCTGTTTGATACATTGCACAGACTTTGAGCTGCTAAGTGATTTTGTCTCTGAATACCTAGAGTCAAGTGTTATACTTGACATGCAGGTGAAGTTTGAAAAATCTTTTTGGAAAAGAGGAGAATGAAATAGGAGTAATGAAAGAAGGAAAGAAGATACACAATAAAAAAAATTCTCATGACAGTCTAGATAGAATTATTAGAACAACAGGAAGAGATACAATACAGAAATAAGTGAAAATGTTATTTTGTAGGGAAAAAAGCAGTAAAATTAGAGTACAATTTGTACTACATTGATTGTACTACATTCTTTCAACTCACATATGCACATATTTTAATATTATGAGAACTAAGAAACTAAAGGGTGAATGTGGTCAATATGTTCAATGATTTAGATTTCCCAAAAGGTGAGAAGTCTAGATTTGTTATCAAGAAGTTACCTGTGAGATGACAGACTGAGAAACTCTAAAGGCTGATCCTTCATAGAAATACACATGTACACCCACACAAACTGTTAAAATCAACCTTGTCAACTTTGGAAAACTGTTGATGTTTCACAGTGACCAAGCAAATGCTGAATCAATAAAATAGCAACTTAAATGTGTGGGAGAACTTTTTGACATTAAAAGACATTCCCCCCATTCAGCCCTTCCCTCATCATGACTGTGTTCTTAAAGACAATAGCCCATGTGGTTACTGTATTCCAGAAGGGCCCACAGCACACTAGGTTCCTCCCAAATTGTGTTTTTCTGCTTGGACAAGTCTGAAAGTTCCCTATAGGATTCAACCAATTCTTTGTTTGCCCCATTTTGAACTCTTTCAGGGTAGAAAAGTTGCTAAAGTAAGGCATTCCTCATAAGCACTGAAAGACAAATGAACAAGCCACTTCCCCCTGAGGCAGAATATCAGAGATGGGGGTAAAGGGGTAGTTATGGTGAAAGTCTGGGGAAAATATCTAGGGAAAGGATTACTTTTGGAAATAAGTCTTTGAAAATCTTCTGGAAAGTTAGAACACATGAATGGGTAAGATTAGTCATGCTCAGAAAGACCAGAAAAGTCCCTAGGTTTTCAGTTCAGCTAATTGTTTGACTCAGAACAAATAAGTGAATGCAAAAGTAAGAGTATCAAATGCCCCAACAAGGCATTATCATGCCCTCCACAAAGTCAATCCACAAAGTATTGCTGTTTGTTGTTCTAATCATTTAAGGAAGTCAATGTCAGATGATTAGCTGATTGAAAGGTTAAGAGAAATAGAAAATAACAACCCCTAGGAAAGCAGCAGGACATCATGAAACATATACACATAATAGAATTCCAAACAGGAAAGAAGAAAGAGAGAGGAGCATAAAAAATTCTTTAAAGAATTTATGTCGCTGAGGATAAAGCTCAGTGGTAGAGCACTTGTCTTGCATTGTGTAAGACCTAGGTTTGATGCCTCGTACGTACACACACACACACACACACACACACACACACACAGAAAAATGTCTACTAACAGATGAACTTGTAAACCAAATGTATTATAATCACACATTTTTCCATAATACTTTTTGCAGCACAAAAATGAATACAATGTGGGTAACCGTTGAAAGTACTCTGCTAAGTGAACTAAATCGAACACAATTCCATGCAAACTCTCCAGTATAGATAATCCATGTGTAGAGAAATCAAATGGTTGACAAAAGTTGGGAAAAGTTCAAGAATGGGAACTTAAATGTTTATGGATACAAGGGTGATTTTGAGAGGGGATGAGAATAATTTGAAAGTAGATAGAGGTTATGACTAAACAACATTAGCAATATACTAAGCAAAACTGAATTGAACATTTTCCGATATTTTCCATTTTATATTTTGTAAATCTCCCCTCAATTTTTAAAAAATAGTCACCAGCAAATATTGAAGGAGAAATGTTAAAGCTAAATGAAAGTAACAGTGAGACAATTGTAAGTTCTTAGGCAAATTACTCCTAGTTTTTTAAATGTTCTGTTTCCTGCAAAGAAGAAGAAATGAAAATGATTTACAGAGAGACATATTATGAAGATTTAAATAAGTCAATAATATAAAACCTCACATTGCATCAAAATAATGATTATTCATAACACTTGTATATCCAAAGTACTATATTAATGTTGCTGAAAGGATGAAAGGAATGGTTAGTGAGGAAAGATAGAAAGTCATGAAAATATTATATTGTCTTTCAGCAAGTTTAGTATTAGAAAAAAGGGGAAATAATATATGACTATGTAGAAATTTTTTTCTGAAGTATAAAATAGTATAAGTAGTTATAAGGGAAAGAGAACTGAAAGAGAAATTGAAAATGATTATGAAAGGTGGGAAAGTTAATGGACCAAGTTCCAAGAGGAAGTGGAAGCAGAAGGGAGATGGGGAAATTTGAAAAGGAAGAATAACTGTCCTTGTTCAAGAGAGAGAGAGGAAGAAGAAGAAAGAGGAGGAAGGTGGAGGAAAAGGTGGAGAGGAGAGGAAGAAGGGTAAGGATGATGAGGATGAGGATGATGAGGAGGAAGAAGAGGAGGAAGAGACAACTACCAAATTTTCCCATGTAGCTAAGTAGCTGAGTTACCAAGAATTTGTATTGGTCTCATGTAGTGTGGTTTTATAAGCAAAAGAATTGAAAGCAACTTTTGAAATAATTTCTGATTTGTTGATGTGATTTAGAAAACAAAACAAAAACACACACCAAAAAAAAAAAAAAAAAAATCACAGAGGAGGAGACATCCCACAGTCAATCAGAGGAAACTACTCGCCTACCTAATGGCAGCCAGGAAGTAAAAAGAGAGAAAGAAAAGGTCCAGGGCCCCATAATTCCTTTCAGGTCCTGCCCCCCAGTGACATAACTTCCTTCTCCTAAGCTCCACCTCCAAAATATTCCATTACTGCCCAATAATGCCACAGGCTGGCAGCCGAGCCCTTAGCATAGGAGCCTTTGTAAAATTCATTTAGTCCTTCTCCAAGAGTGAGCCACACATCAGATGTTCATCTGATAAATTGACTTCTTAAGCAGATTAATTCTCTCCTTTCCTTTTGCAACATATACCAACCTATGCATGCAGCTCAGTAAATAACTTGCAAATCCTAAACTTCCCACCCAGTGGACTTGCTCATCATCACTTATACCAGTTGAGTTTTATGCTTGCTAAGACCCAGTTGTATTTGTTCCAAAACTCACTTATAATCATTTTTATTAATATAATTGTTGAATTAAATTGAATGAATGAAAATAGTCATTTTTAAATGTACATAAAATGACAATAATTATAAAAGAACTTAGCTGTCACACTAGATGTGGATAAAACAACTAGAAATTGTTGGGAAAATATTAAATAATTGAGAATTATCAGTTTCCATCTCAAATGACTTGAAGCTCTAGCTCTAAATTAAAGAATCCAAAAGTAGGAATCATAGATGTTTTTAAGCATAGTTTATGAAGAATACAAACCAGAATTCAAACTACCTGAGTTATATTTAGAGAAAAGGTGATAGTTCTACATTTAAAAAAAACTAAAATATTTGCATGCTTTTGGTTTAAATAAACGCCTGAAATGTATGTTTATTATCAATCGTAATACTTCCCTCTTTAATAGATTTTTCATAACTGAGTAACGATATATATTCATTTTATTGAATGAACAGTGTTTCTGTTCTACCAGTAATGGTTAAATATACAGAAGGAGAAGAAATGAGACAGGTTGGTCAGTTTTGCCCTGTAGGAGCTTTGATGAAATGCTGAACAACTTAAAAGAGTGCCTCACAGAGAACATGATTAATAAATATTTGCTGAATGAAAACAGGGTTTAGAATTTAACTCACAGGCAATGGCATGACATTAATGGGTGTTGGCCAGTATGATTGTGTTTACATGGATTTTTCTATCTCATACAGTGGATGGTGCATTTTAAGGAATGACATGGTGGGTGGCAGAAAATGAAGGAGACTATTATAAATACCCACGTGAGAACCAATTAAGAACTAAAGCCAATTAAATTTAGTAGAGTTTCACTTCATATATCTTACACTTTAAAAAGACAACACAAATTGTATATTTATATAGCTTTCACCTTGGTGTGGGATACAGCTAAAACGGGGTCATTGTTTTCATGCTATTGCATGTGATGATAGACAAGGTGTAGTGTGTTTTGCATATATGGATATAGGAGAAACTGATAGACCAGTGCAAGCTCAGAAAGGTCTCCCTGGGGGAAGTGAATTGTATGATCAAGTTTAAAGAAAGAATCTGATTTAGCAAAGCAAAGGGAATTCAGGTGAAAGGGTATGCTAGGTAAAATTTGTGTGAAAAATACAGAGGTGAGAGGAAATAAGGATAAAACCAGCAGATTGGAGTGTGCAGAGCTGTTCATGGGAACTAGAATAGTGGCAAGAGCTAAATATGAATACATAAGCAAAGGTCAGATAATGAAAGATAAAATTAGCTTCTCTTACTAGTTAAGTCTTTATCCTGAAGAAGGTCAGGAATTATTAAGTATTTTAAAAAGTATGATGTGATAAATTTCAGTTTGTATAGTTCATGCTACAAAGAGAACAATATGTTAAAATGTCATGAAGGTGTAGATAGCAAAGCAATTTTAGAGGCTCTTCTAATTTTGGCAACTAAAAATTGTCACTAAAAGTAAAATTTTATTAATAGGGTGAAAGAAATAGAGCAATAATTGCTAACTTTATTAAGTGTTTACTGTGTACCAAAAAGACTTCTAAACACTTTTAAACTTTAAGAAAAATCCTAAAAATAATCTATGACATATGTAGTCAATGCTGTTAATTTTCACTTTATTGGTAATGTTGAGACATAAAGTGATTAATATTTTCAAGGTCACACATGTAAGAGTTAATACTATTGTAGGTGTGCTTTGATGACTCTATCAAGAGTTTGGTGACTGCAAAAATTTTTAGAAAAGCTGAAGAAACTGCTGTAGCTATAAGGCCATCAGAAATGGCCATACAAGTCATGATCCTCATAAGTCATGATCCTCATAACAGTTATGACCAGCCAGGGGACCTACTCTCCTGAAGCTACCAGTAAAGCAATAATGGAATCCACAACCCACTGCGGCTTCTAAGAATCCTGCCACTCAGTTTCCTCTGGAAATACAGAAAAGCAGTGAACAAATGCCTACAACTACATCTCAGAGATGAGAAAACTGGAATCAAAAGCACTGCTGGCTGTCTCTGCTATGATGCTTCTTCTGGAAGAGGTAGAAAATAAACAGTGAGATTCTATTGTGAAGAACTGTGTATATTAGTGATAGTTTTACAGAAAATGATTCAAAGGATAGGGAATACAGTATGTGCCTATTTCCAGACTTCCAAATCTCACTTTGTACATATAATTCAGGGTACATAATCTAATACCTAAATGTAATGGAGTCTGGTAAATGCAGTTTTTTAACTTTACAACCTTTACTATGAGTAAGAGGGATGAAAGGGAAATCAGGTAAGACACTTAGGAGGCTACTACAGCATTCTAGGTAAAAGATAATTGTGATTTGAGCCAGAATGGGTAGGCGTAGACATGGTTGAAAGTGAAATAGTTTGGGGCATATTTAGAAAGTAAAGCTAACAAGGTTTATTGGTGCATTTGAAAGTGGAGTATGAAAGAAAAAGACTAGTCAATGATAACTCTAACTTTTGAATCTAAGCAACTGGAAAATTGGAGCTGTCCTCTCAGCTGGGGAAAAATGAAGAAGCAGTATACTTAGAACAGGAATTGTGGGAGAAAACTTAGGAGGTAAGTTTAAACATTGTTTAAGATGTCTTTTAAACATGTAAGTGCAGATGCTAAGAAGCACATGTCTGAAGTTCAGTGAGAGTTCAGCTGCAGAAAATAAATTTGAAAGTCATCAAGTCAAATAATTTTTGATATTTAATGGTATGAAAAAAGAAAATCTTTAAAAATCTTTAGACTGCATATTTTCAAGAAAGACATCTTCCCTTTGTTTTGGCACCAGAGAGTTACTACAACAATAGCATTATATTGTCTCTGGTACAAAGAGAATAATGTGAACATTGAATGCTATGTGTGAATAATATGGAAGATTTCCTATGTTAGAAGGAACTGGAATCTCTAATCAGTTATTGTCCAGATCAGTATAAAAATTTTAGGCACCTGACACGATTCAAATCCAGAAAAGCTAATAAAGAATAAACAAGTCATTTGGGGACTGGAAAATAAAGGAAGATAATAGATTGTATATATTTCTTAAAAGTTTCCTAAGAGAATCCAGTTAGAAGTCAAAGAAAAAGCTAGCTTTTAAAAATGAATTCAGAAGAAAAGTTAAGCAAGACCACAATGATTTTATGCACATTGTCCTGCAATGTTTACTAAAGGAGAGGAATATTTAACAGGTCTTGTGGTAAATTAAAAGATTATTCTGGATCCTAAGGTTCTTTTCTTTGTAAGTTCAACATGTAAAAATAATAAAGATGAAAAGAATTTGAGGTGGATGATGTGATAAGAAATTCACAGGTCACCCCTTTGCATTTTGTACTCTGTTGCTTTGATTCTGTTGCTGTCTTCTTTCCTTGCCGCATTATTTATTCAATCTGTTTAGTTTGCTTTACAGGCTGTGGCAGCATTCACAGGGTGGACCTATTGAACCAAGCCGTAATAGATGTAATACATCAATACATTTGAGCTGAACAGCTTTAATTAGGCCTTCCCGGTCATTTCATCAATTCAGTTGAGTACCACTGGGATTTGGATAACACCGAGCCTCCTGTCGAGCATGAGAATTACAGCACTCTAGCAAGGCTCCACCAGTCACAGCGCAAGGTTAGGCAATCAACGATAATTCACACAGGGAAGCACCGATGCCCAACCCATAAACTTACCCTTACAGTAATATCTTTGAAATCCTAAAACCTTTAAACTCAAGTGTCAATTTGGAATGCAAACTGACTTAAAACTCCTCAAACAGACATATAAAGCTCTTTTCCTGCTCAATAGAAGAGCTGGAGTTTACTTTGTTGCTGCCGACATACAAATATAATCAAGTTGCCATTTCTGTAGCCATTAGGTTGATGGACAAGATATAAGAAGATGCAAAACCCTATTCGTGATGTGAAATTTTATGTATAATATTTCAATTTTGCATAACATACTTTTATAGCTTGCACTGTACTTGCCACATGCAGCTTGGATAAACATACTGAAAATAACCTGCTGCAGAAAATCTATGCAAGGGAACATTCTATTAGGGCAAAATCAGTTATGTTTGGAAAAGGGTAAATTATTGTATAGGCAATTTTGACATGCCTCATGGCTAATTTCCACATTCAAAATGACACAGTAGCCAGTCTGATTTTTCTTAACCCGCCCAACAAAGACCTTCACATTTATGTAGAACAACATCCAAATGACAGTATATATTTTTTTCATGTACAATGTATAGCATGGGCAGATAAAATATTATCAGGAAAACCCAGTGTAGGTATCTGTGGGCAACAGCCAGTATACACTACAGGTGTAGCTAGAATAGAAAACCCACTTGCACTGGCTGAATGAAGACCCACATCAAGAAGGACATTCGATTTTGAAAACAAAACAGGGCCAAGTTAATTAGACTAAGGACTCTCATTTTTCAAATGTCAGAATTAAACCAACAGATTAATAGGGGACACCATAGGTTAGGAAAATTAGTAAAAATATTTATCAAATATAGCAACCCTCTTTGCTTTTTTTTTTTTTTTTTTTTTTTGTTGTTGTTTGTTTGTTTGTTTTTTTTCCCACAAGAGTTTTTTACCCATTACAAATATTCTGGAAGCCCAGTATACTATAGCTATATCAGCTGAAACTACAGAGAACAAATCCTGCTCATTTTCCAGGATCATGAGTCAAGTGTCAACCAGAACAATTTATTAAGCCTATGAAACTTTAAAATTACCTCTGCAACAATAGAAAGTTAATGTTACTCTTTAAAAACTGTGTAAACTTCTTTAAAGTATTTTAGTAAAGAAGGGAAAAATACATATATAAAACTATAACAAAGGATTGACAAAATGTAAGTGGTTTTGTAACTTTAAGAAACTAACCACATAGCTATGAGCTGAAATTGTCATGCCATTTATATTTTAAAATACTACTAGCCATCACACAGGTTAATTTGAAATCCTTTTTTCCCAACAACAGTCTTATGGTTTAGATACAAGGTGTCTCCCAAAAGCTCATGTGTAAATCAATACAAAAAAGTTTAGAGATGAAATGACCCGGTTATAAAAGCCACAACCTAGTCAGAGCATTAATCATCTTGAATGGATTAATAGCAGGGTGACTATAGCTAGACAGGTAAGGTTTGGCTAACAGAGGTAAGTCACTATGACTGTGCCTTTGGGGTATATATTTTGTACCTGGTGAGCAGGGCTCTCTCTTTTCATGGTGGCCATGTCCTGAGCTTCTTTCCTCCTCACACCTTTCTGCCATGATGTTCTGCTTCACCTTGGGTCCAGAGCAACATAGTCAGCTGTCCATTTACTGAGACTACTGAAACCATGAACCCCAAATAAACCTTTCCTACTCTGAAATTGTTCTTGTCAATTCTTTTGGTCCCAAGAAAGAAAAAGCTGAGTAAAACACACCGACAAGAAAACCAACTTAGTTTTAATTATGTGGTTTTTAACTTAGTCATTTAGATTGTTTCTTTCTAATCTAGATACTTTTATAGTTATCATGTCTTTTCACATGGAATTTGTTTTCTTATTTGATTTCCTTAATCCATGGAATATTTTCAACTGGACATTGTCATTTTTGGAAAGAGTAAGATTAATACTATAATTACACTGATGAGGCTTTGTGAATATTTGAATGTCTGCAATATTCAACTACATTAATACTGATATATTTTATCACTTAAAATTTCCATACAAGTATGAATGCAATTTGGAATTTTAGAAGTTACATAAAAAAATATATTGTGGATCTAAATCTTGGTTCAGAGAAGAGTATGGAGAAAAATAAACAAATATATATATATACATATGGTCAGGTTGACTTAACTACTAGACAGGCAAATGGTGCAGCTAACAGTGAATTGGCACCCTGATGGGTTGAAATGCAGGCAGCAAGCATAGCTTGCCTGCACATGTAGCCACCATGCAGCTGTGGTTGGCCTGAGGAGTTGTCAGCCAAGGTGCACTGACCTGTCACCCTTCATGGCCAGGCCTTAGAACAGAATGGAGGCCTGCTGCAGAAGTTTGCTCCACATAGCACAACAGCCAGGAACCTACCAGCATAGACCAATGACTTCAACTTCCAGCTTTCTATCCCTCATGGAGAAAGTGCAGCTGGGGCAGACCTGGATAAAAGTTGGGACTCAAGAATTGACTAATAGTGTTGGTATGTTTCCAAACTCTAATTAGCATAAGATTGAACCAATAGCATTGGTACCCTTCTCAGGCTCCAATTTTCATAAGTTTGGATCAGTAGCTGTGACCCAAGTGCTGTATAAACCCTGGAGTAGCACATGTGGTTGGAGAAAATCTGCTACGGGGTACCCTCTTGCACTGCAAGTGTTCCAGTCCTGCTTCTATTCATCAATAACTCCTACTTTTACAATCATCCATTCTGGTCTGTGGTTTTCATTCCTCTAACTCAAAAGACAATAACCTGTAAAGAAGAAGAAATTGATGGTGAGCTGCTGTGGTCTGCTGTGGCATGGGAGGGCATGGCCCTCCATTAAGAGCTACAACACTTTCTCTGCTACAAAGGCCTGAAACCTTACATAGACCCAACCTCCCAGCCGAAGCAGGGAATCAAGTTTCATCTCAAAACTTTGGTTTCAGTGTGTTGCTTAACAATGGGCATAAGTTGATAAATACATCCTTAGGCAATCTCATCACTATAGAAATATCATAGTGTACTTACACAAAAAATATGCACATAAATACACACATACATACAAATATAAATATTAAAACTCACGCACATACACACACATACCAGATCTAACAAGCGTTTATATTCCAACAAAATATCATGTGACTATTAGAGTATTAAAAAAAAACACTGGGGTGATAGACAAAAACTAAAGTTTCAGTTGTTTCTCAACCTTCAGGCAAATGAATTAACATAAAAAATTTTTCTTAAGCTAATGATTAAGAATTAAGTTAATATTGGCTATAGTAAAACTTCAAAGGATAGTAAAACACTTAGAGAAAAAATAATGTTCCTCTCTTCAATTCAAGCCAGTAGGGATGACAGACTTTCAAAGTTTAGTATATAACATTTTAGATATTTAAAATGAATACTTAGAAATAGGTAAAATATAGATTTTGGGGGGTGTGGGAGATGTACTAGGGATTGAACTCAGGGGTACTCAACAACTGAGCCACATCCCCAGACCTATTTTGTATTTTATTTAGAGACAGGGTCTCATCGAGTTGCTTAGCACCTCATCCTTGCTGAGGCTAGCTTTGAACTTGTGATCCTCCTGTCTCTGCCTCCTGAGCTGCTGAGATTACAGGCGTGCACCACTGTACCTGGCTAAAATCATATATATGGTAGAATATATGTATATATAAATGGTAGAATTTTTTCATTGCTAATAGTTTCTTAATGGAGGTTAACATTAAGATATTGAGATTTACCTTATTCTTTCCAAATATTTCAATACAGGCCTATATAATTAATAATTCTGATATTTTCCTGAAATTTACATATTTCACTTAATTATGATTTATTTTTCTTATGATAAACAGCAATGCTGTATATGTCTCCAAATATATAACTAACTGGACTTTTTGAGGAAATATATTCACTTTTTAAATTCTTATATTTTTAATGGGAAGGTCCAGCTTTTACTTAATAGATTTTCTATTATTCACTAAGAAGTTTCCTAATTCTGCCTCAAAAAATCTTGCACTAATTAACATCACTAAGAACTGTAGGAGAGTTCCATTTTTTTCTGACTTTGCAAGAATTATATATTAATACTGTGTCTGTAAAATATATTGCAGAGATTTTCTTCCAGTGTGTACTCTGCCTTTCTTATTTTATCTTTTCTCAAATTAATTATTTTTTCTTCAATTTAATTCGTATCCTCCTTTAAATCTTTGGAGTTTTATGTCATACTTAAGAAGGTCCTTTTCATTCCAAGATTATAAATGTTCTCTTAACAACCAAAGCAGATTCTGAGAGAGGGTTTCTAAGACAAGAGATATATGAAATAAGAGATCTCTAAAGAAACTTCTAACAGCATGAGAAAAGCAGAGTAGGTAAAGAGGCAAAGCTGAACTAGAGGTGAGTTCAGGTGATAACTATCAATTCCCCTACAGAGTTCTGAAATGTAAATGGTACCACAAAGTTTGTTCTTCTTTGAGGAGAGCCTTAGTACCCCACCATGACTAAGTGTCTCCTGATTCTCTGAGCTGGGGAGAAACATAGGTGCAAGAACTTCCTTATCAATTCACATAATTCCACAGAAATAAGGGTAATTCTATTGCAAAGAAAGCAGCAGGTATGAACTATTAGAGGACAGTACAAGAAATCACCACACTTCTGGCCAGGATGCCAATACCTTTGCAGCAAGTATATGCCTATGTTTTCTTCAAAAAGTTGCACATATTTTAGAAAATAGTAGTTTTATTTTTAAAGATATTTTTTAAGATCAGACTTAAGTTCACAGAAAAAAATTAAGCAGAAATTAGAGTTCCTATATACCACTTGTACCACACAAGCATAGACTTCCTCAACGCAGGCATCCCTCATGGAGTGGTCTATTTGTTAGAAATGATGAGACTACACTGATACATCATTGGCATCTAAAGTTCATAGTTTACATTAGGATTAACTATTGATGTTATACATTCTATGGGTTTCTGCAAATTACATTGACATGTAAATGTTATTGTGGTATCATACAGAATAGTTTCACTACTCTAAAAATTCACTGTACTCCATCCACATCCACCTCCTCTCCCAATTCCTGGCAACCACTGTTTCTTGCTCTCTCCATAGTTTTGCAGTTTTCAGAATGTATTTATCATTAGAATCAGACAGTGTGTAGCCTTTTCAGACTGGCTTCTTTCACTTAGTAATACAAATACCATTCTTCCACATCTTGTCATAGATTGATAGCTCATTTCTTTTTAGCACTAACATTCCATTGTACAAATGTACCACAGAAAGGTAGTTTTATAGACAGTTATATGTCATAGAACATCTTCAGAAATGACATGAGGTATTATGAGAATGAAGAAAAAAAATAATAAAATATAACATAGTTGTATTTTTTTTTTTTTTAGATTACATCAGGAAAGGACATTTAAGAGCTGTCTATTTAAGAGAAAGTGTGAATTTCCAGCATTCCATTAGCATTTATTTAACAATGATTACAGAAAGAGATTGGATAAGGGAATTTTAAAAGTGCAAATGGATGAGAAAATTCAAGAAATAAGAAAAGGCATTATTGGTCAAATTGAATAGTTCCACCTAATTCTATGAAGGATGATATTTGTAAATCCATACATGGCTAAATCAATGAAAGTAAATATAAGAACAAAAGTAAAATTCTAAAAGTTAACATGGAAAAGTATGAAAACCTTTAAAGAATGAGTTTCTAGAAACATGGCCTTAGCAATTACAATTGACAGAAGAAAACGAAAAAGTTCCTTGAACCAGCTAAGAAGGAATATTCCTTTTTTTAATCATACATAACTGAATTATAAAGAAAAACTCTATATTTAGAATTACAATTATTCATAAATTTTAAAGTCTTCAGAACCTCAATGAAAAAATAATACAATATGCCCTTCAGACAGAAATAGAATCCAAAAGGAATGGGAAGTGGAAAAAGAACGAAAAAGGAAATCAGTAGGAGATGTGGTAAATCTAAGTAAGCTTTAAGGGTAAACAACTGGATTATATTAATGGTAATTGTGGGGTATGTTTAATCAAAAAATAATTGGAAAGATATTCACAAAATTCAGGGATTATGTGTAAAAACTCAGATGAAAATAAGCCAAAATAGTAACAAGGACTTTTTATGAGGCATTTAGTGAGAAGTGTGACAAAATTCTTAGTTTGAAAGAAAGCTAGCAATAATCTTCAAATTAGAATATATGAGGAAATATAAATTTAAATGTTAGTATTAAATATAAAGAGGTTAAGCTAAAAGAATAGTACAAATTTATCATTTTTATCCAAGAAGATCAAATAAATTTCAAAAAAATTTGACCAACCTCCCAAAAAGAGGGTAATTCAAAATGCAAAAAGAAAGTGTAACAACAATGAGTCACAAAATATGTTGACAAAAATATATAAAGCAGATCAGAAGTTAAAATAAATTAAAATGGCTCAAACATGCCAATTAAAATGCACCTATGTGTTGGGTGTCACTTATTTCTCACTCATGGTATTTTCTTCTCTCCAGAGGGACATTCATTAATGTCACACTTTTTGTAGGCTCTCTTCACCCCTTTGTCCTTTTCTGCTTCACCCATTAGAGTCAGAGGCCTAGAGACTTGCAGCTCAAACTATCTTTTTTTCTTCAACTTTTTTTTTTCTTTACCAGGATTTATGTTTTCTGGTATATAGTTCCATGGTGAAATTATGTAGTAGTGGCACTATTCACATATGAAGGCATATTGCCATTCACTACCACCTATTCTTTGGGCAGATAGGATAGTTTAAATCTGAGTTTCAGGATTATAACACTCATTAATAGTGCACACCAGGGGCTGGGGTTGTGAATCAGAGGTAGAGTGCTCACCTAGCATGTGTGCGGCCCAATCCTTGTGTACAACTAAAACAAATAAATAAAAATTTTAAGAAAATAGTGCACACCTGGGCCATTTGCAGTTTTATCACTAATATTTTACATTGATTTATTTTTAATATTTTGTTTCCAACCTCCTCAATATTCTTTTGTCTCAGCTGTTATTTTTCAATCCTAAGGTATAAGAAAAAGTAGCACTTAATTATTAAAATCTTAAATATTTTAATTTTATATAAAGTTAGTATTAGTATTATGGTACATGCATTGTTTATAATTGAAAAATCATCAAGATTAAGCAAACTTGACTCATTTCACCTTTTCTTTGAAAATAATTTATAGACGCCCATGCTGAGCCTCTTCTTTTGGAATAGGAATATCAGGACAAAGTTTATATAAAGTGCTGTGCAATTGGAATAGGTCACATGATAGATATTTATGGGATGAGATGGGCATCCTGTGGTGCTTATGACTTTTTCAAAAGCTATTTACTTTCTAGTACACAAAGAAGCTATTTTGTCTTTTAAATACCACATTATCTTTTGAGAATGGTGCATAGTTTATTCTAAAAAAAAAAAATGTTATCAGCTTTAAATAATGGTAACAGTTTAAAAAAATAAGAAAAGCAAAAGCTATCCCCCATAATTTAGCTTTTCTGCAAGGGAACATATGGTCAAGTTTATTGGAAATTAAAAGAGAAATATCTGAATTTGGCTGCATATTATGAGAAATTTTATATTGTAGTTATTGGTTGGCTGGATGCACTACTTGTCAACTCTAATTTATTCTAAAAAAGTCACCTTGCCAAATGCCTGGGTTTTAATTGTGCCCACATTTAGTAATGGAATTCTAATAGATACTGAATTCTACCGTCTCATTTGTTGTTTGTGAGAGATGCATTTGTATATTCTTTCTTCTGTTTTGCTTGTACTATATTCTCTTTATCTCTTTTAGTATGAGTAGCATAAATGTGGACTGATTCTGAGGATTCTTTGGGTTAATCTTATTTTTAAGTCATCAAAAAGCAATTGCATGTACCAGGAGTGTAGCAATGCATTTAATAGTGGAAATTCTTTAGCGAGACTCTGATAGTAGATTTGGCAGCTGAATGATGTATTTCTGGAAATAGGAAGATGTCCTAGAAGTAACTTGAGCTGTTCCTAAAGATTTATTAAAACTAAGCTGACACTTGCATCATTGATAGAGGTAATTTTAAAGCTCTTGAAATTCTACTGACCCTAAGATAATGAAACCACCACCTTATACACATTTGTATTCTGTGGCGTGTAGTGTGGTTAGTGGTATGGAATGTGAAATGCTATCATTATCTTCCAGAAGAATTCACAAAAGTAACCGAGGGCAAATGCATGAACGCAGAGACATTGCAAAGAACGGTTGCTACAATGCTGAGTACCCAATGAGTGGTTATGTATAAAAACAAACAGTAATGATAAGGGATTATTTAGGCAGTTAATAAATCATGAGGCTTGGTGATGCATATAGCCTCATAACAAACATGGATTTCTTAAGAAGTGTTTCCTTTATCGTGTATCACAGCAGAGAATTTATATTATGCCCTAAAACAAATCAAATCCTGTGCATATGAAAAGTACCAGGAAATGTGCTTAGAAGAGCTTTGTTGAGGCAAAGATATGTGCATATTTATGACAGGGACTGCCATGGGCTCCACAAATGAAAGCTCTGCTTATAATCCAAATAACATTTCTAACAGTATTTCCAGATAAGGAGAATGCATGTTAAACTAAAGCTTCAACTCTTTAGGCTCATTCAAAATGCGGATTGTCTGTGTGAATTGAGATGATTACTTCATATTGAAATTCGGCAGAAATATTAATGAAAATCTATGAGGATGGCTAACATTCAACTGCTTTCAGAGATTCGGCACTAAACCCTGATTTATTCATCAAATATCCATGGAAGTAGTTTATTGCACTGTTCTGCCATTTCCCTTTGCATACTGATATTCACTAGTGCCAGGTAAAACGATTAGCAATCAGGAAAAAAATGCATGAGACCAGCATGGGATAGGAGAATATATAAAGATAGAAGAGATTTTGCACAGATAGTGTTAGTAAAAGTTGTACGATAAGGACATGAAACAGCCTCTACCCTCAGAATTTCATTCTTCTTTGACAATCACATCACTGTGGTTATTATGCAGGATTCCGTTTTCCTAGTCAGAGCCCTCCCTCACTATATAGGAAGGAAAGAGTAAACCCACAATCTTATAATCAAATCTCCTATTTCATAATTCACCCCTGCCCCTTTCAGCAAATGACTGCATCTCCAAACTCACAAAGACAAGGTCTGCCTTGGTTAACAGTCTCAGTGTTCTATAATGACTGAATTTGTACTCATCTTTTCTTCCTTATTTCTCTCAACAGAAACTGTGTTTCTCTGGCCTTATAGGTTTGATCCTTTCTCTTCCATGGCTAGGTTCATTATCTATTTTATATTCATTTCTCTTTTCTCATGACTTTACTTCCCTATTCCAATAATATCCATTTTGTTCCTTTTTTTCCTATCTCTTAACATATCCGTTAATACTTTCAGCTTTCAGAAGTCTCCAGATATTTTTAAAAGCTCTGCTTTTAAATGTTCCTTTGGTTTGTTCCTAGACTTCTTTTTCTCTCCACCATCTCCCCATCCCTTACTCTTTCATAGTCATCTTCTGGGAAAGCCTTTTTTTCACTTTCCATAATCCCCTCACATCTCAGTCTCCTGTCATCTGATAATCCAACCAAGCCATTAAAACTATTTTCCCCATTTACCTGCAAATGCCATTATTTTATTCTCTCTTATTGCTGAGTAAAATTCCATTTTGTATATATACCATATTTTCTTTATCCACTCATCTACTGAGGGGCATCTAGGTTGGTTCCATAACCTAGCTATTGTGAATTGTGCTGCTATAAACATTGAAGTGGCTGTGTCACTGTAATATGCTGTTTTTAAGTCTTTTGGGAATAGACCCAGGAGTGGGATGGCTGGGTCATAGGGCGGTTCCATTCCCATTTTCCCAAGAGTTGGAGAATATAATGCTAAGTGAAATTAGTCAATCTCAAAAATCCAAGTACCGAATGTTTTCTCTGATATAAGGAGGCTGGTTCACAGAGTTGTTGGAAGGGGGTACATAGGATCAGAGGAACACTAGAATGGTCAACGGAAAGGGAGGGGAGGGAGGGAGTAAGGGGGGGGTTGGAAAAAAATTGGTGGTTGAATGAGATGGATATCATTATCCTAAATGCATGATTGAAGATCTGAATGGTACTTATATACTTTGTATACAAGCAGTTGTATGTAAAAAGATACTATACTTGTGCATGATGAATAAGTAAATAAATAATAAAAAAAAAAAAAAAAAAAAAACTATTTTCCCCAAAGTACCTTTTGCTACATAAATTCTGCCTATATCCCTCCTCTGTTTCTTCCTGAAAATGGTGTCTTTATTTTGTTTTTGGATACTTCATATTCCTATTTTTTATTTAATTTTATTTTTAAATTTTTCTAGTCTAAGTTTCTGAGCTTCAGTACTGTTGCCACATTGGACTGGAAACTTTGTGTGGAGTGTTACGCTATGTACTTTAGAATGTTTAGCAGCATCCTTGGTCCATCTCTGGCCTGTACCCACTAGATGCCAGTAGCACACTTTATCTACATCCTTTGCTTCAGTCATGACCAAACACAAAATTATTCCAGACATTGACAAGTATCCCATGGGGTTCAATATTACCCTCTAACACCAATTAAGAACCATTAGTCTATAATTAGTTTTCTCTCCCCACTCTGACTTTCTTCACTTACCCCTTAAATATTGATGTTACATAAGTTCTACTCTAAGACCCTGCTAAAGTCATATATTATCTATATTATTGGAGCTTATAAGTGCATATTTTCATGTCATAATGCTCCATGATTCCAATTCACTCTTGAGTCAAATGCCATCATCAGGACATCACACAGGTGTTTCAAACTCAGAATTCATGAAACTGAACTCATAACTTCTAATATCCACTCCACAATCTGAATATTCTCCTGTATTCTTAGGGTGAAATGGCTATTGATACAACTTTCAAGTCAGAAATATGGGAGTCATCTTTGACTCCACCCTTTCCAAAATACAAGATACTTAATTAGAAAATTCTATTTTCTCCTTTACTCTCATTTCAGAAATCCATAACTTCTAATATGCATTATTACAGTATATTTCTTCTCTGCTTCTTTATTTGAATATCTTTTCACTGCAGTGATAATGACTTCTCTAAAATAATAGCCTAACTGTGGCCGTCCTGCACTTAAAACACCTGTGATTGCCTATTATGCAAAGGTGAAAAACACAGCAAACAAATAATAAGTAATATTCTTACATGCCATATACTTCTCTTTTTTGGAGAGCAGGGGTACTGAGGATTGAACTCAGGGGCACTTGACCAGTTAACCACATCCCCAGCCCTATTTTGTATTTTAATTAGAGACTGTCTCCCTGAGTTGCTTAGTGCCTCACCATTGCTGAGGCTGGCTTTGAATTCTCAATCCTCCTGACACAGCCTCCTGATCCACTGCGATTACAGGCATGTGCCACCACACCCAGCTTCATGCCATTTATTTCTTAATGGTCTGATTCCTGTTGTATTCCTCCATGCCATTTTTTTTTTTTTTTTTTTCTTTTTCTTTTTCTTTCTTTTTTTTTTTTTTTTGGTACCAGGGATTGAACTCAGGGACACTTGACCTCTGGGCCATATCCCCAGCCTTTTCTTTTTTGTATTTTTTTATTAGAGACAGGGTCTCACTGAGTTGCTAAGTGCCTCACCATTGCCGAGGCTGGCTTTGAACTCGCGATCCTCCTGCCTCAGCCTCCCAAGTGCTGGGATTACAGGCGTGCGCCACCGCGCCCGGCTGCCATGTTTTTTTTCATTTTTAACTATACTGAATTATTTACAATTTCCTTGAATGTATCATTCCATCCTATTTGTAGACCTTTGCATATGTTTTTTGTTTTGTTTTGTTTTCTTTCTTAGAACATTACTATGTCATGATTTGCAGCACTTTTAACTGCTGATCACAAGTCCAATCTGAGCTATTACAATGCTTATTCTTCTTTAGTGTCCAGGATAATATGAGTCTATACTCCATGTTTTCCACCATATCAACACACTTTATCAAGATTGCATCTATACTCGTCTTTGCCCTCAGGTGGGATAATGTGCCTTGAAGCTAAAGGCTGTGTTTCACTCATTGCTGTATTCATAGTGATACTTTAGCACCTGACACATAGTTAATGGCCAATATATATATATTTGTTGAATGAACTTACAGTTAATGACTAAAATTAAACTTTGTGTTCTGTGTACCATTTCAGTTGTTTTACTGAACCTCCACTTTGGCTTTCAATAGTTGATCTGTTTGTACCTTTTCCTGAATATTTAGATTACTCACTATAGTCATTCATTCAGCAAGCATTCAATTTTTGCAGTGATCTGTGCTGGACTAAACACCAACAGTACAATGAAGCCCCCAATGCTGGGGGAAACAGACATATAACTAACATCATTGGAACATGAATTGTGCCCCAAAAGGACAAGTATGAAATATATAAATGTGTCTCAGCAGAAGCTGAGCTTATGGAGATGTGAGGTGAGTGAAGAAAGAGAGCAAGTGACAAGAGAATACTTCTGAATGAGAAGGAACAAGATTGAAGGGAATCATCCAAACAACAAAAGAAGAAGAGGGAGGAATCTCCCACACTTTCCTATAAAACAACATCAAAAATTATTTCTCCTATCCACCAACTATTTTGCCTTCACTACGGATTTGGGGTTAAAAAAAAAAACACACACACACACAACATGTGGTTTTGTGATTGCTCAAAGGCCTCTTTGGAGCTGCAGGAAGACCTGTCAGGTATGGCATCCATGTAGGTTACAGGGCTAACTGGTAATATTACTCAAAATTTGACATAATAAAAATAGAGATAAAATACGGTTCAAAACAGCTAGTGAAACTTTAGACCCTATATCATTCACAAATAATTGAATAAATTGTCTAGAGATTAGCTTCTAGCAGATAAACTGAGAAGGAAGGAAAATAAATGGAAATAACACAAAATTCCATCAAAGCAGAAAAAAAACTTGAATAAAATAATCAATACATGGTCTACAAAGCAGGAGCTGGATCTTCAACAGAATTGGAATAATAAATTGTATAATGCAGAACATATATGCATTTCCAAAGGACCTTTGTTTATGAAAAGTTCCTGGTCAGAAGAGAAATTCTTCAAGGGAATACAGTGACACTTTTTCAGAGGTAGCTCTGAGACTTTTCGGGTTATGCAATAGCATAAGTGATAGATACAGTTCATTTTCAGTCTCTCATGAACAATAAAAGATTGTGTGACCTTGAGAAAGTTAGTTAACCACTCTGCCTCAATATTTTCATCTGTAAAATGTGTCTAATCATATTCATGGAGATGATGGCAGTTTTAATCACTAAAATTAAGTTTTGACTATTATTCGCTAACATGAAATGACAAACTACTATAGGTAAGAAATGTGGTCAGAAAAATAATATACATGAAGGTATAAAGTTATAGCTTTAGCAAATATAAAAATAAATACTAGAAATGTTTTCCGGAAGTTGATCCTTATTAGTGTTCAAGTATCACTAAAATAGAAATTGAGTTAAGAAGTTGAGAATCTAATACCTGAGGAGCTAAGATAGGTTGTAGCAGCATTAGAACACAGAACAATAAGAAGTTATTTATTTCAAGGTATATTGTTATGTAAAAACATAAGCTATATAAAAGGTATGATCTTTTGATAAAATTAATATTCTATTTGCTATGAAAGAATAATAACTAAAAATTTAGTCTTGATTAGAAAAAAGTTGAAGATCTTTTGTCAAATGATCTCCATTGTTTCATCCTATATCTAATAAGTTTGTCATGTTTCACATATAGATACAAAGACATATTTGCAATGTAGCAGGCCAACTGAGGGTTTCTAACTCAGTGGATTGTTAGGATTTCTCTTTTTTATTATTTATTTTTTTCTTTTTTGATGTGGCAAAATGGTCTAAGAGTTTCTCATCTAAGCTAAACTTTACACAAGCTTCTTCCTGATTTGGCCCCTGACCTTCCTTTAAGAGCATCCACTTTCAAAAACCTACAGTCTTCATCTGCCTGGTTTGAGATTAAATTTCTCCCAGTATCTTTTGAGTCTTATAACCCAGCAAGGCCTTTCTTAAGACATCATTTGAAGTGGAACCATTGGAGGAGACTGACTTCTACCTCCTAGGTCTCTTTGGGCTCAATTAGGATCCTAACTATCTTGATAAATACAGTTAGCAAATAAAGATAACCTAATCATCTTTATATCCCTCCTCCACCTGTGATTTTACACTAGTTCACCTTATTTTTCTTTGTTTTAGAGGGATTGAATTCAATCTATCTCCCTTATTGTAATATTCTCGAATAAATGTCCCCCTCACATTTAATTCCATCTGATGAAATTTTTTTAGCCAACTGAGAATGGTAAAAAAGGCAATGCTGAAATATAACTGATGGAATAAACCTTTTTTAAGTTTAATTTTCTACATTAAGAATATGGGTCATCAATTGAATAGCAATCAAACCAACTTTGAAATTGATCCACATGGATATCCAAATAAATGAGCATTAAATTAGAAATTATTAGATAATGTACAATTTTCAAGAAAATTGTAACATTTAGTCTGTTTTCTATTACTTTAAATATGTCCATTTGTGATATCAACTGAACTGCTGCAGAGTAAGTTCCAAAACTGATTTCTCATCCTGCTTCCAAGCAACTGATGTTGTATTCAGGAAGGTAGGATTATCTGTTTAAAAATGCATTAATGTTCACATAACCTCAACGTGTTTACCAAAATTCATTTTAAATTTACATTAGAGATGTGAAAGCTTTGAAATAGTGGCTAACAAATTATTCACAAAGGTATTCAAAATTGCTCACTTCTGTATTTCAATTCTACAGGGTTGTTACCAGAAAACTTGCATGCAGTCAAAATTTGGATTTAATTTCCATCTGCCAAGTAAATACTTAAAAACTCCAGTTTTAATAAAACTAAAATGCAGATTTATCCTAAAATCAGAAATTAAACAAGTATAGAAATCTGTGTTTTTAATGCTTGCATGTTTTAAAAACATTTAATGGTTTATGTGCCACAAAAATTATGAGCTAACCATCTATATGATTAGAGGATAAGTTGTCCAAAAAAAAAAAAAAAAAAAAAAAAGAGAACTTTCTTGCCAATTCATCATTCTCTTATCAACATCTTCAATTAATAATTATCTAACTTGTCAATTGTAGATCATATGCATTGAAATATCTATACATCTGTGGTTTATAGTTAGGGAAAACATTTTCTTATCAAGTGCCAGAAAGAGTTTGTTCGTGTTTCAAATTTTAGAGCATAGTTTAACTATAGTTTTCTCAATAATTATGCATTGTAGAATTGAAAACATTCTTGTAAGACAGATTTTAGGAAGTATAAATTTGGTTTTATAAATTATTAAGAATGAAATTTTAAAGAAATAACAAAGTAAATATAATAATAGCAAACTAATATTTTTATTTTGATTTACTAATTCATATCAATAAAACTCCTTAAATGTCACAAGATGAATGTTTTCCTGAGAATTACTTGAAAAGTTGAACATTTTGAAAATTAACCATATTTTAAAAGCAGTAAGATAGTGCTCTATATTAAAGGCAGTAATAAAAGCCTTCTAAAAGCAGGCGAGACTTTCAGAAATGGAAAAAAATCACCAGCTACAGTTATTTGGTGTGAGTTAAAGAAAAGACTAAGTGGAGAGAGATGCATTTAGGTTCAGAGTCTATGGCATATATTTGGACAGTGGCATAATCCTCTAGGGTTATAGATAGCATTAAGTGTTGGAGTTGACACAAGCATACTGTGTGTCTGTCAACAATAAGAGTTGTTAAAAAAAAAATCAAAAGATGCAAACAAATAAAGAGAGAAGGTGAGTCTTAAAATACCTTGACTGAGGATTGTAGAAAGTTAGAAAGTTACAGCCCCAACGTTCTTTCAGTGTGATCTATACTTGAAGGTTGTTATATTTTTAGGTAGTCATAAATGCAATATTTCTAAGGTTGTTGTGAGTCTTGAAAGCACCTATGACTGTTATTTCTTAATAATCTAAATGTATATACTTAAACTAGACCTAAGAAGAACAGAAAGATGTTAGAATAAGAAAATGTTTTTGAATAGGGTTGCTAACTAAAACTCAATATTTCAAGTTAAATTTGAATTTTAGGAAAACAACAAAGAGTTGTGTAGTATAAATATGCCCAAAATTGCAGAGGAGAAATGCATGATATCCTACTTCAAGACTTTCCTACACTATTGTCTTCAAGAAGTGCTTCAATTTGCTTTTTAATTCATGATATTGATAAATTCTATCTTGGAGAATTATTTGCTTATTTCTGTTTTACTTCAGATTTAATGAAGTGAATACAGAATTGAAATATTTGTTATAAAAATAATCATTTCAAAATTAATAAAAGTTTAAATCTAGTCACTTACTTGTAAAATTATGTGACTTGACTGGAATTTTTTGCTCACTTGAAATTCATATTTAAATGGGTATCTTATTGTATTATTTATTAATCTGGCAATCTATTTATTTTCACTAAGTAGAATGAAATACTGAACATGCATTGTAGGGAGATATGGTCAGTCTCAAAATACTGCTAAAATGTACAAAATTCACAAACTGAGAGGGTAGAAACAAATTTAAGAAAAAAAAGGAAGAGAAATTTTGAACTTTATAAATGTTCAAGTAGTGAATGTTAGTGACATAAAATGATTTTGATGAATTTTCTAATAAAAAGGTTTTATAATTTAAGTTTTAACATTATCAGTTTTGATAATGTAACTCTAGGAATACCATTTAAGAGTTAGGTTTGCTTCCTGTTCAAAATATTTTCAATAAATTTTACATGGTATTTATTACTCTTGTCATTTTTAAAGTAAATGAATTAGTTCTGAATCAAAATAGAAATAATATTCATTGGACAATTCAAATATTATACCATTCACTCAGTAAAATTTTAATTAAAAATACTCATGCTTTACATATGTGATTACATATTTGATATTCTGTTTCAATACTTTTGGATACTGTGGTTCTTATAACATGCTTCAATTTATTTTTTCTACATAATATTCAGAAATACTAAATTGGAGTATTATTTGCTTATGTTTTTACAATAGCCTTAGATTTAATGAAGTAAACACAGGATTGAAATATTTGACATAAAAATAGAATTTATTACTGCAAAATTAATATAATTTTAAATCTATTCACTTAATCATAAAACTAATTAATTTGACTGGCATGCTTTATTCTAGACAAAGTGAGAGTGTTTTAAGGATTAAAAAATGAATATTGTTATAAGACTGTGTATTTTTAAACAGAGAATCCAGATTGGAGAAATTCTACTTTAATGAGCAGACATATATTTATAAAATGAATGAATACAGGAATTTTTATTTAAAGTCTCTAAAATGATTAAATATGCATGTTATACTTAGAATGAATGAGATGGTATCTTAAAATGTAATATTTTGTTTTTCATTGAACTAGGTAATTGTGACCCACTTCAATTATTTTGAGTATTATTTCACAACATGTAATATAGCACTTTATACTTGAAAAGCACTTTGCAATCATTTGCTAATGAAAAGTATTTATGAAAACTATTCTTTTTCTTCAGTTGTCATGTTGAGAATAAAAGCTTGAAATTTCTTATGAAAGGAACAACTAAGCACAAAAGAAGCCTTGAAAAGAAGAAATGGCAACACATAAACCATATCTTCCAGTGATAAACAAGAAATAAAAGTTTATTGAGTGAAGTCAGTTCAGATCAAGAAGGATTCACTGAATTCCTGCACATGTTACACAAGAAAAGGAATGACAAAATAGAAAAATAGCATGCTTCTCATTATCAAGCAACAGATAATGAGGTTATGGAAATGATGATGCAATTGTAGGAAATAAACAAAGTACTACAGGACAAACCATGTAGTGTATTTATTATAGAAACAATAACAACAAAAAGATGAAATAGATCCATCTTAGTGTGGAATAATAGGAAACACTTCTTAAAAGACAATGCAGTTGAAGCTTAATTTGAATGAAAGCATTTTTTCAACAGGTATAGATGGGGAGAAGACTGTAAAACAGGTGGAATGTGGATGAAACAGATAAATAAAAAGGAAGTGGGTGTCCTGGATATCCTCAGGAAGTAAAGAAGTGATCAAATGAAAGAGACAGTTTCTGCGTAATTGCTAAGTTGAATTATAGCTTTCTCCCAGCATCATATAATATGCTGGCCTGAAACTGTGGTAAAGGTATTATGAGAGGACCTGATCATATTGAAAGGAATTTTTACCAAAGCACAAGGAAAAGTGCACTAAAAGGCAACTAGTACCTAGTCGAAGGATGTCAAAAGTGACCAATGACTAATTTAACAGAGAGAAGGAGAAATTTAAAGTATTTCATCCTTAAGCAAAGAGAAATGTTTGGTAAATATGATGAAAACTACCTAAAATATAATTCAAAATAACTTATTCTATGGAATTTGGAATTGTTCAGTTGTTAAATACATGTTTCAAAAATATGTGCAGAAAAATAATTATATAACCACATAAACTGTACCTCAAGGATCTGATTTATATTTCTTGTCATTCTGAACTAATATCTTTTAAAATTTTTCACATATTCATATAAATTTTATTTGATATATAATTATTGGTGCAGTCCTTTCTCTTTGGAAGATAATGTGTCCCAAACTATCTTTCATATGGTTCTTTCTTTCCAAAAGATAGAAGATACTTTGGCTATGTCATTTGAATACCCAGTGTTCCTGGAGATAATAAAAAGAAAGTTTTTTAAAAAAAATACTGTGACCACATTATTTTTCGTCTCCATTTTGTGACACTAATATTTGTTTTCTGTGAATTTTTAGAGGAGAGAAATGTTAACAAATTTTCTACCTTCTTATAATTCCAACCATCAAAATAAAAAGAAAGAGGAAGAGAGAAAAAGAAAAAAAAAGAATGAAAGAGAGAAAGGAAAAAATGGGAGAAAGGAGGGATATAACAGTTAAAGAGGATTATAAACTCTTAGTATATTCCTGACAGTGATTAAATTCTATATTTAATTAGACTTTTTTTCTTGCTTTTAGCTGTTACAATTTTCTCACAACTTCCTTTCTCACTCAGTTTCTTACTATTCTCATTAATTTTCTTATGCCTTAACTATCTTTCACCAAATATCTCCTAAGAATTCCTGTACTTTCTTGGATATGTGATTTTGTGTAATATTGGCCATATTTCTCCCTTCATCTACCACAATGTTTGTGTTCCCCTCAGATTGACCTTAATAACAAGAGTCTCTCAAATGACCGCCATTGTCCACAGTTCACATCCCTTTACTCTAACTCTCTCCAGGGAGGCCCCTGTGCCATATAAATGGATCTTTGTAAAACATGTTTTATTTGCCCTGGCTTCCACCTGGGGGCTTTCTTGTCAAAGCACTTTTTCTCCTAAATTGATATCTCTCTCTCTCTCTCTCTCTCTCTCTCTCTCTATATATATATATATATATATATATATATATTGCTTTTGTATGTCAGGACTTCTCAGTTTTATATCTATTGTGAATAGTTGGTTTGATCTCAAACCCACTTTCTGGATGGAATCTTAGTTGGTAAGGCCTCATTAACACAAATGTTAACAACACTGAACATGCTTTTGTTAATTCTACCTATCTTCGTTTCTCTACTTGCAATATCCCTTAATTCTCTCCCCAATTTTGGGTTCATTTCTAGCTTTTCATCATTTACAAAGCAATGAAGATTCTTCTTTCTAGATGCTTCCAAGTCCACCACTGCTAGTTATTCTTAGGCTATTTTGCTGCATTTTCCCATCATAACCCTTGCCCAGCCTGTTATATCTACTAGTTTCCCTGAAAGAATGAAGTCATGTGAGAGAATGAATCTTTACTTGATGGTACCATATGCTCCATGCCTACACCATTACTGCCAATATTTGTTATATATACCAATACTGAATGTGCTAAAAGGTAATGCTGTTTCAGTGTATCTCCAATTCGAATTTTCTGCCTTAATTCAAGCCAAGTGAATTCCTTCTGAAGAATCAATCCACAGAAAATTCTGTCTCTGTCACTGTTTTGAGCTGCACCCTGTATCAGAGAAGAAAAGATACGTGCACACACACACACACACACACACACACACACACACACACACACACAAAGAAGACACTGAAGAAGAAAGAATGAAAGCTTGAAATATAAGATAATGGGAAAAGTGATCAGGTGCTGATAAGAAATTTACCTCCAAGCAGTAAACTCGTCTAACATTTATTAGGGAACAGGAGAGTCTATCATTACTCAGAATGAGCAAGGGGAAAAAAGATATTGATCTGGAAATGGGAAAAGTGAAGAGGAAAAACAAACAGGTATTTAGTTTCCTAAGCACATGCTTGGGAATATAGCTGCTTTTTAATTCATTATGACAGGCTTTAAGGAAATACACTATGCATATAAAATTTCATATATATTTATATATGAATATTACCAATTTTTCATTGGTAAAATCTTGAAAAACTTAAAAGTGTATCTTGCTTTTTTTATTAAATAAACTACTAAAATTTTGTAAATGTTGAATGCACCTTAACTTCAGTCTTAAGAGGAAAACATTTTTAAATGCTATAGTCTTCATCTAATCCCCAACAATTCTATAAATTATGTAGAAAGGAGTGTGTGTCTGAGGACAAGAGAAACCACAGAGAGAATCTAGCAGAGAGTGGACAAATATCACTAACGACCAGAAGGGAGTGACTGTGCTTTATTCATACCAAGCAGAATGAAAAATCAATTCAATGTTTCACAAGAAAGCACAGGGGCTTTCTTTCGTGCAGCAAAAAAGTAATCAGAAATGTGGGTTCCCAGGAGCATTTAGGCATCACAGGTCTATAGAATGTGCAAACAATTGTAAAATGGGAGAGAGAGACTAGAATCAAGAGAATTATAAAAGCAGGGGAAAATGGTAAAAGCTATATCACAGAGGGGGTCTTATGCTGATTGCTAAAATGTACCCCAAGTAATTGCAGCACTAGCACAATACATTCAAAACTTCAAAACTTATCAAATGATTTTGTTGAGAAAGCAAATAGCAACAATTTTCTCTTAAATTAATTGGATGAAGAAGGCACAAAGAAAATACAAGACAGGTAATAGGACTGAGAATCATAGACTGTTGAAGTTGGAAGGAAACTTAAAAGATAAATACTAACAAATGGGCAGAAAGTTCAGACATTTTCTCTAAACACGGACTTGATCAAACGAAATAAAGACCCAAACTTGGATGGCTTACTTTATTTCTTTGCATGTCAGGGTTCTTTACAAAATGAAAGACTCAAATGAGTAGAACGCCAAAATCCCTCTTAGCAAAACTTTCTGGAATTCAGGGGTTGAGAGTATTATTCATTTATTTAGCCCTGCAATCTATGCATTTATTACATATTTATTAAGTACTTATGTGTAGAATTTTGCTAGATTTTAGAACACTGAATTGATGGTTAAAAGTAAAATTCCCTGCCCTCATGGATTCTGAAGTCTATTTATTATCTTCTTGCTATTACTTGCATATTGTCCCTCTCTTTCCATTTTCTTTTTTTGTTACTGAAATGGATCAACGGATTTTGAATTTGTGTGTTGTTTCATTGTGTTTAACATGATATAATTTACAGGTTGACTCTGCCACCCTCATTCCTTCAAGGAATTACTAGCATATGGACAAATTATAATCAGTTATCATTATTTAATAACTGAGGATATTAGAGCTTGATGTTTGATGACAATAATAGATTAAGTGATATTGTTATAAACAAGGATTAAAAATAAATATTTTGGAGTCAGATAGTACTGAAACAGAATACTGCTTCTCTCTTAATAATAACCTCCATCTGGCATGAGATAATTCCTCTCAGTTACTTGGGAGGCTGAGGCAGGAAGGTCGCAAATTCAAAGCCAGCCCATGTTACTTAGATCCTTATTCAAAATAAAATACTGCAATTGTACCTCAGTGGTAGTCCAATCACCAGCAGGTACAATCCCCAGTACCATCATCATTAGCATAACTTCTAATATTGATTGAGTTCTTACAATATGCAAATTGTTTTGGTTTTCTATTACTAAATAATAAACAAACTCAAAACTTAATGACTTAAAGCAACATTTATTTTGCTTACCGGACTGTAATTTGAGCAGGCTCATCAGGAACAGTTGGTCACCACTCCAGTGTCATCTGATGCAGCTCAAATTAGGAGGCTAGCATCCTATGTAGGTTTGTTTACTCGTATGCCTGGAGGTTGGTGCTGGCTATCATCTGGTGCCACTGGGAAACACACCTTCACATGGTATGGGCTTCCTTGTAAACTATAGGCTGGGTTCCCAGGGCAGACATCCCAAGTAAGGGATTCAGGCAGAAACTATGTCAGCTTTTATGGCCTGGCTTCAGAAATCAGGCAGTATTAGTCATGCCTTCAAAAAAACAAGGTTGTTAAATTTCAAGTTAAAGGAAAATAGCATTCCTTTTTAGAGAAGGAGTTACAGGGTTCTGGAAGATCACATTGATTAGAAATATTGCCATGTCTTCCTTTGGAAAATGCAGCCTGCCACATTTCTATGGCACATTCCTTTGACCTACCAAATACACTTACCCAGCTCTCTTAATCCCCTACAAAGCTTCTACCATTACACATCAGCTCAAACTCCAGATCCAGGATCTCTTTATATCATAAGGTTCATTTGTAGAGGAGGCTGCTTTGGTGGAATTCCTCATATGTTATCTTAATTTGAAACTCTGAGAACTTGAGGCTAGTTATTTGCCTTCCAAGTGCCACCCAGCACACAACAGTAAAACAGGCTTTCAAATAGGGGGAGATCAGGAGACCCATTTCAATCATGACATTGAACTTGGCATAAGTTTTATTTTCTCCACTAGTAGTCAGTGCTCTTTCATGAGAATAAATTTTCATCACCTTTGTCTCCATTCTGTATTACCCTTTCTTTTCCATGAGAAATAGTCTATTTACTGCTCAGCAGATTTTTTCCATCCAATTTTCACATAGACTAGTTCAGAGATCCAATAGTCATTTTTTAAAAAATTCCATTTTGAGCTGGATGCAGTGGTGCATGCCTGTAATCCCACCATCTTAGGAGGCTGAGACTGGAGGACTGCAAGTTCAAAGCCAGCCTGGGCAACTTAGTGAGACCTTGTCTCAAAATCAAAAATTAAAAGAAATCTGTTTTGTGCCTTCTCCATTTCTCCTAATTGAAATTGGTAGTATTTTGTGAGTAACAGTCTCTCAAAATTCTGTGAGTCTTCTATGAATTGTATTGGGGTTCACACAGAAAAAGTGCATACCCACAAATCTCCTTGGCAAAACCCTTCTTTCTCTTGAACTTCTTATAAGACTGCTGAGAAACAGTTCCCTTAATATTCTAAAGTTCTTATTTTTTCACAGTGAAGAATGGTAAGGCATATTCTTAATATATGTTAAAAGTTTTATTCTCACAGAATGATTGTGGAACCATTTTAGATCTTTCTGAGGTCTTATCAAAGATTCTTAACTTCCCACCTTCGAGTTTCTTTCCTTTGAATCTCTTTTGTAATGTAAGCATTTGGACAGGCTAGGAATGAGAAAGTTTTAGTTTCAAACACATTCCAGTGACCTTCATGGTTCCTCTAAATTTCACTTGAAAATTGGATAATTTATTTTTGTTATCTCATTCCTTCTTCTTGTTTTACATTTTATGAAAGGCATCAAGAAGTCAGGTGCCACTATGAATAGTCTTCCTGGAAATTTTCTGAACTAAATAACTTAGTTAACTAAATAGGTTTTACATTTTCCAGATCACCTTAGGCAATCACGTGTATAAGTTTTCTGCTACTACATAACAATTGTGTTCTTTTTTCTAGAATCCAACAAAACATTCTATATTGTCCTTTAATCCCTCCCAATAGACCACCTGCCATCTTCTAAGAACTTCTTTATGGACCCTATAGGCTTTTGTTAACATATTCTCAAGGTTTGTAGAACTTCTGCCCACCACTATGTCCCAAAACCACTTTTACATATTTTTTGCTGTGTTCCCAACACCCTGAATTCAACAGAAGATCTTCCATTTATCTATTATTGTATTAGAAGCCATCCCAAAACATATTCTCTTACAACAATAGTATTTATTTTTCTTATAAGTCTGCAATTTGGAATTGACTGGGACAGATCAAATGTTTGAGGCTAAAATAATCATAAGACCCCCTTCATTCACATGTCTTGGAGTTGATTTTGACAGGAGGTTGGGATTTCACCAGGGACTGTCTGTTGAGCACTTAACAATGGCTGCTCCATTTCATCTGGGCTTCCTCACTATAAGGTAGTTTGGTTGCAAATTTGAACATCTTAAATTAAAAAGTACAGAAATGTTATCATCATTTATGTACCAGTTTGAGAAACTTTATACTGTCACTTCTACAGCATTCTGTTTGTTGAAAATTCATAAAATTCCCAATTTCAAGGAATGGGGAAATAGACTTGACCTCTGGACAGGAGTATGTCAAGGTTCTGGGTTAGCATGTTGGATGACAAACATTGTTATGATCAGTTCTGTGAAATGCAATCTGTCATACCCAAATTTTAAATGTAGTTTAAATACAATTTGAAGAGTCTTTTTAGCCCCATTTTGGAGATGAGGAAACTGAAGCATAGAGAAGTCACTGTGCTGAGTTATACAACTACCAAGTGTCAGAACCAAGATACAAACCCAATCCAAGTGGACCCTGCACACTCACTGCTAAAAATGCCTCTCTAGCCACTTACTACTTTCACCATATTGGTTAGGTTAATTAATTTTACAATATCTCTGTTTCTGTACCTGTAAATTGAGAATAACAACATCCAGCCTTTATTTCGACTTAACAATTTATCAATAAATTATAGATAGCACTATATGCTATTATAATTTACTACTAAATATCAAATATTAAAATGTACTATTTTTCTAAAGCATTTGCATTTTGTTTTTCCATGTTCAAGAAATCTGCTCTAAATCTTATCTCTGAAATACAGCATAAATTGTATAAACAATATTTATAAATTATAAATTTTTTGAGGGTTAGAGAACCAATACAAGAAGAAATGATAGGCAATTTTGGCATATTTTGAAGAATGTGAAGCAATCTGTAATGTAGAACTTGAGGTGGGTTGCCTTTAATTCATGTATAATCTAAGAAAAATGCTAATATCATTGCAAAGAAAATTGCAAGGATGAATCTGGATATGTACAATCAGACTTTATTTTCATCATCCTTTAAAAATAAAACCTGAGCAATATCACATCACAAGATTGAAGAGCAAAATTGTTGAGAAAGAGAAATTTTTTTCATTACTAATTTGAAATATAGAATAATGAGAATTATACCTCTCACTAAGATTTTTAATGTTGATATGGGACATCTGATCATATCTTGGGCTACACCCAATAATTTGCTCTACACATCCAAACCAGACTTCAAGAGTTCATGAATGGTAACGACTCTCATGGTTTAATATGGACATATGGGCTCTATATCTCTCTCCCTCTCTGAACCTATTCTCCATGCTTGTCAACCCTGCTTTGTGCCCAAGGGAGTTGATTCCAGTAGACTGTATCCATAGAACTCTTGTCCTCCTGCTCTTGAATGCTCTAAAATCTATCAAAAGCACAAGTGAGGAAAATGAGTGAAGACATGTGCCTATTTCCCCTGCTGTCTCTTCGACCTGCTGCTTACATTTAACATCACTCAGCATCCTCCAAGGGCCCTCTACATATAGCCATTCTCTGGGATTGTAATAATTTCTCCCTCAACCTGCTGCTTCTATTCTATCAATGTTTTGATATTTACTAGTAGTAGAGGACTTGACTATACTATTATTATTATTATTATTATTATTATTTACTATTACTATTATCAATTTATTGTATATCACATATGATTAAGAGATACAGATTCCAAATTAATGTGGGAAACAGAAGAAAAGATCCTAAAAGCAATAATATGAATCCCCAGAAATTCCTTCCAGGAGGAACACATGAAAAATTTGAGGTGAAAAATGTTGTTAACTGGGTGTTAAAGCATTGGTGAGATTTTAAAAACATGGGAAATAATTTATAAAGTTTATAAAGTTCTGTTTATAAAGTTCTGTTTATAAAGTTCTAATAACAATATTAGATAGCAAAAATATGATATTATATAGAAGATAATATAATATTGAAATCATGAAGAATAGCGTTTTAGCTAAGGAAAATATCAAAACAAAAAAGAAACTAGCATGTTCTTAAAAAGTACTGTGACACAGGATCAAATGAACTGTGAGATGGTGGAGAAAAAGGAGTACAATTTCAGGGTATTCTTTCATTCTTCAAGTCATAAATTATTGTCACCATCTCATAAAGGCTTTTCTGGTCATTTTATCTAGATTCTAATACCCCATGATATTCTTATTTATAATATTCTCCATTTCCCTTTTCTATCTCAGTATTTTTGTGTAGCATTAATTTAAATAAAACCTATACTATATTTTATCTATTTTTTTATTGTTTCTATCTCTAATTTTGTTTAAAATATAGAACCCATGAGAAACTATTTTTGTTTATTTATAAAATATCATATCCCAATGCCTTAAAAAATAGTTTTACACACCAAGTAAGCAATCAATAAATATTTTTAATTTTTTTTTCTACATTAAATATACATATGTAAAACCAAAATGTAATTTACATATTCTTTTGAAATAAATGTCTTCCATTAGCAAGAAAGAAAATAATTCTTTATATTTTTGATAGTTAAAATTATTGACATTTCTGGAACTTGTTCTATTGGTAGATTCCTAATGTTGCAACAGTGTATTCTGAGTCTCAGATTATTTGGATATTAAAGTGTTGATTCAAACATTTTATTTTATTTTCAACTATGATCTTAGATATTCTTCATTTCTACCACTCTCCTCTTTTTAAAAATTGCTAATTTAATGTCTTAAAAATATTGACATAGTATAAAATATTCACTCTAGCAAAATGTATTAACTTAAAAGAGGACACTTCCCTTTTAAAAACTGATCATCTTAAATAGTAGGTAAAATTACTTTTGGTTGAAATAATTTATTCTAGAGCAATATTACCTGTCTTAGCCTCAATTTTATTTTTTCTTACTGTCATTATCAGAATTCTCCATTCCACCTACTGTCTGCTAATGCTGAGGGTAGCAGAGTGTCAGTTAGGCCTAGTGTAAATCAAGTAATTTAAATGTGAGTCCTTCTGTGACTTAGGTATTTAAGGACTCTGACCACCCTATTTGTCATACCCTGACACCCCTTTTTGCCCTTCCCTGCTCTGGTACTTCTGCATGTCATTCATCAGTGTGACATTTTATCTGCATATATAATTCTACTTTAGCTATTCATTTTCCTCAGTACTTTGAATGCATTTCTCCATTGTTTCTTACTACCTGTTAATGCTCAGGAGAAGATTGCTACATGCTGGACTATCATTCCTTTGCACATTATCCCTGTTGTCTCTCTGCTAGTGTTATGGTTTAGAAATGATTGGTTTATGAGAGCCTTCACCCAATCAGTGCATTAATTCCCTGATGGGGATTAACTGGATGGTAACTGCAGGGTGTGGCTGGAGGAGATGGGTCCCTGCAGGCATGCTTGTGGGATATAGATTTTGTCTTTGAGCAGAGCTCTCTTTCTCTCTCTCTGTTTTGTGCTATCATGTTCTGAGCCTTTTTGCTCCACCACACTCTTCCACCCTGATGTTCTGCCTCATTTCAGGCCCCAAAGAATGGAATTAGCCATCTATAGACTAAAACCTCTGAAACTGTGAGCCCCCAAGTAAAATTTTCCCCCTATAATAATTCTTGTCAAGGCTTTTGATCACAGCAATGAAAAAGCTGACTAAAATCGACTTTTAAAGATTTTTTGTTATTTTATTCAATATGTCTGGCATATTTTATTCTCAAAAATTAAATCTTTACTGTTTTTCTTACTCCTCAGAATTAACTCTCTATCTGTTCATTTATATTTGTTTTTAATTCTAGAAAAGGGTCATCCATTACTACTATTTTTATTCTCTCTAATATCTAATCTATTTTCTTTTAAAAATATGTTTTCAACCTTGGATTTCTTAAACTGTTCTATAAACCTCTTTTTGCATTTTTATATTTTTATTTAATTATAAAAATATTTATGCTATAACCTAAGGAATTTCTTATTTCTTAATACAATCTTTTAATTATTGATTAATTGACTACATCAAGTCTAGATTTTTTAATATTCAATGGCTATATTTTTCATTTGTAATACTTTTCATTTTTAATGTACACTTATTCTTTTATAATGTATATGTACTTATATTTAATAATTTTTACCATATTCAGCCTGAAGTTGAAATTTCTGCAACACTATTTTTCATCCTCAAAATTTCTATGTATTTGTTTCATAACTGTCCTTTTTCTTTAATGTCTACTAGATTGTGTTTGATAATTTCTTTTAGTTTTGAATATTATTTCCTCATTTTTGACTTTAAATATAATAAAAATATAATATTTTAGTGTTTTAGATGCTTCTATTATTTTCATTTCATTTAAAAAAAATTTTTTTTCAAGTAACATTTTTTTTTAGCTCCTTTATAACATGTTGTGTTTGTTTTCTTCATATTTGGAATTTTGTTTTGCATGATCATTTTAAGTATAATGTTTCAATCTTTAACTTTTTCCTTTGTCTTTGTGGTCTCCTTTCCCTATGTAGTGGTTTCATGGTAGTTATCAAGAGACCCTAATCCAAAATCAAGTTACATATACAGGTTTCTAGAGCCTCCCGACCTACAACCTTTGAGGACAGTCTGAATATGTCCATCCTACATATGTCTGATGAAAGCTTGGCTCATGGCTTCATCAGAAGGCACTAGGGTTTTACCCTCAGCACATAGCTTTCCAGATAAACTATAGTTCCAGGAAACAGTGAACAGCACTTATTTCAAAAGTTTTTTCTTTTCTTTTTCTTTCTTTCTTTCTTTCTTTCTTTCTTTCTTTCTTTCTTTCTTTCTTTCTTTCTTTCTTAATGAGAAGTTCCACTTCAACAGAAAGCTTGGTTTTACTTCATCATCTTATGCAGAAAGCAAATAGTATGTTCTCTGCTGCCTCTGCCTCTGTCTCTTTTTCTCATCTGGAACCCAACAGGACATTTTTTTTTTTTTTTTAAAGCATGGGATTGTACATTTATTCTCCCTTGATGATTCTTTATGTAAATATTCAAACTTTTTAAATTTTTTTTTAAATTTTGATAATTTTTAATGTGTACAACTCATAGTGCATGAATTTAGCATCTTTTTACATACAACTGTTTGTATACAAAGTATATTCGTATAATTCAGGTCTTCAATCATGCATTTAGGAAAATGATATCCGTCTCATTCAACCACCTTTTCTTTTTTTTTTTTTTTCCTTTTTCTCCCCCTCCCTCCCCCCTTGTTCCCCCCCCTTACCCTCCCTTCCCTTTGACCATACTAGTGTTCCTCTAGTCCTCCTATGTACCCCCCCCATCTAACAATACTATGAACTAGCCTCCTTATATCAGAGAAAACATTTGGTACTTGGATTTTTGAGACTGACTAACTTCACTTAGCATTATGTCTTCCAACTTCATCCATTAACCTGCAAATGCCATTAATTTATTTTCTTTTATTGCTGAGTAAAATTCCATTGTGCGTATATACCACATTTTCTTAATCCAACAATTTACTGAGGGACATCTAGGTTGGTTCCACAACCTAGCTATTGTGAATTGCGCAGCTACAAACATTGAGATAGCTGTGTCACTGTAATATGCTGTTTTTAAGTCCTTTGGGAATAGACCCAGGAGTGGGATGGCTGGGTCATAGAGTGGTTCCATTCCCAGTTTTCCAAGAAATCTCCATACTGCTTTCCATAATGGTTGCACCATTTTGCAGTCCCACCAGCAATGTATGAGTGTGCCTTTTTCCCCACATCCTCTCCAACATTTATTGTTGCTTGTGTTCTTGATAGCTGCCATTCTGACTTGAAATCTTAGAGTAGTTTTTATTTACATTTCTCTAATTGCCAGCAATGTTGAGCATTTTTTCATGTATTTGTTGATTAATCATGTATCTTCTTCTGAGAGGTGTCTTCTCAATTCCTTAGCCCATTTATTGATTGGATTATTTGTTTTTTTTTTTTTTTTTTTTTTTTTGGTGTAAAGTTTTTTGAGTTCTTTATATATTCTAGAAATTAGTGCTCTGTCTGATGTGCATGTTCTAAATATTTGTTCCCAATTAGTTGGCTCTCTATTCACCTCACTGATTGTTTCTTTTGCTGAGAAGAAGCTTTTTAGTTTAAATCTATCCCATTCATTAATTCTTGGTAGTAATTCTTGCACTACAGGATTCTTATTAAGGAACTTGGGGCCTAATCCGACATGTTGGAAATTGGAGCTTACTTTTTCTTCTATTAGGCGTATTGTCTCTGGTCTAATTTCTAGGTCCTTGATCCACTTTGAATTGAGTTTTGTGCATGGTGAGAGATAAGGATTTAATTTCAATTTGTTGCATATGGATTTCCAGTTTTCCCAGCACCATTTGTTGAAGAGGCTGTCCTTTCTCCACTGTACATTTTTGGCGCCTTTGTCTAATATAAGATAGCTGAAATTATATGTATTATTCTCTGTGTCCTCAATTTTGTACCATTGATCCACCAGTCTGTTTTGGTGCCAATACCATGCTGTTTTTGTTACTATTGCTCTATAGTATAATTTAAAGTCCGGTATGGTGATGCCCCCTGCTTCACTTTTCTTGCTCAGGATTGCTTTGGCTATCCTGGGTCTCTTATTTTTCCAGATGAATTTCATGACTGCTATTTCTATTTCTTTGAAGAATGACATTGGGATTTTGATTGGAATTGCATTAAATCTGTATAATGCTTTTGGTAGTATGGACATTTTGACAATATTAATTCTACCTAGCAAAGAGCAAGGTAGGTCTTTCCATCTTCTGAGTTCATCTATAATTTCTTTCTTTAGTGTTCTATAATTTTCGTTATAGAGGTCTTTCACCTCTTTCGTTAGGTTGATTCCCAGGTATTTTTTTTTTTTTTGATGCTATTGTAAATGGGGTAGTTTTCATCATTTCCCTTTCAGAGGCTTTGTTGCTGATGTACAAAAATGTCTTTGACTTATGTGTATTGATTTTGTATCCTGCAACTTTGCCAAATTCATTTACTAGTTGTAAAAGTTTTCTGGTAGAGTTTTTTGGGTCTTCTAGGTAGATTATCATGTCATCAGCAAATAGTGCTAATTTGAGCTCTTCTTTTCCTATCTGGATCCCTTTAATTTCTTTTGTCTGTCTAATTGCTCTGGCCAGAGTTTCCAGTACTATGTTAAATAGCAATGGTGAAAGGGGGCATCCCTGTCTTGTTCCAGTTTTTAGAGGAAATGTTTTCAATTTTTCTCCATTTAAGATAATGTTAGCTCTGGGCCTTGCATAAATAGCTTTTATAATGTTGAGATATGTTCCTGATATTCCTACTTTATCCAGTGTTTTGAACATAAAGGGGTGTTGTATTTTGTCAAATGCTTTTTCTACGTTTATTGAGATGATCATATGATTTTTGTCTTTAAGTCTATTGATGTTGTGTATTATGTTTATTGATTTCTGAATGTTGAACCAGCCTTGCATCCCTGGGATAAACCCCACTTGATCATGGTGTACTATCTTTTTGATATGTTTTTGTATCCGATTTGCCAGGATTTTGTTGAGGATTTTTGCATCTATGTTCATTAAAGATATGGGCCTGAAATTTTCTTTTTTGGATGTGTCTTTCCCTGGCTTTGGAATTAATGTGATATTAGCCTCATAGAAAGAATCTGGAAGAGCTCCCTCTTTTTCTATTTCTTGGAATAGTTTGAAGAGCACTGGTATTAGTTCTTCTTTGAAAGTCTTATAGAACTCGGCTGTAAACCCATCAGGTCCTGGACTTTTCCTTGTTGGTAGCTTTTTGATGGCATCTTCTATATCTTCGCTTGTAATGGGTCTGTTTAAGTTGTGTATAGCCTCCGTTTCCATTTTAGGCAAATCATACGACTCAAGAAATCTGTCAATGCTTTCAATATTTTCTGTTTTATTAGAATATAAGCTTTCAAAGTAATTTCTAATTATCTTCTGTATATCTGAGGTCTTTGTTGTGATATTCCCTTTTTCGTCACGAATGTTAGTAATTTGAGTTTTTTCTCTTCTTCTTTTTGTTAGCATTGCTAAGGGTCTGTCAATTTTGTTTATTTTTTTCAAAGAACCAACTTTTAGCTTTGTCAATTCTTTGAATGGTTTCCTTAGTCTCAATTTCATTAATTTCTGCTCTGATTTTAATTATTTCCTGTCTTCTACTGCTCTTGGTGTTGGTCTGTTCTTCTTTTTCTAGTGCTTTGAGGTGTGATGTTAAGTCATTTATTTGTTGGGTTTTTTTTCCTCTTAAGGAATGAACTCAGTGCAATGAATTTTCTTCTTACTACTGCCTTCTTAGTGTCCCAGAGATTTCTATACATTGTTTCTGTGTTCTCATTTACCTCTAGGAATTTTTTAATCTCCTCTTTGATGTCTTCTTCAACCCCTGTTCATTCAGTAGCATGTTGTTTAGCTTCCAGTTGTTGAAGTAGTTTTTCTTAATCCTTGTTTTGTCATTGATTTCCAATTTCATCCCTTTATGGTCTGATAGAATGCAGGGTAGTATCTCTATTTTTTTATATTTGCTGAGAGTTTCCTTATGACCTAATATATGGTCTATTTTGGAGAAGGAGCCATGTGCTGCTGAGAAAAAAGTTTATTCGTTTACTGAGGGATGAAATATTCTATATATGTCCATTAGGTCTAAATTGTTAATTGTTTTGAGGAGGCTTAAAGTTTCTTTGTTTAGCTTTTGTTTGGATGATCTATCCATTGGTGAGAGAGTTGTGTTGAAGTCCCCTAGAAAAACTGTGTTGTGGTCTATTTTACTCTTGAACTTGAGAAGAGTTTGTTTGATGAAGGTAGGTGCTCCATTATTTGGGGCATATAGATTTATGATTGTTGTATCCTGTTGATGAATGGTTCCCTTACATAGTAAGAAATATCCATCTTTGTCCCTCTTGATTAGTTTTGGTTTGAAGTCTACCTTATTTGATATGAGGATGGAAACCCCTGCTTGTTTCCGCCTGCCATGTGAGTGATAAGACTTTTCCCAGCCTTTCACTTTCAGTCTGTCGATGTCTTTTTCTTTGAGGTGTATTTCTTGGAGACAGCAAATTGTTGGGTCGTTTCTTTTAATCCATTCTGATAATCTGTGTCTTTTGATTGGTGAGTTTAGGCCATTAACATTCAGGGTTATTATTGAGATGTGATTTTTATTCCCATCCATTTTTATTTGAATTATGGTCTTTAGCTTGATTTGGTTTTTCTTCTGGTTGGTATTTCCCTTAGTTTAATATCTCCCTTTGTTGATTTTCATTGTTATCTTTCTCTTCTTCTTCATGAAAAATGTTACCCAGGATGTTCATAAGTGCTGGTTTTCGAGTTGTGAAATCTTTTAACTTTTGCTTGACGTGGAAGGTTTTTATTTCATCTTCGAAACTAAAGCTCAGTTTTGCTGGATATAAGATTCTTGGTTGACATCCCTTTTCTTTCAGAGCTTGAAATATGCTATTTCGGGATCTTCTTGCTTTTAAGGTCTGGGTTGAAAAATCTGAACATAGTCTGATTGGTTTCCCCCTATATGTGATCTGCTTCCTTTCTCTTGTGGCTTTTAGTATTCTCTCCTTGCACAGTATATTAGTTATTTTCATTATAATGTGTCTTGGTGTGGATCTGTTGAGATTTTGTTTGTTTGGTGTTCGGTATGCCTCTTGAACTTGGTTTTCCCATTCATTCCTCAAGTTTGGAAAATTTTCTGTAATTATTTCATTAAATAAATTACTCATTTCTTTGGTTTGAAACTCTGCCCCTTCCTCTACGCCAATCACTCTTAAGTTTGGTCTTTTTATGCTGTCCCATAATTCTTGGATGTTATGTTCTTGATTTCCAACGAGTTTTGCTGTATAGTCTAAATTCTTCTCTAGGACATATATTTTGTCTTCATTGTCTGAGGTTCTTTCTTCCAAGTGGTCTACTCTGTTGGAGATGCTTTCAATTGAACTTTTATTTTGGTTTATTGCTTCTTTCATTTCTGGAATTTCTATTTGGTTTCTCTTTAGAGCCTCTATTTCCTTATTGAAGTAATCTTTTACTTCCTGTATTTGTTTTTGGAGTTCTTTGTCAAAATGATCTTTTGCCTCCTGTACTTGCTCCCTCATCTCATTTTTGAGTTCATTCTTAAGTTCCCTAAACATATGGCATATGTAATTTCTAAATTCCATCTCTGGCATTTGACCAACTGTGTTTGCCATGAAATTTACTGATGAGGAATCTTGATTTGTTTGTGTCACTTTCTTCCCTTGTTTTTTCATGTTGCTTTTGTGTCTATTCTTCCTGCACTGTGGGTCCTTGACTGTTTCAATTTTACCTTAATGCCTTATGTTGTTCCTGTAGTACAATGCTATCAGATCCCCTTATAATTCCTTTACACTTTAAAACCTAACACTTTCTATTCAGAAAATCCAAGTTTGATCACAATGTACAGATTTGGTTAACCCAGATATTATTTCCAATTTACTCTGTACGCTTCTGATGGGGTTTTATAGCTTCAAGTATTGGATACAGAGGTATTGTGTTTAAGAAGAAGGAAGTGTCTTGAATTGTTCTTTCTTGGAAAGTATGAAAAGAGAGTTCTATTGAAGTGGTTTAGTGGAAGTGGTTTAGTATCAGTAGAAGAGAGAAGATAGAGAATGGAGTAGAGAATTAGGTGGAAAGACCAATTTTATATATAAAGTAAGATGGAAAAGGAAAAAAAATGATAAAAGTGTAGAAATTGGTGAAAGAGAGAGAGAGAGAGAGAGAATCAAGAAAATAGAGAGTAAACTATATATAACACCACTTTGCTATCCAGTTCAATTGTGCCGGTTCTAGAAATCCCAAGTTCTGCGTAAAACTTGTTTTTTCCTATGTTTAGTATGCACTGGCAGGGTGCAAATATGAAAGATGAAGGAGGAAGAAGAGATGCCAAAGTGAGAAGGAAGAAAAAAGGAATGAAAAAAGGAGCAGAAACAAACACACTGACAATCAATGCAAAAAAAAAAAAAAAAAAAAAAAGAAAAAGAAAAACAAACAAACAAACAAAAAACCCTGAAAACCAATAAAACAAGCAAACAAACCAAATAAAAGAAAAAAACGTCGAACCCCAAGTCTCAAACAAAACGGGCCCTGGGAAGCCCCCCTCTCTTTCCCTTTCCAGTTTAAGCCAACTGCATCGGACCACATCCAGACAGTCTGGGACCCTGTCAGTGGAGTCAAGTCTGCACCCTAGGCCAGTTGCTGAATGGCTCAGGGAAAGATTGGCTCAGGGCGGTTGTGTGTCAGCAGATGAATGGCACTGGGAAGGGGACCCTCCAGAAGGCACCCTTTCCCCACGCCCACCCACAGTTGTAGCTTCTTGTGTCTGATGGGCTGGCTCAGCCACGCCCTCCCCTGCTGGTTACCCGAGCCTCACCCAGGTGTTTGCTGCCTTCAGAGCGCTGGGGCTCCCTGGATGTATGCAGCTGTTCGTCTCCTCCGTCTTTTCCCCTTTGTCTGGGTCAGCCACTGTACTTCTCAAAGATGGCGGCGTTCTCCTCCCATTCAACAGCAGCTCTGCAGACTCTAGTGTCAGTCCAGAGCCTGTGGGATCGGCTTGGCAAGCAGTGCGAAAGAGCTCCACGTGGACACCTCCCACGCCTCTAGGCCTCTTTCTATCCCTCCTCACTGGTTTCAAAGCCGCTGGGTGGATCGTCTCCTTGCCGAGATGGTATTGGCCCCTGCGCCTGCAGCACAAACAGCGCTGCTTCGGACTGTGGACCGCTGTGACTCTGACCCTGCTTGTTGTGGTCCGGAGAACTTTGTATTTCGCTGTCCAGAGGTGCACGAATGTCTCAGATCCCTTTCCGTTTACAATAGAACCGCCAGCAAGGCGCTCAAACTTCCCACTCCGCGTCCTTCAGCAACTGTGTCCAGAGAGCACCTCCCTCCTGTCGGCCATCTTCCCAGGATCCCCAACAGAACATTTATGGCTACTTTGTTTACTATTCCCTTTCTGTTTTCTCTATGATTCATAAAAATACTGTGTTGAGCATGATAATATTGTTTTAATATCCTCTCTTTGTATTTTTACTAATATTTTACCAGTTTATTTTTATTTTTATTGGTTGTTTTATTTTTGGAGGTTTTTTTATTTTTTTATTTGTTTGTTTGGGGTACTGAGAATTGAACCCAGGGGAACTTAACTGCTGAGCCACATCCCTAGCCTTTTTTCATTTTATTTTGAGAGAGGGTCTCACTAAGTTACTTAGACCCTTGCTAAGTTGCTGAGGCTGGATTTGAACTTGAGATCCTCCTGCCTCAACCTCCTGAGCCCCTGGGATTACAGGCATGCACCACAATGCCTGGCTTATTTTTGGATTGACATAATATTTGTACATATTTATGAGATATAATGTGATGTTTTGGTTCAGTCATATGCCTTTGATCAAAGGTAAGACTGTATCATCCTCAAACCATTTAGTCAGAATACCACATTAATCATAATCCATTCTTTATTTCATTTACTATTACATTTATAAAAATCTATATTATACTAAATGTATGTCAACAACATAATTATTAATTATTATATATTACATATTATAATAGAAGCAAAGCTCAAGTCAAGTAAAAGCATAGACAATGAAATAAAATGGCTAAGCCTACTTAGGATAAATTTCTTAATTATCTATCCCTCTGTTGAGACAGTGTTTGGCTCTCTCTGGAAGTTGAAAATTGGAAATTTTCAGGATAGTCAAGAAAGTATTATACTGAAGGAATGGAACAGTATGTGTAGAGAGATGGCACTGGGAGAAACTACAAAGATAGTAGCCCAAGACTCACACAAGAGAAGGTGATTTCTAAATCACCAAAAGATGTGGTACATTAGTCATATTGCAGATTGTATTTATTTATGTGGACATTCATGAATCATCTAGTTATTATATCCAACCTGAGTCCAAAGTCCTCACTTATAGTTCAAAGATGGGGACTAATTATCATCCCTGTCTCTAGGCTTCTTAGTTGCTATAGTCTTTATCATGAATGTTCTTGAACCAAATAGTCATGTTCCATTATATTCTAAATATATTTGTGTCTCTGTTTATTTGTTACCTTAACAGCTCTGCACTGCCTGAAAATTGAAGAAACTCTCCCTGCCACTCCACTATTTTCACCCTGTTATATTTACTGACCTATAATGCATTAACATTTTAATTGATTAGTAGCTGATTATTTCACTAAAATCTACAAAGTTCTATTTCATGTTTTTCCCAATATTGAGCTCAAGCTCTCAAAATAATTCATAGTATGGGGAAGATCCTAACAAAAGAAGTGTTGAAAATTCAAAGTTATCTAAATAAAAATTCTGACATAACTCAATCATTTATCTAAATATAATTCCTACATAATTCATATGCTTTCCTATTCATATTTCATAATTCATATTGCTTTCCTGTATGCCTATGAATTTTCTGAGCACTCTAACTTGTTAATACCTTAAATGTTGTTTTCTCTGTAAAATCATACAGATTTAACTTCTGATGATATTTCTTATCTTCTGATTTGTCTCATTTTTTTTATTTCCAATACTTCTGATCTTCTCCCTTGTCAACTCCTTAAGTTGCATAACACCACTCCTATTTTTTTTTCTTGGTTACTACACCACCTCACTCCACTCCCCATGCTCAGTGTTTTTAAAAATTATTTCTGGACCTTTCCATCATAATTATGTACTTGAATTTAACATGAAGAAGTTAAAAGGAAAAATTTCCCATTAACTCTTTCTGAAATTTTCATTTTTGAGTAAATTCTACTCTCATAGTTCTCTTTTTCAGCCAAGAAACCTTCAAGTTCTAGGAGAAGCATGTGAGCAGTTGAGCATCACTAAATACACATTGAATTCTCATCTCAACTGAGACATCATGGCTCAGAAAATAATTTGTGACTTGTTCGTCTCTTCCCATTGCAATTAGCAGATGTGGTGAAGCATAGAGAAGAACATCACGTTATACATCTACCTCAAACACCCTCATCCTCTGCAGATTTCTTCACTTATTCCTTCACATGGGGAAAAGGGAAGCTCAAAGTCTGTAATTCATGAGTGTGTTACACTCAAGTGACATAATCACCTCTGGTGCATAGCTGTTCCTTTTGCCTTAATGAAAAAGATATGATGCTGCCTGTTTCATTCTTCAATATTTTTTTCTATTCATTTTAAGTCAATTTTTAAAAGTTTTTCCCCCATTATATTATCTTTTCTGTATTATACTATTTATAATTTTCCATTCTCTTTTGCATATTTAATACATCCCCTCAGCTCACTTGTTTCTTTCCAATCTATTTATTCTTTCACTTACATCAAATACAAATACTATATTTTGATAAAGCCTATCTAACTTTACCTGGGTAGTTGATCCCTGGCTCTTTGTATACCATGCATAGAGAACATACTACTAGACTGAAGGGCAACTGCAGCCTCTGTCTGCTCAGTCATGCAAATGGGTAGCTCAATTGAAACTATTTCTCATTTTTGATTAGCATAATATTTCTGCTACAATTATATGAATCCTCCTTCCATATGTAACTTCTCTTAACACATCAAGATGTACCTCATGGAAAAATATTGTTTAGTCATTTTACATATGTAAAAGTGCCATTTTACATCTATACTGTTGAAACAATTTATTATAATCCTGTATAGCATAAGAAAGAATCAACTGGTACATTTTAAATATCTCAGGGAAAGGCAAAATTATTTGTAAGCACCAAAATCCCCTAACCATTCTTTGCATTTAGGTAAATATTTATAAAAATGATTCCTATAACATAACATCCTTGACAGCGCTTTTACCTACAACATATAGAGGTAGAAACTTTTTCCCAAGATAGCACAGTTTTAGAAATCATCATTCATGCTGAAAATGTTCTAATGATCAATAAATTAAACATATGGAATGTTTATTTAGAGACTACAGAATTGCATTCATAAAATGTTTTGATAATTTAATCCTTACATGTCTAGGCGCCAGTCCCAGTGGACTGCCCATTCCTCACATTATAAATCATAAGAAGATAACAAAACAAATGTGAATTTTCAAACCAAATATAAATTAAAGAATATGTGGCAATTTTAACCCAATTTTATTTGGTACAATAGGATTAGTAATATACGTAACAAATTGATTCTGTCTCATTGTGATCCTTAGTTTAGCAGCTAAGCTGTAGGTAATGTGGGAATTTACAAGCTAATGTTCTGCTTGTGAGATGAAGCAGAATTTCAACAGGAGTATATTTCTATATAATTATAACTGACCCTCAAAATGGTGACCATCCATTCTTATGCTCCCAGCATTCTCTGTTCCCACTCTAGTCTGGATCTTGGTATTATTTCTCTTCAATTCCCTACTAAATGGACAGTGGACAAAATGGACAATGAAAACATCCATTAGCTTATTTTGGGGAGTAAGAAAAGTTTGGGAGATGTCACTGCCAACACAAACAATATATATAACATGTAATAATCAGAATCAAGGTCTTCTATTATGTTGATGGTAACCAGAAAAAAAAAAAAAAAAAAGTACAAGTCAAAGACAAATAATGTTAAATGTTGGAATGTTGTAAAAGTTCAGCTGCAGATAAAGAAAAATACTGTGGATTCAACAATGTAGGAATTTAATTCTTCCACAAATACAACAGTCTGAAGAAAGATAAATGAGGGCTGGCCCGGTGGCTTCATAGCCATTACTGACAAAACCACACCATTTTTTTCTATCATTTTCAGAAGGAATTGATACTTGAGATCATCACATGGTCCAAGACCTTTTGGAGCTCCAGCTATCACATCTAAGTCTCTGATAAAAATAAGGAAAAAAGAACCAGTTATGTGTTCCCAGTTTGAAAATCAGAACTCTTATATATTGTGTTTTTTATGGTCATTGCATCAAATTTGATCAAAGATAGCTCCTTTAGAATAAGATTAATATCATTGGGTCTAATTATGAATCATTCAAAATGATCTGGATATATATAACAGTAGCCACACTTTAGATTTATATTTTCTGTGATACAGATGCAGTTTCCTTTAACACATGATCTAGCAATGCTATTTCTCTAAGCACCCTAGCATTTTATGCGTATATTAATAGTGAAAATTTAAAGAACTAGTGAGCTCTAGCTATATAATTTTACGTTGAATGTAATGATGCATAAAACCACCTAAGATCTCAGCCTTTTCATATTTAGGCAAATTCAAATGTGTTGTGATTCTGAATTAATGAAATGTTATTAAAATATTCTGAGACATTCCATAGACACATTAGCTTATATCTTAAATGACTTGTCAGACATTTAGAAATTGTTTCTGAAGTATAGGAACCAATTCCACACATTAATTCAAGCTCTGGAATTCAAACTTCAAGTTCCACTGAAAATAAACAAATCAAACAGATTACAAGGAATTTCAATTAAAAAGGAAAATATATCCTGCTTAAATTGAAGTTATTCAATACATTCTTAGAATTTTGGATCTTATGAGGATTTAGAGCCAGAATTCATTAGATGTTTTACACGGTTAAAGTTTCAAAATTAACTTTATATTTCATCAAATTATTTGGAAAAATTCTAGGTTTGTATAGTGCAAATTATTCTAATATTTACTTTATTTTTTGCAGTGTTTTTCACAAACTAGGCCAGTGCTGTACCTCTGCCCTGATAAATCTTTTAAGAATCTTAATTTTTGAAACATTCATGAACTTTAGTGATATTACAATGGATATAGATTTTAAGAAGAGGTAGACCACTATTGCAATTTAAGTGTCACTTTATAATTACCTAGTAATTCAAATTTGAAATATAATATTACTTGTTATAACTTTAAGGTTTTTCAAATGCACTGGAAAACAAATGAAGAAGTAAACATTGGCAGTCAGTAAATTTAAAAATTCTTAAAATATATTGCTGTTCAAAAAGTTACAAAATTATAATTAGGCATTGAAAACACTTTTAAAGTGTGCTAAAGTATAACAATAAATGATTTAGCTGAAGTTCAAAACATTATTATTTAAATGGGCTGTAATTATTCTAATCCATGACATTAATTGTCAAATGTATTTCATAATGGATAGCTGTCACAGCTTAATTATTATACTTTAGGTAGTAGTATATTCTTCACATATTAACTTCAGTGGTTTTAATAAGAAAAAAAGATACTGCAAGCATAAATGATCAAGTCAACATCAAATTCCTTTGCCTCATTACTCTCTCTCAAGAATCAGTGATGCCATAAAATATGGCAATTCAGAGCTTTAAAAGGAAAGTATCTGACATCCACCCTACAAATTTGTGCCTGTGCCTAGTGTTCTATTTTCTAGCAGTTTCTGTCATGACCTGGCATGGTTCTCCGACTCTTCTCACTAGCCTTCTCCCTGGGCTCCACAATTTTTCTTTACCTACTTCTTTCCTTTCCTCCAATTCCTCTGTAAAATCATCACTAATCTTTAAGATAATGTAACTAATGTAATAAGCTAACAGAATGTGTTAATAGTTTTTATGGGTTTGAGATTTTTACCTTATCCATGGAAAATTTGCCACTGAATGGGAAGGGGTACCAGGTAAGCCAAAAAAAGGAGAAAGAACTTTGTGGGCAAAAATGTCTATTTCAGTTACATTTAAGCCACAAAGGCCCCTCTTGCCCACCTCATTTGAGCATAAAATCATTCTAGTTAAATTTGGAAGTCACTTCACATAGTTAATCAGATAGTACCCTAACAGAGTTCATTTTTTTTTTCCCCTGAAGTTTTGTTATTTCTTATTTATGGGTAATGATGGATGAATTGTGCTTCATCGCATAGTTTTTATAGAAAATAAGATGATAAAGATTACACTGAGGATTTTGAATGTTTATAACAGGGCAAACACAATACAAAATATGTGACTTTTTAAATGATGCAGTGTGCATAAAGTAAAGCCAAAGCTACTTCTCTAGTAAGTCAGCTCTTTCAAGTTTGTCTGCATAGCCTCATTATCCAAAATGACCCAACCAAACTCTTCAATTCCTATGGATGTGTAGAATAAGCTGTGCCTAGCCTGATGAAAATCATAAATGCTGTGCCTGATTCAACCCCATCTATATGGTCATAGAATGATGTTTTTCCTCCTAAGTAAAATGAATAACCTTTCTGGTTGGCTACCTTGTTTTAAAGGCCCTGAAAATATGTACTTTCAGTGTGTCTTGATGTCAGAAGTAAGACAAGCAAGATATCCTGTGTCTTATAAATAAAAGTAATAATGGTAGTGAGGCCAAAATAAATTTGGAAGAGTTATATTATGTTCAGAATAGCTTTGCTCACTTAAATAGGCAGTTCTTGTCTGTTTGGTTACCGTTGACTGGCTTGGAGGACCTCTGGATTGTGAGGGCACTTTAATAGACATGGAAATGGCCTTCGAAGCCTGCATGCTGTGTTCAGGTCAGGAGATGTCAATATTTAACTAGCTCAGGGTGTGAGAAAAAGGCTTAACCTAACCACATGTCACTGCGGTTAGTTAATTTGCTCTGACTTCTACCTTAGATTGTAACCATCATTGATATTTCTCTTTAGAAAATAAAGAAAATGGGCTAATGAGATATATTTTTATGAATGGTCATGAGAAAAAAAATAGATCCAATCCAGAAGACCATCATTTTCAGAAGTGGTACTCTGAAAGGCAGGCTGTAGAAGTGATTTTCTCAGGCTCCCTTCTGGCCAATTCGTGGAACAGCAGTAATCAATCACAATTGTTTTATAGAATTGAGTTGCTGGTACCATGTCACAACAAACTGATTAAACCCTCCCAGAAGAAATCACCAACTTTATTGGGACTAATGATATCTAAGATCTTAAGTTAGAAAGCTGTTTTCATTTACCCTTCAAGGAAAAGTCTTGCTTTTGAAACTCAGCAAATCCAATTTAATTTTTTTTCAGAATGGACCTTATCCAAGTGGCATACTACACCATTTTTTACTTTTAAAATATCAAATGATATTGTGTTTTCAGAATGATAATGATAACCTCCCATTCAAAATGTTTTACTAATTAACCCATCTTGATATAGTGTGTCAAATTACAGACTACATTTTCTCACATGTATTTATTTTAATTTAGTATACTTAATATTACAGCTTGCCTGGTTCTTTGTTCTTTATTACAAGACTCAAGAATCACATATGTGGAATCCTGCTGACCTTCACCCTAACTTGGCCAGGCCCAGGTCAGTCCCGTCAACCTCCGCCCCAGAGCAGGAGAAGCAAGGACAGACCTGCCCAATGCTGATTTAGCACAGGTGGGCCAAGGACAGTCCCTGAGATTTACATTGGTGTGTGGCCAGCCCCAGACCACCACAGGAGCTCAGATTCAACCAGTTCAACCCACACCAACCCAAGTGAGACCCAGCCCAGGTAGCATACTTCCGGGGACACCAGCAGGTTCTGAAAGCCCAACATTAATGGGAGGCACAGACAACCTGTACAGATATCTCAAGAATATAGGATAGAAAATGTAATATATCAGATCTACACTGCAAGAAAGAAAGGCAAATAGACAACATGAGAAAACAAGGGAGGAAAATACCCCAAACAAACCAGGATACTACAATAACAAAGCCTATGCCCAGCAAAGTTGAAATGTCAGAGAAGGAGTTCAGAAGGTTCATAATTAAAATGATCTGTGAATTAAAGAATGACCTAAATGAGCAAATACAAGCAAAAATTGACCAATACAACAAAGATATAAGAGAGCAAATATAGGTAGGAAAAGATTACTTCAAAAAAAGAGATAGAAACTCTTAAAAAAAAAAAAAAAAAAAAAAAAGAACAGTCAGAAATCCTTGAAATGAAGGAAGGAAACAATTAACCAAATAAAGAACACAATAGAAGGCATCACCAACAGAGTAGATCAACTGGAAGACAGAATGTCAGACAATGAAGACAAAGTATATAATCTTGAAAATAAAGTTGATCAAACACAGAAGATAGTAAGAAACTATGAACAGAACATCCAAGAATTATAGGACAGCAGAAAAAGATGAAATCTAAGAGTAATTGGGATAGAAGAAGGCAACAGAGTTTCAAACCAAAGGAATGCACAATCTCTTCAATGAGATAATATCAAAAAATTTCCCGAGCATGAAGAATGAATTGGAAAACCAAATACAAGAGGCTTATAGTACACAAAATGTACAAAATTACAACAGATCTACACCAAGACACATTATAATGAAAATGCCTAGCATACAGAATAAGGATAAAATTTTAAAGGCCACAAGAGAAGAGGAATCAGATCACATATAGGGGGAGACCAATTCGTATCATGGCAGATTTTTCAACCCAGACACTCAAAACCAGGAGATCATGGAACAACATATATCAAGCTCTGAAAGAAAAGGAATGCCAACCAAGAATCTTATAGCTAGCAGAATCAAGCTTTAGATTTGAGGATTGAACTAAAAACCTTCCATGATAAACAAAAGTTTAAAGAATTTACAACTAGAAAGCCAGCACTACAGAACATCCTTGGCAAAATATTCCATGAAGAGGAAATAAAACACAATGATGAAAATAATCAGAGGGAGGTATTACACTAAAGGAAAAATTGATCAGAGGCAAAACCGTGTCAAGTTAAATACCAAAAATAAACAAAAATGGCTGGGAATAAAAAACATGTCTCAATAATAACTCTGAATGTTAATGGCCTAAATTCACCAATCAAAAGACGTAGACTTGCAGATTGATTTAAAAAAACAGACCCAACAATATGCTGCCTCCAAGAGACTCATCTCATAGGAAAAGACATCCACAGGCTGAGGGTGAAAGGTTGGGAGAAAACCTACCACTCACATGGACTGAGGAAATAAGCAGGGGTTTCCATACTCATATCAAATAAAGTAGACTTCAAGCTAAAGTCATAAAAAGGGTTAATGAAGGACACTACATACTGCTCAAGGGAACCATATACTAACAAGACTTAACAATTATAAATATATATTCCCCAAACAATGAAGCATCCATGTTCATCAAACAAACTCTTCTCAAGTTCAAGAGTCAAATCGACCACAACACAATAATCCTAGGAGACTTTAACACACCCCTTTCACCACTGGATAGATCTTCCAAACAAAAGCTGAACAAAGAAACTATAGAACTCAAAAATATAATAAACAATTTAGACTTAACTGACTTATATAGAATATTTCATCCTTCAACAAGCGAATACACTTTCTTCTCAGCAGCACATGGATCCTTCTCTAAAATAGACCATATAATATGGCACAAAACAACTCTTAACAAATATAAAAAAATAGAGATAGTACCCTGCATTCTATCAGACCATAATGGAATGAAATTAGAAATCAATGATAAAATAAAAAATAAAAGCTACTCCAACACCTGGAGACTAAATAATATGCTACTGAATGAACAATGGGTTGCAGATGACATCAAAGAGGAGATTAAAAAATACTTAGAGGTGAATGAGAACACAGACAAAACATATCAAAATCTCTGGGACATGATGAAGGCAGTTCTAAGAGGAAAGTTCATTGCATGGAGTTCATTCCTCAAAAGAAGAAAAAAAATCAACAAATAAATGACTTAACATTACATCTCAAAGCTCTAGAAAAAGAAGAACAATCCAATACCAAAAGCAGTAGAAGACAGGAAATAATTAAAATCAGAGCTGAAATTAATAAAATTGAAATAAAAGAAACAATAAAAAAACTGACAAAGCAAAAATTTGGTTCTTTGAAAAATAAAATAAAATTGACAGACCTTTAGCCAGGCTAACAAAGAGAAGGAGAGAGAAAACTCAAATTACTAACATGTGATGAAAAAGAAAATATCACAAAAGATGCTACAGAAATACAGGAAATAATTTGAAATTATTTTGAAAATTTGTACTCCAATAAGATACAAAGCACAGAAGGCATTGACAAACTTCTAGAGTCGTATCATCTTCCCAAATTAAAGCAGGATGATATACACAATTTGAACAGACCAATTTGAAGCAATGAAATAGAAGAAGCCATCAAAAGCCTACCAACCTAGAAAAGCCCAGGACCAGATGGATACACAGCCTAATTCTACAAGACCTTTAAAGAAGAACTGATACCAATACTCTTTAATTTATTTCAGGAAATAGAAAAAGAGGGAGCACTTCAAAGCTCATTCAATGAGCCCAATATCACCCTGATCCCAAAACCAGGCAAAGACTCATCAAAAAAAGAAAACTTCAGACCAATATCTCTAATAAACATAGGTGCAAAAATTCTTAATAAAATTCTGGCAAAAAGGATACAAATACATATCAAAAATATAGTACACTATGACCAAGTAGGGTTCATTCCAGGGATGCAAGAATGGTTCAACATGTGGAAATCAATAAATGTAATTAATAACATCAATAGACTTAAAGATAAGAACCATATGACTATTGCAATCGATGCAGAAAAAGCATTTGACAAAATACAGCACCGCTTCATGTTCAAAACACTAGAGAAACTAGGGATAACGGGAACATATCTCAACATCATAAAGCTATCTATCCTAAGCCCCAGGCCAATATTTCTAAATAGAGAAAAATTGAAAGCATTCCCTGTAAAAACTGGAATAAGACAGGCATGCCCTCTTTCACCACTTCTATTTAACATAGTAATTGAAACGCTGGCCAGAGCAATAAGACAGACGAAAGAAATTAAAGGGATACAGATAGGTAAAGGAGAACTCAAATTATCACTATTCACTGATGATATGATTTTATACTTAGAAGACCCAAAAAACTTCCACCAGAAAACTCCTAGAACTCATAAATAAATTCAGCAAAGTAGCAGGATACAAAATCAATACACATAAGTCTAAGGCATTTCTATATATCAGTGACAAATCCTCTGAAAGGGAAATGAGGAAAACTACCCCATTTACAAGAGCATCAAAAAAAAAAAAAAAATACTTGGGAATCAATTTAACCAAAGATGTGAAAGACCTCTATAATGAAAACTACAGAACACTAAAGAAAGAAATTATGGAAGTCCTTAGAAGATGGAAAGATCTACCTTGCTCTTGGATTGGCAGAACTAATATTGTCAAAATGACCATACTACCAAAAGCACTATACAGAATTAATGCAATTCCAATCAAAATCCCAATGTCATTCCTCATAGAAATAGAAAAAGCAATCATGAAATTCATCTGGAAAAAATAAGAGACCCAGAATAGCTAAAGCAATCCTTAGCAAGAAGAGTGAAGCAGGTAGCATCACTATACCAGACCTCAAATTATACTACAGAGCAACAGTAACAAAAACAGCATGGCATTGGCACCAAAATAGGCCAGTAGACCAATGGTACAGAATACAGGACACAGAGACTAACACATATAATTTCAGTTATCTTATACTAGACAAAGGGGCCAAAAATGTACATTTGAGAAAAGATAGCCTCTTCAACAAATTGTGCTGGGAAAATTGGAAATCCATATGCAACAAAATGAAATTAAACCTCTATCTCTCACCATGCACAAAACTCAACTCAAAGTAGATCAAGGATCTAGGAATTAGACCAGAAACACTACGCCTAATAGAAGAAAAAGTAAGCTCTGATCTCCAACATGTCGGATTAGGCCCCAAATTCCTTAATAAGACTCCTATAGTACAAGAATTAATATCAAGAATCAATAAATGGGATAGATTCAAACTAAAAAGCTTCTTATCAACAAAAGAAACAATCAGTGAGGTGAATAGAGAACCACCTAATTGGTAATAAATTTTTACCACATGCACTTCAAATAGAGCACTAATCTCTAGAATATATAAAAAACTAAAAAATCTTAAAACCAAAAAAATCAAATAACCCAGTCAATAAATGGGCCAAGGAACTGAACAGACACTTCTCAGAAAAAGATATACAATCAATCAACAAATACATGAAAAAATGTTCAACATCTCTGGCAATAAGAGAAATGCAAATCAAAACCACTTTAAGATTTCATCTCACACCAGTCAGAATGGTAGCTATTAAGAACACAAACATGTAGAATATAACTATTGTGAACAATGAAAAAAAAAAAAGAGGAACACAAACAACAATAAATGTTGGCAAGGACGTGGGGAAAAAGGCACACTCATACATTGTTGGTGGGACTGCAAAATGGTACAGCCAATATGGAAAGCAGTATGGAGATTCCTTGGAAAACTGGGAATGGAATCACCTTATGATCCAGCTATCCCACTCCTCCGTCTATACCCAAAAGACTTAAAAACAGCATACTACAGAGACACAGCCACATCAATGTTTATATCAGCACAATTCACAATGGCTAAATTGTGGAACCAACCAAGATGCCCTTCAGTAGATGTATGGATAAAGAAAATGTGGTATATATACACAATGGAGTATTACTCAGCAATAAAAGAGAATAAAATCATGGCATTTGCAGGTAAATGGATGAAGTTGGAGAATATAATGCTAAGTGAAGTTAGCCATTCCCAAAAAGCCAAATGCCGAATGTTTTCTCTGATATAAGGAGGCCGACTCACAGTAGGGTTGGGATGGAGAGCATGGGAGGATTAGAGGAACACTAGAAGGGCCAATGGGGTGGGAGGGGAAGGGAGGGGGCAAAAGAGTGAAGAAGAAAGAAAAAGATGGTAGAATGAGTTGGATATTATTACCCTAAGTGCATGTATGAAGCCATGAATTCTGTGAATTTACTTTGTATACAACCAGAGATATGTAAAAGTGTGCTCTATAAGTAATATAAAATGTAATGCATTCTGCTGTCATTTCTAACAACTTAGAATAAAAGGGGGGCAGGGTGTCCTACTGAAAGTCCAGCTGGAATTAACCTCTGTTCTCCCTTCCCAGCTAGGATTTTTTTTTTTTTTTTTTTTTTTTTGGTACTTCCATTAGTGCACTTATCAAAGTCTGCCTTGCATCAGAATTATTTATGTCTGGATTTGTCTTTCCCCATGAGATTGTGAATTTCTGGAGTACTAAACCTTGGCATCATCCCCACACCCCCATCTGCAGAGATTTTTACCTTTTGTTGATCATATTAAACAATAAGAATTGATGAAGAGGGCTGGGGCCGGAGCTCAGTGCTAGAGCACTTGCCTCTACCACTGAGCTGGTATAAATAAATAAAAAATAAATTATTAAAAAAAAGAATCACATATGTGGCTTTAAAACATAAATTCCGGGATTATCTATTTTTGATGCCTGATGAAATTAATCAATAAATGTCATTTGATAATAATTAAACAAATGCAACCTGTTAATTACATTTGTAAATAATCTGATAATTACAATAATGTTATTTGATAATGTTGAAATTATTTGAAATAATGTTATTTGACAATAATTTATAAGCATGCTGTAAAACAGTAGATGATTGTGTCATATGTTACTGTCATTGTTATAAAGAGACAATTAAGGATGGAATCAAGCTCAAACCAGTAAAGCCCACCATTCCTTCATCCCTTCTTCCCATCTTCCATCCTCCCTCCTCCCAGAGGCTTTCCATGCCCCCTCCCCTTCTCTTCCTATCTTATCCTTGATCATGATAAAAGCTATACAAGCCATCTGAGTCCTTGAATCTAAACTAGTTTGTGGAAATAATTTATTATTTATTTTGAAAATTTATGTTATTATCTACTTAACATTGATATATATGTAATTATCAATATTGTCTCCTTAACATGTATATATATAATTTGAAATATATATATATTTTTTTAAGGAAAAATGAATCTCAAGTATCTGACATTCTAGAAAATAGCTAGTAGTTTACCGTCAAATAGAAGTGGTTGACTTCCTATTTAAAAATCAGAAAAGCAGTTAAAGCCACAAAAAGGATTATCAGAGCTCTTTTTTCTTTTTCAGTATAATGTCAGTAAACTCTTCTACTGGAAGAGTAGAGAACAGGCACTAGAAGTTCATTTAGAAGACTATAAAAACAAATTGTGATATAGTAAGGATGTGACTATGGCCACAGGTCACAAAAGGAGATATGATTTTCAAGAGACTTTTCTGAGGTATAGTCAATACAATTATGGAAAGTGGACCAACACATATAAAAAGCTGTGATAAGAGGGCATTCTTAAGGAGCAGAGACTGGTAATTTAAAAATGCAATGTGCAAATCCTAGTTACGGAAAAAGCAAAAAATAATATAGCTATATTTCTTCATTTTCACACTGTTAAGCTATTGTTTTTCCATATTCAAATGTGACTGTGACTGTGAGCATATAAGTTTAACTGTTTTAATGGAAAGCATTAAATTTTTCCAGTATAAAATAAAGGAAATTTTAATGAAAATTTTTCTCAAAGTTTCTTAACAAATGATGTATTTTGAATACTAGTGGATATTTCTATGCAAAATAATTAGGATAATCATTTAGAAAACTTATTTAATTTCTACATAAAATATAATTTAGCATATTCCAATGGCATTTGATGATGAAACAAGTACCAATTAATGATGATAATTTTTTTTTTTTTTTTTTGGTACTGGGGATTGAACTCAGGGGTACTTGACCACTGGGCCACATCCCAGCCCTTTTTTGTATTTTATTAGGGACAGGGTCTCACTGAGTTGCTAAGTGCCTCACTATTGCTGAAGCTGGCTTTGAACTTGTAATCCTCCTGCCTCAGATGATAAATTTTAGATAAGAAGTAAGTCTGCAGAGGAATACTAGAAATCATATACATTCATGTGTCCTTTAATGGCAGGAAAATGTTCTGACAAATTAGGCAATATTAGGTACCATTAATATTTACTTACTTCTTTCAATTATCCATGTGTTTTATATTTATTTGCTCACTCAATTCTCTAATAATTCTCTGAGATAGGTACATCTTAAATTAAGTATATTAGATTAAGTTGTATGAAATAATCATCAAATTTCAGATACTTAACATTGCAAAAGTTTGTTTCAGTGTTTTGGTTCATACCCAAACTAAGATCTAGGCTGAGAATGTATGAGAAGGGTTCTATTCTATGTAGTCACTCAAATCCAAGGCTATTAGAGGTACTACCATCCATGAATCTTCACATGAAAGGCATACAAATTACTTGTGCCTATACTGCTTTGGCCAAATCTCGCTTCAGTGGTACATTTAACAGTAAGGGTTAAGGAATAAGAGACACAAAAAATGTCTGATAAGACCACTCTCTGCCACAGTGTGTCCTTCTGATATGAAAACTATTTGATTCTACTTAGTTCTGTGTTCCATAACCATGCTTTCCTTGAAGGCTATGCACATTTTATTATCATGTTTTCTGCTTGAAGCAAAACAAGACATAAGACTGTTTAAGAGTGCCTTGTAGTTTCTTCGGCAGTGCGATGGGTACAGACCTATAGATGGAGTCATTTTTTTAATTGGAAGACAATGGAAGCTAAACATATAATTGTATCTTTAACCTGATGTGCTTTTTTCTTAGCAAAAGATTTTAAAACTATAACCTTAATCTGATCTGTGCCATAGAAGTTTGTTTTAATTGGTTGTTATCATTCCAATTCACTTACAATTTCAACTCTAAATGCTTGAGTTATCCAAGCAGCTAGAATCTCTTAACACTGCAAGCCTCCTTATGTCTAGAATCTACCCCACTTCTTCTCATTCTGTTGGAAAAGTAGCTCATCTCTTTTTCATAACATATAGCTCAAAACAGGCAATTAGGAATAGCACATATCAATAATACTTTGTTTTCCAACCTCTTTTCTTCTGGCAACAGGTTTTAAATATCTTACTAAATGTTTTAAATGAGAGTTAAATTAAATAACTTAATACTGCATGAAAATGATCACCATATTTCCAGCCTCGAATATCAGTTTCTTTGCTGTTGACCCTGCACTACTAGGCCAATACCATAGTTCAGAAAACACTGTACTTCTGGTAACAATATATATTGTAGAAACTAATACAGCCAGTATTTTAGCCACTGCTGCTATCTTCTACCAATCTTTTAGTCTCCTTAACTTTGATCTTTCTTTGAATACTCTTAAAACATTGCAGTCCTCAATTTCATCAACATCCTCTTATTTTTCTCACTTTACATACTTTCACACTCCTGATGGTGACTTTTCCATAGTCGGTATCTGCTACTATTTTCCCATTTTACAGATGATAAAAAGGAATCACAGTGGAGTTAAATTACCAGTCCAAATGTACACAACCAACAGAGAGTTGTTCTCCAGAGTACAGGTTCACAAATGTAGCAATACTAAATTTAATTCTCCCAACCCTGTTCTTAGATGCCTATTATTTCTCATTTCACAAACTACAATTTTAATTCTGACTGACTGTCAAAGAAAGAACTGAAATGGAAGTAAGCAAATATTTTTACTGTCTGGCAGACCCTCTGACTTGAGCATTTCTCCAAGCTGAATTCAGAAAGTGTATTGTCCTTCCCATAATTCACCACCTCCACTGTATATTTTGGTCAAGTTAGTGACATCAACATCTACACAGCTGGTGGACCTCAAAGTAGTTCCTTTGTGCTCTTCCCTAAATTCTCCATATACAATTAGTCACAAATCAGTGGCCTTATACTGGTTTACCTATTAGCAATCTCGTCCAACTCCATTCCATTCTATTTAAGCCTAGGGAAAAATTTTTTTAAAAAAATAAAAATTTGGTATATCTTCTGTAAAAAGGCTTTAGTAGTGCTTTACTTCTCTCTGCTATAAAATAAACTAAACTTTAGCTAAATTAATGGCAGTGCTCAGTTACCCTCATTCAAGAGGTATTGTTAGGAGGAGACGTCATGGAAAAATATTACTTTCAGATTCATGACATGTGTATTAGACATCCAACTAAAACCATCAAGTTAGCATTTGGACATATAAACTTTGACTTACCATGGCATAGTTTTTACTGAAGCCTATGTAGAAAAATTGACAAAGGAATGAGCACTGAAAAGGAACACCTAATGAAACAATGGCAAATTGAAAGATAAGTGAAGTAATTATTGAAATAGGGATATGACTATTTCAAATGCTTGCTGGAAGATCAAGTGAGGTGTATTTAGGAAGCACTTGGAAGAGAAATTTTGAGAGAATTATGGTTTCTCAAGCTTAATTGGCATGAGTGAAAGAATAAATTGGATGAGAGGAATTGAAGATAGTGAGCATAAATAACTATTTAGAAGTGGAATTTTGATACAAAATAAGATCAATAAAATGGAGTTGTAGCTGCTGGAGAAAGGCAGGTTATGTAGGTATGCTTCTTAGGAAGGGGGAAATAAAAAATAAAAAAAGGGAGCTTCATGCTGATGGTAATAATTGTTGAAGAAAGAAAAGTCAATAATATGAAAGAAATAGTGACATGGAAAGAATTATGGAGCTATGTCCCTTAGTAGCCACAGGGTATAGATCTTTGTACCCCAAAGGGACTTTATATTACAGTTTAGAACTATCATCAATGGTAGAAGAGGAAAGGCAGAATGTGTCTGCAGAAACTTGTTGGGAAGCATGATATTCAGCATAAGAGGAAATTTCCTCCTGACATGTTTTTATTTCTCATTGAAAAAGAAGTAATGTCATTAGCGTAAGAGAAGGAAGGGAGATAATGAGCAAGTGGATATTTATGAATGAGGTTAAGAGAGGAAATTATTGACTTTTTTGAACTTTTAATATTTGTAAATATGTTTAAATCATAGGTGATATATGTGATAATTTTCTATCTTCCAATTAATGCCTAGCAAATATTAGGTTTTAATATATTTTGTCCTGGTATCACAGAATATGACAATTACTGGGTCATTTATAAAGAACAATAATTAACTTTTACAGTTCTGAAGCCGGGGAAGTTCAAGATCAAGGCATTGGCAGATTCTGTCACCCGGTGAGGACACAAACTCCAGAGGGGAGGAATCTTCCTCACATGGTGGAAGGTGAAGGCAAGACAGCTAGGTGGAGCCCCTTTTATTAGGACCTTAATCCCACCCAAGAGGGGAGGAGCCTTCAGGAAGTAATCACCTCTTAAAGGCCCCACCTATTAATACCATCACTCTGACCATTAAGTTTCAACATCTGATGTTTCTATGAGGGATCAAAACAAGCAGTTACTACCAATAATAGTGATGATAGCACTAAAATAAAAATAGCTCATATTTACTGGGTACTTATTTTCCAGGCATATGGATAATGGATTAGCTAATTTAGTCCTTTCAAAACATTTAAAAGGAAGGTAGATAGAATATCCCCATTACTCAGAGGAAGAAATATATATATATTTTTTTTCTTTTTTACCCAAGAAAATAAGTCTAAAGGGACAACCTGGTAAAACTTTCAAAAGCAACCATCTCAAATGTAAATACATTTATCAGAATGCTAGGAAAGTGGCCTTCAGAACACAGTGTTGAAGTACCAGCCATCTTAGCAATTCAGGGGTGATATTTTGGAGAGGATTTAAACATCTACCCAGAGTTCCTTTTTACACACCTTATAAGCTACCACATACTTGAGCTTCTCATAAGGATAATTCCACATTTATAAACAAGCTGCTAGACAGTGTGATCAGATGTTCCTCATAAAACAATCTTCAAATGTTGCCTGAAACCATGTAACAAAGGAAACCTTCCATGTGCTCCCTGAGCTCAAGGTATGCACCTTAGACATTTGTATCTCCAGCCACTTGGAAATTATAGGAGTTTTTGCCTATACTGATTTTAGAATGATGATTTCAGGGCTTTCTAAACTCATGTCTCTATACCCTGATAGCAATCACCTTGAAAGTCTGATTGCTAATGTTCGAACTGCCTTTTGTGTGAAGCTGACAAATTTTGGACCAAATTGCTGTTGGCTATGTTTTCAGAAAGGGAGGCCTTAATGATGACATTTAATTTTTCTTTTTGAACAAATGAATGAGTTTCAAGACTGTTTCTACAAAGACAGAGTACTATATAAATTCCACATGAAAGCAAGCCCTAATTTAAAAAATAATACCCTAATGATGCCTAATTACTTCCTTGAGAATAAGCAGCAACCTAATTAGTCACCTTTATCTTCATATGCACCTGGAATTGCTATTGTGAATAAAGCATACAAAGCACAGTCCATTTTTAAAACAATGCTCTGCAGCAGAGCAAACTGAGAAGGTTGGGTTTGGAAGGCCAGGTAATTTATGATGAATCATTAAAATTTCTAATGGTATTTGATCCATTTTTGAGAGAATTGATAAAATAATTAACAGAGTTTGGAAAACTCTGCAAATTACATAGACTCATTTTAGAGCTACACATAAAACACTTCCTGTAAGGCTTGATAAAATGCAGCTCGAGGAAGGAGATAGTGTGTCTCTGCATGTCAGACATTTCTCTGCCATAGCAAATAGCAACTATTAACACCAAACTTTGAGATTTTTATCCAGAAAGAACTTGGAAATCTCCTCTAGATGAGATAACATTGTCTCAGAAATGGATAGATTAGCCAATCTGACAAACACTCCTATGAGTTCCTGGGGGTAAGCCTTTGCAGACAGCAAGGAAAAGTAATTCCAAGTCTTCCCTGCTGCTGCCACAGTAAATGGTTCAAAAGTCAGTTTGTACCATCTTTTATGGAGCTCACAGTGAGGAAGGCCAGACAGGTTTTCTCCTTGATTGCGTGGAAGAGCCAGTGATCGCCTGTGTTACTAATACCATACATTTTCAGGAATACTCAAAGTGGTCATACTAAAAATTGTACTTCCTGGTAAATTCCTTAAGCTACCATGGGAGAAAAGGACAACTTTTCTGATTACTATTGAATTTTTGGGGTAGTTACTTTTGGAGATATTTCATTATCAACTGCTATGTAGCAAATTAACCACAAATTTTGCAACTTAAAACATAATTAACATGGTTTTCTTGATGTGGGAATCTGGTTGTTTCTTAGACTATTCCTAATTTAGGGCCTCACAGGACAGTCAGCCAAGACTGGCTTCTCATCCGGAGGCTTCATAGGGAAGACTCTTCTCCCAAGTGCCATCAGATTCTTAGGAAGAAGTCAGTTCTTTGCACTGTTGAACTAAGAAGATATTATTATTATTATTATTATTATTATTATTATTATTATTACTCTTATTGTAGTAGTAGTTGTTGATGATAGGTGGGACTGGAGTCCCCTTCTACATCATTTCATCTTACAGGTTCTTAACAGCTATGTAGCATAGAGCTAAGTAAAAGTCAAATGAGATAGGCACAGGCCTTAGACTTGCCTTAGACCTGCCACAGGCCCTCAGCTCACTCCTTTTCACTACTTTCATTTTAAAGCAGCCTCTGTCCCTGCATTTCTTTAGGCTGTTGATTTTGCCTCCCATTTAGAAAGTGAGAGAGGATATATTTTCTAATTTGATCATTGAAATCTATAAGCTATTCAGGAAATGACTTTAATGTTGAAAATTTCCCCAAATCTTTGGATTTTGTGACTACCCACCCACCCACTTTTTTAAATAGTAAATTCACATTTCTTAATATGTTATTGTTCAAGTTTTTGAAATACCTGTCACCAAACCCGATGTCTCTAAATGCTCTGCTTAACTCTGCAAGAAATCCCTGTTTTCTTTTCAAATAAATCAGATTTCTGGGAAATCATGTATAAACTATGGTTTTAAAAATAGAGAAAACTATTATTTTCTGATAGGAAAATTATTTTCATATTTAGAACAAAATATATTAGTATTGCTTCAAATTCTGTAGTTATTATTTACAGAAAGAATTGATTAATAGTCTATCTCTAGATACATATCTTCAGGTCACATTCTGCTGCACTCACCTTTTGAGAGGAAAAGGGTCTTTGATGCCTGTATTCACAATATATTCCTTTGGGTCTTCAAAAATTCGTTTCTTACTTCCCCAAAACTTTCAGGAACATTCTCCGCTGTGCCTGTTTGGGTCTCTAAGAATCTATTAGATATCTTGGAAGCATTCATTTTCTGATTTTAAAGGTTTATTCTGATCTTTTTAACCATTTTTTTCCTCTCTAATTTTCTAAGATAATATCTAGATGAAATCATGTCATTGATTAAAAGATTCTCATAGTAAGCTTTTTCTTTGCTTGGAGAGTCTATCTATATCGATGTCTTTAAGTAATTAGAGGCAGATTTTTCTTTCTAAAGATCAACCTTTATAACCCTGCCCCACCTCGGGGGGAGAAATTCTGAGAAACATGTGAATTTCACAGCCCAACGCATGGAACCACTAGAAGATTGAGAACCAATCATGAGACAGTAGAATCCTTCTACGTTCCTCATAACTTACACCACATTAGTAAAGATCTACTTATAGTAATTCCTTTTATGTGGTACATCTGGCCTGGCTATCAAAAAAAAAAAAAAAAAAAAAAACACAAGGCATACCAGAAGAAAAATACACATACACACACATACATACATACATACACACACACAGCTTGAAGAGACAGAGATTATCAAAACCAGATCTGACATGGATGTTAAACTTATTAGATCAGAAATTTAAAATAATTAAAATTAATACGATAAGGACTATAATGGACAACATAAAAGAACATATTGACAATGTAAGCAGAGAGGTGGAAATACTTGGAAAGAACCAAATAGGAATGCTCAAGCTAAACCAGGAGAAAGATATCCAAGGACCATGGCAAACTACATATACATAGTGGGAATAGAATAAGAAGAAGAAAAGAGAAAGGAACAGAAGGAATATTTGTAACAATGACTGAATTCCCCCAAATTAACCTTGCATGCCAAATCACAGAATCAGGAAGTGCAGAGAATGTTATGGTGAATAAATGAAACAACAGAAAACAAAACCACCTTATACTTTAAAAATTTCCATAAAAAATGATGAACATCATGCAAGAAGTTAAAGGAGGAGGGGGGACACTGTATAGAGCAAAGATAAGATTTACTTGCATATTCTTCTCAGAAACTATGTGCACAAAACCAGAATGCATTAAAATATTTAAAGTACTAAAAGAAAAAAATACCAACCTAGAATTTTGTACCCTGTAAAATTAAATATACTTCAAAAATAAAAAAGAGATGCATAATATTGCAAAAAACATTTTTTTTAATTGTTGCCAGTAGACCTGTCTTTTATAAACCTCTATAGATGGTGGCAAAACTACAAAATTCAGAGACTCTGATCTACATTTAAAATAAATGTATAAAGACAAGAGTAGTGAAAAAGGCATAAGCAGAAGTAAAACAAGTAATTAACTTTTCAGCATTGTAAAGGCTACATACTACAAACCCAAACCAACATTATTCTGAATGGAAAAAAGCTGAAAGCATTTCCTCTATAAACAGGAACAAGACATGGATGCCCATTTTTTACCACTCCTATTCAACATAGTCCTTGAAACTCTAGCCAAAGCAATCAGTCAAGAGAAGGAAAACAAAGGGATACAAATAAAAAAAAGAAGAGCTCAAATTATTTCTGTTTCCTGATGATATGATCCTATATTTAGAAGACCTAAAAATATACCATTAGAAGACTTCTAGAGCTCATAAGTGAATTCACCAAAGTAGCAGGATACAAAAGTAAATCATTTGTGTTCTTATACTCCAAGGATGAATCTACTGAAAAAGAAATTAGGAAAACTATCCCATTTACAATAGCCTAAAAAATAAAATAAAATACTTGGGAATGAATCTAACAAAAGACATAAAGGACCATTACAACAAAAAATGTAGACTACTAAAGAAAGAAGTCGAGGACGACCTTAGGAAATGGCAGAACTCCCATGTTCTTGTATATGCAGAATTAATATTGTCAAAATGGCCATATTACCAAAATTGCTATACAGATTCAATGCAATTCCTATGAAAGTTCCAATGACATGATGTTCTTCACATAAGTGGAAAAAGCAGTTATGAAATTCATTTGGAAAAATAAGAAATCCAGAATAGCCAAAGCAATGCTTAGTGAGAAAAGTGAAGTAGGAGGCACTAAACAGACACTTCTCAAAAGAAGAAATACAAATGTTTAGCAAATACATGAAAAAATGTTCAATATCTCTAGCAATTAGAGATATGCAAATTAAAACTGCATTGAGATTTCATCTCACTCCAGCCAGAATTGCAACTAGCAAAAATACAGGTAACAAATGTTGGCAAGTATGTAGGGACAAAGTTACCCTCATACATTGTTGATGAGACTGAAAATTAGTTCGGCCACTCTAGAAAGCAGTAGGGAGGTTCCTCAAAACACTAGGAATGAAACCACCATATGACCTAGCAATCCCACTCCATATATATCCAAAGGAAATAAAATCAACATGTTACAGGGACACAGGCACATCAATGTTTATAGCAGCTCAATTCACAATAGCCAAGCTATGGAGCCAAGTTAGGAGACCTTCAACAGAAAAGCTACAAAGAAAATGTGATATGCGTGCACACACTCTCTCATGCATGCACAAACACACACACTTAATGGACTATTACTCGGCCATGAAGAAGAATGCCTTTATGACATTTTCTGGTAAATGGATGAAACTAGAGAATATCATGTTAATTGAAATAAGCTGTTCCAAAAAAATAAGAGGTAGAATATTTTCTCTGACATGCTGAATCTAATCCAAAACAAGGGGGGGGGGGAGATAAAGAAAGAATAGAAGGAAGATCAGTGGATTATACAAAGGGGAATGAAGGGAAGGGAGGAGGGATGGAATAGGGAAAGACAATGGCATGAATCTGACCTACCTTTCATATATATATATATATATATATATATATATGTATGTATGTATATATATACATATATATATAAATATACCACAGTGAATCACATCATGTACATTCACAAGCTAGTAATTAAAGAAAACTCTAAGTAAATAGCAGACATATCGGTAGAGCTGAGAAAAGGGAACAGGGGGAGGGCAAAAGGGAGGTGAAGGGGAAATACTGGGGACTAAATTAGAACAAATTATATTCCATGTATTTATAGTTATGTCAAAATTAATCCCATTGTGTATAACTAAGAAAACAAATTAATAAATTTAATATGTACATGGGAAAAAACAAACTTTACTCCTTTCATGGTCATATATTCAATTTGCGTTAAGGAGGGAAAAAATGACAAATTTTTAAATATTATTACTTTAGTTTGTAAGATAAATAGCTTCAAATCTACTTATTTTTCCAGACCACACACAATTAAGTATAACATTCACATGTCACCACAAAGTCCTCACTAATTTTCTTTGCTGCAGTTTTATTTCCCTACATTACATGACAGCACATGAACCTATGTCCCCTCCCTGCTTTGGAATGACTGAGCTGATGAGGCATGGTCTTTGGTGTCCTGCTCTATTTTGCTCTCAGGACAATCTCTGGCTTCATCAAGAACACCAACACCCCTGGTCTTTATGCATTCTCTCCTGTGGAAATCCACTGGCACTTGGCAGATTTTCTTCAATCCTTATTCTTAGTTTATGCTCCTAGGTCCTCTACATCTTACAGTTGGTATGACTTGGGTTCATGATTCCAGGAACCACTTGAGATCTACTTTCAGGAATTACTACTTCATGCACTTAAAAATGTACCAATTATATGAACATACATCTGAGCCTTCAATGGTCCATTACTCTATGACATGTATGTACTTAGAAGTAGGCTCTCTAGAGTTATACCGCTTAACCAGTATCCAGAGTGGGTTTTTTTTTTTTTTTTTCATTGTTTAAATTCTCAATGAAGTCTAGATGAAAATATTAGCGTTTTTCTCATGGTCTGGCTCAACTAAGTAGGCCAGTCTTCTCCAATTACCTACTTAATAATCTCTTCAATTAGCTAGCAAGATGAAATCTCAACTAATATTTCTGTCCAGAGATTAATTTCAACTCTTAATATAGAAGGTGATGATATAATTAGACATTATTCAATGAAATTGGGTATTGAATGCTAATTATTTTCAGAATCTAGATGCATATGTGTTATAGAAAGTTAAAGTTTAAAACATTGCTACATATAAACATTCATATATTTTGCATCTTTTATGATATATATATATTTTATTTTGACACTATTTTATGTTTTATAGCCTTACAAATATGTAAGATACCAAGTCTAAAGTGCTGGACTCCATTAACCTTGTTTCTGAAATGAATAGCTCTTCAGATAGATAAAAAAATTGGCTACTATGTGAATCTTTTATAATATCTGGTCCCCATGGTAACAGAGATTTGGATCCTAATATCAAAATCTAACAGGCCACCGAGCTATAGAGCTTTTCAATTTGTGTTAAGGAGGAAAAAAATGACAAATGCACAGTTCTGAAAAGATACCATAAAAATGGCTGAAGTCCTATGGGTGTAGACATGAATTACAGTAATAGTCTATTCTGGTATATTTTTGTATTTCATTTACCAGCCTTTCCATTAGGTTTATAATCTCTTGTCAACCAAATGGCCCTACATAAATCTCCTATTGAATTGTACTGTTCAAAAATTATCATATCTACACATATTCTTATATTCAAATAAGTAATTACAAAATTTTATGATTCAAGATTTACTAATAATTTACTACTGGATACTTAATTTGTTCCAAATTGCTATGTGAAAAGGTCTTTCAGTTCAAGAATGCAAGGTTGACACCAGGGATCTTGTCTTTATCCTCTTTTTAATGATTGGAGTGGAAGTAACTTTTCCCTTCATTTCCAGTTTCTATAAGGATAAATGTATTCCTAAATCCCATTTTTTTTTAAATCCAAAAGCATTAAAATCACTTGGCCAAAGAAGAGGTCGACTGCCTTCTCTAAAGCAAACTTGAAAAAGTCAAAAACAAAACAAAAGCAAAATGAAACCCTTAGAACACAAAGCTGAACTCCACTCTACTCGTTTATCTTAGGAATTAGGTACTCACAAGGAGCCCAAGTTCTCAACTCCTTTACATCACAAGCAATTGCAGGCTTTTAACTTACAATATTTCCTAGGATGTTCAAAATAATGCAGAAGTGATGAGAATTGGCACCTTGTCATTTTCTGGATGTTAAAGTGTTTTTAACATTTTGTAATTAATGAGATACTTGCTGAAGGTCTTTGGGGAATACATATCACTTATAAAAATGTGTTTTAAAATAATATAATAATAAATTTTATAAAATGATTTGTGCATCTAATGATATTATCATCTTTTATTTTTCTACCAAAATAAGCTAACATGATAAAGTGAATTCATAGTTTTGGGGGTTTTTACTTGTTCATTTTGGAAGTATGTTGGGTGAATTTCAAACCTATCTATTAAACCTGGAATAAATGTAAATGTGTGATAATATATTGTTTTTCTGGAGTTTTACATATCTATATTATTTAAATTTCTTTTCAATTTATGTTTGTGAATAAGATTGGTTTACCATTTTCTTTCTCATGTTATTTTGAATATTCTTTAGAACTATCTATAACCTTAAAGGTATGGTAAAAATCACCTATAAAACTGAATCTGGATGGAAATTATACCTTGTGTACAATTGTAAATTAGTGATTCAATTATTTAATGGTTTTTGTTTCTTCTGGAATCTACATTGTAAATGAAAATTTTTCTTACGCTTTTACAATTTCTCTCAGTTTTTCTCCTTTTTTTTTCAAAATATGGTCCACATGATGTTTTATTATTATTTTACCTTTTCCTACATCAATTTTACCCCTTCATCTAAATATTGTTTACTTGAAACTTAATGATCTTTTTCTTGATGCATGTGTCATGTTTTGTCATTTTTATTGGTGTTTTTTTAAAAAAATAGCATTGGGCTATATTCATTCTCTCCATCATATCTTTATGTTCTGTTATTAACTCTCATTCTTTTATATGTGTGTGTATATATATATATATATATATATATATATACACTATTCTCTATGTACATATTTATATGCATACAAATATGTTATGATTAATACTTTTTTTGCTCTCTGTTTCAGTAACCAGAGTCTCTGAGCCTCTCCATGCCCAACATTGAACCTCAGGACCCTATCTCATTCACCCACCTCACTGAGTAGGTCTTCTCTGGCTGTCTCAATTCCAAACTATAAAGGGATGTGCAGGCTGCTTCTATTCCAATAACTTCTAACTATATAAATATTATGAAGTTCAGTACTAATATCCACTTTACCTGAAAGGATTAACATTTCACTTCTCTTAGTTATTTAGAGACCCAATCTAGACCATAGTTTGGTCACTGTTTTGTTTTCATCTGGGCATATACAGTGAACATGGAGTGGAATTTTCTCAGCATCAGATGAATGTATGTAGAATTCATATGGGAATTTTCTGAGAATTTCTCCCCTTTTTTTCCTGTTTATCCTGAGCCAAGTTTCAAAAACTTAAGTAACATTCTAACACTTCAGTGGCATTTTATTACTTTGCTATTATATGGAAAGTATGAGAATATATCTTCCATTATGCTGTTGCCAAGCTTAATATCCTATCACTTTTGTCCTACTCAACTGAAGACCTAAGACAGCAGAGAGTAGCAAAGGCTACTGAAAACACCAATGTGTCAGTACCTTTTCTTGTTTGGATTTTTGGTTTTGTGTCTTATCCCCAACAATTTCCTTAAATTTTTTTCTCAGGTTAGTAATACAATTTGCTTTCATTTTATTTTATGTTTATCTAGAATAGGATTTAAACTAGAATGGGATGATTTGCTTGGACAGTGATTGCAACATTATTTTAAAAGGATTACTCAAAAATATTTAATTTCAAAATAGACTAGTGAAATTTTTTTCCTAGGACTCTTGTGTATTAGGTGTTACTGGATCAATATCTGTGCATAACTTACAGTAAGAAAATCTGCAAGTGTTATATTACATTAAGTAATACAGGATTGCCATTTTTGAGTTGACAAAATGTTGACTATCAGACATTCATTATTTAATCTAAATACCTACCATTTATATATTGTAATACCTCAGCATTATATCAGTCAGGTTAGACTGTTAAAATAATAAATGTACTATTTTTCAGTTATTCAGTATTTTTAATTATATTCACTGTATTTGAAAATCACACAAATTTATTAATGTTACCTAATCAGATCACAGATTTTTTTCAACCATTTAAACATTTTCTTCTAGTGTCTTTGTTTTTCAACACTCCTACCCTGGGAGACCCATGTTGAACACTAAGCAGGTTCCTATAGTTTTCTCTGTACTCATATAATCATGTACATATGTTATACACACACACACACACACACCACATACACATATGTATACACACTCACACACATATATATACACAAAAGTACAGACATATATAATATATACAGATTTTTTAATTGATTTATAGAAATAGTACACAATTTTCTACATTTGACTTTCTAATTTAATGCCTCATAAAAATGTAATTTTCACCTACTATAATTTCAATACTTTATTATGGCAACCTAATGTTCTGTAGCATTAGAGTTAACATAATATGTTCAATAATTGTATTAATCATGGGCATGTTTGTATAAGATAATGTATGTAAGATATAATTTTATTTAGCACAATCACCATTTTAGATTGTGAGGAAGACAGATTAAAGAAAAAAATAGTATTTGGATAGCCATATAACCCAAAATATGGTTACTTAAGCCATTTTCAAGAGGGCTCCATTATTTATTGCCTTTCAGTAAGCTTGACTCAAGATTATTTTCTTTATACTTTCTGAGGCAAGAAAACCATATAACTTTACATTTTTCTAATAAAAGATTACTTAGTTGCATAATTTATTAATATTTTCTATTTGGTAGGTTTTAGTGATAGAAATATTAAGGAAAGATTTTCAAATTTTCTTATATCACAAAAATATTGCATAATCAATCAAACTATGTTATTTAGGAGGTGCAGTCTTTTCAATGGCAAAACATTTTTGTATCTAGTAATTCTCCAATTTACAAACACTACAAACTTTTTAAGATTTTAAGAGTGATTTTTGAAATGTTATTAAATTCAATTGATAATTATGCTTGTTTAAAATATATAATTAGATACATTTTGACATGTGTATTTTTTGTGACATCACCTTAATCAAGATAGTAAACAGACAATTCACACACATGCTTTCCCATATCCTTGTTGTTATGGTATGGCTATGAGGAGTCCCCGGCAAATTTCTGTTAATGTAGGAATATTAAGAGGTGGAATGATTAGATTATTAGAGCTGTATCCCATTCAGTCCATCCTAGTTTGAATGGTCTGTCTGGGTGATAACTACAGGAAGGTGGAGTGTGGCTAGAAGAGGTGGTTCACTGGGGCCTGGGACATGCTCTAGAAGGAAGAAGAATGCATCATCCCTTTGGTCTCTTCCCTCTCTCTTTCTTTGCTTGCTGACCCTGCCATGAACTGAGCAGTTTTCTTCCACTGGGCTTTTACTCCATAAAGTATTGTTTCACCCCAGACCCAGAACAATTGAATGGATCTTCTATGGACTGAGACCTCTGAAACCATGAACCTCAAAAAACCTTTTCTTCTAAGGTTTTTCTTCTATATGCTCATATTTGTCTAGCTTCATTCACGTATCATCATCATGTTGAGATTTATCTTTCTTGTTAATCTATTATTAGTATATTCCTCTTTATACTTGAGTATACTTGAGCAATCCGTTTGTCTCCATACCTTTTTACTTCCTCATATACATTAAAATTGTTTCCAGATGATATTAAAAAATAAAACACATATATACACCTTGCTATGTATATAATCTTTACTTTGTCTTAGGTATATGGATAGGAATGGAATAGCTGGGTCATATAGTCATGTGTGCATACTTCTTAAGAAACTGAGAGATGATATTCAATATGGTTGTGCTACATGTGTCCTATGAACAAATTTGAGAATTCAAGTTGAACTACAACTGTATCAACACTTGGTATACTCATTGTTCTTTATTTTTAGCCATTCTAAATGGTGAATGTTAGGTTTTAATTTGTATTTCTCTAATAATTAGTCATGTTGAACATCTTTGTGTGTTCTTATTTGGTAAGATAATATCATCTTTGTTGAAGTGTCTCCAGAACTTTGGCCTCTTTGTGCTTGGGCTTTACTTTCCAACATAAAGTATTTTAAGTGTTTATATCTAGATATATGAAAATATTTTCTTCCTGATAAGATTTCTCATGCTCTTAACAATGTCTTTTAAAAATCAGTTCTTAATTTGATGAGATAAAATTAATGAATTTTTGTCTTATATGGATTGAGCTTTTCATGTATGTAAGAAATATGAGAAATCTTTGTATAACCAACATCAAATACTTCTTCCAGGAGTTTTATAGTTTTACACAATATATACATGTTTGTTATCCATTTTGAATTAATATTTGCAAATGGATAGATGTATAGATGTTCATTTTATGAATGTGACTATCCAATTGTTCTTGCAGAAAAATTTTTTGAAAGATTTCTAATTTATCCACTCAATTGCCTTTGCATCCTTGTTGAAAATCAATTGAATTTATATAAGCAGGCTTTTATCTGGACTCTATTCCATTCCATTGGTCCATTTCTCTTTTTTAGCATGGATATAGTGAAGGTATGATTACTATACCTTTATAATAATTGTTAATGTTTCACTAATAAGACCCACAGCTTTATTATTTTTTCAAAGTAGCTTTTCTCATTCTTAGTCCTTGCATGTTTACATAGATTATGAAATTATCTTGTTAATTTTTGACAACATCAAACAAAATATAGTTGGAATTTTGTTGGAGATCACATGGAATTTATAGATCCATTTGGAGAGAGTTGTCCTCTTACAATATTGAGGTTTAAAATCCATAGAAACGGTATAACTCTCCATATATTCAGGCTCTCTTTAAGATATCTCAGCTATGACCTGAGCATACAAATATTGCATATCTTTATTTGGGTATATATCCTAATATTTATATTTCATATGATAAATGGTATTGCATTTTAATTTCAGTTTTATTATGAATTAATTGTGTATAGGAATACAGTTATTTCTGTAATGAATTGGCATCTTGCAACCTAGTTGAAATAACTTATTTGTTCTGTTTTCATTTTGTTGTTTAGTTGCTGTTGATCCAGTAGGGCTCTTTTTCTACATAAAAAATAATGTAAAACTCAGATTCTTTGGCTTCCTTGTTCCCACCTCCATTCCTTCAATTCAGGGGAATGACCAGGCGGCTTTGATTTTCTGCCTGTGTTCCTAAAATCTTTTTCTCTTAATAAGCTGAGCAGCACTAGATTTTCTTATTTCCTTTCTCTTGGAAAACAATGCCCATTTGGGCCCCATATCCAAAGTCATCTTGAGAACAAATATTTCATATATTTTGTTCAGTTTCTTAGTTGTTTCCCTTATTATTCTTTTTTAATATTTTTTAGTTGTCAATGGGCCTTCATTTATTTATTTATAGGCAGTGCTGAGAATCGAACCCAGTTCCTCACAAGTACTAGGCAAGTACACTAACACTGAGCTACAAAACCAGCCACTCCCTTATTATTCTAATTTATCCAAAGTATGTCTGAATCCATTCATAAATTCACCTTTTGTTCTCCCAATTGTTTTTGTTAAGATATGATTAACATGTTATGAAGTCCATCATTTTAAAGCATTCAATTCAGTGGGTTTTAGTATATATACAAGAAGGTGTAACAATTACCACTATTTGATTTCAGAACACTTTTATCACCTCAGAAAGAAACCCTGGCAACCAGTGATCTACTCACTGTCTCAAGAGATTTGTTTTGTTGTGCATTTCATTTACATGGAATAATGTAAGTGTAGTCTTTGTTACTATTTTCTTTCACTTAGCATAATGTCTTCAAGATTAGTGATGCCATAGTATGAATCAAGAATTAATTGCTTTTTGTAGGTAAATGACTTGCATTTTCTGGATATACTAAATTTTCATCAGTTGATAGATACAGTAGAATACTATTCAGTGAAAGAAAAAGAATGAATGATTAAACCATGAGAGGATATGTAAGACTCATAAAGCAGTGTTAATTGATAGCAGTCGGTCTGTTATATACTGCATAATTGTTTTTATATGGCATTCTGGAAAGGATAAAACTATAAATACAATAATTAGATCAGTGGCTGTCAGAGGATTGGGGATCAGGGGAAGAATTAAATAGATGAAACACAGGGGATTTTTACTGAAGAAAACCTATTCTATATGATACTACAACAGTAGATGTATGAACCCCACCATCATCAAAATCCAAAGAACTTGAAAACACAAAATATTGAATGCATCCAATTTCTTTAAAAAAAATCATTTAAGACACTGGGAGATTCCAGGATGGAATAAAGAGTGCGAGAAAAGAATATGGATACATTACAAATATACACAAAGTTCTTTCTGATGGGAATAGTTCAAAAAGTTCCTAACCTAAGGAACTTTGAAAAAGAGTACAATATGAAAGATTAAAGGTAAAACAAACTGCATATTGTTACTGTGCTTATGCTTCTCATGGGGTTTTGAGTTAATAATGCTGAAAGAAATACATATGAATATTGACATTGAGAAATTAAGTAAATGGTTGGTGAACAGTATTGAGCCAGGGTTCTCAATGTGGAGAAGGAAGTTACAGATAAGCCAAGGAGGATGTAAGAATATATAGATGCACATATATATAAAAGTTAATGTTTCTTGTTATGTCAGTAACAAAGATGATATATTTTTTTTCTCCTTATCTTACTCATATCTTATTGCTCAGTAAGTTCAGAATATGGTGGGTAAAATGAACTCATTAATTAGGTCTAGTCAAACTTAAATCAAAATGAGTAATTCAAAATTTTATCAATAGTAAACACATTGTTTACAGAACTATATATGAGGCATCACAATGTGAGTGGAAATTGAATGAATAAAAATGATGTTACTAAATAAATTTCAAACTTCTGTAAAAAATATACTTTTTTGTCCTTAAGTAGTTCAGCAAACTCTGAGGTCACCCTACTTTACCTCAGTACTCATGAGGAGCAATTCACTGTGAAACACTAAGCTGGTAAATTTGGTCTATAATATTCTTGCCTAGCAACAATCAAATAAATGAAAATGTCCTCTTTGTAAAATATGTGAAAACATGCCCATGGCGAAGTATATTCAAGATGGGCCTATAACCTTTTGTTATAAGACATCAAAAATGCTGTAAGAAATATCTAGATTATCTTAAACAAAAAAAACAAAATAATCACTGGCTTACCTCTAGTGAAAATTAAAGTGATTACAGTTTGTTGAAACAAGTTGAGTAAATCAAAGAACTCTGAAATTGACAGTGAAAATGAGATAATAATAAAGAGTACTAAAGAGAGATTGTAAACTTTACATGATTTCTCAGTCTACCTAGAATGCTGTATATTGATAAACACAAGTTTTATAAGTCTTATGATGATGTTAACTCAATATAAATGATGTGTTGGGTTTTATTTTGTTTTGTTTGATACTGAGGAATGAACTCCGGGGCGCTTGGCCACTGAGCCACATCCCTAGCCCTATTTTGTATTTTATTTAGAGACAGGGTCTTACTGAGTTACATAGAGCCTCACTTTTCCTGAGACTGACTTTGAACTTGTAATCCACTTGCCTCAGCCTCCCAAGCTGCTAGGATTACAGGCATGTGCTGCCACACCTAGCATGTGTTGGTTTTTTGTTATACTTTGGTGAAACATTTGTAAGGAAACTTGTGGGATGTTTAGGGGTTAGAAATGATCAGAGGAAAAATATTTATCTTAGAAGAGGAAACACATCCATGTAATATTGCTGAAATAGACTCTGTGAAGTCAGTGACTTCAGAGAAACAAACCTCTGGTTTGCCTTTGAAGAAAAAAAAAAAATGTAAGGAGGAGAAAATTAAATAATTGCATAGAAAAATGATATCTAAGAGTCTACTAAGTGTTACTAGGGAGAATCAAGGTCTCAGTAGAGGTGGAAACAACACTTGTCCATTCCCTGTTGTCCCATCAATAAATTCCACTTTATGGTGATAGCATTTTAGTAAGAAAACAAACACACTAACAGAAATAATGCATTAATTACAGGGACTTCTCTTTGGCTTGGATAGCTCCCTATTCTAGGACGGTTTGTAAGGAACATGGGAGTGATTTTGATAGAGAAAACAAATGATGTATTGATGGCCCATTTTATATAAATAATTTTAGCATCACCTTATACACCAGAGGAGTTTCTGGGTATGCTGTATATCCAGGAACTACAATCAGAGTAAATGTAAGCATAAATCCTATAATTTCATGTCCATATTATAATCACTTGTTATTTTGTATTTCATCATCTACACAAGGCATCAATGCATTTGGAAAAGATGAAAGTACATATCAACAGCATACACTATTTTGCAATGGAAATCATCTCCACATATTAACTCCCAACTATTACAGTATAATTTACTTGAGTGCAAATACCATACTTTGTATAACTGTTTATAATGTTCCATAAGATAGAAGAGTCTAACAATGATTTATGAAGAATAAAATAATAAATAGATGTAATTTCAGGACACTTAAGTTGCACATGCATAAAACTGAATATCATAATCCCAAAAATGAATACACATATTATTACCACATTTTATAATCAGAGAAGCTCTTTAAAATTAGGCCGTCCAGTTTGAATCCAAAATGTATCTTATTTTAAGTTGCTATGTTAATTTAAGCAGAGAACTTGCAATACTGTTGTATTCAAACCAGTTAAAACATGTTTTGCTTCCCCCCCCCCAATAATATACTGCATAGATGCTTACATTAAAAGGAAGAAAAGGCAATTGATGGTGGTAAGAAATGATTGGCTTTCTTTACTAAGTGTCTTGATCAGCAAAGAAAATTATGACATTTCTAGATAGGTAATCACATCTAGAATGAAGTATCAGAATATCAAAATGAGAAGTGATTTAAAGCTCAGACATGGTATAAATTCATGTAAAAATGTTTTATATGAATGTGATTTGTTTCTTCTATCATTCATTAATCATTTCTTTTATTTACTACCTTATTTCTATTTTATTTTGTTTAATATCAATGCTTTCTGCTCTATTTATTCAATCCTAAACTCTATCAGTACTTTAGAGGTATCTCATAGATGGATAGGGCATTGCTAACAATGAAAGCTAACTAAAGAGAAAATAATAGAAGTAGGCCATGCCCATGACTGTCACAGCACATGTTGCCCAGGGCTTTCTCTTACCATCTCAGAATCTCTGCTAATAGGAACAGAGCTGTCCAGTAAGGCTATGCTATCAATCATCTCATTTTAATTGAATGCTGCTATACCATGATTTTAGCCTTACAAAGGATATTTCAGGGCAGACATTTTTGTTTACAAGATCAGCAGGAGTGAGGATAAATGTTTGTATTGAAAACAGCCCCACAAGTAGTTTGAGACAGAGAAAAGAATTAAGATCACAGATGTGGACAATTTTCTCTAATAAGTATATGTACATGGTAAATGTGCAGACTAAAGAACTAGGTAGAAACTGTTTCCAGACCCATTATGAGGTTCATTATGAACAGGGATGCTATGTGACTTACATACAAGCCCATCCAAATATTCCTGATGACAGGTACTCAGGCTGACCAGAATCAGAAATACTATGTTAATTGTGATAATGTCATTCTCATTTACTGCTGGTTGCTCTTTCACTAAGCTGTTAGGAACAGTCCATAGACCTGCTAATTACTTTCTTAATGGGCCTTTGTTTGATTACAAATGAAATCTCTTCAACAGAAATTATCCTGATTTTTCAGAAGGAAAAGTATAGGTTTAAGCTAGTAAATCATGTATTAGTAAGCCCAGTTGAAGTACAAGAATGTACAGTATTGATATTTCCCAAGAGAGTTGGGTCATTATGCTTAACTTTAGTAATTCTAAGGAAAATAAATTTGAACTCTTGGGGAACAGAAAACATACCACAAGTACCATCTTCAACTGATAGGTGTTATGTTTCTTCATGGTCGGCTCATTTAAAAATAATTTCTTGCTTTTTTATTGTTTATTTCAATTTGAAATACCTTATTGGTAAATTTTCAGCATTTATTATACCCTGCATAGATTCAATTCATTTTCCTGTATATTACTATCATATCAGTCCTCACTTTTCTACCTTTTAAATAAAAAATATTTATATTTGCTTATTTTGCTGTTAATTTCAAAATAAATTTTTAAAAGGGGAAAAATATTATGTTTGAAAGTATAACCATCGCTCTTTGCTGATGACAAAGTCTTCCCAGGAAATTTTTACCTTTGTTTTTAAATAAATGCAAGAGTTTATTCAGGTCATTGTATGGTTAACCTAGGTGAAGATTATGAAAATATGGAAAAACATTTGCCAAAATGTATTTTCCCATTGATGCTCATCCCCTCTCCTCTCTTCTCACATATTGTTTATCCTCACCTATTCTTCTTCATGATCCTTTTTGAGATATATTTTTCTAATCAATCATGTTAGTTTGCAAAGCTTCTGCTTTCTTAAAGATAAGATACCCTGCTACAATGAAGTAACATTCTGAGGGCTAATATTTGGGGGATGTGTGAGAATGTGTATCAGGAATTGATGTTATATCTCAGATCAATTTATCTAATGAGTTTCCTTTAAAGCCTATGTAAATGGACCAGGTGATAGACACATTTCTTTAGGGTGAGAAAGAGGAAATCTTTTTAATTAATAATTATGTCCAGTAATATGTAAATATGTATCACATTCATTTTAATTACCTTGAGAGCAACACAATTCCCTAAGACTCTGAAGTTAAGAAAATCAACAAACCCAAAGAAGCCTTGACATAGAAAATGGTACAATCTGAATACAAGAGTCATCTATTTCAAAATTTGTTCTGGATCCAGTCCAGTGTGTGTCATTGGTCAAGAAGTGCAAGCTTTACTTTTTCATTTTTTTTTTCTTTTTCCTTTTTTGTTTTTTTGCTGATACCTATTCATAGACATAAATGTCAAAAGAATTGATTAAAGAAAAATGAAAGGAGACAAACATTTCTAGTACCTTTCCTTTGATATAATGACCTCCTTGCCTCTTTCATTAGTTTTAAGCCACTACCACCAGAAATAAGCAGGGCCTCTATTTATCTGTAGTTTCGTGGATAACTATTGACATTTCCCTCTAATTTCATTAATTTTAACCCTTCTCAGGAACAGACAAATGGTCCCTGCTTGACTATAGCAACAAATCTTCAAATTTATCAATTTACTTCAATAATTTCTAATTACCCAAAGAAGGTATTTAGAAAAACTCTCATAATACCTTTCCTATATTTTCTCCTAGATTGCTGCACATCATAGGTATTCAAAATAAATATTGAAATAATGAAAGTTTTAAAATGAATGGAATATTTCACATGTGATACAAAAGAGTATGATGTTGTGGAACTTTTCTTGAACAAAGGTAACAACATTTATTTAAAACATGAAGATAACTTTTACTCACCAAGAAATTCTATTACTTGGTAGTGTTCTCTACATATACTAGTATATGTTTCCAAAGACAAATGTAGCAGAATGTACAATGCAGTTGTTTATGATATCAAAAGGCTAAATGGAATACAAATGCACTTCCATTAAATGTATGTTAAAAACATTTTACATCTACAAAATGGAAACCCTGCATTCATTTACAAGAAATTCATCTGTGCTATGGAGAGAATATGTGCATAAGTAATGTACATGTTTAATGCATATAATACATTTATATACGTGTATAAAGTACATATATGATACATATGTGTTTAGCGCATATGTATGTATATTTATGACACACATATATGAAAATATCTCAAGGATATGTGTAATTTAAAACACAAGTTAGAGAACACTATTATATGCCATATACAAGTCTTAATATTAGAAACCATTTAACTATCTGTTAACCTATGAGAATGGGTAAATAAATTGTGCTTTGTTTTCACAATGGAATATCTTACAGTAATGAAAATGAATTAACTATAATTAAACAACATGCTTAAATATCTTAATGTTAAACTAAGAAAAGACACCAAAGAATACTTTTAATAAAGTTCAAAAGCAGGGGAAGCTAAAGATTGGAAATTAACTATCATATAAAGTTAGTAAGGGAAAGAAGAAAAATAGAAGAAGTGAATATAATAAAACTCATCTTTATCAATAGAGAAAGTATTTCTGTTTCATTTGTGTGTATGTGTATGTGTGGGTGTATACATGCCACATTATCAATGTTGTATTTCTTGACATGGGTGGTAACTATTGTGGTTCATTATGATAATACATCATCCCAGCATCAATTTCTATAAACTTGTGTGTGATATATTTAATGATTAATAAAATATTAATGTGAAATACAAGATTATTAGCACAAAGCACAACATGTTTGCATTTGTGTTAAAGAGATGGATGTAGTGTATTTAAAATATCTGTGATTATATATGCATGGACAATGTATAAGAGATGATTGATAAATTGAAATGAGGAGTTACATTGAGGGTAAAGACATAACTAAGACAAAAAATGTGACTTTAGGATCATCAGACAAAAATGTAGACTAGTGAGTTTCCCTAAACTTGAACAAATGTTTTTCTATTTGGTAGAAGGACTAAGTTTTATAAATAAATAAATATATATATAATATATTTATATATATATAATATATATGTATGTAGATATATATAGATAGATACACATATACACATACATATATAAATATATATATATAGTTGATGTTGGAGTAAACTATATATATAACTTAACAACATCAATGTATATATAGTTGATGTTGTTAAATCAGCAAACGGTCAGGTATGCCTGGATTTTCTCAACTGTGTAAATTGCAACAGTTATGCAAAAAAATATTTGAAGTCCATTTTAAAGAAGCGAAATTAGCTACTCTGAAAAATAGCATGTGGTATTAACCAAGTTCCACTACATAAACTTTTGTAATATATTGCATCACTGAAAACGGCAAATTGATCTGAGAACACAAAAAGATGAATTAGCAAAATGAATTGGATGAGCTACTGTTTGTTCATTTTTAATTGTAGCCAAGTTACATATCTTAGTTTATTAAGGCAAAGTGACAGCAAAAGAAATAGTAAAAAACAAAAACTGTTACGGTAGTGTGTGCATTTAGTTGTAAACTGAACAAATCATGTTATTTTTGCAGTTACACAATACATTTGTAAATTCAATGACAGTATTATAAATATGCTTTGTTTGCATTGTAGAGAATGACTCACCTCTCCTATACTTGGCTACAATTGCTGTACTGCTTCAGTCTGAGGTGAGAGGTGACCCAGCTGACTATTCATCCCTGCATTCAGACTTCAGGGAAATCTGCAGGTGTCTTCTGAAATCCTAAGTCTGTTTTAAACTTGCTTTATGAGAGCGACACACAATAAGTAATGATGAATGAGTTTCTCCTAGCGGTCATGAACTTTTGTAGAAATACTCCATTAAGTTAAATCTTTTGAAAATACTGTACCTCAAAGAAGTGCCAGCAAAAGATGAAAGTGATCCTGTTTATCTTAAAGTGGTGCTTCAGAATTCTAGTAAGAATTGAAAACTTTCCCTCACCATAATCTGAAAATGCCATGTGTTCTAGAGCCAATATTCTATAATGATCCAACCCCAAAATGCAGTATTAAAAATAAATAGAGGGATATTTAGCTCTAAGAAGATGAGGGATGCTCTGTTGACATATGTCACCATAACATTTTAATTTGTAGATATATTCAAAGAGAATTACTGATTAAGGTACAATGATTATTTAAAATAACAAGTTAGCATGGATCCAAAGATGGCATAAAAACAAGTCCAATATTCATGCACGTTCACTTACTTTTATGGTCTAATGTTTTATAATTCTTCTATAGAACAGTCTTGAAATCTCAAACACTCAGAGGCCTGGTCAGTTGACTCTAGACTCTTCAGCCTGTGATTGGGAGAAGGAAGGTGAGAATGTGGGATTTTGTGCCTGTAGCTACCTGTTTTCTTTTGCTTTTCCCATTCTGAAGACAGAACTTAACTCTTTCTTTGAATCCAAGGAAGAGTTCCATACCCTTTAATGTCCTTTTGAACCTCTAGTTAGTTGCATGTTAGGGACATAGGAAAACTTTGACACAAATCCTAGGGAGCACTCCTTATGCACTTTGTGACCCTGGACACTGTTTTAAATTCTTTGTGATTCTTTTTTCTGTAAAATGAGGTTGGTCATACTTACGTGTCTTGTTTTGCATTTTCAAATTATACATTAACTTGATACTAAATTATAACTTAGTTATTTCTGCCGGTACAATATTTTTATAATTTAAAAAATTTAACTGATGAATAAAAAAACATGAAAATTATATATATTTATGGGATACTATGCTACTTTCAATACATATATACATTGTGTAAGGTTTACATCAGGTTAGATATATTTATCTTTTCATATATTTATCATTTCTCTATGGTGAAAACATTTAAAATCTTTCTTTTGGCTCTTTGAAATTCACAGCACCTTATTGTTATTTATAGTCACTTTATTTAAATTTATTTATTTTATTTTATTTGTTATCCATGCTTTTAGAGTGCAATTCCTTTCATGGCACAATTGGACACCAGACCTTATTCCTCCTATATAATTGTAGCACAGTAAACATTGATCAATCTTTCCCCATGGCTCCCACTCCTTTAAGCACACCAACTTCTGGTAACAAGCATTCTACTGTCAACTTTTATAAGGTCAACAGTCCACAAAAGTGTGTGATAATACAGTGCTTGTCTTTCCTTGCCTGGCTCATTTCACTTAACAAAATGATCTTCAGTTTTATCCAAGTTGTTGCAATTGAGAGGATTCCATTCTTTTTACGGATGAATACTATTCCATTGTACACACGTACCACTTTTTTTATTCATTCATTCTTCTATGAAAACTTAGGTTACTTCCATGTCTTGGCTATTGTAAACACTGTTGCAATGTACAAGGGAATGCAAATGTATTTTTAATAAACTAATTTCATTTTATTTTGATACAGGAGCTCCAGTAAGAGTATTAGATCATATGGTAGTTCTATTTTTAATTTTTTGAGGAACCTTCAGTTTGTTTTCCATAATGTCTATACAGATTTACATTCCCTTCAATAGCAGGGTGCAAGGGTGAACTTTTTTTCCACATCCTCACCATCATTTGTCATCGTTCTTAAATGGTAGCCATTCTTAACACACTGTGGTTTTGATTTGCTTTTTCTTGATGTCTAGTGATGTTCAGCATTTTTTCATATACTTCTTGGCCACTTGTGAAATTCTTTTGCGAAATATTCTAACTCTTGGGTTACTTTTTAAATTATTTTCCAGTCAGTTTTGTGAAGTCCATAGTTTGCAAATACTTTTTCTCATTTTTTGATTTATTTCTTCATTCTCTTAATTGTTTCCTTTGCTGTGCAGAAGGTTTTTAGTTTGACCTAATCTTTTGGCTACTTTTGGTTTTGTTTTCTATATTTTGGGGGGATCTTGTCCAAATTAAAATAAATAATAAAATAATCCTTGCACATTACAGTGCCCTGAAGTGTTTCTCATATTTTCTTGCTCTATTTTCAAAATTTCAAGTTCTACCTTTAAGTCTTTACTCATTCTGAGTTGATATTTTAAACTAGTGAGAAATAGAGGACTAGTTCCATTTTTCCACGTATGAATGTTCAGTTTTTCCTAGGATCATTTGTTGAAAAGTCTCTCCTTTCTCTCTATTGTGTGTACTTAACACCTTCTTCAAAAATCAGTTGGCTGTAGATATGTGGGTTTACTTCTAGTCTCTATTCTCTTTCTTTAGCTTATACGTTTATTTTTATGCCAGCACGTTGTTCTGATTATTACAGATTTTTAGGACATTTGAAATCAGATAGTGTCATGCTACCTGTTTTGTGCTGTATTTTTGTTTGCTTATTTTTTGTTTTTCTTTCAATATGTTTTGGGCTATTTGGTGTTTTTGTGATTACATACAAATTTAGGATTATTTTTTCTAGTTCTGTGAAAAACGTCATTGGTATTCTAAAAGAGATTGCATTAAATTTATAGATAGTTTTGGGTAGTATAGATATCTTAACAATATTGATTCTTTTAGTCCATGAACAAAGGATGTTTTCCCTGTGTGTGTATGTATGTGTGTGTGTGTGTGTGTGTGTGTGTGTGTGTGTATTTCCTCTCCAGTCTCTTCTATCAGTGTTGTATAGTTTTAATTGCACAGATCTTTATTACTTTGGTAAAATTACTCCTAAGCACTTTTCATAGCTATTAAAATGGGTTATGTATATTTTTTTAAACTAAAAGGAGATAATCAATTCAGTACAACAGATATGTTAATTCTCTAAATATTGTTCTAACGTCAAAATTTTTGTGGAAAAGTTGTATAATGATGATTATGGCTAAATATTAAGAAATATTTATTTTTGGTAGAGTTTAACAAATGGCAAGAGTTAGCTCTTTTATATAAAAATTATATATTTTCTACTTATTGAAGTAATTATTTAAAATATATTAAATGTAAAAAAATCTCATTCATAAAATCTATGAACCTACAATGTAGCAAGATGCAAACTAAATAAAATAATGTACAATAGTCAGATATTAACATACTATGAAAGAAAAATATTTCATGTGTCTGATAAATAACAGTGAAACAATCATAGAAACAGTATTTAGATTTCACAAAGATGCATGAAAATATTTCCTCCTATACTCACTATCAAAATTTATGATTGTTTATATTGCTCTGGTACTATTATACCTGTTAAGATGCTATATTCAATAATAAATTACATTTGGTGTAAGATGAAGGGAAATTGTAGGTGATGTGGCAATCTTAAGGACAATCAGGAACAGGCGCTTTAGATTCTCAGAGAAGTAAGTGAAAATAAGTTGTCTGTTCATTCACACTCAACCCCATAACAGTTTACACCCTTAATTTTCTAAAATCTAAAGTACAATAGAAAGTTTGACTCTGATTTTCTGATATATTGCTATTAAAAAGTCAGGAAATTTATTTTTTGATTCACTTCAAATACAAAAATGTGTTGAAAATAAAAATATGTTTTACCCCCTTCTGTGTGTTGCTTAATATTTATCACGCAAAATGCCATCCTCCTTTCAACTCATGTTTTTCTAGGCTTATCAAAAGATGTGCCTCCTCCATTGGGTATATCATGCTTCCCTTTGAAAGTAAGTATGCTGAATTCTTCCCTGTTATTTGGAGTTGTATTGGCCGATTAGAACATACCATATGCCAGCTAAGATTTTTCACTGTTGTTCAAAAGTGTTAATCTTGTCTCTTTTCATCTCTGACTCTGTGCACCATTATACTAACCTTATTTCCTCAAATAGCCAATGCTTTCTTACCATCTAGTATTTTTTCACGTGATTCCCATTTGTTCAGAATGGTCTTTTCCTCCTTTTGGATTGGCTCCCTCTTAGTCAGCCTTCAAGTCTCAGTTTGAAGGTTACAGTTTCCATGAGGTATTCTCTTATCTCTTATGCTTCCTATGTCTCCTACAGTTTGGGTACCCTCAATAGTCTACTCTACTATAACACTAATCATAATTGTTCAAAAGTACAAACTCAGTAATCTGTTTTCCTCTATTGGGATGTATTTTTCAGTACCTCAAATGTGCCACCTAACACTGTGACTCCCAGGGAGATGATTCTTAATAAATACAAATTGAGCTAACAAATGGATTTTTAAGATCCCTTAGAGCTGAGATTATAGATTTTGCTCCCTCTAGAACCTACATGCAGCATTTTACAGGGTTCTGGAGTATATCAGGGGTCTTTGATATTTGATACTTGTATTCCAAGAATTCTAAAATTAGGAAATATTTTTATAAGTAATAGAAAATCTTCAATTTATACTACATTGCAGAAGCTACAAATCTGTTGGGGTTAAGTCTTCTAGCATCTGGATGAGGTTTTTTTCTACCACACTATGCTACCCTATGTGTAGATATGTTTTCAGAGTTATGTTTCTGGGCCACTGGAGGAGTAACACAGCTATCATAAACAAATGTTGTTTTACATGTTCTTATTTCCTCAGCCATCAGGAATAATGATTCTTATTGAATAACAGTCCAATGTAGAAGCTCTTAGAGAAGGATGTTAGACTTCAGAATTTCAAAAAGATTTCTTCCTAAGCAGATTTTACTTGTATAAGCAAAAACTTTCAAAAATCTGAGTTTCCCACTTACAGTTACTCCACATAAACCCATGTATATACCTATCATATTCACATTTGTAAAAATTCTTTTATACTTCAATCATGCTTCAATTAAGAGAGAAAAAAATATAACAGTATATCCAGGCACAACTGTAATCTCACTGATTCAGGAGGATGTAACATGGAGATTGGCAAGTTTGAGGCCAGTCAGCAACTTAGCAAGACCCTAAGCAACTTATCAAGAACTGCTCTCAAGACAAAAATAAAAAGCTGAGTATGTAGCTCAGTAGTGAAGTTCCCCTGAGTTCAATTCCTGGTACCAAACTAATACAGTGACATTTAAACATTTTTTCTTGAATATATATAGTACCCTAATTCTAAATTATACTTTTATATTTTACTTAAATATTGAGAGGAATGAATTTATTCTTCAAGGAAAGTATAAAACTTATAAACTACCTTATAATAGTCATCTAGCAAAGTTATCTGAAGGAGTTAAATTATCTTAAGTGATTTCAATGCCAAGATTTAGTTGGTTATATTACATAAAGAAAAAAGATATTTGCCATATACTACTCTTTCTAAGAATAAAACCACAGCACTTGACATTTTCTATGTTAATTAAAATTCTGAATAGTTTTTCTAACTTAAAAAGTCCTTTGTAGAATCACTAGGCAATTTTACACATCCTTTTGTTATTTTATGCTTGACAAGAGATGTGAAACAAATGTTCAGGAGTAAACAAGTTCTTTTCTTCCTTTTAAAAAAATTGTCTATGTCCACTTTCCTCATATTTACAAAACTATAATTGTAGTCACTGTTAGTAATATTTACCTTTTTTGTTTTAATATTAGTGGACCAAGATAACCCATATTAGGCAGGAGATTTATGATTCTTTAGGTAAATAGATACAAACAATGTAGGCTAATTTTAAGCTTGAAAAGTTGTAGGTAGAATGGTGATAGATATCTTCAATATATAGGAAGAGAAATAAATCAGCTTTTAAGATATGTTTTTGAGTTGATAAAGCAAGATGACAAAATGTGATTTTGCATAATTAATAATTTTTTTGTACCAGGGATTGAACTCAGGGGCACTCGACCACTGGGCCACATCCCCAGCTCTTTTTTTGTATTTATTAGATGCAGGGTCTCACTGATTTGCTAAGTGCCTCGCCATTGCTGAGGCTGGCTTTGAACTCGCCAGCCTCCTGCGTCAGCCTCCCAAGTGCTGGGATTACAAGTGTGCGCCACCATGCCCAGCCATAATTAATAATTTTATCAGCAGTTATAACTCAGATATGCTTAGGTCCTAGAGGGTAATGAGTTGTTTTTATGCTGGAGAACTCAAGGCAATTCAAATGAACACTGGTACATATCTGAATTTGATATTTTATGCTGATAGATTTTCCAACCATATATTGAAACATAACAGGATTTCCTAATTGTGTATTTGCATATCTATGTGTTTGTGCATGTATTAAAGAAATAACAAATTCACTTTTTCTAAAATCTAAAACATCTCCAGGATGAATGCATTTAATGAAACAGATGAAACTTTGGCTTGAAAAGGATGGCATTTTCTTTCATAAATACGTATAGAGTAATTTTTAGTACGTTACTTTCACTTAATGAACTTGTGATAGTACGGTAGTGTAATTAGAGCTGTCAATACTGAATTCCAAATGTGCACTGCACTATGAATTTAATTTAAATTTTTCTATCCCTACTTTTCCCTTCCCATCACCACTGGGAGAAATTGAAGCAGTTGACTGCTGCTGTGGCAAATTGGATCCTAATAAGTATGATGCTTTACTGCTTCTTGTTTTTCCTAAGATACAACTGCAGTATTTCAGAAGAACTCACCTGGGCATTAATTCAACAAGAAATGTTGGTAGAAGCATTATATTTTCCACGTTTTGATATCTCACTGAATGCCTTGCATATAAAGAGGCCCAGCAGCTGGTTTGTATCATTCACCACTGTGCTTGTCATTTCAAACTCAGATTCTACTGACTCACCTCTAGGGGCTTAGAAATAATATTCCTCCCAGTGTTTCAAATTATTTGAGATTATAATTTTTTAAATTAGAAAGTATGACATAATGTAGTAAATATGTATATGCTTAAATTTGAAGGTATTGAATTCAGGAACTATTTTGAATATATCAGGAACATCACAAGTCATGAGAGACCTTGTTCTAATTAGGATTCGGTCCTGAGAAATCAAAATCTGTTCTATAAACTAAAACCAGAAAACAATCAATAAATCAATAAATTTTAGTTATACATAAAGTGTTTCATGAAACAAATCCTTGTGAAATTTTTTGTAAATGGAAATATTTAAAAATAACATAAAATACACCAAATGCTAGCAAATATTGAAATATCTAGTAAATAAATATTTAGTAAAATATCTGATAAGCACGTAAATTGTTACAAGTATTTGGAAGAGTATTGTGATGTCTACTAATTTGAATATGTCTGATTCTGCAAAAGAAATACATACATGTGTGGTCCTAACAACACATGCAAGAATGTTCATAACAGCACTATTCCTAATAAGTCCAACTGGAAGCAACATGAATGTTCATCAGTGGTGGAATAGATAATGAAGTTGCAGCAGAGACATGTGACAATACTTAACAATGAGACCAGCAAATAAGTATCACATGAAATTATATTAATCATTCACACAAACACAATCTTGACTGAAAGAGGATACAGATTCCATGCTGTTCATTATAATTAGTTCAGAGAGTAAAATCCAGTGTAAGGTAGTAGAAGCCATATTAGTGGTTACCTATGAAGGAGCTACTAGAGAGTTGAGGGAGTCCCATTTGTGAATATTACTAGTGCTTATAGCCAAGATTTTCGTTTGTAAAAATTTTTTCATCTGCCCATTTACATTTGCCCACAGTCTGTATTATGTCATATTCTAATTTAAAATGTTACTTTAAAAGGTGAAATATAAAGTACATCAAACTAGGAGATATTTTTGTGAAAAAATAGATATTTAATTTTTACTTGCTTGTTCTCATAATACTTTCATATGTTTTTATTCCTTCACATAAAATACTTATATTTTTATTTTACAATATTGTAAAGGTATTAAGTCAGAGACTATGAATTACAATTATGGTATACCCAGGAACTATCAATATGTCTATATTACTGTAAATTATTGAGTTTTAGTAAAACTATCTGATTTAGTTAATATTAGCTCCTTTTTTTTTTTTCAGATGAAATAATTGAAGCAATTAATGGTGCAGTGATTTGTCTAAAGATGCAGGGCTACCAAGTGGTGAAAACTGAATTGAAATCCAGACTTCACATATTTATTTATTAACTAATATGCTGTAAAATTAAACATGTGATAACACTGACTTGGCACAAAATAAACACCCAACAAACATACAGTATGGGTACCCCATACTGTTTATGAAGTCATGTGAAATAGTGATTATTTTTCTTGTAGAAAAAAATGTCTGAGATGGGTATAGGCAGATAGGGTACTTTTATTCATATGGAAGGCTGTGGACTAGGCACTAAAATGTGAGGGATTGGAACATCAGGTGAGGTCCCAGCTGTCAGAAATGAAGGTTTAGCAGACAAGAGAGCACTTAGTAAAATCATCACATTTGTTGCAGTTTTATTAAGGAAATCTACTGAATACATTAACATACCTCATAAGCAAGATGCACAGAAGACACAAAGGAAGCTGGTGGGACATAAGGACAGAGGCCTAGGGATGACTGATGAGGAAGGAGAGAAGAAGGCAGGGACAGATTGCAGTTATACCAGTGAAGGACATGAAGAAACATGATTGTGCAGGATTGGAAGGTCCTGCTTTGTATAAATGGCAGTTTAGTGAGACCATCCTGCATAGACTATACTCTCTACACTCTACGCTTTTAAGGAATAGTTAGCAAAGTCATTTTAACAGAAGAATAAGACTGAGAATGATCAAGGTCATAAAGATGAGATGAAGTGAGAAAGACAAAGTCACCAAGGTTAAAGCTCTTATTCTGTATGAGGTGCTTCACTATTTGAAGTTTCTCAACTGTATTTGTTTTTGCAATGGTGAGTACAGTGGAATAAACAATTGGGTGGTTTTCTTTATACTCAGAATGCATTAAGATTTCATCTCAGCTGCATCACATTCTATTGTGGTCTTTCAGCAAATCCTAGAAGCTCAAGTTTTAGATGACTGTTATTTCCACTGCCCAAGTCAAAAGGCAGTAGGCAGCAGCTGAATAGTGACAGGATTGGTGCTGCTGGGATTCTGAAAGCATCTCTCCCTTAAGCTGGATGGAACAATGACACTGCCTTTATAACATTTTGACATTCATCATTTTCTGTCATATCTCTAAAATAAAATCACCGGTGCCTGGGAACATGACACATCAACATCCAATCATCTTTGCAGGACTCACAGCCACCTTGGTGAATGCAGGGTGACATTGTGAAGCTCAACATCTCTGTGCTGAAATTACTGAGGTGACAAGCAAAGGTTCCATATACGGTTGGTTCTTGTTTCTTTCAAATTTTGAATTTAGGTAGGAATCCAAAACCCTGAGATGTAAGAATTGTCAAAAAATGCAACTTTATTTCAAACTAAGCATGCTCTATCTGCTTGTTATAGATCTAACATATAGATCTATAGATCTATAGCAAGAAGTAGAACCAGTAAATAAGACAGGCAGACATATTTTAAGAAAAATCTGCTGAAGTCAGAGATGAAACACACACTACATACTCTTGCAAAATAGTGGCTATCATTGTCTTAAAAATGACCTAGTAGAGCCTGGGAAGATGTGGGGGAGGATCATACCAGAGGGGGGAATTGTAAAAAAATTTCTGCTTTGAATAATAGTCTGATTACAGCTGGGCATGGTGGCACACACCTGTAATCCAAGCACTTGGGAAGCTGAAGAAGGAGGATCGGGAGTTCAAAGCCAGCCTCAGCAATGGTGAGGCACTTAGCAACTCAGTGAGACCCTGTCTCTAATAAAATACAAAAAAATGGCTGGGGATGTGGCCCACTGGTGGAGTGCCCCTGAGTTCAATTCCCGGTATATAAAAAAAAAAAGAGTCTGATTACTCCTAGAAAACCATACTCTTTTGGTTTTCAAATAACGATAATTGTTATTAGCACTACTGGCACTATTCAAAGCAATAAGAAACACCACCTCATTCATTTCTTAAGACAAATATATAAATAAATATTATTTCCATTTTACAATCAATCTAAGGTTTAAAGGGGTATAGTGACTTAATGCTAGATAATAAGAAGGATTCTAAGCTTCAAAGTCAGATAGATGTTTGTCTTTTCATCTGCCAACTCATAGTAGGAGCAAATGACCATATTCCAGCAGAAAAAGTTGGTGATTCGAATAATGGGTGAGGCTATGTTCACATCTTTGCTTAGTCTCTGGATCTAAACCCATCTAAAAGAAATTTCTCCATGTTGTGTTTGATTATATCTTCTCCCTTCATCTGATTTATTATGGCTTTCCAGGTTTTAAGGCTTAACTAAAGTGCTAAAAAATTAAGTCTATAAAAATTGTAGTCTCCAAAGTACCTGAAATCAGCATTCAAAATATTTGATTGATAATGATCAGAGTCAAACTTAGTAAACCTGAAATTTTCTTTCTGATGTCCATTTATAGAGTCAAAAAATGACTATTTTAGATTTCATTTTCAAATATTTAACAGAGGGGTAGAACAATAACTATACCTGAAAAATCTTATCTTAAAGGGACAAAACTTTGTTTCTATCTTAATTCTATATAAAGAAAACATTTGCAGAAACATTATCCCAAATTAGAAAAATTTTTAAATTTAATATCATACCCCAATATTTTTCCTAGTGTTCACTTATTTTGTCTGACTAATGTGGTCCATTATAAACTTCTTAACTTATGTTATATTTACACATATTTTTTGAGAAATTAGGCATTTTGAAAAGTAACAATGTGTCAGAAGTGCTAGTAGTGACCAGTAGCCTTAAAGTTCCCCTCAAATTCAATAAACTTATGGACTCAAGGCTGCTGACCTCTTTTTATTAGAAAGCATTTATTTTAGAAAACTTCTAAATTATCCCCTGACATATTGAGATGCAGATATTTTTGAAAGCTTCTTTTTAATTTTACAACCCAGGAATGAATTTCTCAGGGATGTGGCAACCATCATCCCATCATCTATTCAAAATGTAGTTATCAAGGCAAAGACAACCCCATTCTGCCACTCTTTGTAGGAGTCCAACTGCTGGCAGCACCTTGATGCAAGTTGTAAGGTATGAAAAGTTTATTTTTCTCTTGGAAAAAGCAAATAAGGAAACACAGATGGCCTACAAGTCCCTCCCCTACCCCAGGTCTTCCATATCTCTGGCACTTTGCTTTAGCAGAGTGATGTTCAAACTTTCTTTTCTATTGCAATAGTCTTACATTTTTGTTTGCCTTTTTAACTTTGTCCTATGCAGTTTTTGCCTTGACAGTAAACATCGGTAGCTCCAAAGAGATTGATAGGGTCTTACTAACCAATCATGGTGCTTCATTAAATGAGGTGCAATGATAATAAAGCAGATGTCAACCCTGTTCTGTAATATAGAATTTGCACAAAAGATAGAGGATAGAAGAGGATACAGGAGACTCTGGAGTCAGGAGATCTAGAACTCTAATTATTCCATTGAGTGACAAGTGATGTCCGTGATACGACAGGGCTTCATTTTGTGGCTATGAGCTCATGTCTTATGACAAGAGTGCTGTGCACATTCAGCAGAATTTAAGGAATAATATGAATGATGAAAATATACATTAATTCACTTGGTAGGTTGTACATTAATAATAGAAAAAATCTATAAATAGTTATAGAATTTGCCATAAATGTAATTACTTTCACTATTGATTATCTTGGATGGACATATGTTGCAAACCTCCCTTAATGACCCTTCAAGAGTAGCATATGGTTTCAAAATTCACAGAACAAAAATCACCAAGCTGAGGTACATTATTAGTTTTTCACATTTTCTTCATTCTACTATCTGTTCTATAAAGTCCATTCACATTCTAGAACAATATTATTAAACTTAGATGAACATTATTTGCATCTGATAAGAAAATAAAATTTTTATATTAAATAAATTTATCTTTAGGTCCTTTGGTGTCCAAATAAGTGTATATTTTTAAAAATAAGGATGGCATGATCTTTGGTTTGGATCTGGAATGTCCCATAAAATCTCATGTATTTAATATCCTGGTGGCCAATGCAGTAATGCCTAGGAGTAGGACCTTTAGGAAGTGATTGAATCATTGCAGAAGCCCTGATTAAAGAGTTGGCTGAGACCACCGGTTCATTACATGGAAATGCCCAGGCATTGCTGCCTTCCGGGGTCTCGCTTACAGAACTTGGCCCAGAATCTTGCCCGTGGGACTTGGCCCGGGATCTCCCGGGACTTGGCCCGGGATCTGGAGAGACTTACACGGGACGTGAAGCAGGCCAGCTCTGTTCTGCTTGGGCACGTGAGACTGTGCCTGAGAGAGAGCGTGCAAGATTAACACTATTGTGTGTATATGTTGTAGCTTCTTATAAGAGTGCGTGCTGCGGTTTCTTGTGGGAGTGTGTGTGTGGTGTTAGAGGTTGCAGAAGCCAGAGAGAGAAGAATAAAAGAACTTTTCGTTTCCATCCTGCCTCCGAGTTTTCTCCCGCAGCGTGGCTGCTCCAAGCGGCAATCGCTACAGACTGCTACAAATCATGAGGGCTATGACCTCATCAGTGGATTAATCCACTTGATGGGTGAATACTTTGAATGGCCTGTTGGGAGAAGTTGGAAACTGTAGGCAGGTGGGGCATGGTTGGAGGAAGTAGGTCATTGGGAGTGTGCCCTTGGGAACTAGATCTTGTCCTTGACCCCTTCCTTTTTCCCCTCTCTCTGTTTCCCAGCTAATAAGCTGAGCAACTTTTCTTTGCCATGCTCTCTCCTACAATAGTGTTCTGACTTGCCCCTGGCCTAAAGCAATAAAGCCAGCTGACTATGGACTAAAACCTCTGAACAATAAGAAAAATAAAAATTTCCTTCTCTTAGTCATCCCTGTCAGATGTTTTGTATACAGTGATGAAAAGGTGAATAACACACCTGGTGTATTAGTTTTATGTTGCTTTGTCACATAATACCTCGGACTTAGAAATTTAATATACTTATTATCTGACAGATTCTTCAAGTCACAAGATTGAGTGGGCTCAACTGGGTAATCTGTTCCATGTCCTACAAGGTTGAAATCAATGTATTGACAGATAAAGATTCTTATCTGTAGCTCCAGGGAAGAATCCAGGTTATTGGTAGATTAATTTCCTTGCAATTCTAGGACCGAGGTGCCTGTCTTGTTGTTGGTTTTCAGAGTGGGTCTGCAGTCTTCCTCTAAGACCATCAGCCCTCCTTCTCACCTGGCCATCTTCAGAGCAGTAAAGGCTACTGAGTTCTTCTCATACTGCAAATATTTCTGATTTCTAACATCAAGCAGAAAAAGCTCTTTGCCTTTCAGGATTCTTGTGATTACACATGGCCCACCCAGAAAACTCAGGAGGAATGTGCTTATCTTAAAATCAACTGAACCATATTACATAACAATCACAGAAATACTAACTCATCACATTATAGTAGACCTTTGGAGATAATGACCATATGATTTTTGGTTTGCCACTCTGTCTAGTTCTTTAAATGAATTATTTAATTCTCACAAAAATGCTGAAGTAAACAACTATTATTCTCTACTAACAGATAAGGAAGTCAAAGTACAGATGTGAAAAACTTGCCTAAAATCACATAAAGATTCTCCAGACTTTTATCAAAAAAGATTAAATTCATCCAGAATCAACAGGTTATTAAAACTCTTGATAGTTCTGTATAGCCTTCAGGATTTGTATCTTATTATGAAAATTTGTTGTCGCCGGAAAAGGATTGCAGCCTGGAACGGCAGCGCCGCGGGAAGGAGTCCGGAGACAGGATGGAGACGAAAATATTCTTTAATCTTACAAGAAACTACAATATATCTACACAATAGCGATAACCCTAACTTTTTTCCCTCTGGTCTCTTCCCATGCGCCCGAGCAGCAATGGCGCTCGCTCGATCTGATGAGTCACCGTTCAAATCTCTCGAGAGCCTCGACCAAGTCCCACGAGATCCCGTGAGACTACGGAAAGCGGAAATGCCCAAAAATGTCTATGGCCCAATAGTCAACCGCAATCTTAGCTATCTCCGCAAACAGGGCTCCTGCATTTCCCCCTTTTGTTTTAAAAGAGGGGATGCTCTAGGACGTCTATGTGCAACCAACATTCTTACCCGTCATCGGATAATCAAGGCTGTGCCCTTGACTCCTGTCTTAGGTTGATATGTCGGCCACATGAGACTATCCCGTGCGACTGTGCCTGTCTTAGGTTGTCCCCCTCTGGGGATCTTACCCGTCATTGGCTAACCAGCCATCCAATGGAGCCCTTTAGGATCGACTGTGTAAGTTGACTAACAGCCGTCCAATTGTGGGGAGATGCTGCGGCTTTAAGGCGACAAGCCTTTTGGTGACAAGTCAAATTGCATAGCATATCAAATTCTTTCAACAAATCAGCTGCCTTAAGTTCTATCAAGTAACACACTGAGTTCTCTAAACAAATACCCCCAAGGTACTGTCCCATGAAGTCCCAAACAATGAAAGATCAAAATGTCCACTTGTTATAACACGTAGATCTAGGAGGCCCCATGCATGCAGAGCAGAGGCCACACCGCTGGTGAGGTTGTTTGACATTTGAGCAGCAGGGATGCTTGCAGCGACCGCGATCCCTGCATCTGTAGCAGCAGCCGTCTTTTTTATGTCTAGACAATGCCACCGGCAAATCTTCAGGGCCCGCTCCCTAGAGACTCAAGCATCAATTATTAAAGGAAAGGCAGTGCTATTCCAGCACTGAGTCAAGAGGCGAGTTGTCAAACTAAAAAATAGAATTATTAGATTAGAAAATTAAGGTTGATTTCTGCTCACACACATTGCAGCCTGAGCTCCCACAAACATAAGCTGGCAAAACATCATGTTTAGAACAAAACAAAGAAAGACTGAGGGTATTTACTGTATTAAAGATAGATTAAAGAAAAACTAAAAGCACTTTGGAGAAATAATTTGTTAGCTGGAACTCTCGTGTTTCTGCATATACAGCAGTCCTTTACCTGTTGAAATAATTGAAATTAATCATTTATTAAACAAATGAAGTTAATAACAAATAAGCAACCTTATGTCAAAACACCAAAATATCAGGTTATACAGCCCTAGTCATATTTTTCGCTAAAGAGAAATCCCTGGGACACCTATAAAACAAAATTGAAGGTACCTTCACTTATTAAATTATTTACCCAATTTGAATACTCTTAAACTTAAATGAATTAGAGTTATTTGGATCCATATATATATATATATATATATATATATATATATTCACAAGCGCTTTGTTATTTTTGATGTCACACTGGACAGACAGACGCACATACAAACATATATTTGTGACGTCACATTAACATGAAATTTAGACAAATACACAGACATAAACACATATATATATAAAAAAAAAATACAATTGTGTGCACACTAAAGAGAGATCTCTTCGTCCCAGCTGGGAGGAATGACACTTAAGTTGTGATGTATTTTGAAGGACTCTTTTAAGGGAATCATTCCATATCTTCATCATGGTCCTCTTGATTTTGTTCCTGTTTTATTAATCTTGATTCCTCAAAAACTTCATCTTGATCCTTTTGATTTGGTACTTGCTTTATTAATCTAGATGGTATCCATATTGGAGAGGATTTGTTGTTGATGTGGGTTCCAATGTCTGTCTCCAGCAGAATAACCATCAGAGTCTAAAGTTAAAAAATTTAAGGTAAACAGGGCAACTGCCAATCTGTCCTTAGGATTTTTCCAGTTTCCTTCTTTCTGTTTTAACAACATAACTTTTAGTGTGCGGTTTGCTCTTTCAATAATGCCCTGACCCTGAGGATTGTATGGGATGCCTGTTTTATGGGATATGTTGAATTTTGCGCAAAACTCTTTGAAAGATGAGGACGTATATGCGGGGCCATTATCTGTTTTAAGCATTTTGGGGATGCCCAATGCAGCAAAAGCTTGTAAACAATGAGATGTGACATCTTTAACTTTTTCTCCAGAATGTAAGGAAGCAAAAATCATGCCTGAGCATGTATCTATGGTTACATGAATAAATCGCAATTTTCCAAAACTTGGCTCATGAGTAACATCCATCTGCCACAAATGATTGGGCATTAATCCTCTAGGGTTAACACCAAAATGAGGATTGGGCAAATGTGTCATACAAGATTTACAATCTTTTACAATTGTTCTGGCTTGCTCCTTTGTGATTTTAAACCTACGTTGCAAGGTGGTGCTGTTGACGTGAAACTGGGAATGAAATAAAGTAGCTTGTTGTAGCGCTGAAAGTATAAATATAGTTTTTGTAAGTTCATCAGCCTTTTGATTACTTTCATAGTGGGGGCCAGGCAAATTAGTATGTGCTCTAATATGGCCTATGAATAGAGGTTCTTTTCTTGCCCACAAAAGTTTTTGTATTTGATAAAACAATTTAAAGGCTGGAGTATGAGGTGCTATTGGTCCTGCTAACTCTAATTTTGGGACGGCTTGTACAATATAGTGGCTATCTGAAAAAATGTTTATGGGCTGGTCTCTAAAATGTTCCAGAGCTCTTACCACAGCTTCCAATTCCACAAGTTGAGCTGATTTGTGTGCAGTTATGTAAGTCATACTTTCCTTTGTAGTGACTACTGCAGCAGTACCATTTGAGGACCCATCTGTAAATACATTAAATGCCTTAGGAATAGGTTGATTTTTTATTACCTGTGGAAATATAATAGGATGATTAATACAAAAAGATAATATAGGAGACTTAGGAAGGTGATTATCAAAATTTGCAGAGGTAGAGCATCTAGCTATAGCCCAGTCATTATCGTTGAAGCATAAATATTCAATCTGTGATGATGAATAGGGAGTAATAATAGTAGCAGGGTGAATGCCAAATATTTTAGTAGAAGTTTTAAGTCCTTGAAGAATAAGTTTAGCCACCATGGAGGTATAAGACTCAATTACGCTTTTAGGAGAGACAGGCAAATGTATCCATAATAAAGGCCCTTGTTGCCAAAATACTCCTGTGGGTGTATATTGTGAAGAAATAATAATCAATATCAGCGGTTGAGTTAAATCAAATCTGTCACAATGAGCTCCTTCAATGGCTTTTTCTACTACCTTTAAAGCTTTCCTAGCATCAGGAGTCAATGTTCGCGGTGAGGATGGATCAGGGTCCCCTCGAAGGATATCAAATAAAGGTTTTAATTGGCCAGTAGTGAGGTTTAGTGTAGGGCGAAGCCAATTAATGTCTCCCAGTAGTTTTTGGAAATCATTGAGGGTGGTTAAATGTTCTTTATTTATTAAAATTTTTTGGGGTCTAACAAAAGTATCCATGATTTTAAATCCTAAATATAATATGGGAGATCTGGTTTGAACTTTTTCTTCTGCTATATATAATCCGTATTTTTTTAAATTTTCTACCACATCACTGAATATATTAAATAAGATTTTTTGATTAGGGTGGGCCAGTAAAATATCATCCATGTAATGTAGACACATGAGGTTTGGATATTTATTTTTAATGGATTGGATGGCCTTGTCCACATATATTTGGCATATGGTGGGGCTATTAGCCATTCCCTGTGGCAAAACCTTCCATTGATATCTCTGATCAGGGCCATTATTGTTAATAGAAGGAACTGAAAAGGCAAACCTGGGGGCATCCAGAGGATGTAGGGGAATAGAAAAGAAGCAATCCTTTATATCAAGACTAATAACATGGAAATTTTTTGGAATAGCTATAGGATTCGGAAGTCCAGGTTGAGTAGGGCCCATGACTTGCATGGTTTTATTAATTTGTCTAAGATCATGTAATAATCGCCATTTTCCTGATTTTTTCTTGATCACAAATATGGGGGAATTCCAGGGAGAGGTGGAAGGTTCTATATGTCCTGCTTCTAATTGTTCCTGAACTAGTAGGTGGGCCGCTTGTAATTTCTCTTTAGATAGGGGCCACTGAGGGACCCACACTGGCTTATCAGAAAGCCATGGTATTTTCAAAATTATTTTCTCAGTGGCCCCGAAGAAAAATGTCTTTTTCCTATATGATAATGATTTCTTTTAGGGTTAAGCTTACCCTGTACTTTTTGATGATTTCTTATAGGGTTAAGATTACTCTGTAGATTTTTACATTTAACACCTGCAGGTTTGGTTGCAAGGTGTACTCCCATTTGTTGTAAAATATCTCTTCCCCATAAAGTAACCGGTAGATTAGGTAAAACATAAGGCTGAAACGTGCCTTTATGTCCTTCATCATCCTCCCATTTTAAAATTACCGCACTTTTTTCTGGGAGGTTATTATATCCCAAGCCTCTTAAACTGGTTGAAGCTTTTTGCAGAGGCCAGTGTTTGGGCCATTGACGTAAATTAATGATGGAAGAATCAGCTCCAGTATCTATAAGACCCTCCATTTCTATTCCTTGGATTCTTATTTTACATATAGGCCTCCTTGTACAGTCCCGAACCCAGCAAACCATGGGTTTCGAATCAGTGGAACAAAATCCTCTATTGTTCCTATTTAGAGGCATATTCATTTTAAATGACTTATGTAAATTTGGAAGGAGGAGCAACTGAGCAATTCTATCTCCCTGATTAATAGAACTTATACTTTGGGGTGAGCTAAGCATTATTTTTATTTCCCCTTTATAGTCTGAGTTTATTACGCCTGGGGTCACTTGCAAACCTAATAAGCTCTCAGGACTTTGCCCGATAATAAGTCCTACAGTCCCTGAGGGAAGAGGTCCCCTGACTCCTATGGGAATCAGTTGAACCCCCATTTCAGGTGTTAACACTATTCGGGCGGTGGAACAGAGGTCTAATCCTGCATTTCCTCCTGTTCCTCTGGCGAGGGAGTGGATGGGTAATAGGGATTGTGTCGGGGAAGCATCTGAGTGGATGCTTGAGGATACTCCTCCTCCAATGCCTCGTACATTTGTGGGCCCCGGGGCATTGGGCCCCTTGCCCCGTTTTTTGAATTCCTGAATAAAGGATTTCCATGGATGTCAAATTTTGAATAGCATTTATTGGCCCAATGATTTCCTTTCTTACACCTGGGGCAGCAACCTGGAGCACGGTATGAATTTGGTCTTATTTCTCTTTTAGGATTTTGCCTAGAATAGCCTGATTTATTATGATAATTTTGCCTAGAATATCCTGATTGATTATAATGTCTATATTGAGCTCTTGTAAAATTTTGAGGGGCAGCATCTCTCACAGCTGCTGCAATCATATTCCCTGTGACAAAGGCATCATTTATATCTTTACATAATTGTATATATATGGAAAGATCCTTTTTATTTTTCCATGGCCTGATGGCTTCCTGGCAATACTTATTAGCATTTTCGTACGCTAATTGGACAACTAATGGCATAACTTGATCAATGTCTCCAAAAACTCTACCTGCAGTTCTCAAAAGTCGATCAGCAAATTCAGCATATGGTTCATTAGGTCCTTGAATTACTTTGGACAAGCTACCTTGTAGATCCCCAGGTCCTTGTACAGTTTTCCATGCCTTTAAGGCAGCTGCGTTTATCTGAGCATATACTCCTGGGGTATAATATTTTTGATCCTGAACGTCTGCAAATTGCCCTTCTCCTGTGAGCATTTCTATATTATGGTCTCCAAACCCCACATCTGCATTTCTTTTAGCTGTTTCTATACAAAGTTCTTGAAATTGCGATCGCCAAACCAAGTATTGTCCCCCACTTAATGTTGCTTTACATAGACGTTTCCAGTCTGCGGGGGTTAAGCTAAAGGTGTTTAAGGGACTCCAGTATACTCAACGTGAAAGGAGCTTGGGGTCCATAAGTCATTACTGCCTCTTTGAGATTTTTTATTGTTTTGAAATCTACTGGCTGGTGGTCCCTCCGTCCATTTCCATATTCAAATACTGGCAGTTCCCAACGTATCTGTGAGTTACCCTCGAGAGCACATAAGCGCTCAGAAAGACTTTTTATTTCTGTTTCTAGGGTATGCAAACGCCTAGTGATACCCTTCATATTTTCTGTAATCGATTTCACCCATGGGGGAGTAGAGGACACATGTTCCTCCACTTGATGATCCCTTATCTTGGTCTTCCTTAATTTCCTTTTGTTCATTTTCTCAAAATCACCTTTAGTTAATTCCTCCTCACTACTACTACTCTCATTGGTCCTAATTGACTCAGTAACATCCTGAGTCCCAGGTTCAATTGAGACCATGTATCCTTGAAGTATCTCTAATAAATCTTGAATAGCTTTAGCAGCTCGGATCTTTGTCATTTTGGGGATGCTTCTAATACTCTCCTTACTGGTCTTAGTTGACTCAGCGGAATCTACGCTTTCATGATCGCCTTCACTGTTTTCTAAATCCTCCTCGCTAACGACAGACTCATCTATATCAAAGAATTCATCAAGAGCCTCGTACACTTGGGTCTTAGATATTTTCGAACCCATTTTAACCGCTCTGACTAGAGACTCCTGCGAGGTTTCTCAGTTCTTACCTGCCGTGCTGAATTCCCCGTATGGGCCACCAACTGTTGTCGCCGGAAAAGGATTGCAGCCTGGAACGGCAGCGCCGCGGGAAGGAGTCCGGAGACAGGATGGAGACAAAAATATTCTTTAATCTTACAAGAAACTACAATATATCTACACAATAGCGATAACCCTATCTTTTTTCCCTCTGGTCTCTTCCCATGCGCCCGAGCAGCAATGGCGCTCGCTCGATCTGATGAGTCACCGTTCAAATCTCTCGAGAGCCTCAACCAAGTCCCACAAGATCCCGTGAGACTACGGAAAGCGGAAATGCCCAAAAATGTCTATGGCCCAATAGTCAACCGCAATCTTAGCTATCTCCGCAAACAGGGCTCCTGCAAAAATTTACTTCAAAATTAATCCACACGTGGTCACAAAATCCTGACTGGAAGAATGAGAAGTTGAATTCTAGGTAAGTTTAAGTTTTCCAAAAACATGTGACTTCACAAATTTATTTTTGTATAATAAAACATTCCTATGTTCTCTAGGAATATACACAACTAATTATATCTTTCTTTTAGTGAAATCACCTTATTTAAAATAAATTTATTTATGTTACAATAATTCTTACAATAAAGTTAGTTACACCCAGCTGAATAACCAAACAGAATAAAGTGAAGGTTTAAAACAATCAAAGGAAATAAAATCAAGGTCTCAAACATCTTTTTTTGCACATTTGCTGTGGGATATAATAAAATTTTAACCCTTTTGTGCTGATTTTCTCATTGGCTTAAATAATGATAATATCCCACTTAAAATAAAGTTATGAGAAGGAAAAAATTAATAAAGGATAAACACTTTGGAGATGACAAATGTTCTAACAATTAATAATGATAGTAATAATATTTTCCATCTACCAATTTGGGAATTGTATTTCTTATTCTTTATCTGCTTATCTTTTAGGTTATAATCTTTTAGATATTGAATTTGGGCTGTGTTTTGACAGCCTAGGCTGTATTTAATAACTTGATTTAACTAATTCTCATATTGATAATCCTGTTGTTTCATTAAAATTACTAAATTCCTAAGAATTAAAAAAATACTGCTCAAGAAATAGAAAAAGAAAGGTCTCTTAATGAAGGAAATACCTTGAAAATATAAACACAGTATCCTATAGTGAATTATGTCCATAGTCTCCTCATTGTTGTGGTTGTTTTTAGTACGAGACAATGGCCATTACCCAAGCTTGCTACCTTGTCTCCTATTAGGTCAGTTATTTAGAAGAAATGTATCTACAAAGCACAAGGAAAACAAGATATCAGATTCAAATGATGTTTTCTGAAATAAAAAAAAATGAATAAATGTAGTTATCTATGAAAGAATTCATTCCAACCTCCATCCTAACTCTGTAATCTCATTCACCTGGTAACTCCCATGCTGTCAAGCAAAACAAAATGCTCAGTGCTTTGTTTACCTTCATTTATTAGCAGTTCTTACATCACACTCAAAATATTTTCACTCTTTAAATCCCATCCCTTTGGTTGAGATTTCTTTTCATTGCAATAAAGTGTAATTTTCCTTTACCATATATAAAAAATCTTGATGAGATTTTTAATACCACCTTTAAATTCCCCACTTAAAACATTCTGGGTTGTTTGTTTTTGTTTTTGTTTTATCATTTAAGAAAAAACACTGTCTAGAAAACTCTTTCCTACACATACTTCAGACTGTGAATATCTCTTTAAAAATATAATATCAGTATTAAAAAATAATATTTGTCAATTTACTGCTTTATTTTCCTAGAAGTTAATGACCTAAAATCACATATTGTATAACTGATATTTCAAATTCAGAGCACTTTATTATGCCAAAATTTGGACCCTCAAGCAGTATGTTATTGAAATAGTTAACACTTATTTAATTGGTAATGATGGCTTTCTCATCAAGAGCATTTTTTTTTTTTTACATAGAATAAGAATGAGTATGTGATCTGAGCATGGTGGCTCATGCCTGAAATCTTAGAAATTTAGGAGGCTGAGCAAGGAAGATTTCAAGTTTAAGGCAGTCTGGGCAACTTAAAGAGACCCTATCTTTAAAATTAACAAGGACTGCAGATATGATTCATAAGTAAAGCATCCCTGTGGTGAATTCCCAGTATAACACACAAAAAACAGGTTGTGCAAATATATTCATCTTTTATAAAATGATTTAAATTTTTTATGATTATTATTGACATACATATCATATATATTTACAGTATGCATCATAATGTTTTGAAACATCTATACATTGTGGAATGGCTACATTGAACATATACATTGTCTTTTATATTTACCTTTTTTGTAGTGTGAACATATAAAAGGTCCTATCTTATCCCTTTGCAAGAATGCAGTATATTGTTATTAAGTAGTTACCATGCTGTACATCAGATTTCATAAACTTACTCCTTTTATCTAATACAAGTTTTGTATTGCTGATCAGTATCATACCAATCTCCTCCTCCACCTTGCCCTTGCCTTCTGACAGTCACCATTCTACTCCTGCTTTTATGAATTAGATTATTTTAGAGTCCAGAGTTTAAGTGAGATTATGCACAGAATTTGTGTTTCTGTGCCTGCTCTTCATACAATGTCCTCCAGGTGGTTCATATAAGTGGCAAAGAACAGGATATGTTTTCTTCTTTAAGGCTGAATAATATTTGATTGTTAATATATACCACATTCATTTTATCTATTTGTTTCTTTGTGGGCATTTAGATTAACTCCATATCTTGGCTATTGTAAATAGTGTTATAATGAATCTGGGAATACAGATAACTCTTCAGAGTACTGATTTCGTTTCCACTGGATATATACCCAAATAGTGAGATTCCTAAATCACATAGTAGTTTTATTGTTTCATTTTTTGAGGAGACTCCATATCATTTCTCATAATGGTTATCTGAGTTTACATTCCTATCAGCAGTGTACAAGGGTTCCCTTTGTACCACATCATTGGCAGCATGTGTTATATTTTATCTTCTTGAAAATACCCACCCTACCAAATGTGAGGCACTATCTCATTATGAGTTTAATTTACATTTCCCTAATGGCAAGTGAAATTAAGCATTTTTTCATAAACCTGTTGGCCATTTGTATTTTTTTAAGAAATATCCATTTGGGTCATTTCCCTACTTTTATACATATCTTAACTATGTTATTCAAACATAAAACAACACAAATACAATTTTTTTTTCAAATATTTGATGTAGGACTAAGACTTTTTTTCTAGTGTGGATCCCCAGATGAAGTTCCCATGTTATCTTTTGTTAATACTTCAGAGATTTTTTTTTCTTTTTTGTGCATGATTTTTAAAATACATATACATACATATTTTAAATTTTTAGTTAACACATAGTATTTCCTTTGCTCATGCTTCAGTTGGGTTGCTTGGGCATTTGTTATTTTGGGGGTTTATCTGCTATTGAGTTGTTTAAGTGTCTTATATTGTTTGAATATTAATTCCTTATTAAGTGTATTTTTAGAAAACATTTTCTCTCATTTGTTAGGATGACTCTTCACTCTGTTGATTTTTTCCTTTGCTGTGCAAAAACTTTTTAGTTTAATGTAATCTCAATGGTTTGTTCATTTTGGTTTTTGTTGCCTGTTATTTAGGGATCATATTCAAAAATCATTCCCCAGAACAATAACAGGAGATTTTCCCCTATGTTTTCTTCTAGTAGTTTTACAGTTTCAAATCTTACATTTATGTCTTTAATCAATTTTGAATTGATATTTTGGATATAGAATGAGATGAGGGTCTAGTTTGCCTTCCTCATGTGGATGTCAAGCATCATTTATTGAAGATTGTCTTTTCTTTTCATATATATATATATATATGTTATATATATATATTTATATATATATATATGTTATATATATATATATATATATATATATGTGTGTGTGTGTGTACAGGGATTGAACTCAGGGTATTCAACCCCTAAGCTATATCCCCAGCCCTATTTTGTATTTTATTTAGAGACAGGGTCTCACTGAGTTGCTTAGTGCCCCACTTTTGCTGAGGCTGGCTTTGAACTTGCCATCTTCCTTCCGCAGCCTCCTGATCCACTGGGATAACAGGTGTGTGCCACCACATCTGGCCTCATTATATGTTTTTGACCCCTGTGTCAAAAAGGAAGTGAACGTAAAATCATGGATGTATTTCTGGGATCTCATTCAGCTCCATTGGTCTTTTTGTCTTTTACATGTCAGGACCATACTGTTTAAGGTAATATTTTTGGAAGCTAGAATTTTTTTGTATGGAATTAGAGTTTATTTCCAAGTTGACCTTAAAAACATACAAAGATTTTTTTTCTGATTTCTTTATTTTACCATCATGGTTCAAATCTTACAAAATAGTGTTTGGCTATTCCATTACATTGTATTTTAATTATAATTTTCCTGATATTTTATGCAATTCAGCTCAATATAATTTCTTTTTAGTTATCATGATTGTAAATTTTCTATCTCCTCTTTTCTAAACTTTTTATTATTATTATATACTACATATTTTTTAAACATCTATATCCACAATATGAATAGGTAGTAGTCATAAAAGATAAACTTTATATTCTAACAAAATTCAAAATGTACTAAAAATCCATAATAAAATTTATTCAGTTTCATTTATACCACTTAAAATATTTGGATATTTAAGCTTAACTCCCCAATTATTTCCTAGCACATAAACATATTTAGGTGATTTCAAAACAGAAAATGTCCTTTCATTGGACGTCAGTAAATGCTCTTTAAGCACATTTCTGAGTCAGATAGTCTAAAATAGAGCTGTGCATTCTGTCACCTGTATAGATCATGTATTCTTTCTCTGAATTTATCTTCTGAAAATCCATTTATTTTTTTCCCATGGTTTCTTCCTCTTGACTCTCATAGTTATGTGACTTTGCCATATTCTTGAAGATTACTTGATGTTTCGTAGAACAAATTTCTAAGAAACCAACCATGTGTAAATAAATCGGGGACTAGCTGAAGTTCTGAATAAATGTTTGCTATGTTGCCATCTATCTGAGTGACAGGATGTAAAACTGTTTAAAATTATGAAACAATCATTCAGAGTAAGTAGGTATTTTGAAACAAAATAGCTTGCATATGGAAAAATGCTAATTCTCTAACACTAGATTACAGGCACCGTGACATTTTTGGCAGATTAAAACAACTGAGTTATAGTATCTAAAAACATTGATATCAAAAGAAGGAAGTGAGGCTTATATTGCTTAACAGCAGAACTTGTAAATTAAAAAAAATTGAAATAAAATAGTCCTTTAAAAATTCAAAATATGAGTCAGGCCCAGTGGCACATTCCTGTAATCTCAGTGACTCTGGAGTCTCAGGGAGGAGGATTCCAAGTTCAAGGCAATTCTCAGGAACTTAGTGAAACCTGTCTCAAATTTAAAAAATAAAATGAACTGGGGTATAGCTCAGTGGTAAAGAGCACTGTGTTAATTTCCAAGTACAATAAATGAATGAATAAATAAAAAATAGTTCAAATACTCAAAACTGTCTGAAAATGTTGAAACCTCAGTGTTTTTTTTTAAATATAAGTAATAGAAAAAATTAGATGAAGCATTTTCATTATTTTATTAATATTTAAAATGTTCAAAAGCATATGAAGTTAAACATTAGCCAAAAGTATTTTAAGAAAGAACTCAAGCATATAAGAATATAGATGTGGATAGTGATAATCACAACAATAGTAATTGCTGCTATTTATTAAGTGATTGCTAAAAGCTGGAAATTTATTAAAGTTCTGTAATAGATGTACAGATAAATTATAGAGGTAAATAGATAAACAATAAACATACATATATGTGTGTATGTGGGAATGCATTCTCATTTAATCCTATGTGGCTATACATGCAGACAGAAGCCAGTAGAAAACAAAGAAAGGATCTTTATTTCATTCTTCCAGATTATGCAAAAAGTCAAATGATGACTCATATAATATATATGGAAAATGCACAGGGCATGCAGAATATTTAAGGCACTGCCAAACTTGTTTATATGCCATAAATTTTGCTGACAGCATCCTTTCAAAATTTGTTTTACTGGCCAGGCACGGTGGTGCACACCTGTAATCCCAGAGGCTCAGGAGGCTGAGGCAGGAGGATCATGAGTTCAAAGCCTGCCTCAGCAAAAATAAGGTGTTAAGCAACTCAGTGAGACCTGGTATCTAAATAAAATACAAAGTAAGGTTGGGAATGTGGCTCAGTGGTTGAGTGCCTCTGACTTCAATCTCCAGCACCACTCCCCAGCCCTGCAAAAAAAGTTTTACTGTCATGGTCCACCATCTTCATTTTATTTATATGTTACTAATTTATATTAATCACATTTCATCATTAAAAGGAAGTTCAAATAAAATTTACTCAATTCCCAAATTTATAGAAGGGGAAAGAGACAGACAGAAAGTTCACAGAGTTCAAAAAAATGATTAAGATTTGAGTCCACGTCTGCTAATTGTTGAATGTAGGTATACTCCTACCCCATTTCAACTCAAATCTACATGTAGAACTGTGCAAAATGTTGCATATGACATAGATAAAAAAGGCAGCTGCCAAAAAGTGAGTAAAAATAAAGTAGGAGACAATTTATGTAGCAATAATATTTGAACTCGGATGGTTTTTAAGAAAGTTAGAGAGCAAATAAATGCAGGGTTCAGAGTGCTGGGAATTTTAGGAAAGACCTCAACTGTCAAATAGTGCCAATTAACTTCTTTCTTTCTAAATCATATGTATGTTTCTTAACCAATCATGTTAAAAAATTACCAGGACACTGTTGAAAAATACTGGAAGTAATGGACATTTTTACATTTCTTCTGACTTTAGTGGAAATATTATGATTATATTCCATTTATGGGAGATATGGGATTTTGTACTGTTATTTTAAATAAACACAGAAATGTGTGTGTAATGCTAAGAAAGTACTCAATGCAATTCTTGGTGTCTATTCAGAATGTATTTTGAATTTTGACAAGTGGTTCTTCAGCCTCTTCAGGGATGATTATATATTTTTCCTTAGATCTGTTAATATGGATAATTTTACTAACTTACTGATATCAAAACAGCCTTATGATTATGGAATATACACTACAGTGCTGCAATGTTCTAGAATGTGCCTCTAAATTATTTATTTATGATTTATTTCAGACTGCTGCTGCATTGATATTTATGTTAACACAGTTTACTAACTGTTATTTGTATAGTCTTCATTATTCTTTCTTAGCAATATTTCACTTGCTTCCCTAAAATAATTTATGATATTTCTTACTTTGGTATACTCTGGGACAATGAAGTAACATTGAAATTATTCTTAAATAGTCTTGCTGACTTTCTTTATGAAAATTCCTGAACCTGATGCACTGAAAGTGTTTTTTGTTTTTTGTTTAGTTTATTTTTCAACTTCAGGAAATTGAAAATGTTTTTAAAAATATTCCTTGAAATTTATTTTTTCACTGGGCTCTTAGAATTTTTTTATAAAGCTATATAATGTAGACCCATAGTTTTCTTTTCCTATATTTTGCCTCTCTATAATTTCTTATTTTGCTAATTTTAACTTTTCATTATTTTCTTGGCTCTCTTAACTAGAGTGAAAGGGAATTAATTATTTTCAAAGAACCAGAATTTGTTATTCTAGTTTTAGTGATTTTTTTTATTCTAATTTTATCTTTATTAAGTTCTTCCTCTTGTTTTCTTTTGGCTCAAATTATCTTTTTTTTTTTTTTTTTTTTTTTTTTTTTTTTTGTCTTTTGTAGCTAGATATTTACTGCATTTTATTTCATTTTAAAATTTATGTTTAAAAATTTTCCTCTAAGCACTCTTTGATTTTGATTTTTAAACATGTATATATGTTCTGTTTTCATCAAAATTGATAAAAATTTGCCAAAGATTTTATTTTAATAACACGTGTTTTAGTAATAACTTTGTGTGAAAAAAACATTGAGAAGCTTTAGTTTTTGCTTCATTATTTATCTAAATATTTGTAGGAGAAGCAGGCCTTAGGAAAATTTATTAATTTTTTTTTTCAGTTCTTCCTAGTAAAATAATTTGTTTTCTTTAGAATTCCTATACGTTTTTGGGTTGAAGGTGTAATTGAAATATATTTTCTATTAATACCTCATCATTTGGTCTAGACAAATCGTTAATTTCTCTGAATATCACTTTCCTCATCTATTAAGCAGAAATGTTGATAGTAACTATATGTAGCATTTTGTGTTTTTTTTTTTTTTAATCAACCATAGCTCTTTGTCATGACTATAATTAGATGATTCCAGGACTGAACAGTGGCCATAACACTTTCCATTGATCAATAAAGTGTAAGACCATTTTTCTGTAGTGATGATGAAGATTTTTATCAAATAATGATTTTTGCCAATAGGTGTCTGTATGAATAAAATGACATCTTCAGAGTCAGATTTCTTAGGAATTGTATTTCTGTCAAAAATGTATTCTAGCAGTAGAGAGTAAAAATGCATAGAGTGTTGAAGATTTGATAAAGGGAGGGAATATAAAAAGGTGGATATCCTGAGGTTTGGGATAATAATGTAGGGACATACGGTAGGATTGTTTTGCAGTACAACGAAGACATATTTATATGTAAGTGATCATTAGCTTAAAATGGCACTCCGTGCTGTGTGAGTTTACATTTCTCAGCATGTAGACTTCTTTCCTAATGGTAGAAACAGAATGTTCACTGAACAGAATTATTCCAAGTGCCAGGTTTTACTAAGTGAAAAGAGTAAAAGAGAAAACTGATCTATGCAAAGGTCTAGGCTAACAATGGAAAATCATCATAAGGTGGAGATATAAGGAAAAGTAAAGTCTAGGTATGGTCATGAAGATGAGTGACTGGAGTGAGGTAAAAGATACACCTAGTGGAGGAAAGATAGTCAAGGAACTAAAAGTTTGCAGGATTTTGCAGATGTTTATACCAAGATAGCTTTGGGATGATATAGTATTTTCATATGACTTTCAAATCTAGCAGTGGGATTGGTGAAGAAAGATAGCATTCTGTCTAGCCGACAGTGGAGAGAAGGGGAAAACATTTACCTATTTCCCAAGGTCCATAGTATAGGGGATGTGAAAAAGAAAACAGCCACTACTTGGGAGTGTAGGCATACTCATGTCTTCAAGAAAGAATCCTGATATTAGTTGAGAAAAATAATGAAGTGGTTGTTCAGAGAAGAATTTAAGAATAAAATGTGTTTTAAAAGTAACTTCTCATGTATTCTAGAATACGCAGTGTAAGGAGTTAAGGAGATAATATTTTGAGTCAAGAAGAATTGATAAAAATCTTTTAGACAAAAGAATGAGGAGATTCCCACTAGGTGAAGCAGCATGGCCAATGACACAAAAATCCTAGTGTGTTAATGGAAACCTGAGAAAATGGGAAACATATTTTAGGAACTCAGAATATATCACTGAAAAAAATGATAGATTCAAGAGTACATATGCTGATTCTTTCTACTATGCTACTTAGATCTTGATAGAAATAAGATATCCAGAAAGGAGTTAGTTGGAAAGGGAGTGTAATGACAAGTATTTAGATCTCTAGGCCACCACTGAATATTATCAGAGTGATTTAAGAATCAAATTATGTTCACAAAGGTGAAGAAGAACAATTTTGCCTGGAAGCAAGATTGCCTAAACATTGAAATTGTGCAACATGTAATACAAGTGAAGGTAGAGAAAAAGAAAAAAAACTTGTGTGTGGCGGTGGTTGTGTAGCGTGTGTGTGTGTGTGTGTGTATGTGTGTGTGTGATGAATTGAATAGCATTGTAGATCAAGACAACATTAACCCATATTTTAGTAAATTAAATAAAGAAGCACTCAGAAAAGAACAAATAGGAGGGAAGATATATATTTATAATTCTGGGAGGAAAATCATTTCAGATTGGATAGCGACCAATACTTCACATGAGAGGAAACTGGAAATTGAAAAGAAATATTTTTAAATTCATATTACAGGCAGTTGTTATTATATCTTATACTATAACCCAAGCAGATAAATATTACACCCACATGTTATAAAAATGAACTCAAGCTTGTAACACGGCAGTGGAATGGTATTCCTTATTTAATCATTCAGACCTCATATTGTGGTTCTGTGGTGTGTGTGTGTGTGTGTGTGTGTGTGTGTGTGTGTGTGTGATAAATTGAATAGCACTGTAGATCAAGAACACATTAACCCATATTTCAGTAAATTAAATAGAGAATCATTCAGAAAAGAACAAATAGAAGGGAAGATAACAAGAGGAATCATGGTGGGAAAATGTAAAAACATAACCAGACTCTCTAACTAGAGAAAAGACATAAATGGATATAGTATTGCTGAGGTAAATACTAAAATGGTGCTGAATCAAGATTTATAATACCACAGGGAAAACATGTAGTAAGAATATATCATAACTCTTAAGGTACTCCAAAGGCCAAAATTTTTAGCAATTTTATGTTTATTCTCTGTCACCCTAATTTCATATTTCTTTGGCATAAAAATCTCAAATAGTCTTAATCAGTTTGCCCTGCTACCACATGCTTAAAATAGAATACATCTTGCTCAAGTAACTATAAAAGAGTGGTCATTAGGTACTGATCTGTTCAAATCTAAATTTACCTAGAGTGGGTACAACTCTGCCTTACATTCTAAAAAAATAAATAAATAATTTTTTTTCATTAATTTAAAATGTAGGCTCTCCAAACATGGATGGATCCATCTCTTTCTGACTTTTCATGCATATTGTCCTGTCATTTATCACTACTTCGTCTATTTCCATCTGCACTGGCAGCATTTTCTCCACATATAAAATGCGCAAAGAGATCTAGAAAAATTTCTAACTACCAGCTTATGGAATTTCCTGACATACTGAACATTTTGCAAGAGTACTTAGCTTAACTATTTGGTTCCACAATTCTCACTCACTTATACACTATGACTTCTCATTCTACCAATCTACTGAAAATGTGCATGCTAAAATTACCAATGACCTCCTGCTTTGATCAAAACTACTTTAGTGCAGATATCCATCTGACATCTGCACAAAATGTGAAATTGTGAACAATTCTCTACATCTTAAAACTCTCCCCTTTTAAAATGTGTCTTGTGTCTTTTCATACTGTTCTCTCACAAAATTTTTCTCTAGCTTGTTCCTTTTCTACTGCATATTCCTTAAATATCCTTCCCAAGTGTCATAGTTTGAATCTGGAATGTCCTTAAAGGCTTCCTTATGAGACCTTTCTCCCAACTGGTGGTGTTACTGAGAGGTATGGACACTTCAGGGGAGGTGGGGTCTCAATGGAAGAAACAGATCATGGAATGCATAACTTTGAAGGATTTCTTTTGTCCCTGGCCCCTTGTGTATTCCCCCCCTCTCCCTCCCTCCCTCCCTCCCCTTTACCCACCACAGATGTAAGGAGCTTTGCTCCTTTACACACTCTCTATCATGATGTTTGCCCTCACCTTAGGACCAAAGCAATGAGAACAAGTAATCATAGACTGAACAGAAACCTCCAAAATTATTAGTCAAAATAAACTTTTCCTCCTTTAAAGTGTTTTTTATGGGGTATTTTTTTTAATAACAACAGAAAAGCTGACTAAGCACACCAAGTTTCTACCTTTCATTTAATTTTCTACTTAAGATACTCCCAAATCTGTATTTGTATTTTTATTCCTTTCTCACATTATAGTTATAAATCCTTTTTTCCAGGAAACAATGGACTCTATCTGGATATACTGCATGTGTAAAAATCATACAATACAAAACAATTTTCACTCCCCCCCTCCATTCTCAGGTTTTTTTTTTTTTTTTTTTGTTACTGATACCAACTTCAATTATTTAATCACCTTTCACTTCTTTTTAACATCAAATTAATCCTATACAATGTTAGTCATATATAAAAAAGTCTCTGCAACCTATTTTTATCTTTGTATATATACTCCTACTGTTTAATTTGGATCCTAATAATATTCTTCCTGAATCATTCCAGAAGACATGAGTGTTGTCTGTGTTTCCAAATACTTTCACATACTATCACTATGGTACTTTCCCAAAGAAGCAAAATCAGTCATGTCACTTTTTAGATTAAAAATTATTTTGATTTCTATTTCCTCAGGCCACATTTGAAACTCTTCAGTATGAAGCTACTTCATGTTCTGTCCTCCATCCAACTTTATCAACACTTTGTATTTTCAATGTACTTACATAAACTCTTATCTCAAAGAACACCTTAGGACCCTAAATCATACCCAGCCTCTGATTGCTATCAGCCATTGTCCATAAGAAAATTTATTCCCAGAAATCTCTGCTTTTCTTTTCTTTTGAAAATACCAACCCATTCTTCACGAACCACCTCAGATAAATAGCAATAAAATATCTCTCCTCAAATTTTCCAGACTGCATTAAATTATGTATATGTAGTGTTCTCAAGTTACTTTACCCAAATTTCAACAGAAATTTTTAACAATAAATTTAAATCATTTATGTAACAATGAGCTCACTTATGTTACACATCTATAATATGTATATATAGTTATTACATATATATCTTAATTATGTCCTCATTCAACACACACACACACACACACACACACACACACACTTCTCATGATAATGTGTTGATCAAAATTTTACATGTTTCCATCAGTTTTTCAATAAATTCAAAGGCCCAGGCACAATCTGGGAAACCTGTTTACTCAATGATAAGTAGAATTTCTCAGTTAAATCTCTATTTGATTCTGTAATTTCTGTCATAACTAATTTTCCTTCTGGAAAAATATATAAGTAAGGACCTTAGTATTGGGGAAATGTAACTAAGTGTAAGTAATAATTTTAAGAGAACAACCCTAATGAATTTAATTCATCTACTCCATATGTCTTTCATAGGTAAAGACACATTTTAGAAAGATTACTGAACCATTTTCAGCAATATTTCAGATACTGGGATGAAAGTAAACATCACAGATTATTAGACATGTATCAGGGTAGCAGATTTTTCTAAATAATAATCTACATTATTATTCAATTATTGGGTACTTTCTAAATTGTAGACTCTGTGATTATAATTTATAATATAGAGATAGACAAATATATATCATCCCTGATTTCAAGAAAATCATCATATACATTTTATAAAGGAAAAAAAATTACTGATAAAGTTTAATATGGGTATGTTTTCAATGGATCACTTAGCAATTATCTGTTTGAAAACCAGTGATGTTATATCGAAATACAATATTAGGCCAAAAAGCACATTTGACCTACTTGTCAACATATAGTTGAGTATATAATATTGTTTCTGAACAAAATATTAGAAAAGATAATTCCAATGAGAACTTATAAATACTTACATGAAGATGCATTAATAATTAAAAACTATAACATAGTTATCAGACTGGATGTTGAACCAACCTAACTTACATTTAACTGGTAGTACTGGTATATCAAGAGAATGCAAAAAAATCAGTGAATCTCAACTCCAAAAAATCATGTTATTTCATGTTAATGGTATACTATGAACTAAATGCAAAAATAGTAGATTAATCATTTCATGAATAATTTTATCCAGGGTTCTGACCAATGGATCAATATCAAATTTAAACTGATGGAGGTAACATATAAATGGGATGTGAAAATATTTTGGTAAAGGTATACTAGATTATTGTTCCACAAATATTCACTCCTTCTACGATACCTTCCCAGTGGAAATATACTTTTCCTCATGAAGCTGGGCTAAGTCATAAGCTTTTTTTAGTCTCATAGTGAGTAAAATACACTTCTGCTCTCTAGCTTTTAGTCGAATTATATGACTTAGTGATGCTAGTAGATAAAAAAGTGTGATGGCAACTGTTTTGTGCAATCAGTCTAAACTTTGGTTTTTCGATTGCCATAAGAAAACCATGCCTGGGTTATCCCACTTGTTCAACATAGTGTGTATATATGGGTATATGGGTATGTTATATATATATAATTTCTTCTCTGCTATAAATAGAACATTGTAAGAGCCCTAATTGAGGATAGCTAAGATGGCGGTTAGCTGAGAGCCATAAAGGTGTTCAAGTATTTTCACCTGATATTCATGCATTTATCTAAGAATCTTTTTATGCCCGTGAACACTGTGTGACGCACCTGTAAGCTTGAGCTGTTAGCACTTGTCCTTGTTAAGGCAAAATGTATTTAACCAGGGTGAGGTTAGTTAGAGGGTTGGAGTTGGAGTTGGAGGTGGTTGGAGTTGGAGAGGTTGTTGGAGCCGGAGAGAGAAGTTAGAAGAAAGAAGAATAAAATAACTTTTTCATTTCCAGTCTGCCTCCGAATTTTCTCCCGCGGTATTGTTGCTGCAAGCGGCAATTGCTGCAGGCAGCGACAGAACATATCCTCTTTAGCCCACTGGTTGTGGTCCAAGGAGGGTCATGTACATGTGGAGCAGATTTGATACAACATGCAGTCTGAAGTCATGCCCAGCCAAGCCCACACTAAATCAGCAGAATCCCAGTTAATCCACAGATGTATGCACAAGAATGAACAAGATTTTAGGGTGTTTTGTCATAGAGTTATCACTATCTAATAGAGTAAGGCACAACCAGGAATTTACAGAAAATTAAATAGAATAAAACCAAATATATACCACATTTTCTTTATCCATTCATCTACTGAAGGGCATCTTGGTTGGTTCCACAGTTTAGCTATTGTGAATTGTGCTGCTATAAACATTGCAGCTGTGTCACTGTAGTATGCTATTTTCAGGTCTTTTGGGTAAAGACCAAGGAGTGGGATAGCTGGGTCATAAGGTGGTTCCATTCCAAGTTTTCCAAGGTATCTCCATACTGCTTTCCATATTGGCTGCATCATTTTGCAGCCCCACCAATAATATATGAGTGTGCCTTTTTCTCCACATCCTCTCCAACATTTATTGTTGTTTGTGTTCTTAATAGCTGCCATTCTGACAGGTGTGAGATGAAATCTTAGAGTGGTTTTGATTTGCAGGAAAAAGGATGGAATTAGAGAATATAATGCTAAGTGAAGTTAGCCAATCCCAAAAAGCAAAATGCCAAATGTTTTCTGATATAAGGAGGCCAATTCACAGTTGGGTTGGGATGGGGAGCATAGGAGGATTAGAGGAACACTAGAATGGCCAATGGGGAGGGAGGGGACGGAAGGGGACAAAAGGGTGAAGGAAAAAAAAAAAAGATGGTAGATTGAGATGGATATCATTACCCTAAGTGCATGTATGAAGTCATGAATGGTGTAAATATACTTTGCATACAACCAGAGATTTGTAAAAAAGTGCTCTATATGTGTGATATGAAATGTAGTACATTCTGCTGTCATTTATAACATCTTAGAATAAAAAATAAATAAATAAATAAATAAATAAATAAAATAAAACCACATAGAACAGAAAATATCAGAATGGTTAATTCACAGCAGAAATAAAAATTTAATTATTAAACCTAATTTAATTTAGGCATACATAAATATTTAAGTATACACATGTGTTTTGGGTCACAAAATAAAATATTGTTCCTTCTGTGTTTCATGACTTTTTAAAAAAACTGAAAATCGCTGACCTGAATGAAATTCCTCAAGTATGCCACAGTGCTGTCATTAACTCTGCCTCTTCCAAACTTTTTAGCCACTTAAGTAAGATATAAAATGAGTGTTCATCAACTTTGTAATACTGAAACTGGGGGAGGAATCATTTGGACAAAATTTTAGAATTACAAAATACGCTCTTTTTTCATTCCCAAGTAAAGAGATTTAGTTAACAAACTGAGTGTAAATCAATAAGGCAGTATGATCATTATGATATCTAATTATGTCACATAAAGTATCAGTAGGAATACACATCTGAGATAAATGACAATAGTCTAGCTCTACTCTTCCTGAGGGTGGGTCATATGTAACATATTATATTCAATTTAAGACACTAAGATATGATGTTTAAAAATATTTCATTTGGTTGAATGCATAGTTACTGAAATGGTTTCAAGCCAGATAATGGGAAGATTGTCATAACCAACTAGAGGAGTTTTGTGACTAGCAGAATAAACTCACTGGGCAAGTATATGAAGATGGATTTTGTGTGCAAGGTGAATAAGACTTCCTTTGTATGATGATAGAGTAGCATGATACAGATTGCTTACCACAAGTTTAATTATATGGATGGTCAGAGACAAGTAGAATCAGGGTATTAAGTCAAAATAGAAACTGGTGGAGAGCCATCAGCACGTTGTTTATTCAATTTGATGGATAAGCTTTCTTTGAGTGACGTGATTCCAAGTTATTTTAATTAGAGGTCTAAGGAATACTAAACTATAAGAAAAGAGGAATAAGAAAATCTCTAGAAAGGAAGTGTGGAAAAAATAGTTAATTGCCATAATTTTTAAAAAATAGAGTGTAGATTAACAAGAAAAGGAAGAAGCAGAGGCTTTCAGAAGTGCTGGAAAAAAAAAAAAAAAAAAAAAAAAAAAAATACACCTCCCAGAGAAGGTTCTCAGAGGAGAACAAATTTTTGAACTGGAGTAAATGACAAGGTCCTCAATAGAGAGACACCGAATGTATTGACATTGAGTAATAGCAGGATTCAGTCAGAGGTAGAGGCATAAGAAGATGGCAACAATTCAGAATATCAAAAGCCCTTCAAGAATTCAGGGTGCCTATAAATTAATACAGCCCCTGTGGAAGGCAATATGGAGGCTCCTCATGAGAGGAGTTAACATAAGATACAGCAATCAATACACTCCTGGTTAGACATACAAGGAAATGAGATCAGCATGTCAAAGAAATCCATTTGCACCCCCATTGTTGTTATGACATCATCCACAATCAAAGTTTCCATCAACCGATGAACAGATAAAGGCAATGTGGTACTTATACACAATAGAAAACTATTCAGTTGTAAGAAATGATGAAATTCTGTCATTCACAACAATATTAATGGAACTAAAGATCATTATGTTAAGTGAAATAATCTAGGCACAAAAAGAGAAGGATTGCATGATGATCACACTCAAGTGTTGTTCTAGTCAGCTTTTTCTCTGCTGTGACTAAAGTACTCTACCAGAACAATTGCAGGGGAGGAAAAGTGTATTGGAGGCTTAGAGTTTTAGAGGTCTCAGCCACGGACAGCTCACTCCAATCCTCAGGGCTCAAGGTGAGTCAGGACAATGTGGCAAAAGAATGTGGTGAAGGGAAGCAGCTCACATGGTAGTCAGGAAGCAGAGAAAGACTTCACTACAAAATATATACTCCATAACCATGTCCCCAATTTCTACCTCCTCCAGCCACAGCCTACCACTTCAATTACCACAGTTAACCCCTATCAGGAGATTAAGTCACTGATTGGATTAAGACTCTTATAACACAATCTGGTGAACCTTCTTACATTGTCTCAGATGGGAGCTCTTAGGAAACACCTCACATCCAAATCATAACAAGCATGGAATCTGAAAAAGTTGATCTCATAGAAATGGAGAGAGGAATTGTGATTACTAGAGACTGGAGAGAGTATGGGAAGATGGAGGAGGAAGAGTTGATCAAACAGCACTAAGTTGTAGTTAGATAGGAGCGAGAAGTTCTGGTGCTCTGTTGCACAGGAGGATGACTATACTTAATAATAATGTATTGCATTAAAAAAAGTAAGCAGAAAGGATTTGGAATTTTTTAAATGCAAATATTTAGAACTGTCCTGAGGGTCTGCATTTTAATGACCATTTTAGGTCGTGAACATCTACTTACTAAAGAAATCATAAATTAAAAATGGTTAGGATCAATTTTGCTAGCTACTTATCTGTTAATATATCTTGAACAGTGTTTTGATGGAAATTTCTAAGGAACATAATATGAGATACATAGCATAGGTCTTGGAGATCATTTAGTGTAACTGTCTTCTAAAATCAGAATACCACCTAAACTCCTCATAGGTGTTCATCCTTCCTCTGCTTTAATAATATCAGTGATTTGGTTTTAATTGGCATGTACTGTTAGGCAATTATATTGTTGCAACTTATTCTTTAATTTTATAATTAACTTTCATTTAAAACCAATTTGTAAACTGTTGCTAAATCAGTCTTCCAAGTCACTAAAATATATCCTAAAGGTGAAGAATAAAATCAACATACTCAAATAAAAGCTAAAATTTTGCAATTTTTTACTTGTCATTCTGAGTGTATTATACTAATAAAAGGGAATTTCTCCAGCTTATATCCTAATAGTAAGATCCATTTTTCAAAACAGTGGTTCTCAGTCCTTTATAATCATTGAAAAGCTAATTCTATAATTTGAAAAATGTTGAAATCTGTTGACATTTATCTCAGAAAAAAAATGAGCATAAAATTATGATTTGTACATGCTGTGAATAGAATGGCAAAATTGACCAAATCTATTTGTGAAGCTGGAGTTAAGAGTCCCTGATTCAGATTGACACAGAGTTGAAAATTCCCACTATGTCAGTTTAGAGAGAGATTAATCTCCCTTGCAAAGGATCATTTCCAATTTATCTCTTTAGACCACCCCTTGGTTCCCCTGAATTTACATTTTTGATATAAGTCATGGTCTTTATCAACATAAAGATTCAATAGAGCACCATATTATTACACGTTCTAGATGTTTGCCATAAATTTATGCATGCAAAATAGTTTTTATTTTGTTCCTAATGTGAAGAATTGAAAACTTCAACATGGGACATAAGTAAGACCAAGGTGAACTATTATCCAGATGTAAACACAGAAACCTATCTTAGTTGCTTGCTGGTCAATAATTACAAAAGTGATCATAGGTCTGAATACATGCCTTTTGCTGTTTAAAGAAAAAAAAAGTAAAATGAGAATTAAAAAATGAAATTGTAATATCAGGAAAATTAATTTTCACTCAAAAACACAATTAACAGCAGTCATTTTTGTCCTTTAAAGGAAGAGTTTATTAACCACCTCCTTAGTCTCCCCTTTCCTTTGCAGAAATAATGTAGAAAGCAAAGGTTCAGACGAGAAGCACATCTCCATTATTTGAGGAACATGCACTGAGGTATTATTTTGTTTGATTTGTTACATTTTAATACAGTTTCCCAATTTTGAGAGTTTGGTGGTAGAAATAGTTATTTTTTATTCATACAATGAGAAGGTTTATTTTTATTTTCATTTCATTCTTGGAGTGCTGGAGGGCAAAGACAAGGAAAAGACATGCAATAAAAAAAAAGGGGGGGGGGATTGGGAAACATAAAGCATGAGTAAATAGAAACAGTTTACAAGCTTAAGAAGACAAATAAGCCAAGTATTTAATTTTAAGTTGTTTTTGTTACTGTACATGAACTCCCTTCTCTTCTCCAATGCCTGCTATAAACTGCACTTTACAAAATCAAGGCCAAAGTGTGGAGCAATCTATCTGGATTAACAGGATGTAGACAATGGGGAACAGATATATGGAATGTGATAAGACTAGAAACATCATGGAATCCAGAACTTGTAGACTGAAATAATCATGAGAAAGTCAACACTGGAAAATGTCTAGAATACTTAAAACAAGATTAGAATGTCAGCACTAACCACGGGGTTACATATAGAAAAATATGTATATGTGACATTAACTAATTTTATTATTATTTAATAAATCATTATTATTCATTTATAGTCAAATTGTTAAACTTAAATATTGTACTTTTCTGAAATAATTTCAAAGTTCATCCTCAATAAAATAATAAGCTCTCATGAGAATTTTGTCTACAAGAGTCCAGGCAACAATTATAAAAATAGTTTTTCTTTAGACTCTCCCAAACATATACAGCCTAAGAGACATGCAGAAAAATGTTTTATCCCATTCAAAACTTTAATAAATAAAATTTCCCAACAGGGTAAAATAAATGGATTTTTATAGATATATATTCATCCATAATACATATCTTAGTATTAGGAGTTTTCTGAAAATGCCTTGTTCATTACAACCTATCTAGGATCATAAAAAAATAAAGGCTATGTTATTCTATAGATCTATTTAAAGTATATTTGGATACATTTTGTCATCTGTTTAATATGAAATACCCAGAATAGGTGAATGCATAAGAGTTGGAAAGTAGCTTAGCAGTCAGTCTCCAAAGTCTGAAGGGAGGGGGAAGTGGCAATTGACTGTTAATGTACATAGGGTTTGTTTCTGCAGTGATGAAAATTGCCAACAGCCAATAACACTAAAAAGTCTACTAAAATCATTACCTACTTTAAATGGAGAATTCTATGGTATGTGACTTATATTTTAATAAAGGTGTCATAAAATGTCATCAAAATCAAGGCGAAATCTGACAACACACTAACTTTGGGCATCTCATGACTACAGATTGCATCAACAAATATAACAGTCATTACAAATGTTGTTAAATATGTTCACCATCAATTACATTTTTCAACATTCTTATCCTAAGTTAAACTAAGAGTGAACACATTTGCTGTTGCTGCCTGAAGCGATTGCCGCTTGGAGCAACGACCCCGCACGAATAAGTTCAGAGGCGGACTGGAAACAAACAGGCTCTTTATTCTGCTAGCTTCTCTTTCTGGCTCCAACAACTCCCACACGCTATCCACACTCTTCCAACCACCACCACAAAATGTCCCCGACCCCGTCCGCAATCTGCTGGGCCAAGTCTCACGAGATCATGGAAGGTGGTAATGCTTTATGGCTCACAGCTAACTGCAATCTTAGCTATCTCCTTAATTAGGGCTCCTACACTTCCCCCCTTTTGTTTTAAAAGAGGGGATGCTCTAGTACGTCCATATGCAACCAACATTCTTACCTGTCATCGGATAATCAAGGCTGTGCCCTTGACGCCTATCTTAGGTTGATATGTCGGCCACATGAGACTGTCCCGTGGGACTGTGCCTGTCTTAGGTTGTCCCCCTCTGGGGATCTTACCTGTCATTGGCTACCAGCCATCCAATCGAGCCCTTAAGGATCGACTGTGTATGATGACTAACAGCCATTCAATTGTGAGGAGATGCTGCGGCTTATTTAAGGCGACAAGCCTTCTGCTGACGAGACAAGTTGCATAGCATATCAAATTCTTAAAACAAATCAGTTGCCTGAGTTCCATCAAGTAACACACTGAGTTCTCTAAAAAAGGCATTGTCCCGTAAAGTCCCAAAACAATGAAAGATCATAATGTCCACCTGTTATAACACGTTGATCTAGGAGGCCCCATGCATGCAGAGCAGAGGCCACACTGCTGGTGAGGTTGTTTGATGCTTGAGCAGCACGGATGCTTGCAGCGACCACGATCCCTGCAGCTGTAGCAGCAGCTATCTTTTTTATGTCTAGACAATGCCACCAGCAAATCTTCAGGGCCCGCTACCTAGAAACTCAAGCATCAATTATTAAAGGAAAGGCAGTGCTATTCCAGCACTGAGTCAAGAGGTGAGTTGTCAAACTAAAAAATAGAATTATTAGATTAGAGAATTAAAGTTGATTTCTGCTCACACACATTGCTGCTTGAGCTCCCACAAACATAAGCTGGCAAAATATCATATTCAGAACAAAACAAAGAAAGACTGAGGGTATTTACTGCATTAAAGATAGATTAAAGAAAAGCTGAAGGCACTTTGGAAAAATAATTTGTTAGCTGGAACCCTCGAGTCTCTGTAACCTTCCATGAAATTATCTGTTGAAATAACTCAAATTAATCAGCTATAAAACAAATAAAGTTAATTACAAATAAACATTCCTATGTCAAAACACCAAAATATCAGGTTATACAGCACTAGTCATATTCTTCGCTAAAGAGAAATCCCTGAGACACCTATAAATCAAAATTGAAGGTACCTTCATTCATTAAATTTTTTACCCAAATTGAATACTCTTAAACTTAAATGAATTAAAGTTATTTGGATCGATATGTGTGTGTGTGTGTGTGTGTGTGTGTGTGTGTGTGTGTGTGTATTCATAAGTGCTTTGTTATTTGTGATGTCACAATGGACAGACACACAAACCTACAAACATATATTTGTGATGTCACGTTTACATGAAATTTAGATAAATGTGCAGACATAAAGACATATATAAAAAGAGAAAAAAAATACAATGTGTGCACACTGAATAGAGATCTCCTCGTCCCGGCCGGAAGGAATGACACTTAAGTTGTGAAATATTTTGAAGGACTCTTTTAAGGGAATCATTCCATACCTTCATCTTGGTCCTCTTGATTTTGTACTTTTTTTTTTATTAATCTTGATTCCTCAACAACTTCATCTTGATCCTTATGATTTGGTACCTGCTTTATTAATCTAGATGGTATCCATATTGGAGAGGATTTATGCTTTGGAAAAACACAAACAGATCCTCTCCCCCAAATTAAGACTGGATCTGGACCCTTCCATGTACCTGAAAGAACATCCTTCCAGTAAACCAAAGGTTTATGTTGTTGGTGTGGGTTCCAATGTCTGTCTCCAACAGAATAACCATTAGAGTCTAAAGTTTAAAAATTTAAGGTAAACAGGGCAACTGCCAATTTGTCCCTAGGATTTTTCCAATTTCCTTCTTTTTGTTTTAATAAAATAATTTTCAGTGTTCAGTTTGCGCTTTCAATAATGCCCTGACCCCAAGGATTGTATGGTATGCCTGTTTTATGGGATATATTGAATTTTGCACAAAATTGTTTGAAAGATGAGGATGTATATGCAGGGCCATTATCTGTTTTAAGCATTTTGGGGATGCCCAATGCAGCAAAAGCTTGCAAACAATGAGATGTAACATCTTTAACTTTTTCTCCAGAATGTAAGGAAGCAAAAATCATGCCTGAGCATGTATCTATGGTCACATGAATAAATCGCAATTTTCCAAAACTTGGCTCATGAGTAACATCCATCTGCCACAAATGATTGGGCATTAATCCTCTAGGGTTAATACCATAATGAGGATTGGGCAAATGTGTCATACAAAATTCACAATCTTTTACAATTTTTCTGGCTTGCTACTTTGTGATTTTAAACCTAAGCTGAAAGGTGGTGCTATTGACGTGAAACTGGGAGTGAAATAAAGTAGCTTGCTGGAGCGCTGAAAGTATAAAGATTGTTTGGGTAAGGGCATCAGCCTTTTGATTACCTTCATGGAGGGGACCAGGCAAGTTGGTATGTGCTCTAATATGCCCTACGAATAGAGGTTCTTTTCTTGCCCACAAAAGTTTTTGTATTTGATAAAACAATTTAAAGGCTGGGGTATGAGGTGCTATTGGTCCTGCTAGCTCTAATTTTGGGAAGGCATTTACAATATAGTGGCTATCTGAAAAAATGTTCGTGGGCTGCTCTCTAAAATTTTCCAGAGCTCTTACCACAACTTCCAGTTCCACTAATTGAGCTGATTTGTGTGCAGTTATGTAAGTCATATTTTCTTTTTTAGTGACTACTGCAGCAGTACCATTTGAGGACCCATCTGTGAATACATTTAATGCCTTAGGAATAGGTTGATTTTTTATTACCTGTGGAAAAATAATAGAATGATTGATACAAAAAGATAATATAGGAGACTTAGGAAGATGATTATCAAAATTTGCAGAAGTAGAGCATCTAGCTATAGCCCAATCATTATCATTGAAGCATAAATATTCAATCTGTGATGATGAATAGGGAGTAATAATAGTAGCAGGGTGAATGCCAAATATTTTAGTAGAAGTCTTAAGTCCTTGAAGAATAAGTTTAGCCACCATGGAGGTATAAGACTCAATTATACTTTTAGGAGAAATGGCAAATGTAGCCATAACAAAGGCCCTTGTTGCCCAAATACTCCTGTGGGTATATATTGTGAAGAAATAATAATCAATTTCAGCGGTTGAGTTAAATCAAATCTATCACAATGAGCTCCTTTGATGGCTTTTTCTACTAACTTTAAAGCTTTCCTAGCATCAGGAGTCAATGTTCGCGGTGAAGATGAATCAGGGTCCCCGCGAAGGATGTCAAATAAAGGTTTTAGTTGGCCAGTAGTGAGGTTTAATGTAGGGCAAAGCCAAATAATATCTCCTAGCAATTTTTGAAAGTCATTAAGAGTGGCCAAATGCTCCTTATTAATTAATATTTTTTGAGGCCTAATAAAAGTGTCCATAATTTGGAATCCTAGATATAATATTGGAGATCTAATTTGAACCTTTTCCTTAGCAATGTTTAGTCCATATCTTTTCAAGTTTTCTTATATATCACTAAATATGGTGAATAAGACTTCTTGATTAGGATGAGCAAGCAAAACATCATCCATATAATGGAGGCACATAAGCTCTGGGTATTTATTTTTGATAGGCTGAATAACTTTATCTACATAGATTTGACACATAGTGGAGCTATTAGCCATTCCCTGAGGCAAAACTTTCCATTGATATCTCTGATCAGAGCCATCATTGTTAATAGAAGGAACTGAAATGCAAACCTAGGGGTATACAGAGGGTGTAGAGTAATAGAAAAGAAACAATCCTTTATATCAAGAGTAATAAGATGGAAATTTTTTGGAATAGCTACAGGATTAGGAAGTCCAGGTTGAGTAGGTCCCATGATTTGCATGGTTTTATTAACTTCTCTAAGATCATTGTAACAATCACCAATTTCTGGATTTTTTTCTTGATCACAAATATGGGGGAATTCCAGGGAGAGGTGGAAGGTTCTACATGTGCTGCTTCTAGTTGTTCCTGAACTAGTAGGTGGGCCACTTATAATTTCTCTTTAGATAGGGGCCACTGAGGGACCCACACTGGATTATCAGAAAGCCATGGTATTTTCAAAATTATTTTCTCAGTGGCCCTGAAAAAAAATATCATTTTCCTTTATGATAATGATTTATTTTAGGATTAAGATTACCCTGTACCTTTTGATAATGATTTCTTTTAGGGTTAAGATTACCCTGTAGATTTTCACATTTAACACCTGCAGGCTTGGTTGAAAGGTGTACTCCCATTTGTTGCAAAATATCTCTTCCCCATAAAGTAACCGGTAGGTTAGGTAAAACATACAGCTGAAATGTTCCTTTATGCCCTTCATCATCCTCCCATTTTAAAATTACCACACTTTTCTTTGGGAGATTATTATATCCCAAGCCTCTTAAACTGGTTGAAGCTTTTTGCAGAGGCCAGTGCATGGGCAATTGCTATATATTAATGATGGAAGAGTCAGCTCCAGTATCTATCAGTCCCTCCATCTCTATTCCTTGTATTTTTATTTTACACATAGGCCTCCTTGAACAATCCCAAACCCAGCAAGCCATAGGTCTTGAGTCGGTGGAACAAAATCCACTATTGTTCCTTTTTTGAGGCATACTCATTGTAAATGAATTATGTAAATTTGGAAGGAGAAGCAGCTGAGCAATTTTATCTCCTTGATTAACAGAACCTATACTTTGGGGTGAGCTAAGCATTATTTTTATTTCCCCTTTGTAGTCTGAGTTTATTACACCTGGGGTCACTTGCAAACCTAATAAGCTTTTAGGCCTTTTCTCGAGAATATGTCCTACAGTCCCTGAGGGAAGAGGTCCCCTGACTCCTGTGGGAATCAGTTGAACCCCCATTTCAGGTGTTATCACTATTCAGGCAGTGGAACAGAGGTCTAATCCTGCATTTCCTCTTATTCCTCTGGCGAAGGAGTGGATGGGTAGTAGGGATTGTGTCAGGGAAGCAATCACAAAAGCATCTTTTATATCTTTACATAGTTGTATATATATGGAAAGATCCTTTTTATTTCTCCATGGCCTGATGGCTTCCTGGCAGTATTTATTAGCATTTTCATATGCTAATTGAACAACGAATGGCATAGCTTGATCAACATCTCCAAACACTCTACCTGCAGTTCTCAAAAGTTGATCAGCAAAGTCAGCATATGGCTCATTAGGTCCTTGAATCACTTTTGACAAGCTACCTTGTAGATCCCCAGGTCCTTGTAAAGTTTTTCATGCCTTTAAGGCAACTGTATATATCTGAGAATATACACCTGGGTCATAATATTTTTGAGCCTGTAAGTCTGTGAACTGCCCTTCTCCTGTGAGCATTTCTATATTATGGTCTCCAAACTCTGCAGCTGCGTTTCTTTTAGCCGTTTCTATACAAAGGTCTTGAAATTGCAATCGCCAAACCAAGTAGTGTGCCCCAGTTAATGATGTTTTACATAGACTTTTCCAGTCTTAGGGGGTTAAGTTAAAGGTGTTAAGGGACTCCAGCATACTCAACGTGAAAGGAGCTTGGGGCCCATACGTCATTACTGCCTCTTTGAGATTTTTTATTGTTTTAAATTTTATACAATGTGCACTCAGCGTGGCATTTGCAAATGATTAAAAACTTAAATGACATTATATATACATGTATATATATAGACATATATCTATACATATTATTATATATTACATATTCTCGGGAAAAGGCCTAAAAGCTTATTAGGTTTGCAAGTGACCCCAGGTGTAATAAACTCAGACTACAAAGGGGAAATAAAAATAATGCTTAAAAAAAAATAATGCTCTACTGACCCTCTGTCCATTTTCATTTTCAAATACTGGCAGTTCCCAATGTATCTGTGAGTTACCCTCAAGAGCACATAAGTGCTCAGAAAGACTTTTTATTTCTATTTCTAGGGTATTCAAACTCCTAGTAATACCCTTCATATTTTCTGTAATGGATTCCACCCACAGGGGAGTAGAGGACACAAGTGGTTCCTCTACTTGACGGTCCTTTCTCCTTTCTAATTTATTGCTGTTCTTTTTATTGGAGACTGTGCTCCCAGAATCACTTTTTGATTCCTCTTCACTACTATCACTTTTACTGGTATCCTGAATTTCAGCTTCTAAGGAGAGTACATACTCTTCAGCTAATTTCATTAAATTTCTGATGGCTTTTGCAGCTCTTACTTTTGAATTTACACCACTACTCTTCTCACTGGTATTAACTGACTCAATTGCTATTCTTTCTTGATCACTTCCCTCACTATCCACTGAGTCCACGATATCGCAAAACTCATCCATGGCTTTTATTATCCGACCTTTTGTTATTTTCGCTCTCATTTTCAGTTCTTACCTGCCGGCCAAATTCCCTGTGCGGGCCACCAACTGTTGCTGCCTGAAAAAAAAAAAAAAAAAAAAAAAAAACCACCCCCCCCCCCCCCCCCCCCCCCCCCCCCCCCCCCCCCCCCCCCCCCCCCCCCCCCCAAAAAAAGCGATTGCTGCTTGGAGCAACGACGCCACTGGAATAAGTTCAGAGGCAGACTGGAAACAAACAGGCTCTTTATTCTGCTAGCTTCTCTCTTCGGCTCCAACAACAACTCCCACACGCTATCCACACTCTTACAACCACCACCACAAAATGTCACTGACCCCGTCCACAATCTTCTGGGCCAAGTCCCGCGAGAGCATGCAAATGGCGCCGACCCGATCTGCTATGTCCTGGGCCAAGTCTCGTGAGATCATGGAAGGTGGTAATGCTTTATGCCTCACAGATAACCGCAATCTTAGCTATCTCCTTAATTAGGGCTCCTACAATTTGCAATAACAAAGGAATGAAAATCTGAAAGATAGATACTTCTAAAAATACCATTACCATTATTCAGTGTTTGGGCCTTCATAGTTGTTTAAACTCTTATTTTCTGTGAAGTATAGAGGTAACCCATGTTAACCTCACAGAGTTTTGAATAAAACTGGCTTGGACTTCTTAATTAGTTTTTAAAATGTGCAGTCCACTTAGGATGTGTATGCAAGCATGCTGATCTGATTGTGCATGTTAGCTATGTCGTCTACAAGACAGTTAAATTTTATACAATGTGCACTCAGCGTGGCATTTGCAAACGATTAAAAACTTAAATGACATTATATATACATGTATATATATAGACATATATCTATACATATTATTATATATATACACACCCACATACATTTTTTCAACTGGGTCATATTGTCTTCAACAAAGTATAATTTAAGTTTTATCATTGCTCTTCCATTTCTACTTTTTCAATGAGGAGAGTATTTTAATCATGGGACATGTAATGTTTTCCTTTAGTCTGTTTCTCCATCTGTGTTTTAAAGGGCCTTCTTTGTACAGTATTTAGTGATCACCACAGAGAAAATAATGAACTACAAAAATATCTTCTATATCTGTTCACCTACCACACAGCCTTGAAAGTTTCTGAAATAGTGACCTAAGTAGAATGAAAGCCAGAGGGCATGATGGAATTTGCATCTTGTTTTAGTCAGCTGTGACTAAAGGACCCAATCAAAACAATTGTAGAGGAGAAAAGGTCAATTTGGGGGCTCACTGTTTCAGAGGTCTCAATGCATAAACATCAGACTCCATTCCTCAGGCTCAAGGGGAGGCAGGACATCATGGCAGGAGAGTGTGGAGAGGGAAGCAGCTCACTTGGTGATCAGGACACAGAGAGAGAGACTCCATTTTCCAGATAGAAAATATATACCCCATAGCCACACCCCCAATGAACCACTTCCTCCAGCCATACTCCATCTGCCTCCAGTTACCACTCAGTTAGTCACATCAGGGATCAATTCACTGAGTAGGTTAAGGTTACAACCCAATCATTTCTCCTGTAAGCCTTCTTGCATTGTCTCACACATGAGCTTCTGGGGGACACCTCACATCCAAACCATAACACATCTCTTTCTATACTCCTTGGGTATACTTACTTCTGGAGTATATCAGAATGATTGATTATGGAGACAGGAGAGCAACAGATGCTCTTTAGTTCTACAAAGACCAGTTATTGCCAGCATGTTGGGTCTATAGCCATTCTTCTTTCTTTGACAATTATAAAGTATATGTAAAATATCAAGCAGTTTTAGATTATTAGGAATAAAGTCACATTCATTCTCCTTATTTGGCCAAGTGACAAAGGCTAGTCTCCCCTTTTCTAGACTATAGGTGTACATTCTAAAAGGAAGCATTGAGAAAGGATAAGAGAAGAAAATAATTTGAAAATTCTTCATGTTCAGAAAGAATTGGGATCTCAGTATGTAGTAAGTGAGGAGGAAGACCCACATCCACCTAACCAGAATATGCAACAATTTTCCACTCAAGATCACTAGCAGCATAGAAAATGCATTAAAACCCAGACTTCAAGCATACAAAATAGTTAGAAATATAATATAGTTATTCCCATATCTTTCATTTTTTTTTTAATTTTTAGCTTTTGGAATCATATAAGTATTAAATGTCTTATTTACAAACAATTACTTTCCTTTATGCCCAAAGCTATTCACATTCACATATCTGCACACCTACATGCACACAAAGGTACAGAAGTATACACACCTGTACACATATGTATATACATACACAAAGAAACGTACGTGTACACAAGCAAGATGCCTTGCCAAAGTCTTGGATTTTTATTATTACTGTTTATTATTATTATTATTACTTGTGAAATCAATAGAATGCTTTCTTTCTTACAGGACATTACCTTTTGAGTGAATATTCCTGGGTTCCAAACCTAGCACTCACTCTTAGTAGCTTCAGTCTGCATACATTAAAGCCCAACATACTTTAGCTTTTTCTAGCTTCAACAACAATGAAATATGTCATTTTTGTCTAACATGAATTTGTGTCAATACCTTGATTATACCACCAGTCCTCTGTGCCCACCATATCTTATCATTCAGGACCAGTTTAAGGGTGGCCTTCATGAATCATGCTCTCAGACCCTCACCAGAGGAGGGGAGAATGGGCCACACTACACATTTGCTGTCATGTGCTTTTTCTAAGCATGTAATGTTCATAAAACTTTTCTCAGAATGATAATTAAGACCATATGCCATTTATCTTTTGTTGGGGCATAGATGTAGGTATTTTGTAGGGACTCAATATTAGACAAAGATGATCCATTATTTCAGAATGGTCAGTTTCCTAATTTGAATATTGAAGATTAATAGACACCAATAATTAATGAACTAATTTTAATAATATTTTGGCACCAAGAATTGAACCCAGGGGTGCTTAGCCATTGAACTATATCCCCAGCCCTTTATTTATTTATTTGTTTGTTTATTCATTATTGTGAGAAAGGTTCTCACTAAGTTGCTGAGGGCCTCACTAAATTGCTGAGGCTGGCTTCAAACTTGTGACTCTCCTGCTTCAGCCTTTGGAGCTGCTGAGATTACAGGTGTATGCCACCTTCCACTGCTATTTGAATAATTAAAAAAAAATAAATTTAAAGTAAAATACGACTAGGTGACACTGAAGACAGAATTAGACTGCAGTCAGTTTAGATAGGTAAATTGATTCAGGTTCGGATCAAGGAGTCCCATTTTGAGTGAGTCTGGCAAGTTGGAGACTGTCCCCTGAAGGATTGAAATATTCCTTCAGAGCACTTCCTCCACCTTTATCAAGAACCTGCTCCAGCTCCAACCTGTTGCTAAGGTGACCTGTCCCAGGATTTGCCCCTCCCTACAGGCAGCTATAAGGTTGTTAATTAATGCGTCCTGGTCTACACCATCCTGCCCTTCCTGCTTTAGCCCACCTGTTTCCCACATTTTGGCCATCCCACGGAGCATTTCCTAGGCCTAGTCATGAAGGAGAAAGATAAGGGGAAGAAGACAGGAGAACAAAGGAAGCCTAGAACATATAAAAAGGGCAAAACACCTCACTGCTTGGGATACCAGGATACCAGCTATTACCCCTTTCTCCCTCTCAGGAAAAGTCTATGTTACCCCTTTTTAAATAAACCCTGCTTTATATGCTTGCCTCAGCATGTTTCTCTAATTTTCAAACCTCAACATGTGAGGAAGCAGTACTCCTCACCTATAGCTGGCAGTATTGACACTACGTATACATATGCACACATATGTATACACATGTGCATGTACAAGAATATATGTACATGTACATATGTACATAATATTCATACATGTATATATATACACACACATATACATATTTACTTTTAGAAAACATTGAAATTATTGAGGTTTTAATTACCAAACACTTGTATTGTTGGTAAAAATAAAGAATTTTGTAATTCTTAAAAAATATTTTGCAACGGATTATGCTGTTTCTCACCTTAATGTATGTCCCCTTTTTAAAACAAAGTAAAAGATGACAAAACCATCATCACAATATTTATCTTGGTAAACTTAATGATTTAAATTCTGGTGTTAGGTATTGTTTGGTTCATTATTGAGATTACCATGAAAGATTGGTAAATTTTTAGACATTTTTTAACCTTGTTGAACTTCTAATGTAAACCTTTTAAATTATTTGCTTTTGTTTTAAGCACATTCCTTCTTGATTTTCAAAATAAAAATGATAATATTAAACCAAATAATGCATCTTCTTAATTATTAAATAAGTGTAGATACTGGATTCAAAGCGTTCCAATTTCAGTAGAACACCTAACATTAAAAAAGCACTTGGCAGTTCAATTAGTTCATTTTTACATAAAGGTCATTTTTTTTATTTTTAAAAATTTAAGTTCTGATGAATGATGTATTTATTTTTATGGACAAATTTTTTATATTTACATAAACTGAAATATTCCTCAATTATTTTTCCTAGCATAGAAATCAAAATATAATATAATACATAGCTTTGCTTAAGAGATGTTTAGCATCCTTATCCACATATTATAGAACTTTCCCTGTGGATATTGTCTTCTTCCCTTTTTTCTACATGTTGACTTGTTTGCATCTTGTATTAAAAGTTAATCATCTTTTATAAACATATCCAGAAAATCAGAAATAAAAACCCATACATTAATTAAGAATGTAATTGTTTGGTTACTAATAACATCCTTCTAAAAGATTAAACACATTTAGTTACAAGTACTCTGTCTCTATTAAAGGTGAGGAACAAAGCTATATTTCTCTGAAATTTATTTTTCTATTGTATGGCTTAACCTATAATTCTCTTGTAAAATTCTGAATAATAATAATTATAAATAATAATAATAAACTTAAAACATGTAGATAATATTTTATATTCTCTGTGTTCTCACTGATACTCTATTTTTAATTTGACACATTAGGACTATTAAATTCTGTTTAGAAATGGCAATTTTATAACATTATATATTAATTATTAACCTTGTAAGAGAACCCAGTAGACTATATGCTGTATGCTTTGGAGATCTTGTGCTTGAAAGAAAATGATAATAAAATATCTCCCTACAGTGTACCTCAGCTATTAAATCTGAACTATAGACCTGGTCAGGGAATAGAAGTCATAAATTTGTACAATTTCACCAGTTTTCTTTGGCTCTGTTTTCACTTAGTTTTTAATAAGATTTCATTATATAATCAAATAAGAAACCAGACATCTGGAGCTCTGTGTACAAGGTATGTATAAGATGTATACTAGGGATACAGTTCTGGTTTTCAAGGATCAATCATTCCCCTGTGTAAATTCCTAGATACTGGCCTGTTTTCCTCTCTAGCTACACTACTTTCCTGAAGGATCACATCTGGCCTCTAGATCTATTGTGAACTTTAGGATCATTACTAACACATATACACATGCACATACATATTTTTGGTTTAAAGCCTTAGGTTTTAGATTTCTATTCACTACCTGGTATCCTATTCTCTGGTCTATTTATTTGAAATCTGTAGTGGATACCTGTTTTTGTATATTGTTTTCTGCTTGCCTCTAAATCCTTCCCTTGACTTCTAGAATGTCTTTTACTTTTGGAATCTGCCTCAAATAATTTGGATCAGCAGTAAACTTTTTTTTTTTTTTTTTTTTTTTTTTGTACTGGGGATTTAACTCAGGGGCACTTAACTACTGAGCCATATCCCCAGCTCGTTTTTGTATTTTATTTAGAGACAGGGTCTCACTGAGTTGCTTAGGCCCTCACTAAGCTGCTGAGGCTGGTTTTGAATTTGTGATCCTCCTGCCTCAGCCTTCTGAGCTGCTGGGATTACAGGTGTGCACCACAGTGTCTGACTTGTGTCAGTTAACTTATCCACATTTGCCAAAACAAAGGAGAAGTGGAGATATAAGAAAGGATCATCAATATGTATTGTGTAATCATCTATATCAGTATGACATAATTGTTAAAATCAATCAAATATTTTTTACCAATTGCACTAGTTTTACATCAAATAATCATTTAAAAACATGGCTACATTACATTAAAGTTATTATAAAATAAATTGATAGTATTTTCTTAGTATAACAACAAAACAAATCCTTGCTCACTTAATAAATGCTGTAATGGGTTGAAGTTAAAGTTAAGGCTGATCTGCAGTTTTTTCTAGATTCCAAGTCTCTTGAGGACATACTCACATGCTCTGTTTCATACTGCAAGGTATAATTACAGCATTCACAGTGTGTGTTACCTTTAAGTAATGCCCACCCTTCTCTCATCAATAAAATCCCAGAAGGTTAAATAGTTTTCTAATCTCAATTTTCTGCACTATTTGGTAAATCTATTTTGTGCTTATCTTGGGACTTGGCAGTTAGCACCTGTGCAGTTCACATTTTCCGTTTAGAAATCCCCATAGACTTTACAAGGGGGCCATGATTCTCCCCTAAATTTATTCCTTGTTCTTTCCCTGCCAGGATCCTACAAGATGGTCCTTAAGCTACCCTAGCTTCTTTTAGGAAGAATCACATCAATTAGCCCCTCTTGGGTAAGGGTGTATTCTCTATTCCATTCTTGTTCCTTACCTTGATGTTGAACTATTTGTTGTCTGTTTACCCTTATTTTAAACCATAGTATCTGTCCAGGATGCTCTCTCTTTTTTCTTAAAAACTCTTCTAAGTGTCCATTCTCAGCCAATAAGTCCTTTTCATCACAATATCCCTTTTCATTATACGCAAATTTGATTTTTATAGGACACTGATGGGCCGTTTGTTTATTTGTTTTTGTTTTTGTTGTTGAAATCTCTAGAACATTTTGTCCAATGTTCATTTATTCAACAAATATGCTGTGGTTATTGAGCTCTTGTTGAGTATATTTTTAGTGTATATTTAAAATTTGAAGTTCCTTTGGAGGCACTTGGTAGTCCCTTGCCTACTTTGTTTAGGGAGATATAGATTAATGTTTTCTCCTGATTTAAATGGCTATACAGCCTGGCTTTAGGGACATAAATAGATAGATATAAAAGATTCCTCAGTGAATCTACAAAGAAGCCAGGTTGTCTGAAACCAGGATATGTTTCTTCAATCTGAAGGACCCAAAACCCAAGACAAAGAGCATCTTGTGTAGCTTGACAATTTGTCCATTTCTGTGATTGCCTGTTTTCCCTTTCCTCTATTGTGCTGTATCATTTATGGCTATGAAAGTCTTGTATATGCAAAGGCTGTGTCCTTTAATTATTAAACATCACTGAGTAAGTTATGTAAAATCCATGGAAGAAAAATGATTACAACTCTAACTTAAACCAAGAACTTGAACATATTTCTTGTCTTTCTAGTTTTGAAATAATCTCAGAAAGAGAAAAAAAATTCCATGTAGTCATTTTCCCCCAAAATGAATTAGTATGATACTGAGTTTCCCAGGATAATGTCATATGTGTAATAGATATCCACAAATGTACTAGAGCTCAAACATACCAAAGGCTTCCATAGTATCCTTCAGTGATCCTGTGCCCTTGTTTGGATCACCTTTTCTCCTTGGTGGGGACAAACATCAGTTATTATTTTATTCTGCTCCACTTGTTTCTGAGGGTGTCCCAGAGTAATAGAAGATGATTTTAGTAGATATCTGGGAGTAAAAATGCTAGACAAGTGTAAAAGAAAACCAAAAAATAGAAAAATGATGTCTGCTACAACATTTAAATCAAAATGTCAGGTAGAGAATAAGATATGACGGTCTAGGACTCTGTGTAGTAGATACATAAGAGTACTATGTCACCTAAACCAACATTGATTTCCATTTGATAAGTGTTGTTTTCCTTAGCTCTGTCCTGAATCTACCCAGGCCTTAAAGTGATTATTGGTCAGAGATGGATCATATTCCATTTTAGGAGGATCTCTCCAATTCCACTTTGCAATCTCAATTTTCTTGGCATATCGAATCACTAGCCATTATGCAAACTGTAGCAATCACAGGGAGCTTCTTTTTGGTTTCATGTTTACCAAAGTGGCCAGGAGTAGCTAAGGCACATAATCTTAGCTGTCATCTCTGTTTGAATTTCTTTTGTAATTTCCTTAGATGTTTTCACCAGTCATGAATCTATTATCTCCTCCCCACGTTTATACACTTTTCCTCCCATCAGTAATTGCACTATTTAAGCAACTTCACTCTATGGGTAAAATGGTTTCTAAACTTCTCTTCCTCGTCTTTCTCTCTACTAAGCAAATCCTTAGTTATCATTTAAATTATAATCAAACATTATTTAATTATTCTGCTTACAAGGTCAACTGAGAAAATCACACAAAGACAATTTTAAGGACTTAGAAGATTCTCCAAACTCTACTCCTGTAAGGATTTAAGGAAGGTAGAAGGTTTCACACAACAGTTGAAAGAAGAGGCAGTAATAATAAGTGGTTCAGAATCCCCCCCTCAATGCCTGTGGTCCTTTTAGTTTCAGAGAACACAATTGTCTTTATGGTTTGAACCACCAAGATTCGTACCAATTATTTCAGACTCAATTATTATTTCTCTTGGACATGTTCACTGAGAGGCCTGTCATATACTGATGATCAATAGTAAAATCCAGACTGTGGATGGTTTGAACTAGTCTCAAACTATTATTTTTGCATCCTTAAAAATATGTAGAAAAAATGGTACTGGTTGCCCCCAGGAGAGTTCAAGCTCCAAGCAGCATGTCTTTGTCAGTATTTGACTTCAAGACATCATTGAAAAGAAGGCCAGAGTAGTCCTAATCCTGATGTAATATAAACCTATTCTCATACAGCTTTTCACTTACATGAGCATATACTTTAGTTATTTTGCTGAGCTGGTGTGACAGATTTTAAGGTGTTGCCATAATGTGTGTCTCCTGGTATACTCACTACCTCACAGCCCTTTCCCTGAGTGTAGGTGGGACCTTATAACCACTTCTGTAAGTATCTTACATTATATGCCATTTATTTCACTAGCTGAGTTACTGTCAAGTTTTGTTCTCCTCCTTACCTTTGAAGAAGAAATCTGTCTTGAATACTACCTATGCAAGGAAATGGAGTCTGTCAACGACCAAAGTGAACTTGTGTATAGATTCACAAAACATATGCATTATGATAGTGTGTTGTTCTAAGCCACTAAGTTCATGACAATTTTCTATACCACATAGAAAACACATGCAGGCAGTTGATGTGTGGTTTTTTTTTTTTTTTTTTTTTTCCATTTGCAAATAAAAGATGAAAATGTCCACCAGAATTCTCAAATTTAACACATTGAAAAAAATTTCCTGGATTTCCCTACAGAGCTCTTTCTTCCTTAGTAGTCCTCATCTGAATAAATGTCATCACCAACCAATTAGCTCTTCAAGCCAAAAGTCTATAAGTTTTGTTTTCACTTTAATATAATTATATATATACATATATATAATGTATAATTTGACACATAATGATTCTACATATTTATTGGGTGCAATGTTGCATTACAATATATGCATATGCAATGATACTTTTTGATTACTGCTTTTCTTCAGGTATCACACCAAATCTATTGGGAAAGCCTCTCAGTTCTGACTCCTAACACAACTAAAATCCCTGTCTTTCCCTTTCTTTCTACTGCTCTGAGTGTAAGCCATTTTCATTCTTGGCAACCTGACATCAAATCAAATTATTTTAATGCTTGAAAATTTGCCATGTGTTTTCATCATTCTCAGCATAAAAATTTACATCTTGGTTCCACAAGACATGCCTAATCTGGCTTAAATCTGCCACATGTCTCATTTCAGACTGTCCTATCCATTTCTTGGTAAACTCCACCTATTCTGGCCATCTTTCTGCAACTTAGCACTTGATGTTTTCTTTCTGGGATGTTTTACGAGCTTTGTCCAATTGTTATCTGCTCAGAAAATACACTTTTCTCGATCTTACTTTATTTTCTCTATTGAACTTGTCGCAAATGATTTTTTTGTGGCTTTCTTTATGGGCTATTTGTAGGTTTCCTGTGTTATTTTCCACTATTAAATCAGTTCCATGAAGTCAACATCCAATTCTTGTTTGTTCAATGTTGAACCTTCATTCCTATATCACCAAGTGCCTAACCTCATAATAACGTTCCTTCCCTCTCTTTCTTCCTTTCCTTCTTTCGATTCACCATGAATATTTTTGTCCCTGATCTCTCAACCCTCTTTTAAAGTGTTCACATCTGATTGAATCAGGCACACCCAGGAGAGTCTCCTCTGATTATGTTAAAGTGAACAGGATAGGGATCTTAATTATAGCTGAAAAATCTCTTCATATTTTCCATTTAATATCACCTAATCATGAGAATGATATGCTATAATATTCAAACTCAAACCAGACAGATTATATAGTGTGTATACACCAGAGATAAAGAATCTTGAGGGCCATTTTAGAATTCTGCCTTCTAAGGCTATTAATACTTATTTTCTGATCCTAAACTGATTTATTCTTTCCCTCTTTTCCCAGTATGCTTCCACTGTATCTACTAAATTTTAGACTTCTTTTGGACAAGGCTGGAGAATAAAGCTGCATTTGCAACTAACATTAGACTTAAAACCAAGTGCCTAAATTTTAGTAAGTGTGTTAGGAACACTTTGCAAAGATGGTATAAAGCACCAAACTCTATTAATAAAGTTTAAATGATCCTAAATTGTATAATGATGTTTACTGACTTAAACTGATTTGGCTTTAAATATTAGTGAAGAATGGAATCTGGACTAGCAAGTAGAAATTTTTCAAAATTGTTCTTATACCATACAGATTAAAGACAGGAAGAGACAAAATTGGATCAATTTCCAATCATCCCTTTCACCTACCTCCATTTCTAGGGCAGCCCACTTTTATTTTTTGGCACTCTTTATTGAGGAATGCTATACTATATGCAAATTCAAAAGTAATAACACTAAATCTCAGTCCTTCTGAGTCCCAGGCTCCATTGTGTGTGTGTGTAGAATAGTAGAACAGGGGACTTCAGAGTCATTCTTCGAGTAGTATGGTGTCTCATACCTTCCGCACAGGAGGGGTGTCACCTTAACTGAAACTTTAGAAAACTACCCTATCTCCCCTGTATGTCACAGCAAGGCCAGTTTTCCATTGGCTTACCTCACCAAATGTATGTGAAGTGAGAATTGATATATCCTTGAACTTGGTCAAAGAACCCAGTTTATATTCATTCCCCCCCCCCCATTTAACATTTAGATATTATCCAGACTGAAAAGTCTATATGATAATGTCTGGGTTTTTTTAATTTAGCCAACCCATGATTTTAGATATTAAATCTTTCATCTTCTTCCTTAAATTATTTTTCCTTTCATGTGCATTGGTTTGTTCTTTAATACTTCTCAGTTTTTAGTCCTGTTTTTTCCCCTTTTTGATTATTTTTTTAAACTATCCTTTCTCCTTTAACTTGCTTCCTTTCATTACCAATATTCTATGCAGTTGATGGAAGCACCTCCTTTCCTCTGGCTTAGAACTTTATTGACAAGATGGATTCCTTAGCTACTTTGCCTGTCTAAGAAACAATGACATATTTTTACAGAGAAGGCAGTTTTTCCAGTTCTTTATGAGACTCACCCACTTTACTACCAATATAGGCCAAATATGGAGCTCATACATTTTCAAGTAATTTCATGATCCAAATATTATAAGTGAAATCAATAATTATTTGTTAAATACATACTTGGTACCTAACACTACATTTTTAAACCTGGGAGGCTTGAGGAGGACACAGCATGAGAAAGTTTCTCTTCTTTCAAAAAAATATATTTTGTTTTACTTGAGAAAAATGGGAATAGCTGGCCGTATACCAAAACAATTTGAGATTAATAAAAGTGTTTGACTATGTGGTTATTATGTAGATTACAGGTCACAAAAATATTTATACAAGAGAAAGATAACTACATGTCAGGAAATTGAAATGTCATATCCAGAATCAAGTAAATAATTATTTCAATACAACAAAAAATTGGGTAAAATCATCAGACAGAAAGTGCAGATACATTCATTACCAAAAGCATGGAAATAGAATCAGCTGAATATAAACTCTCAAGGACTATTTGAGGCCTTTGTTTCTCTAAAGTCTGTTCGATTAACCCCAAGATTGTCCCATTACTTCTCGATACAAAAAAGAACCTAGGTACAGAACTGTAAAGGAAGACAAAGAAATCAGAAATTCTTATTTATGCCAAGGAGACAGGGAGACTTTGTAAGTACCTGGAGATCTATTAGCATCAAAAAGGACACCTGATGTAACATGTTACCTCCTATGTGTACTGAGGTAAGGACTGCTTAAAATCTTTAATAAAAATATGGAGCTAACACACAAACACATCCTATCATTATCCATAGCACAAACAGTCTCTCTGACTCTTACTTTCTCTCTAACACACATTCACACACACACACACACACACACACACACACACACACACACACTCTGCATGCCATATATTCATACACCAAAAAACCATAAACTCTATAACACACACCATATGCTCCTTCATTCCAAAGAGGTCACCGTGGCTAAGTCCAAAATATGAAAACTCTCAAAGTTATAGGTGAAGTCAATAGTTTTGGAAAGTCAAGTAGATAATTTTAATTTAAGGGGCATTTATTATCTTTCATAGGAAGTTTATTTTATGTTTTAGAGAAACATAAAGTGTTAACTGCTTCTTTTATCCTTGTGATTTTTAAGATGTATCTGTAACCTAGGCATGTGGATCAATCAAGAGAAGACACTTTAAAATAAATGATATAGGCAGGTACTCAATCAGAAAAAGAAGTCTTATTAAACAGATAAATATCATATACCATGCTTTCACGGTTGAGGGATTTTAAAAGCTGTTAGGTCAGAAGAGAATTTACAAGCTATAACATAGAAAGTTATTTTTTACTGTATCTTAAAGGCCAGAAGAGTTAATGGAAGTTCTAGAGAATTATTTAGGCACTAAAAGAAGTTGTTCAGGTCAAGAACTCCTTAGGTATCAGCCAAAAGGGCAACTCTTAGTTTCTTTAACAGTAGTTTCCTAGTTATCACAGCCATACATGCAACTGAATACTGGCACAGGCAACTTAAATTAACAGACTACAAGCTACAACTTAATGTCAAGAGAATGATCCAAGTTCCCAGACATTCCTAAGATGAGAGGAGCATAAGAATCACTTAAACATGCATGAAAAATAAACATGACAAGTCCTTTAGAGTTTCTGTTTTATTTGGTATGTGTTTATGCTATAAACATTAATTTACAACAAATTCTTAAGGTATCTCTTAAGACTAGGCATATCCGATAACATAAAATAGCTATTATTAGAAGTTCTGCAATAGGATTGGTACTGATACATTTCCTTTAATTTCTGGCCCTATTTCCTCCTTCTCTTCCTTCCCTGTTATATTTTTCACTCATGGTCCACCACCTCTTTCAACCTTGACCTGATGGCTAGCTGATTTGATAGATTGTCAACAGCCTCTCAGGCTCACAAAGTTATTATCTACCTACCTTAAAGAAAATGGACTGAGAGTTGATGCTGCTGCTTTCTGGATCCAATGAACTCAAACGGGCTTCTATAAAGATGTAGGAGCAAAGTGATGTAGTCCAAACTACAGGAGATTGGTAGATATAAGGATATCCATATTTATTTTGTCTACCAATATCTGTATTCCTATCTTATATTTAGTAAGTCCCTCACCTTATCAGAAAAATCCTGGTTCCTGATATAGATGCCAAAAGTGCCAGTTCATTATCTTTCTAGCTTCTCTGTTAGTAGGGTCCAGGCTTTTGAATGAGATCCCTGTGGTCATCTCCATCCACTAGAGTTGGGTGGTAGTGGCCACACAGTTGGTAGATGTATCTTGCTCTCAGATGTGTCAAAGACAGTGGTCTTAGCAGGAGAATCCATGCAGCATATTTGTTGGTACCATTTTTCAGCTTCTGGGGTAAGATATTAGCAGGTATTATGGTAAAAAAATAAAATAATGCCAGAGCTGCAAGACTAAAGATGAAGATCAGTATTTTACTTCTCAACTTAGCATCTTTTCCTCTCCTAGAAGCTCAGACTTTACTGAGTCATGGAACCTTTGTTCATTGCCCCGTAATGGGTCTCCAAATTTCTTGTTCTAATATAAATCAAGCCTCCTTTTAGTGTGTGCAAACCATAAGGGTAAATAGTGGTGTTTAATTAAAAATAAAATTTTTATATTTTTAATTGACAAACTGATCAATACTAGGCAATCAAAGAGGGTTAACAATTACTACTATTACTACTGATAGCATTTTTCTCAATTTTGCAAGCATTATTTAAATATGTTCTTCATATTAATTTTCTACAATTCACTAAAAATTCATTAAGATAATTACATTCGCATGTTTTTGTTTAAAAATAATGGACCACTAGGAATTTATGGATGTTATAAGAATTTAATATTATTTTACATTTTTTAAGTCAGCATGATTTTAATTTATGTTAAGAAGACATCAAAACTGACAAAACTTGTAAAGGTATTCAGGAGAAACATTCAGGTAAAACAAATGGACTAGACTGATTCTAGTTCTCAGAGCTGTGACCATAACAGTAATAGAAAAAGCTTTTAACATTCAATGTTGATTTGTGAAAGGTAAAAAACAAAATGGAAGCATCATGGTATATTGATGGGGTATCTGGATCTATTCAGCCACTGAGTACCTGTGGGTGGTGGCAGTATTCCTGTGTCAATAGTGGGATCTCTGGGCCCAGAGTCTATTGTGTAGGCTTGATAGGAACAAAAATTATGCTGGATTGTCACTGCATTGTTGACTATAAATATTCATTAGTTTAAATGTCTTTCTCCAAATTGGAAAATATCACAGTTTTATTTGTTTCATTTTTTAGGTGATGGTTTCAGTTGAAATTCAGTCCTGCTGGTAACACTTATTTAGAGTAATTGACATGTTTTTAAAGGTGATATGATCAAATATATACAGATGATCGGATAAAAGTCTGTTCTAATTTAGGAAGAATATGAAATATAAAACTAGGTATATAAAGAAGATTCTCTCTCTAAATGGAACACTGCAAAATTGATAAAGTTCAAAGAAGAGTTCACAGTTTAATAAATGAGGTGAGTCTTGCATTTATTTAACAATTCATGGAATATTTTTCTAGCTGGTTGTTTTACAAAACACTTAAAATAGTTACTTTTTTACTTAACTAATAATCTTTTTATTATTACCAATAAAGGAATTTTATTTCACCTTCAGATGAAAAATATTCAGTCTTGTTTGTAGGATAATTCCTGTGGTCACCTCTAGTTATTACTGTGATAGGCTTTTTTGTTTTATGGTTGTCCTAGTAGCAATAGTGATGTTACTATTTAACAATGTTTCTCTTCCTTTTCTCAATTTTCTTGCTCCTGTCATCATTGTATTGATAATGAATCAGCGTCTTTGGAGAAAACAAATGGATTAAATTCAATTTCTACTTAGTCAATGGCTTGGTTAGACTCAAGATGCCTTAAATTTGTCTTCGGTGATAGTAATTCAATAGGTTATTTAAACGGAAATTCAGGAGTTAGGCAAACTATGTTTTTTTTGTTTTGTTTTGTTTTTTCTCTTTCATGACAAATCCCCCTTCCTTGGGTTGCTTCTGGACAGTTTCAACTTAACAAACTGAAAGATACATAGACATTTGCCATGAGAAAATGATTTTCTTATTTGTGAACATAGACAGTTTATAAATCACCATTAGGAAAGCATGAGACATTACACCTGTGGTAGTTTACACATAATAACAAGAGAAAGTGAATTTACCCATGAAACTATCTTTAATTTATATAATGTGGACTTGTCCAGGGGAATTATTGCTTTCTAATTTCTCCATTAAAGAATAAAGAAAACTTCTCAGTTGCTGAAATGAAAAAGGACCCATTATCACCTAGTATTACCAGTGGCAAGCAATCACTGGCACAAAATAGAGTTAAAAGAACCTGGCAAAATGGTGACCAGGTCTTACCTGTGGAGCTTGGCAGATTTGCACTCCAGAAGACAAGTATGGGGAATAGTTTATTCTACTCAGAACTTCAGAGGTGTGTGAGGAGAGAAACCTCACCATGAGAGACATCAACAAGTAGTGCAAATTAATATCTATTATTCAATTAAAAAATTAAGTAACAATATAAAGGAATTTTGCCAAAAATACTTTTAGATTAATATCTGCCCTCTGGAGTTCTAAAACTTCTTTGCATGATTTAAGTCAGGGTCTGGGATGATAAAAGAGACAGAGAGAGAAACAGAGATACCACTCAGACCAAAAATATATCTACATATGCTGTTTGTTCATGAATACTCTAGCATTTCCTCAAAGCAGGAAATACTAAGATGGGGAAAATATATTTTAATTTTCTGGAAGATATTAAAAGATGTCCTTGACTATAAAAGAGTTGACTAGTTTGGTCCTAAGAGATCACTAGAGATATTTCCATTGTTGTTTTCTTTTTATGCATCAACTTTATGCTTTTTATTCATTTTTCCTTCTGCATTAAACATTGAATTTCTTTATACAGATTGGGGTTTCATTAGTTCCCTGGAATAATTTATATATGTAAACTTTAGTGTGTTCATAAAACCCATGCTAAACTGTGTGTGTAAGGATATACTGATATACATATTTTGTGTGTGTGTGTGTGCACATGCACACATTGCACACATGCATCTGTCTAGCTCTGTCCTTGTCTGTCTGGAAAGCATGAGAAATACATGTCATCCCTCCATAATTCAGAAAAAGAGAAAATTTATCTACAACAAACCATTATCCTAGAAGAGCAGCATAAAATGAACACACTTGTAAATATGTAGTCTTAAAGAAAGAAAGTTTCCCAGATCAGAATATAACTTAATGGAACTTCTGCAGATGAATAAAGAGAATATTACATGTTTTGCAAGTAGGCAAATATTAAGTTTGCTGATCCATTGATTGTCCAAGAAAGCACCCAAGACCCTGAGTCAAAATTCTATGCCCAAGACATTAATGTATAAATGCATACCTACAGAAATCATAGACAAGACGTTACAATTAAAACACTTGACTGGCAAAGCATTTTTGTAATTGAAATTTTTTGTCAATAAATAGTTGCATCAGTGATCAGTCTTCAGTAATAATCAGTCTTCTGAACAATATTAGTTGCTTAAACCTGTAGAAACCAAGGATCATTCCTACTGAGAGTTCAAAAAGATTAGGCTTGCCTTTACTCAACGCAGAATAAACAGCACATTGGGCAAAACTCTGTCGTTTGGGGGTGCTCATTTCAAACTGCTAGATTTTTCTACAGAGCAAGCTCTTTAAAGAAGTTTTATATAATTCAATTGGAATCTCTTGTGTCATATATTCAATCCAGGCTTCCCCAAATGTTTATTATGTTTTATTTAAATAAATTTTAAATAAAATATCTATCATCTGTGGACATAGCACTTACATCTTTCCTTATCTGTTTCTTTTGTATACTGTTAAAGAAAAGTGAAAATGAATGATTTTTTTTTTAATAGTTTGCTTTGATTATTTTAATCTATGAGACAGGGGTAAAAGATGGAGTTGTATCAATTTTGTTTTTATTGTATAGTGACTAGCGAAATATATTTTGATTAAAGAAACTAAAATAATAGCTTTTAAAAGTTATTATGAACTATTTTAAATAAAGGAAATACATGTCTACTCAGACTTAAACCACTGTCAAAGCACAGGAACCCTAAAAGGTAATGTAAAAGATAAGTTTTAAAATCCTTTAGTAAAGCAAACTTTTCTAAACTATAGTGGATTAATTGAAAATGATATGAGTAAAACTGAGTCCATGTGTGTTCAGTTCATAATAGTGGTAATTATATATTTAAATTTTAATATGCCATAATCACTCTTTAACTAGATAGTTCTATATTTATAAAATTATTCTTTATAACCTTTGAACTCAAAGTTCAAAGAAACAGTTGTTTAAAGAATGAATAATAAAATTAAAGTCTTTCCCGTGGATTATTTCAGCTCTTACTTATTAAGATAATTATTTTAAACAGATTCCATAATTTACACAATGATTTACTAATATATGAAAAATAAGTGAACATTTCAGATCAAATTCCACCCCAAGATTACTTTGCATTATTATGCAAAGCACTTTTCATTCACCTTGTTCTCTGTATAACACCACCCCCTTTATCATAGTTAGAATCACGCCCCTACTTGAGATCAAATTCTCTTTAACACTTTGTATTGAACTTCTTGAAAAAAATGATTTGAAATATTTTTATCTCCTAGAATATTAAAATACACTATATATTCCACCACTATTTTTATTTTGCCATGAATTAACACTAATTATAAGGTATGTTATTCAAAAACATTATTTGAATAATCCCAAGCATTTCTATTAAGTTTATTCTCAGAGAGCTCTGTCTACATTCTTGCAAACATATTCAGTGAGCTCATAAATTCAAGCCATTTTAAAAATCAGTGCTTTGGGAATATAATTCTATGAGTGCTTCTCCTCTTTGTGTTCTCACTAAACTCTTTAAAATTCTCTATTTCATTCTGAAGGATTTCTGACCAGAAAAAATTATCTGGTGAGGTTCTATCTGTATTATGCATTCATTGTTCTTTCTGCACAGCAACTTGATTACCAGATAAATATTGGTTCCTATCTTCTTTGAGCACCTTTCATCCTACACAGTATAATTTTATGTTAAGGTTTAAAGACACCACAATTGAATTGCATAAATCTACTCATTATATCATTTAAGCTTTGACTTTATATTGTAGCCTATGGGGAAAGAAGGCCTTTCTCTGTTCTGTAGTCTAAATTTAAAATCTAGAAATATGACCAGATGTTCTCATTAAGCATTAAATGAGTACTGTGCATGTATATCATTTCTTTCTTACACATAATATGCCTAGCTATTTTACTTTTAATTAAATATGGATTTTCTTTTCTACTTAGCTCATTCTCCAGATAGCTACACTAACTGTAATAATATTCTTAGTATTCTCCAATGCCACTGAATTTTTATAGAGTCAATGTCTCACTGTGAAACCTTAGCTAGAAACTACGACATTTTATGATCTCTTCACACAAAGTGAGAGCTCCTAAAATAAAACATTCCCTTCAAAATGAAATGCTTTAAGTATTACTAGCATGGGAAAAAATTCACATGATTTATAAAATGTATATATTATAATTCTGACCAAAGGGGAATATTTGTCCATCTCCTCATATGTATTCTTAAAATATGTTCTAGTGTAACTATAATGACATAAAAGTTGCCCAGGCTTCAGAGTCAGCCTTCAAAATAAGAATAAAAGGAACATACACTGAAACACCTCTATTCCTTCATTATAAAAAATAATTATAGACTATCAATCATGTGCCTGGCACTATGCTGAAACTTGAGGTTTGAAAATCAGAGAACACATTCAGTATTGTCTAGTGTACAAATAGGTAAAATAGACATAATAAAAGAATATAATCATGGCTAAAGTAGATGCACATGAAAAGTCCTAAAGATATTTCCCAGAGGAGGTGTTAACAGAGCTGGTTTTGAAAAAATTACTTTGACTTTCACAACATAGACAAATCAATAGAGAAAACAGATATTTGCACCCAGAGGAGAGAGACTACCTAGCAGCCAATGGTAGTGGTTAGAAGCAAGGTCTTTGGGACAACATTCAAGACTGAAATATAACTCTCAACAACTCTCTAACTGAAAACTTAGGAAATGTTATGAAAACTATATATCTCAGTTTTCTCATTTTAAAAAGAGTAACTACATCATAGGATTATTATGAAGATAGCTTAAGTCAATATATCTAACGTGCTTAGAATGGTACCTCAGTATTTGTTAATTTAAATAAATAATGTTAGGACCTGTTTAAGTGTTTGTTAAATAAAAATAAATTAAATTAGGGAACTTTGTTTTCTAAAACATAAATTTTAAGAAAAGAATTGACTATACAATGTGGACAAATCATTCTTATTTAAAATCTATTTGAAAGAAAAATATAAACGTTAATTTGAACATACAAGTGCTGTAGTAGATCAAAGGTGGTTCAAATTCTTTATCATTCATTCCATGTCGGAAGGAGGATAACCAGTTCCATCCTTCTTGAATCTAGGTGGCCTTAATAAACAAGTTCAATGAAAGGAATATGGAAGAAGTTATATATCAATTTCTGAGCCCCTGGATTTGACACATTCTTCATACTCACCTGCAATCCCTTGGGACACTGGATGGAGCCCTGAGACTACAGAGAAAAGAACACTCTTTCATTGCTCTGGCTGATTATCCCAGCAAAGCCCAGACTCTGCATTTTCTCCATGCAGAGAAAATAAGCACAGGTGACTTCGACTAGCAACTCAACCTCTGAGCATCCAGCACTCAGTGAGTTCACGAACAACAGATGTAATAGATTCACCCAAGTCCTGAATGAGTTTTGCATACGCACACACACAATTCACAAGATATTATAAAAAAATAATTGTTTTAAGACACTAAGTTTTGGGATACTTCGGCCAAGAGAGACTCTAATTAGACAAGTCACAAGATCAGATTTTCATCATATCCTCTTGGTTTATGTGACAGTGGAGAGAGCATGATCATTGCGTTTGAGTCTGGACACCAAGCTAGATAAGGAGGATTCTGTAGTAACCCGAATGAGAGCTAATGAAGGTCAGGAATAAATCAGTGCCATTGGATATAGAAAAGATAGTCAATTTAAAATTAAGATTTTACTTTCCTGTGTGTGGGTTTTGTTTTGTTGCCTCTAGATTGCTTTCCATTGAATGGATACAGTTTACCCAAAGTGAATCAAACTGTGGAAATGGAACTCAAGATGGTAGGCTAGTAAGCCATGACTGAACAGCCTGTCAGGACCCAGTCACCTCTGAGGATGCTGAGAAATCAGCACAAGGAGTGCCTACATCTTAGCAGATGTCATCAACTGAGCACTGACAAGAAAAGAAGTGACAACCTTTCTCCATAATGCCAGTTGATTTAAAAAAAAAAAAAAAATCTTACTCCCTGACCCAGAATTTTTTATATTGGTTTGAGAATATGAAGGATCTTATATATAAAACCTTTTGTTCCTTGGCCACATTTGGAATCATTTATGAGATGACAAAGGAGTCCTATGGATAGAGATCACAATGTCGATTTGTTTATGGATAACTACCATGGGAAAATGAGATCTCAGGTTTGTTATACATATGTACTTGAATTATCATTCAGTATTTTCCAGTTTCAAGAAGCATTGTGAAATCAAGGGCTCCTGGAGGGGTGCCTCCACAAGGAAGAGAGAATTTGTTCTTCCTGGAGATAGGCTGTGTGTGTGTGTTGGGGGAGGAGGGGGAGTAAGTGAGTGAGGGAGAAGGAACACAGAATACATAATTCTGTTACAATACTCGTCATTCAAACAAGTTATTTCTCTTCACACAGGGTGGGCTTGAAAGAGACCCAAACTATTTCTATATACGTGAAAATATCAAGAATGCAGAAATATTTCACCCCTGTGAAGAATCAAGGTTAACATTTTTTCAAATTTCAACAATCTAGCCCCTGTCCCACTATTCCATAGAAATGGTTCTCACTATGGTCAACAATAAATTACCCATTGCCAGAAACAATGGGTGACTTTTTCTTTCACTTTTGAGTACTCCATAGAATGTGCTATTATTTCCTCTAATTGAAAGCTTTTTTTCCCTTGGTTTTCATGACAATGAGATTTTCCCCTCTTCCCTGTACTTGGATGTTATTATCAATTTCTTGTATCGAGTCCACTTTCTTTGCACCCTTCTCAAACATTTTGAAAGGCTCCCAGAGTTCTTTATTGGGCTTGAAGTAAGATCAGCTCTCACCTTTATGGTTGCTAATGGTTCACAGGCCTGCCTACAAATCTAGGTCATTTTTACATGATCTTTAAACCAATGAATATAACCGCTATGTTATATCACTTCTTGGAATTCACAGAAGCACATCAAATACAAAATGTTATACATTAACCCATTATTTTCCTTTAAAACTTGCTTGCCCTTCCTCTAGTTGCATAACTGAGTGAGTTGTCACCCACAACCTGCATGGGGATGGAATAAGTAACCCACAGTGTTGTGGGACCCTGGAAATAAAAAGTCTGAAAAAAAGTAATATCAAGAAATAAAGCAAAAGATGCAGGAAAATATTTTTCAAAACTGGGGCTTGACAGGTGGAAGAGACCTGATGGGTCTGATTCTAAAAAAGGAAAACGAATGTGAATGCTTTATTTATAGTGAAACACACCAAAGGAATTTATGGTTAGGAAGGGTCCTTTAAGGTAAACAAGAAGCAAGAAGCTGTGTGGAAGTTGGCCTGACTGCAGACTTACCACCTGTACAGTAATTCTTCTTCCTCCAGGCAGCTGGCCCACAAGACCAGTTGGGACACTGGTATCTCTCTCTCTCTCTACCTCTACGGAGTTGCATTTGAACCTAAGGTTGTCTGAGCCAATAAATTCTGCAGTATCACAGAATTCTCTTTGAGCAGGACATTTGACAAGGCAATGAAGCAGTTTCAGATCAGTGAGATGACACCAAGAGTTCTCCAAGGGACACACCTCCTCTTAGAGTTGACTTAGACACGCCCACAGTTCATTTGCAGCTTCCCACAGTAAGTGAAAACATCATCCATGCATTGCTCAAATTAGATTGTTTGGAGAAATTCTGCTTTTCCTTTCCCATACATCTCTCCTGTGAGATGCTAATGTCTAACAATCCCAAACATCACATAAGACACTGCCCACATTGGTCATCTTAACCCTCAAGTTCTTCCAGAAATTCTCTTAAAAGAGGCATAAGTGAAATATATGAAGAAACATGTCCAGACATTCCATATAATCTCTGTCTAGAAAACAATTCTGGAAAAAGTCATTTTGAAACACAGCCTGTACCAAACTAATTATGACAGCATCCACACTAGTGCAGAACTATATGGAATGAAAACTATTACAAATATTTCAAAAGGAAACAAAAAGCAAAATATTTCTGGACTTGTTGAAGAACTGCCAGAATATTGATGTTAAAGAAACAGTGAGTGTATTGGAAATGAAGCAAAAGGCCAAACTAACAACAACAATAACAGAACTTTAAGAAAACACTTTCTTTGATATTCAAAGAAAGCTTTCCATCCAGGGGGGAAAAAATCATATAAAAACTGTCTTATTAAGGAAAGCTAAAGTTATCAAATGATATATCTTTATTTTTAATGTGTTTTACAAATCATTTTGTATATTGCTTGACATTCAATATTTTTAAAATATGTACAAAGCTTTGAGTATAAATACACCTGTATTCTTTTATCTATTACCTTGGGACCTATTCACTGCCATCTGGTGTCAGTGTAATCAAATTGCAATGGCAGCTCCTTAGACTAAGGTCTTTTTCCTCCTAGGAATTGAAATTGCAAAAATAAATATGCAAGGAGACAAATTTGACATAAAACATTCTACCACACTCAAAATCATTATGAATTTAAGCAAAGACAGGCAAATTATTTTCTTGTAGTGCTTCACAATGAGGCATCAGTTCATTTCAGTAACATTTATGTTACTGAAAGGTGGTAGCACAGTAAATCCTACTTCATTGCCAATAAACTGAAGATCAAAACAATCAACCAAGCTCCACTGGTAATAAATTGAAAGTCAGTGGAGCACAGAATGTATTACTGTTAAATTAATTTTGGCACAAAATGGGTTGTTGAGTTTTTCCCTTTCTTAAGGCAAATCAACCCCAAGCAAATAGTTAATAGACTGTTGAAAAGTAAATTCAATCTGCTTATGGTATTCTGATAGAATTTGAATTTTATATTTGATTTTTGAGAACAATACAATCATTTGGACTCAAGCTTGCATGTTTTGTGGAGTTTTCTTTTTTAAATCATACCTTCATGATTAAATTGCATCTTTAAAATTCTACTGGATTGCATATGGAATTTTTTCAGTCATTTACCACAAAACTCTTGGAGACCAATAACCAGTGAAATCATTGATTATAATAAGCTGGATTAATATTTTATGGATTTCTGTCATTCAAAACAATGAAATTGAAGTATCTCAGAAGTTGTTTGGATAGTGAGAGAATTTAGGCCATAAAATATGGTGCCAAGGTAAGGAAGCTAGGATTTTCTAAGTGTACTCTTAGAGGGTGGGGATTAGAGAACTAAGTCCACACACTGGTGATCTAAGAGTCTGGTGGGATTTGCATAAATGAGACAATTTAATAGCTCCACTGCTACAGGTTATCACCAGACTCTTTGTTTCTGTTCTCTTTTGTTAGGGGTTTTGTTGTTTGTTTCTTTGTTCGTTTGTTTCTGTTCAGTTTAAAGAATTGAAGGGTGTCATTTTAAAGGATTCTCTATTGTTTAATGTTTACCATTGGAATAAAATGTAGCCATTAATAAAGGAGATTCTATCCATATTTATTCAGAGGTGATTATCTGCTCCATGTATAAAATAATAGAAATATTTTATCTACTAGATTATAAGTAAACAAAGCTATACAATATGGTTTAGAACATCTGATCATACAACCTAGAGAGAGGGTATTTTTAAATTTTTTTCCCTCCCCCCCCTTCCTTCCTTCCTTCCTTCCTCCCTTCCTTCCTCTCTTCCTCCCTTCCTTCCTTCCTTCCTTCCTTTCTTTCTTTCTTTCTTTCTTTCTTTCTTTCTTTCTTTCTTTCTTTCTTTCTTTCTTTCTTTCTAATAATTCTTTCCTGACACTGTCTGATCATATCTCTTATCTCTTTTTCAAAGACTTTCAGCAAAAGTTTAAAAAAAAAAAAAAAAGTAAAGATTTACAGGTACATAACTCATCTCCTCATTGAACCCAGATTTCCTAGGTTCATAAAAATCATGTAAGACTGATGTTATGTTTTAAGGTTCATAAATGTATCATAAGGGTCATAAATTGCCTTTGTGCACCTCGCTAAGCCCAATGGAAGACACTGTGACTCAGAAATTGTTGCATGATATTACACTGAACTATCTTCTCCCCCAGTGTACTATAAGTAGTAGAAAGAGACTTCAACATTCAGAACCAGTGCTTATTTTTCTTATTTTTCCACTTTGAAGTTAAGACTGTCATTCAAAAATTTCTTAAATATTATACTGAGAGTAATTACTACCGAAGTACATGTATTTCCAGAGTCAGAAGAGATTCCTTTCAATAACTCAAGACCATCTGGTGGTATAATCAGAATTTTGCCTACAATCTTATAACTTACAAAAGACTTTTTTTTAGCTATAAATCAACTTTTGTGCAATAATTTTCATTCTGAACATATCTTAAGTAGTACGTGGTTTATTATACAAAAAGTTCGTAGCTAATATACCATTGCTTACCTCATAGCTAATATACCATTGCTTCAAATTCATTTTTTCCCTCATAGTCTAAAGCTGAATCTATTGCATATGAATCTTTGTGAGGCACAGAGATCACTCTCATTATGGAGATCAATTTTGAAACGATTTATTATTTTGTTTGTTTCTACCAAGTTAAAGCTGCCCCTTCATCTATGCGGGAATTGACTTCCATAGTTACATTAGGAGAAAGTTTAGTTACAAAAATATTGGTTAGATGCAGAAAGAAAGGAAGGCTTACTGATAATGGTATCACCATCAGTCATAAATAATCCTCACATAGAATAACCTATAAATGAAATAATATTCTCAGGTTTCCTCAGAATCTGAATGTTATAATCAGGTATAATGTAAACTTAATATATAATAGGAGCCATTAATCAGGGATTTTATTAACTTGGTAAAATGACCTCTTGAAAAGGAATCTATGTTCTTGTGATAGTGATGATGATAATGATGATGATGATAGCTACCCATAATAAGACAAACTTGCCCTGCTCATTTGAAGATGCTTTTCCCTCTGTTCAGCTTATATGATTTTCAAGCAATCATTCAACCATAAATAAACAAATATCCAGAAATAACATAAAACATTCCTAATAACTGACATTGCCACCAATTACTGACAAACACTGGTAGACAGTAATTGCATACAACAATTATTGACATTTTGTAGCATTTTTAAGTAATGCAGTTTAAACAAAATAGTTCAAAAAATGTATATGAAGTAGCATTCTTTTCAGAGTATTTAGAGTTATTTTTGCATTTTGTTCCTTAATTTGATTATTAAACTTTAAATGCTTTAAGGAGAAGGAAATTGGTTGAAGTGAGTATAAGATTTTTGAGAAATCATAACAAAAGTGTTAACAGGACATTAATGAAAAGATCAATTGAATACTATTAAAATAAAAGTCCAAAATGAATGAAGTTTAACAAAGAACATTGAAAAAAAGAGAAAAGAGATTAGAAATGACACAAGGAACAAAATGAATGTCATAAGCCTAATCAAATAAAATACTTGATTTGAATAATCAAGAAGATGTAATGGAGGTGGAAGGGCACAACATAGAGAACTGGTATTTTATCTGCAAGTACTGCAATAACCTTATGTCCTGTTCTTAGAGCACATCTACTTTTCATTTCCATCTGATGAAAAGAATATATATCGTGTTTAACAGGCTATCAACAAATCACTTTGACAGACTCTGCTTGTACATTCCTAAGCCTGTATTGGATCACTTTTCTCTCTCAAGAGTATGAACATTATACTGTGTGTCACACTTAAAAAACAAATTAATGTGCTTAATAGGAAAATCTAAATTAGTTAAATTCTCAAAACTTGGTAAGTACCCATTCAGATCTGCTGGCATAATATGTGTGACGATGGATATATTCAATAATATTTTATGCTATTTATAAGAATAAATGTCTACACTTTTAATACTACTCTGTGGTGTTCCAATAACACAATTCTATTCCTACTTATATAAAATCTGTTGGTAGGAACTAATGCCAAATCTTAACAAATGCAGTTATAGAAAAAACCCATTTTCCAAATGTTTTGTTCAACAGATCCTTTTTATTGTGCCTTACTAGAGATAGGACCAACAATGAGAGGCATTTTTATTTAGTGTCAAGATTTGTAAAAATCACTTAGGTATTTCATTTGTCATTGCTATGCATGTGGTGAATGATGCAGGTTATCTTTAAACATAGTTTTTAATAATTTTTTATGAAAGTTTTGCTCTTGTCCAATAGGTAATGTAAAATGTTGACATTCTTCATTAACCTCTTCAGCACTGATTGTTTCTCTCTTCCAATACTAATTTTAGGGTTCTTTGTCTATGTGTTATTTCTATGCTATGAGAAACATTTATTTATAAAGGAGTGTATTTGTCAATTCTAATTCCTATCTTGAAATCACAGAGTACAGTTTTTGATTTGGTCTTCTTAATAGAAATTCACATCCTGGGATCTTGAATAAAAACAAGTCCCTGAGTTATAGCATGATAATTGTATAATATGATACAACATTTCACTGGCAACTCTTTCAGTTTTTACTATTATATTACTCCATCACAAATAGTATTCATTTTCTATTTGACAAGCCTTTTTCACTCAGTAATTTTTTGAGGAAGGTGGGGGTACCAGGCAGGGATTGAACTCAGGGGCAATCAACTACTGACCCACACCCCTAGCCCTATTTTGTATTTTACTAGAATCAGGGTTTCATTGAGTTGCTTAGCACCTCACTAAATTTTTGATGCTCGCTTTGAACTCGCAATCCTCCTGCCTTCACCCTGCCCCAACCTGAGCCTATGGGATTACAGGCATGTGCCAGTGCACTTGGTCTCACTCAGTAATTTTTAAAAGGTTCTCTTTTGACTTGGTTGTCATTCATATTGTAGTAGCCTCAATATTCTTAGAAATATACAAAAGACATATCTTAAAATAAAATTCACTCCAATTCTCATCCATTAGACACACAGATAAACATTCATACATATGCTTATTCATATTCCAGTGGAGAAGAATAGTTAATACATAATTGAAAATCAGAACAATATTTTAGATAAAAATAAATTCAGTGAAGAATTGGGGGCAGTTGTGCACACTTGTAATCCCAGCTACTCTGGGAGGCTGAGGCAGGAGGATGGCAAGTTCATCAGAGCTTTGGGAACTCGGGGAGATTATTTATCAAAATAAATTTGGGAAAAAGAAAGTGGAGGAGTTGGGGACATTTCCCATTATAAGAACAATGGACTAGCATGTGCAAGACCCTGGGTTCAATTCCCCATGGTGGTGGTGGTCGGGGGGGGGGGGGGGGTGGATCACTAAAGAAACTAAAATGGAATGATGTATTCAACACAGATGGAGAAGACAATTATTCAAACTAGATGGTAAAAAAAAAAAAGAAATTTTTTTTAGAAAATATCACTTTTTTATTGTCTGAAAGTTTATTTTCGACTCTTATATATGACAGCAGAATGCATTACAATTCATATTAAAGACATAGAGCACATTTTTACAGATCTCTGGTTGTATACAAAGTATATTCATACTATTCGTGTCTTCAAACATGCACTTAGGGTAATGATATCTATCTCATTCCACCTTCTTTTTATTTATTTTTTGCCCCCTTGCACCCTCCTTTTCCCTCCCTCCTCATTGTTCTTTCTAGAGTTGCTCTAATTCTCCTATGCTCCCCATCCCAACCCCACTGTGAATCAGCCTCCTTATATCAGAGAAAACATTCCATATTTGGATTTTGGGGATTGGCTAACTTCACATTATATTCATCCATTTACCTGCAAATGCCATTATTTTATTCTCTTTTATTGCTGAGTAATATTCCATTGTGTATATATGCCACACTTTATCCATTCATCTACTGAAGGGCATCTAGTTTGGTTCCACAGTTTAGCTATTGTGAATTGTGCTGCAATAAACTTTGATGGGGTTGTGTCCCTGTAGTATGCTGTTTTTAAGTCCTTTTGGTATAGAACGAGGAGTGGGATAGCTGGGTCATAAGGTGGTTCCATTCCCAGTTTTCCAAGGAATCTCCACACTGCTTTCCATATTGGCTGCACCATTTTGCAGTCCCACCAGCAATGAATGAGAGTACCTTTCTCCCCACATCCTCTCCAACATTTATTGTTGTTTGTGTTCTTAATAGCTGCCATTCTGACTGGAGTGAAATAAAATCTTACAGTAGTTTTGATTTGCATTTCTGTAATAGCCAGAGATATGGAACATTTTTTCATATATTTGTTGATTGATTGAATATCACCTTCTGAAAAGTGTCTGTTCAGTTCCTTAGCCCATGTATTCATTTAGTTATTTGTTATTTTGGTGTTAAGATTTTTAATTTCTTAATATATTCTAGAGATTGGTGATCTATCTGATGTGCGTGTGGTAAAAATTTGTTCCCAGTTAGTAGACTCTCTATTCACCTCACTGATTGTTTCTTTTGCTGAGAAGAAGCTTTGTAATTTGAATCTATCCCATTTATTGAATCTTGATATTAATTCTTTTGTTACAAGAATCTTATTAACAAACTTGGGGCCTACTCCAACATGTTGGAGATTAGAGCTTACTTTTCCTTCTATTAGGTGTAGGATCTCGGGTCTAATTCCTAGATCCTTGATCCACTTTGTGTTGAATTTTGTGCATGGTGAGAGATAGAGGTTTAATTTCATTTTCTTGCATATGGATTTCCAGTTTTCCCAGCACCATTTGTTGAAAAGGCTATCTTTTCTCCAATGTACATTTTTGGTGCCTTTGTTTAATATAAGATCACTGAAATTATATGTGTTAGTCTCTGTGTCCTCTATTCTGTACCTTTGGTCTACCAGCCTATTTTGGGGTCAATACCATGCTGTTTTTGTTACTATTGCTCTGTATTATAATTTAAGGTCTGGAATAGTGATGCCACCTGCTTCACTCTTCTTCTTAAGTGTTGCTTTATTTCTTCTGGGTCTCTTATTTTTCCGGATGAATTTCATGACTGCTTTTTCTATTTCTATGAGGAATGTCACTGGGATTTTGATTAGAATTGCATTAAATCTGTATAATGTTTTTGGAGTATAGTCATTTTGACAATATTAATTCTGCCTATCCAAGAACAAGGGAAATCTTTCCATCTTCTGAGGTCTTAGTGTTCTGTAGTTTTCGTTGTAGAGGTCTTTCACCTCTTTTGTTAGGTTGATTCCCAGGTATTTTATTCTTTTTTAGACTATTGTAAATGGGGTAGTTTTCCTAGTTTCCCTTTCAGAGGATTTGTCACTGATGTACAGAAATGCCTTTGATTTATAGATATTGATTTTATATCCTGCTACTTTGTTGAATTCATTTAATAGTTCTAGAAGTTTTCTGGTGGAATTTTTTGGATCTTCTGAATATAGAATCATATCATTGGTAAATAGTGCTAATTTGAGTTCTTCTTTTCCTATCCATATCTCTTTAACTTCTTTACCTAATTGCTCTGGCTAGAGTTTCAAGCAATATATTAAATAGTAGTTGTGAAAGAGGGCATGCCTGTCTTGTTACAATTTTTAGAGGGAATGCAGATCCCCATATGAACAATTTACACCCTCAAACCAGATTTTTGCTATTAAAATGTTCACAGATTGGTCACATTATGCAGAAGTAGTGAATTTAATTATTCACTTCATAGGTTTGTAAAGGGGTTGATAGTTTCTGATGTTGGATGAAGACATGATATGCTGAGGAGGTAGGAGGTGAAGATATTGAGTTATTATTTCTCAGGAAGTGTGAAAGAGAAATCTAAGAATGTAGATTAGTAGCAGTAGAAGAGAGAGGCAGTAATTTGGGGTATACAAGTTAGTGGGAAGACAGTGGTGTACATAAATAAAACAAACACATATATATTAAGAGAAATAAAAAATGTCAAAATAGTAGAAATTAGTGAAAATAAAATTTAAAAAAGAAAGTTAAAAAGATTAAAGAAAAAATGATATACAACACAATTTTGATATACTATTCAGATGCCCCAGTTCTCAAAATCCTAATTCATGCATAGTACTTGGTTTACATACATTGGAGGTGTGAGGGCGGGAGAGGAGAGGGAGAAGAAAAAAAAAGAACAAACAAACAAACAAAACAAAAAAATAAAACACAAAATCTTGAAGGAAGATTTCCTGCTTCCCTTCACACCTAATATATGGAGTAGTCTGTTGTCAGCTGGTGTCTCTGCCCTCCAGATGGTGAAGGTAACCAGGAGTCACTGTACCATTATAGCGTATGTTGGGGTGAGAAAATAGAGTTACAAACTGTGTACCTGGTCAGGTGGAGTTCCAAGCTGGGAGTTGCCCACCCTGGGAAATGGTGCTGAAAGGTGACCCAAGATGGAGGCAGCCACTTTCCAGGACACAGTGTTGAGTCAGATGGAGGGAGTCAGGCAATGGAACCAGGTGATGGCTTCGGAAGCTGGGTTCAGATACCAGCTTCATGGCTTTCAGTGTGTGGCTGGCTGTTGGCTAACTTCAGAGTCTCTGTAAATTGAGAGCAGTGTCTGCTTTCTCCACTCAGGTGGGTGGCTGAATGTTCTGGTCCTGCAATAATGCAGATGGTCCTGTTAGGTGGTGGTGGTCCCACATGGTGGCAGTCTTGTGTGAGTGAGTGGGAGACACACATGACACTGTTGCCTGTAGCCCTGGGCCCCAGACAAGGCACAATGACCATGACTCTTTCACCAGAGCAGGACTATCTCTCACAACTAAGCAGTATTCTCATTACCGAGTCTCAGTTCACAGAGCGACACAGAATGCAAACTCCCTTTGGTCCGTCATCTTGGAGCCCATAATTACATTTTATGGAAAATATACTTTCTTACTTTATGGGTCTACAAAATACTCCAGGCTCCTCTGTGTACTTCCTGCCCCATTCCTAGAACCAGCTATTTCTTGAAGGAGCCCTGGTTCCTTCCACTGGGGAATAATATTGGAAACCAAGATCTGGGTGCTGGGTATGCTCTGTAGTGCACTTCTGGTTTTCTTGCAAAACTTTGTATCACTTGTTTTTAAGACTGAGTTCCTAGCAGAGAGACCACTAAGACACAAATCTGATGGCAGAGCTCCTCAAATTAAAGAAAAACTTCCCTGTAATCTCAGCAGCTTGGGAAACTGAGACAGGAGGATCTTGAATTCAAAGCCAGCCTCAACAAAAGTGAGGCCCTAAGCAACTCAGTGAGACCCTGTCTCTAAATAAAATACAAAATATAGGGCTGGGGATGTGGCTCAGTGGTGGAGTGCCCCGAGTTCAATCTGCAGTACCCCCAAAAAATAAAATCAAAGAAAAACTTACACACAAAACAGAAGTTACTAATGAATATATATACAAGATTTCAATAACTAGATAATTAAATAAATATAACATAAATAATAGGAATCCTTTCACCTGTTAACATCTGACCTTTTTTACAAGGGATTTACTTTTTAACCCATTTGGAAAGAATCTGTAAATCTGTGCTCTCCAGCTATGGTAGAGATATCTTAGCTTCCAACATAGAGATGAGATTCTGTCAGCCTATATTTGGTGATGATCTTAAAAGGCATTGTTCCCATCTCTGTGTACTTACATAGGTTTGACTACCATGCCACCACTTCTGTACTATCTCCTTCAGTTTCCACTAAAACTGCAGTTTCCCTGGGAACACTCACAGCTGGAGAACTTACAGTTTTATGGTCATGGCCTCATGCAATCATTACTCAGACACTCTGTTCATAGTCATTTGCATCTACCTCATTACATGAAAACAAAACTAAACATGAAGATGTTTAATGAAATAATTTTCAAAATTCTTAACAAAATATTGGCAAGCATAAAAGTGATATACAGACACGTATCCTTAAACCACAGGGTTACACCATAAGTATTGTGGCCTTAGGCAATTTCTCCATTGTGTGAATGTCACAGGATATATTCACACAAACCTAGATGGTATAGGCCAATCATACATATAATAGTAAATGCATGATTAATAATGTTATTGTAATTAAGTGTAATGTACTATACATAATTATATGTATTATGCTTTTATACAACTGGCAGTGCTAGGTTTATTTACAAGGGCATCCCCAGAAACACAAAAAAAAATTCTGTCCATTAGCCATTGTAAATTCATATTGCACTATGACTTCGCTTGATTATAGGGAATTTTCAATTTCACTATAATATTATGGACCACTATTGTATATATGATAAATCATCAACCAAAACATTGTTATGTAGCACATGATTGTATAGGTCAAATACACATGACCACATGATATTCACATAATAAATAAAAACTTATTTTAACCCTTGAAAAAGGATGAAATTATATATTAACACACATATTTCACTATGTTAAAACACAAAAATTTAAAAAATATATGATCATTTTAGTAGATAGAACAATGTATTTGAAAAAAGTGACTGTTCATTTTATGGTAAAACTTATAACAAACAATAAGGAGGGACTTCTTCAAATCACTGAGGCATGCCTAGAAAATACTTATAGGTAATATCATAGTGAGTAATGAAAGATGAAATATTTTCCTCAAATGAAAAAAAAAAAAAAAACAAGGGGGTTCGTTCTCATTCATTCTATTCAGCACTGTTCTAAAAGTTCTATTCCATAAACTAAAGGCAGTAGGAGATAAAAGACATGAAAATATGCATTTTTGAAAGAAAGAAATAGAAATATCTCATTTACAAATAACTTGATCTTGTCTGTGTAATAATCCTTAAAAATCGACAAAAATTCCACTAGAGCTAACATGTCTGTTAAATAAAATCAAGAATAAGAAATGAATTAATTACTTCCTATGTACTAGACATAAGCAATTACAAATTTAAAACTCAAATGAATACGATTTAAAACATTAATAAAAAATACTAAGAGATAAATATGGTAGATACTTAAAAAAACTCTGGTGAAATACAGAGAACAGTTGAATGGACATATATGCTAAGTTTATGGGTCTTAACAAAGATTTCTTATATAAAAAATAATATTTTAATTGGTAAATTGGAATAATAAAAGATAAACTATCTGGTCTTTTTAAGACATTGTTAACAAAATGAAAAAAATAATGGATGAGAGAAAATATTTTGAAACATATATTTGATGGAGGACTTATATCCACAATCTTACAGTGCATGGCTATTTAAAATTTAAAATTGTAAAATAACTTTGGAAAGTGATTTGCAGATTCTTTTTATGTTGGATATATACTTATTGCATTGTATATTGAGCTCACTCTTCTTACATATCAGAGATAATTTTTTTAAATGTCCACACAAACATCTTTGAGTGACATGTTGTTAGCTGCTCTATTTATAATAGACACACATAAGTATTATATTGGAAGATCCATCAATTAGTAAATAAATAAGCAAATTGAAGTACATTGATAGAACAAAATAATGCCTACCATTAAAAATGTAATAAATTAGCGGGGCGCGGTGGCGCACGCCTGTAATCCCAGCACTTTGGGAGGCTGAGGCAGGAGGATCGCGAGTTCAAAGCCAGCCTCAGCAATGGCGAGGCACTTAGCAACTCAGTGAGACCCTGTCTCTAATAAAATACAAAAAAGGGCTGGGGATGTGGTCCAGTGGTCAAGTGCCCCTGAGTTCAATCCCCAGTACCAAAAAAAAAAAAAAAAAAAAAAAAAGTAATAAATTATTGATGTATTCAGAACACAGATTTTTTAAATGCAGTGTGGTAAGTGAAAGAAGAGAGATATAAAAGCCAATATAAAGTATCATTCAATTTAGTTGAAATTCTAGAACAGACAAAAAGAAGTTTAAAAATCAGATAAGAGGCTATCAGGGGACAGAATAGGGGAAATAAATTATTAGATAGAGGACTGGACAAACTTGTCAGCTGATAAAAAGGTTTCTATATCTTGATTTTTTAAATTTATTTTTTATTTATAATAATTAGAATTCATAGTGCAAATATATAGAATCTTTTTACATACAACTATTTGTATACAAAGTATATTTGTACCATTCAGGTCTTCAATCCTGCATTCATCTTGATTTTAGTGGTTGTTTTAACATTGTATAAATTCCCATTGTAGATATATTAGAGTTTTAAGAAAGTTGAATTTTACTGAATATATGTTATGCCTCATGAACATTTGAAAGTGACAATTTTGGTATGCTACCTTTACCTGAAGAAACCTGACTCAAAGAAGACTGAAAGAAGGAAGAGGAGATGAAGAGGAAAAATGATAAATACTGATGATCAGAAAATAAGGTACAACTTATGTATAATCGGTATTTTTGATTAAAAAAAATAAAAGGAGAATTAATGTTAAAACTCATACATCAAGAGAACTTTCATAAAATAATTGAAACTGTAGTTTGAAAGATTACAATATATCACTGAAAATACTTACCAGCCAAAGAAGATCAGCTAATATGCTAGTAAAATTACTGGATGGTAAAGAGATATTTTGTAAAGTAATTTGTGCATTTAGGTAAAGTATAGCACATGATTTAAAACACTATTTGTCTTTACACTTGATGAATATTTTTAAAGATGAAAAAAAGTGAATTAACATATTGAAGTTAACCAAGGATAAAAAGATGTGAGTTAAATATTTCTTTCCAGCAAAAAATGACTTATAGCTATAAATCAGGGCACACTCCTATTAATATGTGAGGACTCAGGGACTTTGTTCCCAAGCATTTTTTCTCTTTAAATTTTTACTACTGTGTGATCTTTAGATAACCTGACTAATTGATAAGCATTGCCAGACATGGCAGAACATGCCTGTAATCCCAGTGACTCAGGAGGCTGAGACAAGAGAATCGAAAGTTCAAGGCCAGTCTAAGCAACTTAGTAAGACCCTAAGCAACTTAGCAAGACCCTATCAAAAAATAAAAACAGATGGGGAGGTGGCTCAGTGATTGAACACCCCTGCATTCAATCCCCAGTACTAAAAAATAAATAAATAAATAAAATGAATATAAAATATATGATTATAAGCATTAAAATTATAGTTATTTGTGACACTAATGTTAATGAAAGGACAGCATATTGTATGTAATAGGTATATGTTATTATGATATAGATAGAGTACAAATATGAACAATGAATGGAGAACACAGAAACTTCTGCAAAAAAAATTAACGCTTTTCAGTGATTGTGGGGAAATTCATATTGTTTTATTATTCTAAGATGATTGTGTGTGTGTGTGTGTGTGTGTGTGTGTGTGTGTGTGAAGAGAGAAAGCAAAATATTAATACATAGACATTCCTTCTGGCCCTAACAGCCCAAACTGGTAATAAGAAAACAGATGAAAAAACTAAAGTGGTTGTCTTAATCACTTTAGGCAACTGTATCAGTATATGATAGACTGGATGATTTAAACAGAGAAATTGACTTTTCACAGTTCTGGAGACAGAAGTTCAAGATAAAGGTGTCAGTTTACCCAGTGTCTGGGGATGATACTTTCTGGTTTGGCAGAAAGCCATTTGTCTTTATATGGTAGAGGGCAGAGAGAAAGCACAATTTATTTTCGTGTCTCTTCTTATATGGACACTGAACTCACTCATCAGCACTTTGTCTTTATGACCTAATTAGCTCTCAAAGGCCCAATCTCCAAATAACAACATATTAAGAATTAGCCTTCAACAAATGATTTTTGGGGAGATGCAAATATTCAGTCATTAGCCTGGTTAAACAAAATTCTTATAGTCCTGTCTATAAATGGAAGCTAGCAAATGAGGGATTTTTACATATATAAAATATACAGACATGTATATAATGATATGTCATTATATATGCATATTAACTTATCTATATATCATTGTATTGTTTTATCATATACAATATATATTGTAGATCCTAACTCTCTCTTTATGTAAGAGTATAAGAAAAAATGATCACAAAAGCAATGGGATTATGGTCTCAAAACACCAATTACAATTTAGAAAAAGAATTCCGAGAAAAATAGCTGACACCACAACTGGGTTTAGAAATGTATAATTTGAATCTGAACCATCAATCTATCATACCTAATAGTCCTAAAGTTATCCAGACTACAAAGCTATATCAAAAGGATCTGAAAGTCAAAATGAAATATCTTGAATTGGTCAAAGATCAGACCATCTGATCTTCAGAAAGTGTATTAATTGCTTTTGACTAAAATTAATAAAATATGCTCAAACTGTTGATTTCATAATTATAGTTTTTAAATTTTCATAGGGCATTAGGGAAATAATTTATTATCTTATAACTGGTGATTTAAGAGATGGGGTTAAATATCCTTTCTTTCCTCTATGAACTAACCACCAAATGTTTTGAGTGGCTTTATTAAAAAAATATATCACCTATTTGATTGCCAAAAAGATTTAACACAAGTTTAGAACTCAACTGCCAATTTTCAGGAAATAAAAATGACAGTAGAACATCCTGAGAAACTGTGCAATCAGCAAGACCAATATAGGTCAAGAACCCTAGGACTGTCAACAGTACACTATGATGAAGAGACTGGGGACAAAAGCTAAGAGAAAGACATTTTAATCTTTTCATGGCAAAGAAATGAGAAATGATAGATATGGTCACCCTGATATGAACATCACACAATGTATATATGTATCAAAATATCACATAGTATCCCATAAATATCTCATTTTTTATCAGTTAAGGAAAGAACCAGAAATATGAAGGTCCAACCTACATATTGTTACTCAAGACATTATGTTTGGGGGATAAATTAAATTATAAAATCAAGAGTTGTACAATTCAAGATAAAAATACTCCAAGAACTATTTACTATCAAAGATAAGATTATAAGTTTCTATTTTAGGAAAAGACAAATTTATAATTGGACAATACATAGGGGGATATTCTGGATTTGCTAGAAATTTCTTATTTCATTATGATATTAAAATCTTCTAACTTATAGAACTCAAAAATATTTACCTTGACTCGTTGGGTTTACCCTGCCTATGTATTTTTTTTTCAACAGAAGAGCTAAAATTTTCTACATTATGCATACTCTAATAGTTAAACCACAGAAACAATAACATCTTTCCAGTATGTTAGTTACCCAGTTATCCCATTCTGGCTCCCCCGTGAACACGCTTCAAGAGATCAAGGCTGAAATGCATGCTGCTAATTATATTCTGGATTCATATGTACACTGAAAGGGATCATCTGAGTAGGATTGCCAGACAGTATACCAATGTCACACTGAAACTGATGACAAACCAAAAAGATACAATAATTTCTAAATGTATTTTTCTGCACCTATTTGGCAACAAATATTTATAATTTTTTAAACAGCAACTGAATTCTTAATAATTTTTGCTGCTTAACTCTCTTTGTTCATTTTTTTTGTGAATTTTAAGAGAGAATTACATCACCATTTTCTTCTCCTGCCATTGGTGGTCTAATATTGATTGAATGTTCTACCCAATAAACAAATTAAAAAATTAAAAATTATCCAACCTCAAGAACAAAATAAAAACCAAAAAGATACAAAAAAAGTAGGTGCTTAACAAATCCTCAGTTCTGTTGAGAGCCCATAATAAAAAACAATTTTAGCTATAATATCCTTTAAACACTAAATGTAATTGTATGCCAAATTTTCTGAAAACTTATTTTTTCTTTAAATATAAAATGTGTTTCATTGAGATCTATACAAACATAACAATGAACCCAAAATGAAAGTACTATTTTACAGTGATATGTACCTCTAATAATATCAGTGTAAAATGTGTAAGACATTCAAAACTGTGATTTGTTTGGATAATGGTAAGCACTGTTAAAGCAATAAAATTGAGTCTGAATTGACAATTCTTGTTATTTGCTTTCTAGGTTTGTAGATACTGGAATGCATTTCTTTTCTAAGAATTCTTGCTAATATTAAGCAAGGAAGGGGGTCTTGCTTCAAAGTAGAAATTGTCTTATGTTCTTAACCATACATTATCTTATGTAATAGATCAAATAGGAATATTATTGAAGTCATAAAAAATTACCAAGTATCACAATGTACTAAAATGTGAAGAATGACAATTCAAATTACAAAACCAAAGTGTGCATTTCTCACCCCAAACTATTTTTATTTATAGAAACTCATCTATATTTTGTTAAAAGGAGAAAAAAGAGCTGTCAAGTGTTTTATAGCTGCCATTTCCTTAAGGGACTAAATTTAGTGCTAAGAAGCTGGTTTTCTAAAATTCCTAATTTAAACATTTGAACAACCAAGTAGTTGCTAGCATCATTTTGCCTTTTACCACTGCCATCTGCAATGCTAATCACAATTCTGGGACACTTATCAGTTAAACATGCCAAGTTCTATCAGTTTATGGAGTAATTGAGAATGGCAGCAAGATTTTCTCTGAACGTACTTTAGAAATGAATTAAAATTTCTTAAAACCTTATCAAATTTAACATGTGTCTCAGATAAAGTATCCCTTGCACACAAAAATATACATAAATATGATATATAAATTCTGTGAGATAATAGCATAAAAGGCAAGCCACCAACAGCAACTATCAAAAGTAATCTTTCTGTGGGGATTATAACTAAACCCTCCATTTTGACATTTTGGTATCAAAATGTCTTTAAATATTTTCCAATAAGGTAAAATACTTATTTGTGTTTTGTATCTACATAGAGACATCCTTAAACATATGTTAAAGATTGAATCATCTGATCTTACCATTCCTTAGTGAAATTTTGCTAACAATTTATGATGAAAGTTCATGTTTAAGTATGCATGATCCACTGTTGGTATTCAATATTCAAAGACACCACATACCATGTCTGAGAGCCATTTGAAAACACTGGTGAGAAATGGGAAAGTAGATTTCTCCAGGTGATGTCTATATCCAAAATATATACCCACACGGATGGAAGCATCAACAAGCACTAAAAATCAGTTATCAGCGAGGAAAACAATGAGTTAAAGAAAAGTTTCAGTGAAGAAAAATGTACACACATACGCCATCATTTCTACAAGGGTCAAAGATGCATTCAACCCTCAACTCTTAAAGGATACCTGTATTATGGTGGATTTTGGAAAATACTTTTGGATTTTGGAAAAACTTCAGTTTGGCAAACAAAGAAAACAGTAAACTAAAAAATTCATATCTAAATGCCCTGAAGTCGTGCTATAACATGACCTAGTATGAGATGAATTTCTGTCTGAGGTATTTCTATCTTAGACTTCCTCCAAGGGGATTCATTAGAGTAAGTAGCAAAAGAATCTAGTTGCAACATTTTCTAACCTATAACAGATTAATATGATGCCAATCATATAATATGTTCCAGTGCCGTTTTAAAAAATATAAATATAAATAAATATAAATATAAGCAACAGGGGATATTTTATGTTGTCAAAAATATTTAGAAGATGAACATAAATGACTTGTTTCTTCATTTATTAATTCCTTACTCAACTATTTCTGATATATTTTTATTTGCTACATATAGTTCGCAAAAGATGAAAACATTCTAATGAGGGTCCTTAATGAGGGCATATTTATTAATGAAGTGAAATTGAAATGAAGGAAATGGTCCACCATTCATGATAACAACCCCACGTTTTGCAATTATAATTAAATATTCAAAGAATGAGATCAATTTGTCCTTTGCAATGTAGTCTATTATTTCAGAAATATTTAGAATTAATAAAAATAACTTATTGGAAACCCTAGCATCCATTACACAATACCTGAGAAAGTTACAGGATTGGAACCCAAGAAGAAGGAAGTTACATTTAGGATCAAATTTTCTCATATTTTAGCAAGGAAGATCAGTGAATATTTGTACAGCTAGATAACAAAAAGATATAGACATGTAGATTATGTACATTGTTATGCCTTAACCCATAAACATTAATTTAATTGGACGAAATTTTCTTTTTCAGAGTGAAACCCTGTCATTTGTACAACATAAATGGAACTGGAGATCATTAAGTTAAGTGAAATAAACCAGGCATAGAAATACAAATTCCATATAATCTCATTCAAGTGGAGTCTAAAAAATTTGATCTCACAGAATGGTAATTACAAGAGGCTGGAGAGAGCGGGAGGAGGAAAGAAGGGTAAAAGTTGGTCAATAGGTACTAAATTACAGTTAGATTGGATTAAGAAGTTCTGGTGTGCCATTGCATAGTGGGCTGACTAAATAATGACAATGTACTGTATGTTTCAGAAAGCTTGAGGAAAGAATTATGAATGTTTTCACCATACAGAAATAATAGATGCTTGAACAGATAAATACGCTTAGTGGGAAGATTTAGACATTACACAATGTATACATGTATCAAAACATATGTGGCACTCCATTAATCTGAATCATTTTTTATGTTTTTAAATAAAAACAGTGCCATCTATTTTTAATAAAAACAAAAATGTACCAGTTAAAAATAACTTTTACTTAAATTTCAAGTTTTTATATTATTATCTTGTGAGGTCAGAGATCATTAATTGTTTCTTGAAAAAAAGTTCCTAGGTTCACCACAATCCTGCCCAGTCATACTCATCTGCCTTGTATGACACAGTTCTTAGTTGTATAACTAGCTTAGGTCCTCATCAGTTTAAAAAAAACATGGTTACTATCAAGATTTGACTCCATGAAAGAAGTCATTATTCTGCACCTGTTCCCTAAATTTTATACTTTTGTCACTCTTCAAAAAAAAAAAAAAAGTAAGATGTAATATATTTCATTTATTTACAAGAAGTTCAATGGCTCCATCACTAAGTGTCATATCATGATTTCTATTATTACACCTTCATAATGGAATGAATAAATTGGTAGATAGTTTCAAGTATTTCATACCTGAGACACTACCAGATGGTACTGTGCTATTCTCAGGTAAATCATTATGTGAGAGACCTGGGCTCACAGCCAGACCCGACACAACATTGACAGAGCAAACAGTGTAATGCTGTATCTTATGTAAAAATCACAAGTGGCACATTTTTACTTTAAAGAGACAGCTGCTCTTATGTGTCATGTATATCTGATATGTACATATCAAAATTATATATATATATATATATATATACATATATATATATATATATATATATATGACATTGAAACTGCCAACATAGATATAGGATATTCCTATACAGGTATTTTTCATAGGTACACACACACATACCCCACAATAGAATAGACTTTCAGGCATTTCTGAGCTCCTCTGTTTATTTTTTGCCTAAGCCTTCCCTGATGTTTCCTAAGGGTGAAGTTGTATTTAGCTAGGAAAATTCACAGTTTAACAAAATCATCAACTAGACACACTGCATGGTTGAACACCATGTTTTCAGCCCAAGGATTCTTTTAATTGTTTAGGAAACAATTTTTGCAGAATCAACTTGTTCTTTGAAATTTTAAAAAGTACAAACCTTTGTATTTCAATAAACACAAAGACTAAGCAGTAAGACTATTGTCTCTCTCCCTGCTTTTCTTTCTTCATCTCCCTCTTTCCCTTGCCTTCTCGCGCCCCCCCCCCTTTGTAGTGACTTCAGTACCATTTCTGATTCTTTTTACTTGTAATATCCCATTTATTGTAAGTCACCAAAATCTCAAAAGATATGGACCACAGTGATTTTTGATTATTTATTTTGTTTTTGTATTTTGCTCTTCCTTCCACCTTTTCCTGCACTCTTGAATTTTTGACCATCAGTAATACCTATGAGAATACTGGTAGAGTTTTTGATAATAATTGCTAGGCAGATGTTATAGCTCATTGAAGGCATTTAACAAGAATGAAAGCATCACAAGATAATTTTATCTTCATTTTGACTAGTTCATTATGTAGGGGTTCCTTTACTTTGCAAAATATTATGTAAATGATTTAGTTAACCTGGCAGAACTTAAACCTCTCAAGTACACATATTTTAATTATCTTCTTAAGTTCAATTTCATCACTAGATCAAATCAGAAAAAAAAAAATGTATTGCTGGAGCTTTATAGGGGGCGCAAAAATAATTAGCAGTAATAAGGACTTAATGTTTACATGGTAATATAAGTACAACTTAACAAGGCAATTAATCTTTAGGTAAGCACAATCCATTCCAAAGGCTTTAAGCTTATGAAGGCTGATTGTAAGAGTAAATGAGCTAGGATTTTTTAAAGATCTCTGTTGTTCTTAGCTTTTGCTTTAGGTAGTTTAAATTAATAGGTGTTTTAAATATAATGCATATGTCCTATATGCATTATATATATATATATATATATAGTGTCATATATATACTATATATACGTGTGTGTGTGTGTGTGTGTGTGTGTGTGTGTGTGTGTGTGTATGCTGGCAGAGTATGAAATGTATATAGAAAAATTTACCTATATAATTATATGCATGTATATATGCATACATGTAAATAGCTTTTATCCAGGTAAGTTTTTAATTTTCATTTTGGTAATTTAACATGAAATATGCCTTCTGAACAAAATTTTAAGTATATAATACACTACTATAAACCAGGAGCATATTTGGTAGCTTTTTAAAAAAATGTTTTAAAAGTGCATGCTGTCTAAGGAACTCTCATTTATTATAGTTAAGATTAGAGGTTATGAAATTAACTGATAATGTTTTCACTAAGTGAAAAATCACATTACTTTCAACATATAACATTATTGTAGTAGATCCTAAAATATCAAAACAAGAAAACAGAAACATCCATAATTTGGTTAAATATCATGTAATGGTCTTATTATCTGCCACTCAAAAGACTTAACATTTATTTTCTAGGCTTACTGTTTCCACATATTACTTTAGAATCACAGATAAATTGAAAATTTTATTTTAGTGTATACAAGTGGATTGATAGGAAGTTTAGAAATTTTTAGAAATTAGGTAGGCTTTCCCATTTCTATTTTTGAAGGCCAAATATAGTTGTTCAATAAATACTCCAAGTAGACAAATAAGCAGAAAAATTCAGCAGTTTTATGTTACACAAAACTGTTAAGTTCTGTTAATTCTTATTCATAATATTTGGGAGGAAAAAAAGGGTTGTGAAATACAATAAAAAATGTATAGAACAAAACCAATATTGGATCATTTGGGAAACAGGAAGAAGAAAACACCAAGAAATTCACTATGATACTATGATAAATCTCTTTAATGTTTTTACACTACTTGTATAATTAGTATACTGATATAACTGATATTACAAAATAAAACACTATGTAGTCAATGCTTTTCTCATCTTCAGAACTTAATAAATAATAAAACCTGAAATTAAAAGGTCATAAAACTCTCCAAATCCTTTAACTAACAAGTAAAATAGCTGCTTTTAAGAACATTGGTTATTTATTTTTTCTTTATTCCAAATCCAGACTTCTCTTTACCCTTCCATAGGTATTTATAGTTTTCACTTGAATTTATAAATAATCCTCTAAAAATGTTCACTCTATTTTTAAAACAGAAAGCATACTTTTTTAAAAATGTAGGTGCAAAACCACTCAAATTTGCTAATTTCAAAATGTGCTTTATTGTGGAAGCTCCTAAATGTTACTTCTCTATATTGTTTAATTTATTGCAATCAATTCTTTATATCATGTTATTTACAGTGCTAAAATGCACGGAAGTATAAGATTAGGTATAATATCAGATATTTTAAACATTTGAAAGAAATATTTCTTTAATAGTGATCAATAAAATGTTTGATTTAATACAAATAAAAAACTTACAAAAATTTTACTTTTATCTCTTTATTAATGTAATAATCCATACTATCACATCCTTACCAAAATATAAAAAATTAAGGGGCTGGGGTTGTGGCTCAGCGGCAGAGTGCTCGCCTAGCACGTGTGCGGCCCGGGTTCGATCCTCAGCACCACGTAAACATAAATGCGTTGCATTGTGTACAACTAAAGCAAATAAATAAATATTTAAAAAAATTAAGATTTTTACTCGGGTTCCCGCATTACTGGTACTACCTATTAGTAATAACTAACCAAATGAAAAAAAAAAAAAAGATAAACAGTAAAAAGGATCTCTAATTTCCTGTCATTAAAAAATCCCAAGAGAGAAGTGAAAGTTTCCCCTCAGGTCACACAGAGAGGCTTTGTGCTGTGCAGAAATGTGGTCTTCAGAAATAGGTTATTTTGATGGAATTGATCAAAATTGATCATAATTCTTTTACAAAATTTGAAAGGAGTTTCTAATAGTTTAGATGATATTCTCCTCTAAATCTCTGTCCACAAAAGAACAGGTGAAAAGTCAAAGTCAAGGGGGAACCTGTTAAAGAAACAAAACTAAGAAAAGAAGGAGCAATGATGCAAAGTTAAAATCATTTGATGAACAACTTAGATGAAATAATCTAGCTTCAAAGATTCTGTGCTTTTATTTTCATTATTCTTCCAAATGCTATTGCAATATTAATATCATGGACCTCAGGATCATGGAAACAAAGAATTTTTAGATCTTAGATGACATGTAAAACATTTTACAGGCAATTAAAATAAAATTCTTAGAGGTCTCCAGGGTTACCAACTTAGTTACTGACAGAGCATGCATAGTTAGGCCCAGAATACAAATTTGGGATCTTTTTTAATTTCACAGTCTTTCCATGTAATTAAAGTTTATTTTAATGAAAAAATCCATTTTTAATGAATAATTATCTCCATTTTATTCTATCTGCAAGAAATAGAGTACTTTCTAGAAGAAATAATGAATTTAGTTTTAGATATCCTCTTTATACTATTTCTGTGCAGAAATATAATAGTAATTTGAATTTTTCATTTAAATTTCAAAAATAAGGTTTAGCCCCAAAGTCTTTAATATTTACACAATACTAAAAACCATAGGGACTAATGAGAAAATCTGAGCATAGATATAAGGCCTAGAACAAAGCCCAAAATAACTTTTTGAAAAATTATTGTCTTTTACCTCAGCAGCCATACTATCTAGAAGACTCAATGTTAAAACATTGGTAAGCTGTTAGAGAGAGGCCCTGCAAATGAAGATAAACAGGAAGAGATGTATGATTAAGGTACTGCTATCATTTTCATATGAAGCATCCCCCAAAGACTCATCTCTTGAAGGCTTTAGCCCCAATGTAAGAATAGTCAGAGGTGGGGATTTTGGCAAATGATTGAATTATGAGACTTCTAACCATCAGTTGATTAATCCATTGAGGTATTTATATTTGATGACATTATTGGGAGGTGGAGAAATTGTAGGTGACGGAGACTCGCTGGAGAAAATAGATCACTAGGGAATTGTCTTGTTCCCAGCCCCTTCCTTGCCTCTCTCTCTCTCAGCTTCCTGGTCACCAGGAGAAGAGCAGCTTTTTTCCAACATACTCTCCACCACCATGATGCTATGCCTTACCGCAGGCCCATAGTAACGGAGCCAGATCACCATGGAATGAATCCTCTGGAGCCATGAGCCAAAATAAATCCTTCTTCTTCCAATTTTTTTCAGATATTTTATCACAGTGATGCAAAGCTGACCAATACAGGGTACCTCTGACAAAACTAGTGCCAATAAATGCAAAAGAAAAGAAGATTTTGGTAGTGAAACAACAGAGTGATAGGCTACTAAATCAACATTAATGAACTTGAACAACTGATCAATTTAACATTTGGATACATATATCCTCCTACACCCTTAGCAATTTGGTTTGGGTAAAATGGATGAAAAATAAAAGATTAAGAAATAATCCATAACCCAGCTTTTAAGTATAGTCTAGTAGGTATAGTGGGAAAATAGATTAACATATGAATTATTGTGGTAAACTGATAAAATGCTACAACAGAAGTGACATGGTGTTATAGAATCCCATAGGTCATGTGGGAGCTTTGTGGAGAAAGTGATGCCTGTACTGTGTTAGAAGGGCAAATTATCCAGAATAGGCACAGGTATGGACAAGCAATGGCATCATAACTAGCATATTTCAGTTGGAGGAGCCACACATACATAAGCAAACATGTTAAGGTAGGTAGAATGAACTCAGGTGGCTCCATAAGGTTCTATTTTGAATAATCAGCCATGATCAAGAACTATCTGGCTTCCTGTCTTGTCCCTGTGTCAGTCTAGTCCAATCTATTTAGCTGAAAATAGAAATGCAGCTTTGTTACTGGAGCGTCTGACTAACTGAGCAGTAGTTAATTCCTTTAAAAGATCTAAATTAACATTTCCTTTATACAGAATGGAAATTCCTTTAAGAGGATCAGTGTCTTTCCTGACTTATAAAGATATACCCTCTTCAGTTTCTTAATAAATTGATATATAAAATCAAGCAAAGATAATGACCATAATGGTAGAAAAGAAATGTATATAAAAGTAACAGTTACATATTTAGGAACAGTTTCTCTGAAAATTATAGTATTTTTAGTCATCTACAAGAATTTGTAGTAAATTGTTTTTCCATCTGTTTATAGTAACTGGCTAAAGAAAGAAAATTTGAGAGTGACTCATAGTTATAAGAAAGAGAGCTATCTTAGTAATGGTATCATTATTATAGAATCATCGGGATACAACAGTAAAATGATCTTGCATTTACTTTGTCGTAAGAGAGTGAAGAAAATGCATATAGTCTCTGAGGTGTTAATGTGTACAGAAAATGAACAAATACATCTCTAATGGAAAATAACAAAAATGTAAAGTGCTACTTGGGAATCTATTTAGCAAATATCATAAAAAATGAGTCCTTCTAAAAGTATGTTGCTTGCCCAAAACATGTATTATGAAGCTTGATCTCTTGTTAATATATTCAAGTTTTAAGACTTTAAATATGTCATACTTCACAAACATTCCATAAGTATATCTAATTTCTCTGTTCTTGAGACCTGCATTGTAGAGGGTAAATATTCATTTTGTATTTACAAAGAAAACTTTGCATAAAATTTTAACAGATAAAATAGAAATACATATTTCTAAGAATCTAAGCACAGAAATAAAAAATTATGCAATTCATGTTCTAAATCAGTTGGAAATTATTATTTCCCATTCTGATCTGACATTTAACAAAAAATTCAGTTTTCTAGGATGAACATTTATTTTAGAATACCTGATGCATATAGCACTTTACAAGGCAAAATCATAAAAATAAGAACAATTTACATGTAACCAATGCAAGAGAATATTCATCTATAATAGGCATGTTTTCTCTTTTTTTTTGTATTTTTTATACATTTATTTTATTTATTTCTATATGGTGCTAAGGATCAAACCCAATGCCTCATACATGCTAGGCAAGCACTCTATCACTAAGCTACAACCATAACCCTAAACATTGTTTTCTGTAGGAAATAAGTTTCAACTTTTGAAAGGTATATTAAAGAATTAAAACTTAAATATTTGATGGAAATAAAATAAAATAAAATAAACATTTATATTTTTATAAACACCAATGACAAAATTACACTGAAATAAATAGAAGGTATTAATTTTAATATTTAAAAATTGTTAAACCTGATGAAAAAACATGAGCAAAAATGGTCTGAAAATTTTAGTTAACCATGAATATTAATAGTAAAATGTGAACTAAAAAGAATGCTAAAAATGCCTTTTTAGACCTATTATATTTATGCCAATGAGACAAATTATGTACTTGATATTTTAAAGGGAATCAATGATACAATAGTGTTGTACAGTGGTCAGATCTCAGATGGAAGGGCATGACCATTTCTAAGGAACACATTTCAAAAATGACTGAAAAATAATACAAAAGTATTTCAAATTGAATTCAATAATTCAGTTGAATGATCTACCTTTCATTTGACTAGATTCACTTTACTAGTTACAAAGATATATAAAACAAAATCCTAATTTTCAAAGAACTTTTAGTATGTGAGATGACAAATTCATGTACAAGTGATTCTTAAGCATGTGAGAAAAGGTTAAAAGCAGAGAGATGTCAAAAATAAATGCAGTTGGCATGGAAAAACCTATTACACAAAGAATAGCTGGGAGGATTACTATTACTAAACTCAATGCTGGTAGCATGATAGAATCAGGCAATGGAAACACCTCATACTTTACACAAAGGAATAGTTTGAACAGATAATTACATTTATGGATAGCTCCATACAGAATTTTCAAATATACTGCATTATATTTTCAGTTCAAAACACTTTTCTGACCTCCCATGTAAACAAACTGGGAGAATTAATATTGTTAATACTATTCAAAGTAATTTACAGACTCAATGCAATCCCCATCAAAATACTAATGCTATTCCTCCCAGAAGTAGGAAAAACCATACTAATATTCATATGAAAGAACAAACGATCACAAATAGCCCAAATAATCTTGAATAAAAAGAGCAGAGCTGGAGGTATCACACTTACTGATTTCAAGACATACTACATATAAAAAAAAAAAAAAAAAAAAAAGCATGATGTTGGCACAAAAACAGACACAGACCAATGAACCATAATAGATGACTCAAAAATAAATCCAGAGCCGGGCGTGGTGGCGCACGCCTGTAATCCCAGCACCTGGGAGGCTGAGGCAGGAGGATCGTGAGTTCAAAGCCAGCCTCAGCAATGGCAAGGCACTTGACAACTCAGTGAGACCCTGTCTCTAATAAAATACAAAAAAAAAAAAAAAAAAAAGGCTGGGGAGGGGGCCCAGTGGTCAAGTGCCCCTGAGTTCAATCCCTGGTACAAAATAAATAAATAAATAAATAAATCCATGCATCTTCAGCCAGCTGATTTTTACAAAGTTGCCAAAAATATATATGCAAGAGTAAAGACAGCCTTTTCAACAAATAATGCTGGGAAAACTGAATATATACACATGCATAAGATTGAACTTGACCCCTCTATCTCTCACCCTGTTCAAAAATTAAATAAAAGTGGATCAAAGATCTCAATGCAAGATATTCTGAAACTACTAGAGGAAAATACACTGGAAACACTTTAAGACATTGGCACAGACAACAATTTCCTGGATAGGACCTCAAATGCTCAGGAAACAAAAGTAGGAATTGACAAATGGAATTACATCAATTAAAAAGCTTCTACACATCAAAGGAAACAAACAACAGAGTGATAAGATAACCTACAGAATGGGAGAAAAAATTTGGCAGCTATTCATGTGATAGAGGATTAAGGAACTAAAAAAAAAAAAAAAATACAAGAAATCTAAATAAAAATGGATAATGATGTGAATAGATAACTTCTCAAAAGAATAAATACAAATAACCAATACATATATGAAAAAAATATTTAGTATCTCCATCCATTAGAGAAATGTAAATCGAAAGTATAATAAGACTTCATCTCACCCCAGTTAGAAAGGCAATCATCAAAAAGTAGATGCTGACAGGATGTGGACAAAAAAGAATCTGTATACACTGTTGGTAGGAATGTAAATTAGTATAGCCACTATGGAGATAGTATGGAGATTCCTCAAATAACTAAAAATAAAACTACAACATAATCCTGCTATCCTACTCCTGAGTATATACATGAAGAAAATGAAGTCAGCATACAAAAGAGGTAGCTGTCCATATTTATTATGGCATTATCCATAATAGCCAAGATGTGAAATCAGCCATGGGCCCATTAATGGATAAATGGATAAAGAAATATGGCATATATACACAATGGAGCATTACTAGGCCATAAAGAAGAAAAACATTCTATCATTGGAGGAAAATGGATGAAATTGGGGGACATCATATTAAGCAAAATATGACAGACACAGAAAGAAAACTATTATACTGTCTCTCATATGTGGAAACTTAAATAAATAAGTAAAATAACATAAAAATAGAAGAGGTCTACAAGGATCAGGGTAGGTGTGGGGAGAGGCAAATGAAAAAGAAGGTAGAAGGAGGATCAGTGCATCCTATACACATACATATTACAGTGAATCAGAATAATTTGTACAGTTTACATAATAATTATAATGAAATTTTTGAAAACACTTTCCATCAAAATTGAAACTCACTTATTTAAATAATTGTTTAAAGTGATTAAAGGTATTATCCTACAAATGCAAGCTTTGTGCCCAGTTTGGATTTGTTAATTTGCAATAATTTCATCCATCCAGTAACTTATAATTTTATGAGACCTTTGTATCTTGAGGCATACTACCCTTCTATGAAAACTTTTTAAAATCCTCATGTTTCAAATTTTGTCATGACATATATTACCCCCAAATATCTTTCATTTTTAAAAAATCTTAGTTTCATGTAACTATACAAAGAATATGGCGATTTTAAAAAGAAAATGAAATGCAAAATATAAGTGGATAAAATCACTACATGAGAAGAATAGAAACAATATGCTTGAATCAGAGGGATTACATAATTCTACCCACTCATCTCAATACCCAGTGTAGTTCATCTCCATTTCACTTGTATATAATCTGTTTTAGAATCTTTGCCAATTTAGGGAACTATGCAGATTTAAATTTAAAATACTTAATTGCAACTTGATCTTTGTCTTTAACTTTTTGAAGATCTTCATCTAAAAGGGGAGGCATGCCTATATTATAGCATATGTACCAAACCAGGATAAAAAATATGTATATTTGGGAATAGATATCAGGTTTTTGTAAGTTAGAACATAATCAAAATTACAATTGTTATATTAAAGGTTTCTCTTTTACTCCAGAAACAAATGAGCACCTTTTAACTGGAAGTATTGGACCCCAAGTATTATGTTCATGTGTCAGAGCAGTTTTAAAAGACATTTTCAAATTGAGGGGGGAGGAAAAACAATTTCAAGATAGCTTTTTACCCAGAAAAGTTATTATTCCTAAATAGAGTATATAAGAAATAAAGCAGCATTTATTGTTGTTTGTTTTTTTGTAGCTGCCAATCTGACTGGAGTAAGATGAAATCTTAGAGTTGTTTTGATTTGCATTTCTCTAATCGCTAGAGATGAAAACTGGGAATGGAGCCACCATGTGACCCAGCTATCCCACTCCTTGGCCTATTCCCAAAGGACTTAAAAACAGCTTACTACAGGGACACAGCCACATCAATGTTTATAGCAGCACGATTCACAATAGCTAGATTGTGGAACCAACCCCGTTGCCCATCAGCAGATGAATGGATAGGGAAACTTTGGTATATATACACAATGGAACACTACTCAGCACTAAAAGAGAATAAAGTCATGGCATTTTCAGGTAAATGGATGGAGTTGGAGAAAATAATGCTAAGTGAAGTTAGCCAATTCCAAAAAACCAAAGGTCTAATGATCTCTTTGATATGAAAAATATTAACTTATAAAGGCAAGAGAGAGGGGACTAGAGGAATGAAAGAGCTTTAAATAGAACAAAGAGGGGGGAGGGAGACAAGGGGGAAAGGGGATAGGAATAATAGCAGACTGAGTTATCCATGATTACCCTAAATACATGTATGAAGACACAATTGTTGTAAAAATACTTTATATTAAACCAGCAACTCAAAAAAAAAAAAAAATGTGAATTATATCTAAATAAAATTTTCATATTAAAAAAACAAATAAATAAATAAAAATGTGATTGGAACTGTAAAACTTTACTAATTTGGCCTGATTAGAATTTGTCTCAACTTAATAATGCTAAAATTATGTAGAACAGATGAAGAAAGGGTTGTTAAAGAAAACCAATGAACTCACAAACTTTAGAGGAATAGACATATCATTTGAGGAGCTTATTTCTCTCAAGGGTGCTATTGTAGCCATTAAAACTGTAGTCTTAGAAAGAGCCCTGGACTTTGCCCATTAACCTGTTAAGAGTCCTTGGACAAGCTCCACAGTCCCTGTGGGCCTTAGTTATTTCATCTGTGGCTGAATTCAGTCAAGATGATCTCTAAGATTATTCTCATCTATATTTTTAAAATTATTTCAGCTATCCATATCAAACAGAGAATAAATATAATTTATTGATTTTGATAAACTTATGTTAAATCAAGAATTACATTAAAACATATCTAGCAATATTCTTTTATATTATCAAAATAACTAAAAGTATAATTTTAAGAATGGTGTCTTTATATGGCATAGGAAGTGCTTTCCTCAATAGGATTCCTAGAGCACAGGAACTTATACATAAATAAATAACTGGTGTGGAATCAAACTCAAAAAATTCTGTACAGTAAAAGAAACAACAGCATCAAGAGAGAACCTACAAAATGTGAGAAAATCCTTTCCAGCTATTCTTCCTACAGAGGATTAATATTTAAAATATATAAAGAACTCAAAAAGTTCAATACCACAAAACAAAACAAGAAACAACCCATTCACCAAAGGGACAAACGGGCTAAACAGACATTTTTTTAAAAGAATCACAAAAAGCCCACAATAGTATGAAAAACTGTTTGACATGTCTAGCCATCAGGGAAATGCAAATCAAAACAATACTGACATTTTACCTCACTGCAGTTAGAATGGCAACCATCAAGAATACAAATAAAAATAAATACTGGCAAAATATGGAGGGGGACTCTTGTACACTCTTTGTGAGAATGCAAATTAGTACAGTCACATGGAAATCAGTATGGAGTTTCCACAAAGGCTAGGAATGAGTCCACTATATGATGCAACTCCACCACTCCTCTATATTAATCCAAAGGAATTTAGAAAATCAGCATACTATAGAGATACATGCCTATCCATGTTTACACCAGGGCAATTCACAACATCCAAGTCATGGAACCAACTTAGGTGTCTGTCAACAGATGAATGAATCAAAGAAAGCATGGCATATAAAAACAATGGAATTTATTAAACCATAAAAAAGAATGAAGTTATGTCATTTGGAGGAAAATGGATGGAACTAGAAAACATTGTATTGGGCAAAATAAGCCAGACTCAAGCAAGAGGTCAAGGGTCTAATAGCTTCCCTCATATATGGGAGCTAGTGAGAAAAAAGGAAAAAAGGGGATCTTATAGAAACAGAAGGGAGACATGTGGAGCGAAAAAAGTGGGAAAAACAGAGGGAGGAGGGGAGGGCAAGCAGAGGTGCTAGGGATTGAAATTGATCAAATTACATTATATCTTTGTGCAGTTATGTGGCAATGAAACCCACTATTCTGTGTAACTATTATGCACCAATAATAACTTTTAATAAGTTAAAATAATTTATTTAAAAGTGTTTTTTCAGTTTTGTTTATGAACATTAGTTGAAAAAAATCATGTTTCATGACAAGCGGTTATAAATAATACAGACTTTTAATAGGAATAGAAATATAAAGCTATTTATTGTTTAGACATTTTCCATCTGATCTGAGCTATAAAGGTTTTTACCACCTACAGTTATCCTTGAAATTAAATGTTTCAAGAGAGAAATGTTGTAGATTATTTAATGCCTCAAGTCTTTGATACTTAAACTTATGAAATGTTAAAATAGTTTCCCTTGTTTCACAGCCATGCTACACTTCACTGTCATTTTTGAAACAGAATTTTAAAAACAAATTATGTTAGTGACCATCTAGCCTAATTCTGGTGGGGTTTTTTTTGTTTGTTTGTTTGTTTGTTTGTTATGTTTTGTTTTATTTATTTTTTATTTATTTATTTATTTATTTATTTATTTATTTATTGGTACTGGGAATTGAACTCAGGGGCACTCAACCAGTGAGCCACATCCCCAGCCCTATTTTTTGTATTTTATTTAGAGACAGGCTTTCACTGAGTTGCTTAGCACCTCGCTGTTGCTGATGCTTGTTTTCAACTCTCTATCCTCCTAACTCAGCCTCCCAAACCATTGGGATTACAGGCATGTGCCACCACTGCTCCCAGCCTAATTTTGGTGTTTTTACCGGAATCAAAAATTCTTTTCATTCCTTTCATCAAGAGGTAATGAATGGCTAAAGCCACCTGGAAAAATACTCATCTTGACGATTCATGGTGAAGATGGTCTCCCAGACCTTTCCAATGAGGTATCATATGACTGAAATTGATCTGGTCCCTCATTGCAGCCATCTGCCAGCTGGATATCCTGGAGTGATTTCCAGCAAAGCTGCATGAAAGCCAGCCATGGTGGCATATGTTTGTAATCACAGCAACTAGGGAGGATAAGGCAGGGAATTGCGAATTCAAGATCAGCCTGAGTAGCTTGGCAAGACTGTCTCAAAAGGCCTGTGATGTGGCCTAGTGGTGGAGTGCCCTGAGTTCAATCCCCAGTACCACAAAACAAACAAACAAAAACCAAAATTGCATGAAAGAGAAGAATTGCCCATTCGGATGCTGTTGCATTAATGATTAACAAAAATTAATGATTAACAAAAATATTATGAGATGATGAATTATTGTTTTAGGCAAATTGTTGGGAAGTTTTTTTTTTAATGCATCAATAGAATTTAGTAAGTGGATGTGAGGTGCTTTCACTACAGAACTTAAAATGTAGGTGACTTTGTTTTGGAAAAAAAAGGCAGAAGACAAAAGTCTGACAAGTCTTGGAGTGACTAGTTATAGAAGGCTTGAAGGAGATGAGAAAAAACATATTATTGAGAGCTGGCACAAGTTTTTGTAATACTGCCACTTTAGGTAACCTGAAAAATATAAAATGTACTTAATGAACTTGATAATCTAGATAAGATGATTTCTGGGCAAAGTATTGAAGATCCTACCTGGTTTCTTTCAGCTGTCTATAATAATGTGAGAGAGAAGGGAGATGAGCTAAGAATCAGCTGTTCAGTCTTCTAGTAGAATATGTAGTGAAAGTAATGGGCTTAAGTTAATCTTTCCAACTGGCAAGTTGTTCTCAAATTAAGAGATGGTCTCGGGCAAAATTCAAATTCAGTACTGCTGATAAAACACAGCCAAGTTCGATTCCAGCTGTGGCTGGAAGATCCTTTATTATGGTCGCAGAGTATCTAGTTATGCCTCTCCTACATCCTCTCAGTTACAAAAAGGAAAGGAGGCCTCAAGGGCATGCCTATTACAAGTTGTAGGATCAGGAAGGTAGGGAGACCAAGATAAGGAATAGATTATCTCAAAAAGCTTCATGGGTGATTTGGGCATATGATATTTTTATCAAATGAAATAGATTAACAATTAACCTGTAAAAGGCTCAATAAAATTTTAAAGGAATCATACTAGCACAGATTGAAAGAGACAGAAAGAGTCAACAACATGTAAAAAGGTCATTAGGACCCTTAGTTTAGGAAAAGTCGATATTATGGAAATGTCTAAAATGTATGAAAAAGGATGCTTTCAACGGGCAAGCAAAAGATGAGAATTATGTAGAATGATACCCAGGGATCAGATTGAACCCCTATAAAGGAAAAGAAAACATATTCCAAGATTGATTTAGGAACTGCTGTAGGACAGTGAGCACTGTATTTCTTATTTTCCCCCTAATGAAACACAAGTGTTTCTGAAGTCATGTCACACCTCTTTCATCTTTATACATTAGATGAGTTGGTGATGCATGATTTTTTTTTTTTCTCTTTAATGTACAGCTCTTCAGACTAGCAACAACTTTATGTCTCAGGTAAAGAAGTCAAGGCATCTCTATAACTAGACCTGACTTAGAAGGTGAGATTCTGGACCTTGAACCTGAGCCTCACATTCTAATATAATTGGAGTTTTGTTCTTTCTTGCATGATGGAGAAATGGCAATAATTTTGTAGCCAAAACCTGAATTGTATTGATTTAAAGCATGCTAATAATATATTATTTGAAACTTCTCTCACAGGCATTAGTGTCTACACCCCTCTGCTTGAACATACATATGGTCAAGACTACTTCAATCAATAAAGTATGGCAGAAATGTACCCCCATCCAACAACAATGTGAACTAGCCTCCCTATATCAGAGAAAAACATTCGGTATTTGGACTTTTGAGATTGACTAATTTCACTTAGCATTATATTCTCCAACTTCATCCATTTACCTGCAAATGCCATTATTTTATTCTCTTTTATTTCTGAGTAAAGGAGGATTAGAGGAACACTAGAATGGTCAAAGTAAAGGGAGGGGAATGGAGGGAGCAAGGGGGGAGGGGAGAAAGAAAAAAAAAGTTGGTGGTTGAATGAGATGGATATCATTATCCTAAATGCATGACTGAAGATCTGAATGGTACTTATATACTTTGTATACAAACATTTGTATGTAAAAAGATGCTATATATGTGCATTATGAATTGTAATACATACTACTATTATAAATAAAAAAAGAAAAAAATAGAGTACAAAAATGAACACAACTGTTCTTATGCAGGTTATTAAAGCTATGAATTTTATAACTTAAAAAAAAGTATGGCAGAAATGATTCTACATTATAAAAGGCCATAGAACTTTCATTCTGTTCACTGGAACAAGTACTCTTGGCACCTTGACATAACATGGAGGAAGTCTGACTACCTTGAGGCTGCCATAGTGAAGGGGCAACATGTGAGCATTTTGTTGACAATTCCAACTGAATTCAGCATTTCCAATATACCCACCAAGTGACTAAATGTGTGAGCAAGCCATGTCTTTCCTTCATTTCATACCATGTAACATGAAATTCATCAAATGACTTCCATTGTGCCACATGAACCAGTAGGATTTTCCAATAGAGCTCTGCTGGAAGTTCTGTCCCACAAAATTTGTGAGATACTGCAGAATGGTTGTAGGACTTTTTATCCCTAAGTTTTGTAGTCATTTGTTTCACAGCAATAAATACCTATAATAACAACTTCCCTCTTCAAAGATAAATCTTTAATAAAATTATGAAAAGGAAAAATAAGGTGATTAGCACAAATATGTGTAGTTGTACAGAGTGAGGACTAGATGCAAAGTAAGATTTCTTGTCTTCTTATTGCCACTACACGTACTGCCCTGACAGGGTACATTTCTATAGATAGTTTTGCATCCAGAAATTGAAAAATCAACTTTCTGGATGACAAATATGCTTTGTGATAGTCCTTTCTATAGTTTCTTTCCTTTTGTCATTGTCTTCTATTAGCCAACATTTTTAAGGCTCTGCTCAAAGGAGAATAAATATAAGTGAATTTTAATTCTTAGCATATTTCAAAATAGAAATGTATTAGTACTTTTTATTTTTTTTTGGTTCCAGGGATTGAACTCAGGGGCACTCGACCACTGGGCACATCCCCAGCCCTTTTTTTTTTTTTTGTATTTTATTAGAGACAGGGTCTCACTAAGTTGCTAAGTGCCTCGCCATTGCTGAGGCTGGCTTTGAACGCGCAATCCTCTTGCCTCAGCCTCCCAAGTGCTGGGATTACAAGCGTGCACCACCACGCCCAGCTTGTATTAGTACTTTAATGGAGATTTTTTTCTCTACCTATTTTCCATCTCTTTCATTTTCTCCCTTATATATAGAACTAAAAACTCTTAATTTCACACCTCCCCCATTAGAGTAAATTCAACTTTAAGATCAAGAAAGATTGCAGTCAGACATAATTTTCAATCTCCAATCTAACAAATCAGTATTTCCAGACTGAGATAACATTTGCTAATTCCACTCTTTTTTTTTTTTTTTTTTTTTTTTTTTTTTTTTTTAATTTTTTTATTATTTATTTACTTATTCATCATGCACAAGTATAGTATCTTTTTACATACAACTGCTTGTATACAAAGTATATAAGTACCATTCAGATCTTCAATCATGCATTTAGGATAATGATATCCATCTCATTCAATCACCAATTTTTTTCCAACCCCCCCCTTACTCCCTCCCTCCCCTCCCTTTCCGTTGACCATTCTAGTGTTCCTCTGATCCTATGTACCCCCTTCCAACAACTCTGTGAACCAGCCTCCTTATATCAGAGAAAACATTCGGTACTTGGATTTTTGAGATTGACTAATTTCACTTAGCATTATATTCTCCAACTTCATCCATTTACCTGCAAATACCATTATTTTATTCTCTCTTATTGCTGAGTAAAATTCCATTTTGTATATATACCATATTTTCTTTATCCACTCATCTACTGAGGGGCATCTAGGTTGGTTCCATAACCTAGCTATTGTGAATTGTGCTGCTATAAACATTGAAGTGGCTGTGTCACTGTAATATGCTGTTTTTAAGTCTTTTGGGAATAGACCCAGGAGTGGGATGGCTGGGTCATAGGGTGGTTCCATTCCCATTTTCCCAAGAAATCTCCATACTGCTTTCCATAGCGGTTGCACCATTTTGCAGTCCCACCAGCAATGTATGAGTGTGCCTTTTTCCCCACATCCTCTCCAACATTTATTGTTGTTTGTGTTCTTGATAGCTGCCATTCTGACTGGAGTGAAATGAAATCTTAGAGTAGTTTTGATTTGCATTTCTCTAATTGCCAGTGATGTTGAGCATTTTTTCATGTATTTGTTGATTAATCGTGTATCTTCTTCTGAGAAGTGTCTTTTCAATTCCTTAGCCCATTTATTGATTGGGTTATTTGCTTTTTTGGTGTTAAGTTTTTTTAGTTCTATATACATTCTAGAAATTAGTGCTCTATCTGATGTGCATGTATTAAATATTTGTTCCCAATTAGTTGGCTCTCTATTCACCTCACTGATTGTTTCTTTTGCTGAGAAGAAGCTTTTCAGTTTAAATCTATCCCATTCATTAATTCTTGGTAATAGTTCTTGTGCTACAGGATTCTTATTAAGGAACTTGGGGCCTAATCCGACATGTTGGAAATTGGAGCTTACTTTTTCTTCTATTAGGTGTATTGTCTCTGGTCTAATTCCTAGGTCCTTGATCCACTTTGAATTGAATTTTGTGCATGGTGAGAGACAAGGGTTTAATTTCATTTTGTTGCATATGGATTTCCAGTTTTCCCAGCACCATTTATTGAAGAGGCTATCCTTTCTCCACTGTACATTTTTGGCACCTTTGTCTAATATAAGATAGCTGAAATTATATGTATTAGTCTCTGTGTCCTCAATTCTGTACCATTGGTCCACCAGTCTGTTTTGGTGCCAATACCATGCTGTTTTTGTTACTATTGCTCTATAGTATAATTTAAAGTCCGGTATGGTGATGCCCCCTGCTTCACTTTTCTTGCTCAGGATTGCTTTGGCTATTCTGGGTCTCTTATTTCTCCAGATGAATTTCATGACTGCTTTTTCTATTTCTTTGAAGAATGACATTGGGATTTTGATTGGAATTGCATTAAATCTGTATACTGTTTTTGGTAGTATGGACATTTTGACAATATTGATTCTACCTATCCAAGAGCAAGGTAGGTCTTTCCATCTTCTGAGTTCTTCTATGATTTCTTTCTTTAGTGTTCTATAATTTTCCTTATAGAGCTCTTTCACCTCTTTCGTTAAGTTGATTCCCAGGTATTTTATTTTTTTTGATGCTATTGTAAATGGGGTAGTTTTCATCATTTCCCTTTCAGAGGCTTTGTCACTGATGTACAAAAATGCCTTTGACTTATGGGTATTGATTTTGTATCCTGCTACTTTGCCAAATTCATTTACTAGTTGTAAAAGTTTTCTGGTAGAGTTTTTTGGGTCTTCTAGGTAAATTATCATGTCATCAGCAAATAGTGCTAATTTGAGCTCTTCTTTTCCTATCTTGATCCCTTTAATTTCTTTCGTCTGTCTAATTGCTCTTGCCAGAGTTTCCAGTACTATGTTAAATAGCAGTGGTGAGAGGGGGCATCCCTGTCTTGTTCCAGTTTTTAGAGGGAATGCTTTCAATTTTTCTCCATTTAAGATAATGTTAGCTCTGGGCCTTGCATAAATAGCTTTTATAATGTTGAGATATGTCCCTGATATTCCTAGTTTTTCCAGTGTTTTGAACATAAAGGGGTGCTGTATTTTGTCAAATGCTTTTTCTGCATCTATTGAGATAATCATATGATTTTTATCTTTAAGTCTATTGATGTGATGTATTATGTTTATTGATTTCCGAATGTTGAACCAGCCTTGCATCCCTGGAATAAACCCCACTTGATCGTGGTGCACTATCTTTTTGATATGTTTTTGTATCCGATTTGCCAGAATTTTGTTGAGGATTTTTGCATCTATGTTCATTAAAGATATTGGCCTAAAGTTTTCTTTTTTGGATGTGTCTTTGCCTGGCTTTGGAATTAATGTAATATTGGCCTCATAGAAAGAGTCTGGAAGAGCTCCCTCTTTTTCTATTTCTTGAAATAGTTTGAAGAGCATTGGTATTAGTTCTTCTTTGAAAGTCTTGTAGAACTCTGCTGTAAACCCATCAGGTCCTGGACTTTTCCTTGTTGGTAGCTTTTTGATGACATCTTCTATTTCTTTGCTTGTAATCGATCTGTTTAAATTGTGTATTGCCTCCAGATCCAGTTTAGGCAAATCATATGACTCTAGAAATCTGTCAATGCATTCAGCATTTTCTGTTTTATTAGAGTACAAGTTTTCAAAGTAATTTCTAATTATTTTCTGTATATCTGAGGTGTTTGTTGTGATATTCCCTTTTTCATCACAAATGTTAGTGATTTGAGTTTTTTCTCTTCTTCTTTTCGTTAGCATTGCTAAGGGTCTGTCAATTTTGTTTATTTTTTCAAAGAACCAACTTTTAGTTTTGTCAATTCTTTGAATTGTTTCCTTAGTCTCAATTTCATTAATTTCTGCTCTGATTTTAATTATTTCCTGTCTTCTGCTGCTCTTGGTGTTGATCTGTTCTTCTTTTTCTAGTGCTTGGAGGTGTGATGTTAAGTCGTTTATTTGTTGGTTTTTTTTCCTTTTAAAGAATGAACTCAGTGCAATGAATTTTCCTCTTACTACTGCCTTCATAGTGTCCCAGAGATTTCTATACGATGTATCTGTGTTCTCATTTACCTCTAGGAATTTTTTAATCTCCTCTTTGATGTCTTCTTCTACCCCTTGTTCATTCAGTAGCATGTTGCTTAGCTTCCAGTTGTTGGAGTAGTTTTTCTTATTCCTTGTTTTGTCGTTGATTTCCAATTTCATCCCTTTATGGTCTGATAGCATGCAGGGTAGTATTTCTATTTTTTTATATTTGCTGAGATTTGCCTTGTGACATAGTATATGATCTATTTTGGAGAAGGAGCCATGTGCTGCTGAGAAAAAAGTGTATTCATTTACTGAGGGATGAAATATTCTATATATGTCCGTTAGATCTAAGTTATTAATTGTTTTAAGGAGGCCTAAGATTTCTTTGTTTAGTTTTTGTTTGGATGATCTATCCATTGGTGAGAGAGGTGTGTTGAAATCCCCTAGAATAACTGTGTTGTGGTCAATTTTACTCTTGAACTTGAGAAGTGTTTGTTTGATGAATGTAGGTGCTCCATTATTTGGGGCATATAGATTTATGATTGTTATATCCTCTTGATGAATGGTTCCCTTAAGTAGTAAGAAATATCCATCTTTGTCCCTTTTGATTAACTTTGGCTTGAAGTCTACCTTATTTGAAATGAGAATGGAAACCCCTGCTTGCTTCCGCAGGCCATGTGAGTGATAAGACTTTTCCCAGCCTTTTACCTTCAGTCTATTGATGTCTTTTTCTATGAGGTGTGTTTCTTGGAGACAGCAGATTGTTGGGTCATTTCTTTTAATCCATTCAGATAATCTGTGTCTTTTGAATGGCGAGTTTAGGCCATTAATATTCAGGGTTATTATTGAGATGTGATTTTTATTCCCATCCATTTTTATTTGTATGATGATCTTTAGCTTGATTTGGTTTCTCTTCTGGTTGGTATTTCCCTTAGTTTAATATCTCCCTTTGTTGATTTTCATTGTTATTTTTCTCTTCTTCTTCATGAAAAATTTTGCCCAGGATGTTCAGAAGTGCTGGCTTTCGAGATGTGAAATCTTTTAACTTTTGCTTGTCGTGGAAGGTTTTTATTTCATCTTCAAATCTAAAGCTCAATTTTGCTGGATATAAGATTCTTGGTTGACATCCCTTTTCCTTCAGAGCTTGAAATATGCTATTCCAGGATCTTCTTGCTTTTAAGGTCTGGGTAGAAAAATCTGAACATAGTCTGATTGGTTTCCCCCTATATGTAATCTGCTTCCTTTCTCTTGTGGCTTTTAATATTCTCTCCTTGCTCAGTATATTAGGCATTTTCATTATAATGTGTCTTGGTGTGGATCTGTTGTGATTTTGTATGTTTGGTGTTCGGTAGGCCTCTTGAACTTGGTTTTCCCCTTCATTCCTCAAGTTTGGAAAATTTTCTGTAATTATTTCATTAAATAAATTACTCATTCCTTTGGCTTGAAACTCTGCCCCCTCCTCTACCCCAATCACTCTTATGTTTGGTCTTTTTATGTTGTCCCATAATTCTTGAATGTTCTGTTCTTGGTTTCTTACCATTTTTGCTGTGTAATCTAGATTTTTCTCTAGGATATATATTTTGTCTTCATTGTCTGAGGTTCTTTCTTCCAAGTGATCTACTCTGTTGGTGATACTTTCGATTGAGCTTTTATTTTGATTTATTGCTTCTTTCATTTCTGGAATTTCTGTTTGGTTTCTCTTTAGAGCCTCTATCTCCCTATTGAAGTAATCTTTTACTTCCTGTATTTGTTTATGGAGTTCTTTGTCAAAATGATCTTTCACCTCCTGTATTTGCTCCCTCATCTCATTTTTGAGTTCATTCTTAAGTTCCGCTAACATTTGGAATATGTAATTTCTGAATTCCATCTCTGGCATTGCACCAACTGTGCATGGTATGGAATCTACTGAGGAGGTATATTGATTTGTTTGTGTCACTTTCTTCCCTTGTTTCTTCATATTGCTTGTGCGTCTATTCTACCTGCACTGTGGGACCTTGTCTACTTTGATTTTACCTTAAAACCTTATGTTGCTCCTGTAGTACAATGCTATCAGATCCCCTTATATTTCCTTTACACTTTAAAATCAAACACTTACTATTCAGAGAATCCCAGTTTGATCACAATGTACAGATTTAGTTAACCCAGATGTTGTTTCCAATTTACTCTGTATGCTTCTGATGGGGTTTTAAAGTTTCAAGTAATGGACAGAGAGGTAATATGTTTAGGAAGAAGGAAGTGAGTGTATTGACTTGTTCTTTCTTAGAAAGTATGAAAAGAGAGTTCTATGGAAGTGGTTTAGTATCAGCTGACGAGAGAGGAAAGAGAATGGAGTGAATGAATAGATGGAAAGACTGATTTACATATAAACCTAACTTATGCGGTGGTTGAGAGGAGAAATAAAGAAAGATGGAAAAGAAAGAAAAAAAAAAAAGAAGAGAAAAAAAAATAATCAAGGAGTAGTAATTAGTGTAAGAGAGAGGAGAGAGAGAATAAGTCTAGAAAATAGAGAATAAACCATATATAACACCACTTTGCTATATATTTCAATTGTACACGTTCTAGAAATCTCAATTTGTGCGTATAACTTGTTTTTGCCTCTGTTGAGAATGCAATGGCAGGGTGTAAATAGGGAAGATGAAGGAAGAAAAAAAAAATATAAAAGTGAGAAGGAGGAAAAGAAAGAAAAGAGGAGCAGAAGCACACAAACACACTGTCAATCAAAACAAAAACAAAAAACTCCCAAGAAACAACAAAACAAACAAACAAGCAAATAAAAACAAAAACGTTGAACCCAAGAACAAGTCTCAAACAAAATGGACCCTTGGAAGCCCTTCTTTTTTCCCTTCCAGTTTAAGCCACCTGACCCAGATCATGTACAGTCAGCAACCCTGTTAGTGGAGTCAAGGCTGCACCTTTGGTCCTTGCAGAGTGGCACAGTGGAATAGTGGAAGGGGCTTATCCTCAGGCTGGGCCCTGCTTACAGCAGCAGGGAGATGCTACTATGGGCCTTGGAAGCCAGGCAAACTGGCGGCGGGTTCTCTCCTTCCAGAGGGCAGGTGCCTACCTCTTGCTCTGGTTGCAGCTGGGCAGGTCGCACTCCCCCAGGGAGTGGAGGAAGCACTTCGCCAGGTCTGGCCCCGCGTGCAGCAGCCGGGAGATGCTGTTCTGGGCCCTGAAGACCAGGCAAACTGGTGGCTGGGTCTCTCCTTCCAGCGGGCGTCTACCTCTTGCTCTGGTCGCAAATGGGCAGGTCGCACTCTTCCCGATAATGGAGGAAGCCCTTCCCCAGGTCTGGCCCTGCGTGCAGCAGCAGGGAGCTGCTACTCTGGGCCCAGGCGGCCAGGGACACTGGCGGCTGGGTCTCTCCTTCCAGCAGGCGGGTGCCTACCTCTTGTTCTGGTCGCAGCTGGGCAGGTCCCACTCTTCCCGGGAATGAAGGAAGCCCTTCCCCAGGTCTGGCCCTGTGTGCAGCAGCAGGGAGCTGCTACTCTGGGCCCAGGCGGCCAGGGACACTGGCGGCTGGGTCTCTCCTTCCAGCGGGCGGGAGTCTACCTCTTGCTCTGGTCGCAAATGGGCAGGTCGCACTCTTCCCGATAATGGAGGAAGCCCTTCCCCAGGTCTGGCCCTGCGTGCAGCAGCAGGGAGCTGCTACTCTGGGCCCAGGCGGCCAGGGACACTGGCGGCTGGGTCACTCCTTCCAGCGGGCAGGAGTCTACCTCTTGCTCTGGTCGCAAATGGGCAGGTCGCACTCTTCCCTATAATGGAGGAAGCCCTTCCCCAGGTCTGCTACTCTGGGCCCAGGCGGCCAGGGACACTGGCGGCTGGGTCTCTCCTTCCAGCGGGCGGGTGCCTACCTCTTGTTCTGGTCGCAGCTGGGCAGGTCCCACTCTTCCCGGGAATGAAGGAAGCCCTTCCCCAGGTCTGGCCCTGTGTGCAGCAGCAGGGAGCTGCTACTCTGGGCCCAGGCCTAATTCCACTCTTTCTGGTAGTCACATTCTCCTTCCTGGTTTTATTTATTGAGATACAGTTATCTCACATTCTACATCAAACAACCAAGTCTCTCTCTCTCATGGAATTTCCTGCCTGGGTCCCAGGTTGGATTTCCCACATATTTCCACTACTCATCCAATATCTTCATTCCATCATGTTGTTAGATAGTCTATATTCTAATCTGTCTTAAAAATTTTATCTCTGAAGTAAGAGTTATACTACTCTTCTCCAATTTCCTTGGCATTTCAATAATTCTCTCTATGATATTTGCACTAGTATTTAACTGCCTTAACTTGGTCTTAAATCACTTAACCCAGAACTCTTACATTCTATCTGACTTCCCCTGTGTTAGAAAACTGCTGAAACATAGTTAACTTAGCTGGGAACACCGTGTTAGTGAAATAAAAGGGTTTATTGGGGTGCCACATGGGCAAGGGTAGGGAAAGGAAGGGAAGGGATGGGGGGAATAGGGACAGGCAGGAACGGAGAGCAGGAACAAAAGGCGGCAGGAACCAGGAAAAAGGGACGGCAGGAACAGGGGGCTGGCTTAAATAGAGTAGGGGCCATAAAACCCCCTTGGAGTGAGTCCTTGTCCTATAGGCCAGCAGAGGTCAGGGGGGGTAGTGGACAGGGGACTTGCTGGTCAGGTTTTGGTCACGCTGAGGATCCTGGGAGCTGTAGTTTTTCACAAGGCACCTGGGGAGGTGTGGCCTTCTGCCTGGGAAGTGCAGCCTCTGCCTAGAATCCAACACTGGTGTAAACAATTAAACGCCTCCTCTTTGCCTCTCAGCCAGCCGCCATCTTAGCTACTTCCTCATACAAGGCTCTTACAGGCTGAAGTAGGAGACTAAAATCCAACATTGAGATAAAACCAGCCCTTCTAAATTGAATAAGAACCAAATGATGGAAATCTAGCCAGGCAGGAAGTGTTTTATCTGGAGGATTCAACAGGGAGTCCTCTGGTCAGTAATAGATCAAGACAGGCAAAGAGACAGCATCATACAGAGTCAGGGTGTTGGATTCTAGGCAGAGGCTGCACCTCCCAGGCAGAAGGCCACACCTCCCCAGGTGCCTTGTGAAAAACTACAGCTCCCAGGATCCTCAGCGTGACCAAAAACCTGACCAGCAAGTCCCTTGTCCACTACCACTACCTCCCCCCATGACCTCTGCTGGCCTATAGGACAAGGACTCACTCCAAGGGGGTTTTATGGCCCCTACTCTATTTAAGCCAGCCCCGGACTGAACTCTGCTCTTTTTCCCTGGTTCCTGCCGCCTTTTGTTCCTGCTCTCCGTTCCTGCCTGTCCCTATTCCCCTCCATCCCTTCCCTACCCCCCCTTCCCTTCCCTTCCTTTCCCTACCCTTGCCCATGTGGCACCCCAATAAACCCTTTTATTTCGCTAACACGGTGTTCCCAGCTAAGTTAACTATGTTTCAGCAGTTTTCTAACAACCAGACCTTAATGTAATTAACTAAGAATCTTTCTGTGCCCGTGGACACTGCGTGCCACACCTGTAAGTTGAGCTTGTAACACGTGTATGCTTGATGGGTGTAGAGTATTTAATCAGGCTGGGGGCATCAGAGAGGAGGAGAGAAGACAGAAGAGAGAGAGAGAAAGGAGAGAAGAAGAAGGAACAATAAAGAACCCACTCATTCCCAGTATGCCTCCGATTTCTTTCCCATTACTGTCCATGGATTTTAGTCTTCAGATTCTCATGACAAGAACCCAGCAGAAAATTGGCCAAGTGAGGGGATCTAGTCTCATCTCAAAACTCCAGTTTCACTGAATACAAGTCACTTTGCTACATAACAAGAATATAGCAACGAACAAGGTAGACTCAGCCTCTGCCTTCATAGAACTTACATTTTAGCCCAAAATACACATACATTAAATAAATAGAAGTAGAATCATTTGAAATCTTGGTAGGTACACTGAAGAAGGATGGAGGATAATATGAAAGACAGAGGAGGTCTAATCTCTCTAGGATGTTGGGGAAATTAATCATGACTTCAGGTCTGACTAGAGACTAGGAATTAATCAAAATAAATAAAATTAAAATTAAAATAAATAAATAAATAAAAATTACTACATTTCCAAGAATTAGAACTATAAAGATAGACTAAAAGAGAACTCTATATTATACTCTAAAGGATTCCTCCACCATTTTCCAATGCTAAGAAAAATTAGCCATGGGAGGGCATAATTGGAAAGATCTCCCTCAATCTCAGCCCTCCACCCCTCAGAGCATGGTTCATTCCTGTAGTGAATTAGTTTGTCGCCTGGCCTGGGTCAAAACTATTCTAGCGTTCAAGCAAGCAGGCAGGAAGCAAACAAACCAACAGAGAACCTATGGCCTGGAGCTGTATAGTCACCAGGTGACCACATGCTCTGTGTACACAGATGAGGCAGAGCAATACCACATGTCATGTCCCCTTGTGCCTGCTCTTTGAAGGACAGTGTGGCAAAATCAAGAAAAAGCAAAACAGTACTTATGCTAACCCGGAAAAAGCAGCCCCCTTTCATCTGCTGTGTCTCTCGAGCACCCTCTACTGACAAAGCTTGATTGTGTTCACATTACAGACAGGAGGCATGAAGAGTGAGCTTAGTTTGAAGCAACATATTGATCATCCTTACAGGCATCGTATGATCATCTTACCATTTTTATAAAAAATATTTATTTATTTGCTTTAGTTGTACACAATACGTTTATTTTTACGTGATGCTGAGGATCTAACTTGGGCCGCGCATTTGCTAGGCGAGCGCTCTACCGCTGAGCCAGAACCCCAGCCCCGTCTTACCATTTTTTTTATTATATACATTAAACACAAAATAAAAGATTTCTATCTTGCCATAATTAGGCTACAAATATTATTATAACTAATATTCATTAAAATTAATAACTGAATACTTTAAAATCTAAAGATTGAGATGAATACTATTGGTGGTCTAGATATTTTAAGACACTTTCCTCCCACTTAGCAATATATTAGAGCTGACATAACTTTAGCTCCAATTAAGTTTCTCTGTGCTACCAGAAATGGCTGAAATGATTCCATGGACTTTACATGAATCTCTGTACTTGGCTTTCATCATACATGTAAGTAGATATCTGTGTCTTTTGTTTCCTCTTAGTCTTCAAACACATTGCGGTAGCAATAATACACACATATAAGTACTACTTTTTGATGTAGCATACATCAAATGCCTGTCTGCAGACCGATTAGGAGACCAGAGACCAGCAGTAAGGCCTGAAGTGATGTGAATCATATGCAATTGTTCTGTGCTTTGAATACAGCATATTTTTTCCAACATTGGCCAATAAGGCCACTACAGGACAATAACGTTTAAAATATATTTTAAAATATTGCAGACAAATCTGGAATGTTTGACCCCCTTTTAGCTGTCTAAAGTAATTCTGAATGGGAATTGACACCCTGTTGGAAGAGCGCTGCTATACTAAAGAAAAGCCTTTTGATCTCCTTATATTAAGAACAATGCAATGACTAATTTAATGTCATTTTTTTCTCACCCAAAATTAAGGATTTATAATGACAATCATTAATATAATGGCAATTTAACATCAAAGCTGTGTTTCTAAATGTTTTAATTTCTCAGGAGCAATGGAAACTCATCTTAGAATTAGATGTGCACTCCTCCTCATATCCATGTAAACTTGATGTTTTTGTTCTACAAAGTTAGACACATTGTCTGCCAAGTCTATTGGTTAAAGATGTGTGTGTGTTTGGGGGTGGGGCTTCTGTATTTGAGATTTATCTATTGATTCATCCACTCACTCATCCAATTTTTGCTGATGAATAAGTCAGTGGTCAGCAATCAAAGATTATGGTCCCCAGTTAAGGTCTTGTTTAAATGCAAAAACCATACCAGGATGCTAACCTGTGGAAATATTAATGGGCACCATCAAGGCCTATTTCAAATATAAAAGACCAGGAGGCTTACCTGTGAGAACACTTCAGCCAACTCCTTTTTCCCAGGGAGAAGGGAAAATGAAAGGTGGGATGGGAGTTACAGAAAAATTAAAATTCAGGCTAAAGGATGCAGTCAATACTTTTTCAATACCTGCTTAACATAGATTTAGCTCCATACTCTCCCCAAAACCATATAAGCCCCTAAACCAGAACTCCAAAATGGGTTTTCCCGCTACTTGGAGCCCTCCTGCATCGAGGGAGTTCTATCACTTCTCACTTAAATAAATCTTACTCAGTCTAGTCTTCCTTTCTGTTATTGTCCACGGATTTTATTTTTCAAATTTGCATGACAAGAACCCAGCAGGAAATTGACCAAGTGAGGAATCTAGTCTCATCTCAAAACTCCAGTTTCACTGAGTACAATAACAAGAATATAGTGATGAGCAAGGTAGACTTAGCATCTGCCTTCATAGAACTTACATTTTACACCAAAATGCACATACATTAAATAAATAGAAGCAGAATCATTGAAAATCTTGGTAGGTACACTGAAGAAGGATAGAGGATAATACAGAAGACAGAGGATGTCTAATCTCTCTAGGATGTTAGGGAAAATGGAGAAATTACTCATGACTTCAGGCCTGACTAGAGACTAGGAATTGATCAAGGTAGGGAGTAGTGAGTGAGGTTGTTACTGAAAGCTAGGTCCTTGTCCCGGAAGCCAATCCAATAACCAGAATGAGGTTTTGAGAAAAAGGAAAAAGAAGTTTTATTGCTTTGCTAGCAAATGAGAAACACAGGGCTCTCCTGTCCCAGAGGCTATGATTCTGCCCATCAGGGAAAACAGAGGGTTTTTAAAGAGGTGAATCAAAGGCTACAATTCCACATCCCACACCCAACCCCCATGGAGGTGGAGGTTGTGATTCACTTATTAATTTGGAACTTGGTGATTTCTTAGACCTTCTGGCACCACGTGGCTGTGGGCTGTGGTGGATGTGTGCACTAAGACAGATAACTTTAGGCCTAGGATAGAAAAAGGATAATCCTGATAATCCTGTTTCCCCCAGGTTTGGGAAGGGAAAGCAAGGGGGGGGGGGTGGAAATAAAAGTTGTCCTTTTAAAAATAAGCCTCCAAGGCAGAGCAGCAAGGGTTATATTCAAAGTATGAGGTGGACCACTGTTACAAGGTTAGGTGTGTTCCCCTGGTGGAGGAAGAAACCCTAGATCCCTGGAATAACCCAGAGTACCAGAGAATGTAAAAGAAAACCAAGATCTCATGAGAACATGCTGTGAGAAGAAGCCACTAAGGAGCCAGAGGCTTCATCATGTATGACTTCAGATTAGGAATTTACTAGCTGCAGGAAACCTCAATGAACCTCATCTCTTGTCTATTAAATAAAGAGAGTAATATCTTTGTTTCAGAAATGTTATAAACATTAAAAGGTAAAATGTTTACCAAGTCTTTGGCTAAGTCTCATCCTACTGTAACAGAGCAACTCCTTCCAAAACCTGTCCTTAGCAGAATTACTTGTTTCTCCTCCCTAATCTTTTAATGACCCATTCTAACCTTTTAATAATTCTTCCCTAATCTTAACCATTCCTGTCTTTCAACAAGTTTTTCAAATTCTAAAGAGAGGACTCTTCAACTCCTCCCACTTTTCTTTAGTTCTTTGGTAAATGATAAGTGCCATACATCAATAGCAAATTAACTTGAAGAAAAGCAATGTCAGTCTGAAATGAAAACGTGTTGCTGACCCCCGGAGGTTGGGGTGATTGGTATGTTCTCTGGAGAAAGAAAAGGAGATTTCCCTAGAGAGCAAGACTCCACCCTGTGCAGGGATGTCCTACCATTGTCTCATGGTATTCCTTTTCTCTTATAAAAGCCTTTAATTCCCCGATGCCCCCTAAGTTATAGATTTGAGGCAGAAAGATTCCTCTGTCTTCTTTATGGAAGCTTTGAGTAGAACTGATTCTTCTAACAACTTCTGTCTCCCACATTTTTGGTTCAGTGTTGGACTCTCTTGATTCTAGTAACAATCCGAAGCACACTGTGAAGTATTTCTATCAGCAGAGAAACACAATTTATTTCTCTTCACTATTCTAAATTATCATCCTTTTCATAATTTCAATTCTAATCATAAATTCATTAAGAATGGCATTTTATACCTTATATTTTAAAATCAATCTTATTATTTATGTACATAGAAATTATTTGAGAGATGAGGAAGGCACTATTTTAAATATAAATAAAGGGTTTTTCTTAAATATAAGAAAACTAGAACACGTGTATACAAGTATTCAAGTATTTCAGTAAATAAGTAATTTGGATGCTAATTTGAAGAATTTCAAATTTAGGGATCTTCCTATTAACAAAAACCTGTTTAAAAAAAAAAATCATGAAAAACACCCTTAGCCATTTGGTTTCTATTTTTTAACCTTCCTCCTGGAAACTGTAAAAGTGCTTGAGTTTAAGGTACTTTCCAATATTCAATTAAATAATTTTTGAGTTCCGAGAAGCAGTTGTGTTCCCTCTTGTACCTGTTTTGGAGGAAGAAGGGGCCTGACTGTGAAGGGCACACTGACCTCATTTTCAAGGTGAACTGGAAACCACAAGAAGGTGTCACAGAGCTCAGTAGTTCTCAGTAAGCACTGTAATATTTAATGTTGTCACATTCGAACTTGAGGTGGATATATTGTTTTTCACTTTTACATGTTTTTAATAAAAGTTAGAAAATCTCCTTAAACACCCGTGCTTTTACCTTTGTGTTTGTAGTTTTCCCTCAGGGAACATTTTAAATGGCACGTTAACGTGCATTTCCTTTCTCCCATTTAAATTTATTCCTCTAAGGTATTCTTCTTTTAACTTGTGTTTTACACAAGAATCTGACAGCTCTGGCCTTGCTAAAAAGGATACATTGTCTGTTCTTCTCTGATGAAAATACTCATTCAAAGTTCCATTGCCCTTTTGAATTTTCCCTCTTTTCCTCTGCTGTTTACTGGTTGTAACAAGTGCTCTCTTTTCCCAATAACCTATCAGAAAATGCCTGTATGATGATGGAAAAAAGCATCAAAAACATGGAAACCAAGGACTGTGATTCCAACCTGTGTCACTGAAATGTTCCTTTTCAACAGAAAGAATTACACCTCTTCACTTTCATTTGTCCTTTCAATCATCCTCATAGCACCTCATAATATGCAAACTGGAAAAGATGTCCTTAGGACAAAAAAGTACATCATGCCTTCCAGGAAAAATTAGAAGGAAAACCTTGCAGAGATATGTATTGGAATATTAAGAATGCTCTCATCAATTTCTTGGGGATACCAGCCAAAGGTAATTGTGTACATTTTGAGAGTTAAATTCACTTCTGGACAAGATCAAAGAGTCAAATATCAGAAATCTTCTGGAATAAGGTTGATAATTGTAATATTAAAATGATGTAGGAGAACATGAGTGTTCTCTGAGGGACAGCTGGGAAAATTCCAGGCCTTTAACACCTTGGAGTATGTTTTAGGAAACCACCACCCCATTTGCCTTGTAGGCTTTCTTTTGTATTTCTTTTGTCTGCTTTTACAGTGGTACCTCTCAGGTAGTACTCTACCTGAGGAAAATGAGCACCTCTAGAAGCGAACACAAAAATCACAACCAAATCATGAACACTGGTTCTTTTCCCAGTTTGCTTATTATGAGGTGCTATGAGGATGATTGAAAGGACAAACGAAAGTGAAGAGGGGTAATTCTTTCTGTTGAAAAGGAACAAAAGCTTGAGGCCAATCTGGGCCACTTAGCAAGACCCTATCTGGAAATTTTATAAAGAAAATATTGTCAATTTCACCAGGGATAAAGAGCTCCAGGGCATAATCCCCAATATCACCCAAAAATAAAAATATTAAATTAATTTAAAAAGGGGGAAGGGAGAATCCTCTCTTTCCCAATATCTTAGAACAGTTAAGGTGGAAAACTGGTGATTTTTCTCTTCTCCCTGAAATGTACATTCTTTGAATGATATCGACATTTTGTTGCCTTTAAAGTCCCAGGAATGCCTTTCTCAAGGATTCTGGAGCAATCTCTTTGATATGTAAAGATTAAGGAAGACAGCATTCCTATTTCCCAGTTTCTGTGTGGGAGGGTAGGAGCCTAACTTTAATGGGCTCCTTGCTTCAATTTGTAAAACCATCTTCTACATAAAGACATGAGAAGACTGATTTTCTCTGGATTTGTCCAAGAGAATCCAATTAGTAAACACAGGTGGTCATTCCCATTATCAGGTAAAATTAGGATATACTAAGTGTGACAAATAGTGTTGTCAAGCCTTCTTACTTGAGGACTAGTTATTGCATGGTTTGCAAACATGTATAATGAGTTATATTTGCTTGGCTATAAAAGGGTGAGCATTCTTTCTGTCTTTCAACTTCTTAGTGTTAGGGGATTGGATTGATCCATGTGAATGGTAGAAACTTGAGGGTAAGGGAATAATTCTGTTAAATGGACACACTGTACTGACCCCCACATGCTTTCTTTTCCAAGAAGCAATTTACCTGCAGCTTTGCCTGGTGTTAAGTGGACAGGTTATGTCACATTCCTCAGCAAATTACCTGTTATCTGCAGAAGAAATGCAGCCCTGAAATAATGTCAATAAGAGGAACCCAAGTTAGCCTGATGGGGGAGATGTTTGTGACCCTTTTCATAAACCAGATCCCAAAACTCAGGGAGATAAGGTTAATTCCTCCTTAAGAATCAAATTAGAACCAGTCAGCATGGGTGACCTAGAGTTATCATGGCAATGAAGACTTGAAAGTCTTATGCCATCCTGCTGTCAATCAAAAGTAAAGAGGTAGACCTGGGCAGGATTCTCTAGATACTTTTCTGGGATCCCCAATAATACTGGAATGCATGAGAGGCACACTGTCCCTCCTCTTTGATTATTCACTCTCTTCCTTGAGAGTGGCCCCTTTCCCTGTCCCTTTCCCTTCAATAAATTTGTTCCTATTTCTCTAAGCTACATGTATAAAAACTTTTCTGACTTGATTGTGTTGGATTCCTGGCAGGAGGCTGCACCTCCCAGGCAGAAGGCCACACCTCCCCAGGTGTTTTGTAAAAAAAACTACCTTTCCCAGGTGCCCTAGCTGCTGCCCCCTGACCTCCGGCAGCCTATGGAGACACTCGCCCCCAGGAGTCTGCCTGACCAGCAGTCTGCTATTTAAGCCAGCCCCGGACTGAAACCTCTCTCTCTGTTCCTGCCAGTCCCTGTTCCCTGTTCCCTTCCCTATCGCCCTTCCCTTCCCTTCCTTTCCCTACCCTTGCCCACGTGGCACCCCAATAAACCCTTTTATTTCACTAACACGGTGTTCCCGGCTAAGTTAACTGTGTTCAGCATTTTCTAACAGATTGTAGGAATTGGAGTTTAAAGGGGGGAGTCTTCATGCAGCCTCAGTTTCTCAGAAGTCCCAGCTCTGTAACATTAGCACGCTTCCTGTGATGTGCAACACCTTCTGATTTAGTGCTTGTTTAATAACAAATGTGTTTTCTTTTAGAACTCCCTTTGTAAAGAGGATTTGGGGATTAGGAGAAGAGTTCATTTTTAATTATTTTACCTGGACACAAATAAATTAAAATATATAGATTCCTCTTGAAATGGGTTTGCATCTATCAGGAAAAGTATTACAGGCTCAATTTCCCTTATCTGAAATAGATTTCCTATTTACATATTTATATGTAATTTTAAAGGCCACGAATATAGGTAAAGAAGAATTTATATAGAAGTGGAATAGATTAGATAATCCATAGTACCAGGAAACTTGCAGAGACATATAGAAACCCTATTCATCTTCATCATTACAATTTTCTCAATGAGTCATCATATTTGGATTAGTTGTAAACAAATGCAGTTAGTAATGATAGAAAAAGTATTTAGCCCACTGACCAAAAATAAAGTTTACTATTCTATTTTCATGATGTAATTCAATAACATGTTTCAAGAGGGTCATTAATGTCTCATATTACATCTTCCTGACACAAGCTTTTGCACAATGAGAACTCTATCAATTGGTAAAATCAAAAGTTTTATTAAATCATATTTATCATTTTCAAATCAACGTTTTCATCACCACGTTCATGAAATGATACTCACACTTCCTAACTATTGGAAGGTCAGTAGTGGATTTCATCATATCTTCCATTTAGGATCTTTTTGACTTTTTTTTTTTTTTTTTACTGTTAATGTAAACAAACAAACTACTTAATTCAATAAAAAAAAAAATACTTATGACATGGGAGCTGTGAAATGTTAAGCAGTGAAAATCTTGGTTGCCATGCAGTCAGGAGATTGAATAGTGGGACACAGAAGGATTCCAACAGGGGTGAAGGTTTAATACTATTTCTCTTGGGAAATTTGCATGTTAGACTTTCCTAAGGGAAAGTATGTCTTTCTGGCCAAAACCTATAATGGAATAAAAGCATACATGCTCTCACTGATAAGGAACTGAGAATAAAAGTCAGGAGAACACAAATAGAACTGTTCTTCTGTAAGAGTGTCCACTCCTTTGGGAGTTGCTTTTTGCAAGGTTATGCCACTTCCTTTTTTCCTTTGCAAGGTTACTTTCTCTCTTTATGTCTTTTGTAAGGTTTAATACCCTCCTTTTGCCAATCATTCTAAATTCTAAAGAGAAGCTTCAAGTAAATGAAGAAGATGTTAAATGCTTAGTAACCTAGCTTCAGATTTAGAGAACCCAGAATATCTGGTGACCTTCAGATTACATCAGAACGTGTAACACACCTCCTTTATTCTTTAGTTTTGTGCATCAACTAACACAAAGCATATAAATTGTTGTGAGGGTTAACTTGCAGGAAAGGAACAAGTCCTTCCAAAGGACTACAGGAACTTGCCCCAGGAGGCTGAGGCCATTGTGATGTTCTGGCCAGAAAAGATAAAGAAAAAGGGGATGCACTCTAGATGAAAAAGATCCACTCAATGTGCAGACTTTCTGCCCTGTTCTTCTCTTCCCTCCCTACAAAAGACCTGTTCACTCCATAAGACAGAGCTTTGAAGAAAATAGCCCCTCTATCTGGCCCTCAAAAACTGATTTCCTTCCCACTTGTTACTGAATGCTTGGTTCTTGTCCCTGATGCCAACCCAATAATGAGGACACAGTTTTGAGAAAAAGAAATAAGTTTTATTGCTTTGCTAGCAAAGGAGAAGCACAGAGAGCTTCTGTCCCAGAGGAAACAGAGGCTGTGATTCTGCCCATCAGGGGGGACAGGAAGTTTTTAAAGAGATGATTCAAAGATTACATTCCATGTATTCTCTGTCCAGAGTTCTAATTCATTTGTTAATTTGGGAGACAGTCATTTCTGAGACCTTCTGGTGCCATCCCTAAATATGAAATACTTGGTTCCTATGGTATGTGTGCACAAGGACAGATAATTCTGCCTAGGATTGGAAAGAATAATAATCCCATTTTTCGTGAGATTAGGGAGAAGGAGGGAAAGAGGAAGAAAAGAAAGAAATGTCTGTTTTAAATATAAGTCACAGTGGTAGAGTAGCAAGGGCTATATTCCAAGCATAACGTGGACCACTGTTACACTAACACTCTCTTTCCCCAAACATTGGCTTTCAAGCAAGTAACTCTTGGTTTTATAATCAGGTTATAATTAAATAACATATTTCTAATTGGTCATTAAAAAGGTGACTTAAATTATAGCTTCCTGATTGCACAAAAGATTCTGTGAAAAAGGAATTGTCTGCAGGTAGTCTTCTTATCTAAACCTGCCATTTACAGACATTAAGGAAGTAAAGCCTGACACCATGCTTGCAAGGGTCACAAATAGGGAATTGTGATTATCAACATATTCCCTAAAATGAAGGTTCTTTCATTGTATCTCACTATATCATGGAATTCTTCAAAGAAATGTAACAGAACCCAAGAAGACAAAAGAAAGATACTTAGAGCTAACAATCAGACCTAGGTCCTTCAATGTGTACTTCAGAAGTTCCCAGAATAAAGTGTCATCTATAACAAACTGCATAATCTGCCTCATTACTCATCTCTCGAGAGTCGTCCAGGCCCTCAAGATGGAGAGGTCTGTGTCCAGTGTCCTAACTGCTCATACCACATATGGAACAACTTCTTATCCCTCAAGCAGTTCCTGAGTATAAATATCCTCTTTGGCTCAATCTTCTGTGTATACATTGCAGGCAACTGAAGAGTATGCTGGCATCATAGGTATGAATCCACTAAGTAAGGTTTCCCATTGAAACATCCAGCTATTTGCACTTTCTCAGCACTTCTTGTGCTGGTGTTGGATCTTTTTGCATCACATCCATCTCACACAGTGAATATATTCTGAGTGCCAGTTTTGCTCCAGGCCTAATTTTTGTCTCAATTTAATAGTGGTTCATGAATGATGGCCTGAGGCTAGGGAAGGAGACAGTATTAATTTGGTTCCTATCTAGGTTCTAGGGCCTGGCTCATCTATGGTTAGGGGCACTGGATTTTATATTAAAGTTCAGAGATTCTGGATAAGATCAAGAAATATGAAAATCCCTTGATTTTCTAGCTCTTATGGCATGTCATTGGTACCTCTAGGATATGCTTGCCACCCTCTTCATACATATGTTGAAATTCTAATCACTAATATAATGGAATTAGAAGGTGAGACATTTTGGAGTAGTTTAGGCCATGACAGTGGAGCCCTTGTGAATATGATTAATGCCCCTTGTACCTCCTACCATGTGAGGATATAGAAAGAAGAGGAACCACAAAGCAGGCCCTCACCTAACAACTAATCTGTTATGATCTTCATCTTGGACTTCCCAACCTTGAGCACTCTGAGAAATAAATTTCTGTTGTAAATAAACCACTCAGTCTATATTTGATGTAGCATCACCAGTGGGTTAAATAGGTATAAAACATTTACCAAATTTACCTGTTTCTTCAGCCACTTCAGCCTTTGTGGCTTAGAGTGAAGGAGCAACAAATGCCTATCAGATGTCCCTGGCAACAGAGGTGTTGGGTATTTGTGTCCCTTCCCTATTTGAATACCTTCTTACCTAGCATTTTCCAATGAAAATCATATTTCATTTTCAGAAAGTTTAAATATTAGATACAACCCAATGAAATTTATCCTATGCAGCAAATTCTCTGTGATTAAAATTATGTTTCTTCACAGAAGTATTCAGGCAAATATTATAGTGTTGTAGATTTAGGAGGGAAATCATAGTCCTTGGTAAAGAAAACAGTGTAGATGACTGGTGGGCAAATCTACATTCTAGTTTGCATTGGCTCCCTTTAAAAGTATCTACAGCAAATAAATTCAATGTTTTTTGAAGACACCTGTCTACTCTATACAACAAATGCCTTTACTATTTGCTGTCAAACTCTGACCCACTTCTTAAAAATAAACTCATAATCAGAGCACATCTCTCTCCTTTTTTTGCCTTGTTACTTTATAAATTTCATTACACAAAACATAGTAAATGACAATATGCCCCAAATGTTTTTATGTAATCCTTATTTCTTTTTTTCATGCTTCTGAGGAGTAATGAAAAGGAAAAGTTTAAATGTGTTAAATGTGTACTGCCACATTCACATATTAGGCTTATACACACGAATTTGTTTCTAAGTTAAATGTGTCTGTTTGTTTGTTAGGACCTGAGAAACTAGAGGATACCTCTAGGATGCTTCTTTTTTCAGGGTGAAGCTATAATTTAAATCTTGTAATTATAATGGAAGGACAGTTCTAGGATACTAAGAGACATGAACCTGACAAAAGAATTGTATCTGCCCTTTTATTCCCTTTTGATTTAAATAAAACGTATTTAAATAAACTCTATACTGGTTTTTATTTCTTTTTATGAGAAAAGACTATTTCACTTGTGGAAGAATCCCCAGCCCCCAATTTGACATTATTCCTTTATAATTGAAAACTGACAACAGAGTAGTTGATGAAGCAATTGCAGAGACTCTCTCTGGTCTGCTGCTCTAGCAAAATAGAGAGGATGCTTTCTCAGCTTTCATTTTATATCTTAAGGACAAATTATGGCCATTAATTAACTCTATCTTCCAATAGTGGATTACTTTTGTTAACTACTCTCAGGAAAAAAATCTCTTAAATTACAGGACAAGTCTCTCTAAATAGAGTAGGGAGATAAATATTCAAGTAAGGAATTTGCATGCACTATTTATTTTTTTTCTGTGCCAATCACCTATGTGGAAGAATGCGGTGAATTTATTTGGAGCAATGACCAAAATTTCATGGTAAATTTTGTCTTGGAAGGGCACACCATCATACAGTGGTTGATAGAGAGAAGAAATCTCAGAAGATATTCTCTGATGACTTGTTATAATCCCATTCTACAAGCTGTATTCAGTTTTATCTATATAGTGTGAAATGTGTTTTTGCCAGTTAAATTATTTGGTTTTATATATAATGTTCCAAATTTTTAGAAAAATGCCCTTGGGGTATCATTCTAGACAAAATTCTTGAGCAAGCAGATCTCTACTAACAACTACATTCATAATCCTGAGACTCTATATTAAATATAATTTCTCACAATAAATAAAACCTTACAATAATCAATATAGTCATTAAAAAAAATGACCAAGGGCAGGCATTGTGCTCACTTAACTCTCAGCCTAAGGAAAATTAGACATGTATACAAATGACTGTAATAGTATTTAGATCGAATGACAATCAATAAGATTTGTATGTGCTCAATAAATAATAAAGATTTATTCAAAAGAAGACCAATTGTGACTGTTTGGTTATTATTCAAAGAAAGGAGAAATGACATACTATAAGTATTTAAGGGAAAACAGATGTACCTGATGGAGAATAGATTATTTATGTATTAGGAGCTTAAAGAAAGGTAGATATTTTTCATTAGGAGTGATTTTATGGGAATTGTATTCCAGTTTAAAGCAGAGTGGTCAAAATGCACAAGGGCCAGAAAGCATTTGTTCTGATTTGAGAAAAGAAGATGAGTTAACCGTTTCAAGTTATAGGTGAAAACCCTCAGAAAGAAAGCATCAATTTAGAAATGGAGAAATGTAATTGGATGCCAAGAGATGACATTTATTCCCTATTTCAGGGACTTTGGTAAATTATGAATTGAATAAAGAAGCAACAAGTCCGGAACTATGCACCATGAGCATAATCTGAAAACACAGAAGTAAATGATAGGACCCCAAACAGAAAATGAGTTGGAAAATGTAGTACCAGAGTGAAGAATGTCTCCTCCAAAACTTCATGTCTACCCAGAACCTCAGAATGTGACCTCATTGGAAGATGCAGTTAGTTAAGGATCTCAAAATAAAATCATAATGGATTTTAGATAAGCCTTGAATACCATGACCAAAGTGCTTAGGAGAAAAGAAAAAGTCAGAGAAGTTGAGGTGATGATGATGGAGGCAGAGTTTGGAGTGAAGCATCTGCAAGCCAAGAGCTGTGAAAGACTGTGGGCAGCCACTGGAAGCCAGGAGAGGCCCCTTCTCCCTTAGAAACTTCAGAGGGAATGAACCCTGCCAATACCTTGAATTCAAACTCTTGGCCTTCTGAACTATGAGAGAATATGTTCTATTATTTTAAGCCACTCAGTTTGTAGAAATTGTCATAATGACTCTAGGAAATCAATATATGAGGCTCTAGCAGACATGCAAGTGAAGCCTAATGAAAGTCTGAACATCAGAAGGAGGAAGTCACATAAAGAGGAGCATTCAGACAAAGGACACAGAACTTATTACAACACTTATGTGTCAGGGACTCAGATTGCAAACTCTCCTCCAAAGCCACTACTCAATTGTGCATAATAATTTTGAAAGTATAAAAAATTTGGAATTCTTTACTTACAATAAAGCCCAGTATCATATAAATTGTTGGTTTTACAGAGCCTAGGCCAGCCCCTCTCTACATAACATGGAAACTGACCTACTCAAGTATGTTATCAAAAAGGAACAATGTTGCTAGGATGACACTCTCAGAGGATGGATGATACACTTCAGCAAAAGTGATAAACTTAAATCAAAAGGAAGATGTTTCTTCCAAGTTGTTATGGTTTGGATGTGAGGTGTCCCCCAAAAGCTCACATGTGAGGTAATGCAAGAGGTTCAGAGGAGAAATGATTGGGTTATGAGTCTTAACCTAATCAGCAAATTGATCCCCTGATAGGGATTAACTGAGTGGTAATTGAAGTGGTGGGTGTGGATGAAGGAGGTGGTTCATTGGGGGTTGGGCTTTGGGGTATATATTTGTATCTGGCAAGTGGAGACTCTCTCTCTCTCTCTCTCTCTCTGCTGTCTGATCACCATGTGAGCTGCTCCCCTCTGCCACACTCTTCTGTCATGAAGTTCTGCCTCACCTTGAGCCCCAAGAAACGGAGCCAGCCTTCTGTGGACTAAGACCTCTGAAATTGTGAGCCCCCAAATAAACTTTTCTCTCCTCTACAATTGTTCTGATTGGGTCCTTAAGTCACAGCAGCGAAAAAGCTGACTAAAACACAAATAAATGAAAATAATAGTTACAAACTACTTGTGATCTATTTATTTTTCAAGGCAGCATAATGGAGATTTGGCCTGTAGTATGTAATTTGCTGACCCCATCCACAAAGGAAATAATTGTGGTGAAATATAAGGAGTGACATATTAAGAGTAGGTGTGTAGTGGAAAATGGACACAAATGAAGACAGCAGCTTACGCACTGGGTACTGAGGAAAACTTTCCATATTTTATTGTGAATTGGGTCTAACCAGCCTTTTTCAGAACATAAAGTTTGGTTGACCTATGGTTTAGACCATAAATTCCTCCAAGAACTACCTCAGTTTTTTTTTTTTTTTTTTTTCATTTTTCTCCATCTTTATTCACAGTGATATACTGAGCATATCAAATTGTAGATGCTAAATCCTCTTGAAAGAGGGAGAACCTGAGTCTTGGGCAGTGATAGGTTACACAAATAGAGATATAAAGCAGGTATTATATTGTGGTGTTGATCTGAGAAAAAAAATATCAAGGCTGACAAGATGAATCTTGGTAATCAACAAAGATAAGGAAGCTTGGAACTGACTGAGAGAACCCTGAGGGGGACTGCATTACAAAGGAAGACAGGAAGATGAGTTTGGGAAACAGAAGCACCATGTTGGTGGTTGTAATGAACATGGGAATTTTAGCTAATTGCACAGCCAAAGAAATGCTTTAAATAAATATATTCAATAAATTGGTGAAGTGGAACTATACTGTAACTGACTTTTTCTGGCTTTTCCTTGTTTGGTCCATCACTTACAGGAAATGTCAAGTGATTCTGAAGACCACCTGGAGTTGCTTTAACTTCAATCCCCTGAGAAGCCTCAAAAGGTCAAGTATCATCTCCTGTTGCTTCTCAGATGCTTTTACATTGTACTGAGCTCCTAGTTAATCTCCCTCATTCCTATAAAGTTCGCATGTGGCAGTGCTCTAGATAGAAATGATACACATTCTTTCAATTCCGGAAACTGAGCTTTTTCTCAAAGACTCAAGAGGATCATCCCACCTTTTAAAGATAGAATTTAAAATATTGAAAGCCAAAAAGATCAAAAGATTAAAATAGCTCTTAAAAATTCCCTAGAAACATAATATTCAGCGATAAAGTACATTGTATTAAAATACTTGAATTTATATTAAAAATAATTCAAGGGATAATTATAAAATAATCTAGAGATGTATATCAATCATGCTATTACGTAATTATAAAAGACACGCATGTGTAAATGTGTACATATATGAACCTAAATTCACAAATATAAAATAAATAGCATGTGTGCTAATTACTAATAATAGCTCAACAAAAGGAATAAAATCTTTAACCGAAATGAGATATTCCAGTTCAAGCAGAGACAAGAAAAAAGGAACAAAGTGATTCCTTCCTTTACCTTTTGTTCTGTTAAGACTCTTAATGTCTTGAATGATGCCTTTCCACATTGGAGAGGGAAATCCACTTTTCTCAATCTACTGATTCAAGTGACAATCTCATCCAAAAATACCCTCACAAACTCACAAACAACATTTAATCCGGATGCCCATTAGCCCAGTCAAGTTAACACAAAAAATTAACCATCACACTAAGGTGGGACACCATGTTTGTATCCCACAAAAAAAAAAAAAAAAAAACAAAACAAAAAAAAAAACAGAGTTTAATGTGCCATCTTAGTCTTCTGGGAAGACCATACTACATTGCATAACAAAAAACAAACTTTGGGTGGTTTTGCAAACTAATGAGGGATAGACTTAGGATGTGCTATGACCTTGAAACAATCACTGTATTTTTGGTTTCCAATTTGCTCTTTAGTAAAATTAGTAATTAATTCTAATAATTTTTCTAACATTAACATCCATTTTGAATGGATCCCATTTTTCCTCATGTGTGCTCATGCATCTGCTGCCATGGAATATTGAGAATATTTGTATAACACACTACTGTAGATTCAGCAAGTTAAATATAACGGGGGTAATTTTTTTTATATCAATTTGCTATGGAGTTATTCACAGATGAATCATACTATACTGGAAGGGTCATCACTAAGAAACCTGAAAAAGATACTTTCTTATTCATAAAAACTGAATGTTTCCACTTCCTCTACAACTAGGTAACATTTCTCCTTTTGGAAAACCAAGGGACAGTCTCATGAAAGCCCCATATAGTTGATGTGTATTCCTATCTCAATGGCTGCTAAGCTTGGCTTTCGAAGAGGTGTGGTCAGTTTCTAACACATGGAATAACATTCAATTATGATAGTATAATACCTTGCCTTACACAGAGTAGGTGCTAGTAAAACTTTTCACAATGAGCCTCAAGTTCACTTAAGCTAAAAGTTAAGTCTTATTTTAGCAATGCTGAACATGTGATTCTGTACTAAGGAATTCCTATGATCCTTTGGCTGTTGTTCATATAATTTATTTGAAGAACAAATACTATAAGATTGAATACAAATTTAGAGTAAATCAGAATAATTACAGCATATGTTCAGAATATTAAAATATAAAGTAGCCAGATGTGTTGCTGTCTGAAGCGCTTGGAGCAACGGAGCCGCGGGAAAAACTTCAGAAGCAAACTGGAGACAAACAGCTTTTTATTCTGATAACTTTTCTCTCTGGTTCTAACAACAACTAACACACGCCAAAAACACACCCTAAAAATGGCGCTGACCCGATCAGCAATTTCGGCCAAGTCACTTGAGATCCCGCAACAAATCCCGTGAGACTACGGGGGTGGCGACAATGGCCAGATCTCCACAGCTCATAGTCAACTGCAATTCAAGTCAATCCCCAAACAGGGCTCCTGCACAGATGTGATAAAATGCAACTGTAATCCTGAAACTCCAGAGGCTGAGGCAAGAGGATTGCAAGTTCCAGGGAAGCGTCATCAAAATTTAGGGAGACCTTACCAACTTAACAAGACCCTAACTCAAAATAAAAAGTAAAAAAGAACTGAGGGTGTAGATTAGTGGTAAATCATGCCTGAGCATGTATCTATGGTCACGTGAATAAATCGCAATTTTCCAAAACTTGGCTCATGAGTAACATCCATCTGCCACAAATGATTGGGCATTAATCCTCTAGGGTTAACTCCGAAATGAGGATTGGGCAAATGTGTCATACAAGATTTACAATCTTTACAATTGTTCTGGCTTGCTCCTTTGTGATTTTAAACCTAACGTTGCAAGGTGGTGCTGTTGACATGAAACTGGGAATGAAATAAAGTAGCTTGTATGTAGCGCTGAAAGTATAAATACTGTTTTTTTGTAAGTTCATCACCTTTTGATTACCTTCATGGAGGGGACCAGGCAAATTAGTATGTGCTCTAATATGGCCTACGAATAGAGGTTCTTTTCTTGCCCACAAAAGTTTTTGTATTTGATAAAACAATTTAAAGGCTGGAGTATGAGGTGCTATTGGTCCTGCTAACTTAAATTTTGGGACGGCTTGGTACAATATAGTGGCTATCTGAAAAAATGTTTACAGCTGGTCCCCTAAAATTTTCCAGAGCTCTCTACCACAGCTTCCAGTTCCACTAGTTGAGCTGATTTGTGTGCAGTTATGTAAGTCATATTTTCTTTTTTAGTGACTACTGTAGCAGTACCATTTGAGGACCCATCTGTAAATACATTAAATGCCTTAGGAATAGGTTGATTTTTTATTACCTGTGGAAAATAATAATAGGATGATTAATACAAAAAGATAATATAGGGACTTAGGAAGATGATTATCAAAATTTGCAGAAGTAGAGCATTTAGCTATAGCCCAATCATTATCATTGAAGCATAAAAATTCAATCTGTGATGATGAATAGGGAGTAATAATAGTAGCAGGGTGAATGCCAAATATTTTAGTAGAAGTCTTAAGTCCTTGAAGAATAAGTTTAGCCACCATGGAGGTATAAGATTCAATTATACTTTTAGGAGAGACGGGCAAATGTATCCATAATAAAGGCCCTTGTTGCCAAAAATACTCCTGTGGGTGTATATTGATGAAGAAATAATAATAAACATCAGCGGTTGAGTTAAATCAAATCTAATCACAATGAGCTCCTTCGATGGCTTTTTCTACTAACTTTAAAGCTTTTCCTAGCATCAGGAGTCAATGTTCGTGGTGAAGATGGATCAGGATCTCCACGAAGAATGTCAAATAAAGGTTTTAGTTGGCCAGTAGTGGAGATTTAGTGTAGGGCGAAGCCAATTAATGTCTCCCAGTAGTTTTTGGAAATCATTGAGGGTGGTCAAATGTTTCTTTATTTATTAAAATTTTTGGGGGTCTAACAAAAGTATCCATGATTTTAAATCCTAAATATAATAATGGGAGATCTGGTTTTTGAACTTTTTCTTCTGCTATATATAATCCATTATTTTTTTAAATTTTCTACCACATCACTGAATATATTAAATAAGATTTTTTTTGATTAGGGTGGGCCAATAAAATATCATCCCATGTAATGTAGACACATGAGGTTTGGATATTTCTATTTTTAATGGGTTGGATAAGCCTTGTCCACATATATTTGGCATATGGTGGGGCTATTAGCCATTCCCTGTGGTAAAACCTATCATTGATATCTCTGATCAGGGCCATTATTGTTAATAGAAGGAAGTGAAAAAGCAAACCTGGGGGCATCCCCCTGTTTTCTATATTATAGTTTTCAAAACTTGCAGCCGCGTTTCTTTTAGCCGTTTCTATACAAAGTTCTTGGAATTGCGATCGCCAAACCAAGAATTGCCCCCCGCTTAATGTTGCTTTACATAGACTTTTCCAGTCTGAGGGGGTTAAGCTAAAGGTGTTAAGGGACTCCAGCATACTCAACGTGAAAGGAGCTTGGGGCCCATACGTCATTACTGCCTCTTTGGGATTTTTTATTGTTTTGAAATCTAGTGACTGATGGACACTCTGTCCATTTTTCTTTTCAAATGCTGGCGGTTCCCAATGTATCTGTGAGTTGTCCTCGAGAGCGCATAAGCGATCAGAAAGACTTTTTATTTCTGTTTCTAGGGTATGCAAATGCCTAGTAATACCCTTCATATTTTCTGTAATAGATTCCACCCATGGGGGAGTAGAGGACACAAGTGACTCCTCTGCCTGACGGACCTTTTTCTCGTCTTTTTAAATTTCTTTTTCCTCATTTTCTCAGGATCACTTTTACTAGATTCCTCACCACTGCTAATTTCACTGACAGCAATATCCTGAGGCCCAGGTTCCAGTGAGAGCAAGTATCCTTCAGCTTTCGCCAATAACTCCCGAATAGCTTTAATAGCTTGGATTTTTGTCATTTTTGGGTCTCTTCTAATACTCTCTTTACTGGTCTCAGTTGGCCCAGTGGAATCTACACTTTTTTGATCACTTTCACTTTTGTCTATATACTCCTCACTGAGAACAGAGTCAGGTATATCAAGGAGTCTTTGCATAGCCTCTATCACTTGGGATTCAGTTATATTCGAACCCATCTTTAGAGACCTTTCAGTTCTTACCTGTCCGCTCCGAAGTTCCCCGTACGGGCCGCCACCTGTTGCTGTCTGAAGCGCTTGGAGCAACGGAGCCGCGGGAAAAACTTCAGAAGCAAACTGGAGACAAACAGCTTTTTATTCTGATAACTTTTCTCTCTCGTTCTAATAAAATGTCCAGTACAAGAAAAAGGAATGTAAAAAGAACTGATGTAGATTATAAAATCAATGTAGCATGCAGTCACTGTATTAAATTAATATGACCGTCATCTTCTAATAAATAATACTTTAGTATAAAAATACCTGGTTACCAATTCAGATGCATGCATTTTAGGATATGGCAGTAGATTATAATAGGAAAAGAGAGACCAAATCAAATTTGAAAATAAGAAAATTGAATGTAGGCAAACTTTTTTGGATGAGATGGATGAACATCTCTGAATAGAATATTCAAGATTATACAGCAAACTACTTCCTCAGGGAAACAAGAAAATTCAATTTCTTGGGTAAATTAAATGCTAATAAAAATCCTAGAACACACACACAAACACACATAATTGTATGTATCTTTTTACTAGCTAATAAAATAGATCCTTTTTGTCTATACATTTTGCTTCCAGTGGAAGCAAATAAATAAATATTTCTAATCATTGCCCCAATCATTTCAAGAAGGAGGTTGATTTTTTTTTCTTTAAAATTTAGATTTCCTATTTCCTTACCATCTCAAAGTTAAAGTAAGCAAAGACACTGTATATTTTTGAACAATTTATCATTTTAAGCAGCAGCACAAAATTTAAGTAACAGATTTAAAGCTGCAATTGACAGAGAGGGTCTTGCAATATCAGGACCCAGAGTCCAGAATTTCCAAGTTTTATTTAAATCTAGAAAAGTTGTCTCCTTTATTACATTTTTCAATTAAACAGAATTATTTATCCAAATTTTCTTACCTGTTTTGAGTATTGCTAACCTTAATTAAGTTATTATACATTGCTGTAGTAAGAACTTCACATATCTCTGACAATCTACAACATCCTTATAACAATACATTATCATGATAAATTAGGTTAAATATTAAGGAACTGAGTGAGATTTAAAGGATAAGTAACTTAGATAAGTTTATACAACTAATAAGTCTTAGACCCAAGATTAAAAAATTTTACTCTCAATCCCAATTCTCAACAACTGTCCTAAATTCTTAAGCACTTTACACATCAAATACTTAATTTAGAAAAACATTATTTTTTTCATGAAAGATACCCAAAATTATTTGAAGATTATGGTAAATTCAAATTAATTCAGAGTAATATTTTGTGATAAAAAAAATAAAAAACAAAGTTACAGTTTATGTACATGGTAAAATAAGTGTCTTAAGAATAATGCTTTACCTATTACCATTGTCAAAGATCAAACTTCAGTCAGGCTTCTCTGAGTCCTCTTATCAAGGAGACCTAAACATTGGTCCTTGTACTTGTTGGACCTGCTCAGTTTTAGCAAAAATCCTGCTAAGTCACTTTAGAGAGAATTCCTCATTGTTGGTATCTTATCACCTTTGATCCCTCACATGAATGATATCTGATTACCCTTGCCTGCCTTCAGCAAGAATCACATTTGGGCAGTTTAATCAAGTCTCCTCACACCATTGATGTTTCCCATTAGGAATTTTCCATCTGCTAATGCCCCTCTGTACTCCTTGGCTATAAATTCTTATTTGTTAAATTGGGACTCCAACCCACTTCTATACTGAGACCCCCTACTATAATATTTCTTTCATAAAATCTGTTTTTACTTGTTTATCTAATGTTAGGCTCTGTTTTTTTTTTTTTATTTTTTTTTATCTTTAATATTGCACACATTCAGGGCAGAGAAGCTGGAGAGAAGGAATGGGTTTTGAAGATATGACATTTTATATCCCTGCATTTATTTCTGCACAGAAGTTCTATTTCTTTGCATATAAGTTTTTAGAATGTGACAATTTGGTTCAGACACTAGCAAGATAGTTTGGTTATTTGCTTTGGCAATATGCCTAAGCTCAAGAGCAAAACATAATTGTTTACTTAAATTCTTCAAAATATCAACGTGGTTGGGCAGTGGTGCACTATTTCTTTTAATCTATAAGTGGGTACTACCCTCCTAGAAAATTACATAATCATCCTGAGCATGGTTTGGAGCTGTTCCTTCCCACCAGAACTTTGCTGCTTTGATCAGGATTTACTGTGGATAAAATAAGATCTTTTATCTTCCTGTTTTCTGGATTTTATGAGCAAGATATTTTGTTTGCAGAAGAAAAAAACAGTTTGATCACCAATCCCTTCTCCATGGGGTAAACCACTGTTATCATTGATAGCGTTCTTATATAGTGAGGCTGTATTGTTCAAAACCACATCTCATGAAGCAGGCATAAAATATTTCCAAATGTCATCAAGTGAGAACTTTGAATACTAGATACAAAGGAGGAGTTTATCTTTCATTTGATAACCAATCTTTTGTGATTTCTCTTGCGGACTAAAGAAAATCTTAACATTAGCTACAGTAAAACAACAAAAACACACATCTCCCTTCAGCATGTATTGTATTTCATAGACAAAATTCCACTAGGAAAGTTATCCCTTCTAACAAGCAAAATCTATCACTTGTGACTTGATAAGTTCTGGATTTTTACCATGTCTGATTAAATTATAATTTTTTTAGGCCAAGAAAAGCCACTTCAGTCCCACCAAAATGTTCTTAAAACGAGTCTCTCTGTTTTCAATGACATGATTAGGAAATGTATTCCATTGCCCAAGGTCCTACAATAGACACTTTCCCATTATTTTCCTCAAGATCTAATAGAGCATTCTTGATTTCAATCAGGTCAGACATCCTGTCAGAGTCCAATCTTGACACATCAATGACAAGGCATATCAGAGCAGTCACAAGTTTACAACATGTAATAAAAACTGAACTAAAGTCAAGCATGCTATCCCCTTGTGGGCCAAGGGAGACTCTGGGCAACTAGTGATTTGTAGGCTCCATTACATCCCAAATGCTCGATGTATCTAGCCCTTGGCAGGGTGTCAAGGACAAGAAATAATCAGTCTTTAGAGATCGCTTTTGAAATGCTAGGCACTCTGCTTCCTTCAGGTGAATCATCCCTTCCATGTTGTCAGGATCCACTGATGAAAGTTGACGACTTTCAATAGCCTGTGACAAGTGAGGCAGCCACCTCTCCGAACGTGGAGAAAATGATACTGTGCACGAAGCTCTCACCAGGCGTGCTGTGAGTGATGAGCGACTCATCCTAGTGAACTCCTTTTCCAGAGAAAAGTAAAATCCAGAAGGATGTATGTGATCTTGTATGGCAGAGCATAAAGGCCACCAGATAAGTAGATAGGAGGACCCTGGAAAACTGACTTACAGATATTTCATGTCCAGGATAGGTCAGAGGACAAAATGAGCACAATTTGAAGATCTGAATTAACATTATTTTCCATTCCAGAATCTGGCAACACTTCATCACGTAAGATGGAATGTGTTGCAATGAGTCGAGCAGAGGAAAGTTTGGGGTTTCATTTATTAGTATTTGGGATGAAACTCAGGGCCTCATACATCCTGGGCAAGTGCTCTACCGCTGAGTTACATCCCCAGCTCTTTTTGTTTTATTTTGAGACAGGGTCTTGCTAAACTGCCCAGCCCAGCCACCCACTTGGATCCTTCCGGCCTCCAGAGTAGCTCTGGTTATGGGTATGTGCCACTACACCTGGCAGGAGGTTGGTTTATAGACAGAAAAGAGACGAAGAAATACAAAATAAAATAAAACTGAAAACAAATTTATCATTTCAAAGTTACTTTCCTTGTAAGATGGAAACAAGGAGACAGAACAAAAGAAGAACTGATTTGTTAATGTCAAGTTATTTTGGGTTTCCTTTTTAGTGTAAAGATTATGGCAAAGGGAATGTCACTATGCCAACTCAAACCAGTGTGTCTGAGAAATTTGGCTCTTATCTCTCTGCTCCTGATTTCTCTGGAAGTCACATAAACTGGGTGATGTGGGACTTAAGCAGGTGTAGCACCAGTTTGATTTTTAGCCTGATCTATTGGCGCCTAATGCAAGACCTTAGTCCAAAACAATGGCCTTCTATAATTTTATTTAATAAAAATGAATTGTCTGCCTGTTGAATCCCTAGGTTCAAAATAACAGGTGTCAGGAAAATAATGCGAAAATAAGTGATGCTATGTGGCTACAGTATTTACATTGTAACATTTATTAAATTGGCATTCTTGCTTTAATATGACTTTTAGTCTCCTTATAGCTAGTATGTGCTGCCCAAGGTATACCCTTCAACAAACAAAAACAAATAACAAGGGCCACATTTCATCCTGACTTACTTTCTATATTACTACCTAAATGGTTTATTATCATTCATTTGACATTTAGAATGGATAGCATGATAGAGAAAATGGTGTCACAATTATAGATAATTGCAAAGGTTTTCTTTCTTAGAGTCCCAGAGCACCCAAGTCAACATTCTGACAGAAAGGACACAAGATTCTGGTTTGGAGATCTCAAATAATGAGTCCTCTATATTCTGAGTATTCTGAAGATCTTATGTTTTAAAACAATTGCACATAATTCTTCTTATTATATCTGCACAGAGAATTATTATTGATTTTCAAATAGCAACTTTTCTTATGATAGACTTATATCATTTTCACTTACTAGAATTCCAATTATTTCAACCATAAAACCACAACAGTTTAAGTTTCTCCTACAATACCCTATAGCTATCATAATGGAAAAACACTACTTCTTAAGAACTGATTATATATTTTTCAGTTAGTTTAGACCTCCAGATTCAGTTTCTCTCTTCAAATGGATTTAATGAACTATAATTTGAGATTAGAGATTAGATAAATTAAGGAAAAGGCAAAATATAAACAGGTTGTAACATTTCCATTTGAGAGAAAATATAAAAAACAATGTTCTGACAGAGAAAATGAAAACCAAGGATTCAAATATATCTATCTACCAGATGATTTCAGTTTTTAACTTAATACATCAGTGTCAATGTGAGAATATGACACTTATAATTTATTTCCCAAGAATTCTTATTTTTAAAATCATACAATTAAATATTAATTATGAAATTTGAATCAATAATTGACTTAAATATATTCCCAGAAACTGCCAAAGAATATACATGCATACACATGCATACATTATCTTCTCTAAATTTTTGAATAAAATATATTTTAGGTGTTTGCTATAGAAAATTTAATAAATATTTTATCAATTATTGCAAATTCTAGCATAATGCTATAATTTTCATGACAGAAAAAAAATTAAGGTGTAATAAATCTCAAATTAGACAATTCTTTCTTCTTGTGAATTATCTTTACTTTTAGTTTTAATAATACAAAACATACCTATTTTTTTCTAAATTTTGAATATTTCTTTGTATAAATGTTCCTTTCACATATTTTAATATTCTAGTCCAACTACAATAGTATTGGGCCTTTGGGTTAAAATTATTCTCTATGTGCAATAAATATAATGTAGGAATTATATTTATATATATTATATATATAATTATATATATATATATTATAATGTAGGAATTCCTTTAAAAATTATAGAACTACATATGTACATATATATAAGTATCTATACTTATATACACTGACATATATAATACATTCAGATATAAAAATATATGCATATATGCATACAGATACTTGTATGCACACACATTTGCAGACACAGAATTGTTGATACCACAAAAGTTTTCAGGAGATCTGCAGGGTTTTTTTTTTTTTTTTTTTCATTAATTACCATTATTATATTCATCATTCTAAAGAATAAATTATTTTAAAGTATCCTCTCTCTTAGGCACTTAGAAATATCAACTGCGCTTTTTCTCTTGCCTCAGTTTCTGATATTATATTTTTTCTTCATATTTCTAAACCCATTCCCCATACACAAACACAGTGAGAAACATTTAACTTCCTCCACTGTTTTGTGTATGCACACACACACACAAACACACACTATATATGTATGTACATATAAAAATACATGTAAAGCATTCATAAGTATTTATGTAATTTATAATTACAAATATTTAGAATATATATTAATTTTTTAAACTTGTATCCTGCTCATATGACCTGAACAACTCTAACACAAATCAATAAAACTGAAATGAAGACTTGTGAAATATATCTAAATGTGTAACCCATTATAATATTAAATTACCAATATCATTTTTGTATGTGTAAAAATATCAGTGTTTCTTTGAATTGAAACTTCACAGACTGAATATGTATGTTGATATACCTTTCTTCCTCAAGCCTACAAAAAGTAGTTTAAGGACTTAAGACATATAAATCCACTGTTTCAGTCAACTTTTTCATAGCTCTGATCTAAAGACTTGACAGGAACAATTAGAAGAGTAAAAGTTTATTTGGGCTCACGGCTTTATTGGTCTCAGTCCATAGATGACTGACTCCATAGCTCTGGGCCCAAGAAGAGGCAGAACTTCATGATGGAAGGGCATGTTGGGAGTAAAGCATCTAAGGAACAAGAAAACAGAAAGAGCTTTAATATCTGGAGACAAAATATATACCCAAAGTCATGCCCCACCTCCACCCACTGACCTACTTCCTCCCCACACCCTACCTGCCTATAGTTACCACTATATTTGATATATAATATATCAAATTAAGGTAAAATTCACTATATTTATTTATAACCCACTAACCAAACCAAGAATATTGGAGAATCTAATAGGAAAGATTTATAGATCCCTACCTAAGGCAAAATACTAATAAGCTTAAATCTCTGGATTCTTACTCTCTAAGAGAGTTGACAAACCTTGTCAATTCACAAATAGCTTAAAATTACCTTTTTAAAAAAATAATTTTAAAAAAATTTTTAGTTGTTGATGGACCTTTATTCATTTATTTATAGGCGGTGCAGAGAATCGAACCCAGTGCCTCACACATGCTAGGCAAGAGCTCTACCACTGAGTTACAACACCAGCCCCTTAAAGTGACCTTTTTAGTGCCTTTCACTCAGGTATAAATAATCAGCAGACATTTGATACAAAAAGAAAAATGGGGGAAAAAAAAGAAAAGAAAAAAGCAACAAGCAGGTAAGCAAAAGTAGATAAAAGGAACAAAGAATGGTAGAGCCTGTGCTTAGCATGAGTGAGACCTTGGTTCAATTCCTAGCCATCCTCTGCTCCCCACCAAAAAAGAAACAAAACCAAACTGGGAAAAGAAACAGACTATGTAAGGAGTATTAGGAGACTTCAACATTACTTTTAATGTGTTGTCGCCGGAGAAGGACTGCAGCCTGGAACGGCAGCGCCGCGGGAAGGAGTCCGGAGACAGGATGGAGACGAAAATATTCTTTAATCTTACAAGAAACTACAATATATCTACACAATAGCGATAACCCTGTCTTTTCTCCCTCTGGTCTCTTCCCATGCGCCCGAGCAGCAATGGCGCTCGCTCGATCTGCTGAGTCACCGTTCAAATCTCTCGAGAGCCTCGACCAAGTCCCGCAAGATCCCGTGAGACTACGGAAAGCGGAAATGCCCAAAAATGTCTATGGCCCAATAGTCAACCGCAATCTTAGCTATCTCCGCAAACAGGGCTCCTGCATTAATGTTCAAAGAATAAAAGAGTACATTGTATTCATGTTAACACCTCCAATAATTTTTTAAAGCATTGTAGCCAAAGAAATTTTGACTATAAGAAAGAACTTCTGGAAATTCTAAATAGAAGAACAAAAATTCCAAGCAACTATCCCTCCCACCACCACAACAAAACTACAGAAAAGCTGAAAATAAAGTTAAGGATATGTTTAAGAAAGTTAGAAAAATAACACTGAAAGTGAGTGTTATGGTTTGGGTATAAGGTGTCCCCCAAAAGCTCCTGAGTTAATGTAGGAATATTCAGAGGCAAATGACTATATTTTGTGAGCTGTAACTTAATAAGTGGATTAATCCATTAGATGGGTTAATGATTTGAAAGGACTACTGTACTGGGTGGTAACTGTAGGCAGGTGGGGGAGGCGGGGCTGGAGGAGGTGAGTCACTGGGAGTGTGACCAGGAAGGATATATCTTCTCTTCAGTCCTTTTCCCTTTATCGGCTTCCTGGTTGCCATGTCCTGAGTTGCTTTTCTCTACCATGCTCCTCTACCATGGTGTGAGCCAACCGTGGACTGAGATCTATGAAGTTGTTAGACCCAAATAAGCTTTTTCTCCTCTAATTTGTTCATGTTGAGTATTTTGGTCACAAGCAATGCAAAGCTGATTGACACAGAGACATTGAAAAGTAGGAAGAAAAAAAAGATTAAAAGTAATAATCCATGAGTTCCAACATTCAAATAAGATATAAGTAAACAAAAGAAAAATGCAGGGGAAAATAATTAAAGAAAAAATATAAGAATATTTCTTAAACTAAATTATATAATATTTCATTGAAAAAAGCCATAATCTGTACCTAGCATAATAAATTACTCCTGTAATCCCAGGAGAGGCTGAGGCAGGAGGATCATGAGTTGAAAGCCAGTCTCAGCAATGTAGCAAGGCCCTGAGCAACTCAGCAAGACCTTGCCTCTACATAAAATATATAAAAAGGCTGGGAGCTGGGCGCAGTGGTGCACGCCTGTAATCCCAGTACTTGGGAGTTCAAAGCCAGCCTCAGCAGTGGCAAGGCACTTGGCAACTCAGTGAGACCCTGTCTCTAATAAAATACAAAAAAGGGCTGGAGATGTGGCCAGTGGTTGAGTGCTCGTGAGTTTAATCCCTGGTACCCACAAAAAAAAAAAAAAAAAAAAAAAAGGGCTGGGGATGTAGATCAGTGGTAACCCAGTAACACTTGAGTTAATCCACAGTACCAAAAGAGGCCTATATAAAACATCATTTTAGTGAAATACCATTATCATTGGAATTAAAATAAGACTATAATCTCAAGGGGGAAAATGTATATATATTAAGGATCTAAAATGAGAATAGTACCTGCCTTTTTAATATTATTGCAACTAACACAATGGAAATCTTTTAAAACTTCCAAAAATGTTTCAACAGACCAGCAAAACACCTTCCCAAGACTACTGACCAGGAAGACCTTAGAATCTCCCTTGGCTACACTCAACTTTAGACCATCTTTTTCCTTATTCTACATCCCTGACCTCCCTTTTCTTAGAGCTCTTGCTTTTGAAATGTTGTCAATGTGAATTATTTCTCTTCCCTGTTGAGTGTAAATCTTTTCAAGATGCTGAGCAATTTTTATAGCCCAGGAATTTCTTTTTTGAAGACCTTAGAGACATCCCCTTGAAGTTTAATCACCAAGGAAGATAGAGCCCCTCTTTCCCTGGGAGGTTAGAAGTCTAACTTCAGCAGCTGCTTTCCTCCAAGTTGTAAAACTACTTCTTGTCATAAAGGTAAGAGGGGTTTTATTTTGAATGAAGTCAACTAGCAAGCACTGTTGCTTCCCCCACCTGAGTTCTTCATTCCACCCCCACACTTCCAGGATTCTAAAATAACATTTACTTTTAAAAAAGTTAATATGTGCATTATAGGAAACAGGAAAAAATCAAGAAGCAAAGAGCAAAGTAATCTGGTCACAAGCAGCTTAGCTGCACATGTCCTTCCCAGTCCTGTGTACACTTCCACAACATTCTACTTCCTGTGACTTAAGATAGTAGCCTGTATAGTACTTATCCGTACATGATGAATATTCACAAATTCAAAAGCACATAGTTACATGAGTATCTTTGACAACCCAGAACACACTACATCAACTCAATCTGTTAGGAAAAAAATATAATCCTGTCTTTCTTGGGGATAAAAAATTTCACTGAAGACAGAAATGGCAACAGGTTTCCATATAGTTGTATTGGCAGAGTTACAATTAAAATACTGCTTTCCCTTAATGCTCAATTTTAAAAGAGAACTAAAGCAACTGAGTGTACCAATTGCAATGTTACTATGCTTGTACTACTAAAATATTAGCAATAAATCATGTTCCCAAGAAACCATGGCTCCTATAGTACAGCCACAGGATGCACACACATCAATGGCTCATCGAAGTGTGAATCTGAACACACTTGTTCCCATCTTTTCCTGTGTGCTTCCTTCTATCCATTTGCTGCTAACCTAGTGAATAAATCCTAATATACATTGTGAAGGGCAAAACATCACACCAGGGACAGCCGTGCAGCTAAGAGATTTATTCAACAGCCTTCGTGGCTGGTAGCAAAACCAGAGAAGAGGTGCTCTGGTTGAAGGTCGAAGAGGTGCTGGGAGAGGGGAGTCAGGGAGAAGGGAGTGTGCAAGCTCTGGTAGGAGAGGGGAGTCAGGGAGACGGGAGTGTGCAAGCTCTGGACAGAAGGTAGGTGCTTGGTCGCACCGGCTAGGATCTCTGGATCTATCAGCTAAAGCAGCTGCTGTCTGGCTGGAGGCTGGAGCTGTCAGCTGGGAGCGGCCATCAGCTGAAGGCGATGGGTCTGGAGCTGTCACAGTGGCTTCCTCCTCTCCACAGGGTCGAGCTGATGTGTCTGAGTGGCTTCCTCCTCTCAGCAGCGACGAGCTGATGTGTGTGTCCATGTGTCTGTGTGTGTCTGTCTGAGTCTCTCGAGCAGGGCCCTATATAGGGATTTCTGGTGGGAGGTGCACCAGAGCAACCCCAACGCCATTGGCTCTTTGCCCATAGAACAGGGCAACCTTTAAGCCTATTGGCTCTTGCCCAGGGAAAAGAAACTTCCTGCCCGGGGAAGAAACATCCTGCCCGGAGAATGAAACAAGTTTGCTTCTCTCAGGATGTGGAAAACTCTGTGAGGAGAGGGTAGCCCATCTATCACATTGCCCAGAGGGGTTACTGTTTCATGCCGAAGATGCATCCTTCCTATCAATGATAACTAAAAGACATTTACAAACTGGATAGTTCACTAGCTTTATCTTTTCCATACACTCTCACCTCAGAACATCTAGACATTGTAAAACCTTAGATATTGTGAAATAAAGTTTGAACTTCATGCACAACAAATGCAATTTTTCAAAAATTTAACATATAAATCTATGGTTATAATCTAAAACTGTTTTCCAGACATGAATCCCCATCTCAGTTCTTAAAAATTTGTCATCTAGCCAGGCATGGGGGCGCAAGCCTGTAATCTCAGCTCAGGAGGCTGAGGCAGGAGGATCGCGAGTTCAAAGCCAGACTCAGCAAAAGTGAGTAACTCAGTAGACCCTGTCCCTAAATTAAATTAAACACAAAATAGAGATGGGGATGTAGCTCAGTGGTTGAGTGCCCCTGAATTCAATCTCCGGTATGGTACCCAAATAAACAAACAAAAACTCATCAGCCCTTTTTTTTTTTTTTTTTTTTCAATTGAGTTGAACTTGAATGAGTCTTTTTTTTCCTTTCTTTCTTTTTTTTTTTTTTTTTTTTTTGTAGTACTGGGGATTAAACCCAGGGGAGCTCTACCATTGAACTACATCCCCAGCCCTTTGTTTAAATTTGATCTTTTATTTTGTTACAATGTCTCACTAACTTGCTGAGGGTGGCCTAAAACTTGTGATCCTGAGTGGCTGGGATCACAGGCAGTCGCTAGCAAGCCTAGCTTCAGACTGAAGTCTTGCCATGTTCCTCTATTGCAGTAATCTTGAATTAAGTATTTTCTGCCTGTTTAAATTCGTCCAATGCAATTTTTGCTTTGACACAACTATATATTGTATTTCAAAATAGGATATGTCACAGGAAGGAGAAAAATAGAAATCCCTACTTGATGTTGAAAGAAATTCTAAACATGAACTTTCAGAGGTTGAGAGCATAAGAATACTTTGGGAGGGAAAGATGGAGTCTTAGGTCAGGAAGCTTTAACAAAATAGCAGAGACTGGGGTAGCTTAAATAATGGAAATGTATTTTTTACATCTCTTGAGGTTGTGAAGTCTAAGATTAAGTTGTGGACAGTTCCTGGTGAGGCTCCATGTCCTGGTTTATAGATAGATGCCTTCTCACTCTGTGCTCACATGTATTATTTTATTCCTCGGGGGTAAGGATCTGTCTTACAAAATTACTAACCTCATCATAGGATTCCACCCTCATGACCTAATATAAACCTAATTACTTCCTGAAAAACCTTATTTCCAAATGCAATTGCATTTAGGGTTAAGACTTTACACATTGTTGGGAAGGGGAACACAAACATTAAGCTCATAACACACAGTTTGAAAAGGAAAAAGAGCACCAATAGAACTAACCAATTTCTAGATGAATTTTACTATATTGAGAGGAGATAAACAGTTCTAGCTGAGACTTTGCTGCTGGACTAGTGCTATGGCATAAAGAAAACTCAGCCCAAGAAGTGTCTAGCCAGTTACTAACTCCAGTGAATTTAAGAAAAATTAGAAAGAGAACATAAACATGGTATCCTAGTTGTCTCTGCTCTGAATAATATTTATGTACTCAACATGTTATACATGCTAAATAAATGTTGATATAACTAACATTACAATATAAATATTTTGGGGAAAAGGAAGTGAAGAATGTATTTTCAAATGGTAGGCACAAGAGAGCTAAATCCTCAACTACCATATTGGGAATAAAAAGCTACCATATTTTAAGTAGATAAATATAAAAATCAATGTTACAAAGAATTATAGAAGTTGGTGGTCAAATCAGGGACTTGGGATGAAGGGGGTGATTGTGTACTATAATTTCTTTTCTTTTTGTTTGGAAGTATTGTTTGATTTTTAAATGGAAGTTATGCAAAATTGAAATATAATAAAAACAGAATCTTTATGAAGTGTAAAAGTACATGCTTACTATAACTGAAAATGAAAAAGATCTCAAAGTAAGGGACAGTGCAGGGGGGGAAACAAAGAGAGAAAATGGGGGAAAGAAAGAGAGGTATAAAGAAAAAAGTAAACACTACACCTAATAGAAGAAAAAGTAACCTCAAATCTCAAACATGTTGGATTAGGCCCCAAGTTTCTTAATAAGACTCCTGTAGCACAAGAATTAATATCAAGAATCAATAAGTGGGATAGATTCAAACTAAAAAGCTTCTTCTCAGCAAAAGAAACAGTCAGTGAGGTGAATAGAGAGCCTACTAATTGGGAACAAATTTTTACCACATGCACATTAGATAGAGCACTAATCTCTAGAATATATAAAGAACTCAAAAATCTTTTTTTTTTTTTTTTTTTTTTTTTGGTACCGGGGATTGAACTCAGCGGCACTCGACCACTGGGCCACATCCCCAGCCCTTTTTTGTATTTTATTAGAGACAGGGTCTCACTGAGTTGCTAAGTGCCTTGCCATTGCTGAGGCTGGCTTTGAACTCGCGATCCTCCTGACTCAGCCTCCCAAAGTGCTGGGATTACAGGCGTGCGCCACCGCGCCCGGCTCAAAAATCTTAACACCAAAATAACAAATAAGCCAATCAATAAATGGGCCAAGGAACTGAAAATTTGCATCTCAGAAGAAGATATACAATCAATCAACAAATACATGAAAAAATGTTCAACATCTCTGGCAATTAGAGAAATGCAAATCAAAACTACTCTAAGATTTCATTTCACTCCAGTCAGAATGGCAGCTATAAGAACACAAACAACAATAAATGTTGGAGAGGATATGAGGTAAAAGGCTGGTGGGACTGCAAAATGGTACAGCCATTATGAAAAGCAGTATGGAGATTCTTTGGAAAACTGGGAATGAAACCTCCTTATGACCCAGCCATCCCACTCTTGGGTCTATTTCCAAAGTATAAGAGCCTTTGATATATGAGGAAGTAGCCCTAAGATGGCGGCTGGCTGAGAGCCAAGAGGTGGCGCTTACTTGTTTGTCAGACAACTTACAAGTGGTGGCCCATACAGGGAACTCATTGGCATGGCAGGTAAGTACTGAGGAACCTCTCAGGAGTCTCTGGCCAGAGCAGTTAAGGGCGAGGAAAAATGGGTTTGGAAATTTCAAGGAACCAGATGGTCAAGGTTATTAGAGATTTGTTATAGAGCAATGGAACAGCAGTAAAATTGAGTACTGCGCGGAAATACGTCCAAACGATAATGAAAGTAAGCCCATGGTTTATAGTGATCGGGTTATTTACCATACCACAATGGGAACTTCATAAGCAAGATCTAATAGCGGCAGAAAAAACAATTTCCCCTTCCAAAAGGGACGTTTCCAATGTGGCATTTAGTTAGGAATGCCTTCTCTCAACTAGACCTAAGGTTCAGGAAAGTGTTACTGAAAGTGCCGAAGCTTTGGGACAGGTACAAGAAAGGGAGTCAGTTAAGGCTAGTGAGGGTAATATTAGTGAGGAAGAATTCAACTGGCTTATCCAGACTTCAAGTTACTCCAGGAGTGATAGATCCTGATTAAAATACAAGGAAACCGATGTCTCCGTAGTTCAAACTATCAATATGACCTTCCAACCTACCCCTGTTTGCGTAGCCCCACCATTCATATTCACAGTATCTAATAGTTCTATTTTTAATGATAGTTTGAATTGCACTCCTACAACTTGTTTCTTGACTCAGTGCTGGAATGGCACTGCCTTTCCTCTAATGATTGTTGCTCGAGTTCCTAGGTACATCCCTATGCCAGTCTTAGCGGACCCTGAAGACTTTCCGGTGGCATTGTCTAGACATAATAGAGATGGCTGTTGCTGCTACAGCTGCAGGGGTCGCAATCGCTACAAGCATCCCTACTGCTCAAGCATTAAACAACCTCACCAGCAATGTGGCCTCTGCTCTACATACACAAGACCTCCTAAATCAGCATCTACATTTTGGAATTGTTCTTCTCAATCAACATGTCGATCTTCTCCAAGAGCAAGTGGACATTTTGGCAGATCTTTCTACCATAGTATGTTTAGGACATTACACAGGACAATGCCTTACGGGTATCCCTTTTCTTAACCTTAGTAGGGCAGCTAGTTTGTCTAGAGAACTTAGTACGCTACGTAATGGAACTTGGAACCATAACTTTGATAATCTGATCAGAACCCTAAGAGCTCAAATAGTTTTAGTCAATTCCACAAGAGTGTCTGTGCCCTCTTTTAGTGATGTGATGTCCTTCTTTAAAATATATTATATCTTGGGGTCAAAAATGGGCAGGTATTTTGGGACTTTGTTTACTACTTCTTTTTCTCATTGGATTGTCACTCTATTGCTTATGTAAATACATGCTTGTCAGTGCAAAGACAAAATTATAATTAAAAATGCGCTTGCCACCTTAGAAACCGGATCATCTCCTCATGCTTGGTTGGCTCAATTCGACGGCTGGTAGTCAAAGACAGGAAAGTCTCATGTGACCAACATATCAACCTAAGACAGGAGTCAAGGGCACTTTATCTATGCCTTGATTATCCGATGACGAGTAAGAATGTCGGTTGCACATGCAGACGCCTAAGACAGGCACAGTCGATCCTGATATGGTGAGGGTCATCACCCATCCATTTAAGCTATCCCTCTTTTAAAACAAAAAGGGGGAATGTAAGTGCCTTTGATATATGAGGAAGTAGCTCTAAGACGGCGGCTGGCTGAGAGCCAAGAGGTGGTGCTTACTTGTTTGTCAGACAACTTACACCTGACCTTTATAGTAATTGGCTAAGAATTTTTCCATGCTCGTGGGCACTGCGTGCTGCAGCATTAAGTTGAGCTTGTGATAGACACGTGTGAAGGAGCCTATAATCAAGGAGATAGCTAAAGATTGCGGTTAGCTGAGAGCCATAAAAGATGTTCTAGTTTCCACCTGATATTAATACATTATTCAAAGAATCTTTGTATGCCCGTGAACACTGCGTAACGCACCTGTAAGCTCGAGCTGTAAGCACGTGTCCTTGTTAAAGCTATATGTATATAACTGGGTGAGGTTCGTTAGTGTGTGTGGGGAAGAAGAAGGTGGTGGTTGGAGTTAGAGCATTTGGAGTGATTGCTGGAGCTGGAGAGAGGAGAAGAATAAAAGACCTTTTTTCATTTTCATCCTGCCTCCGAATTTTCCTGTGGCGTTCGCTGCTCCAAGCGACTTCCGCTTCAGGCAGCGACAGGTGGTGGCCCGTACGGGGAATTCGGCGGCAAGGTAAGAAAAAAGAAAATTTAAAAAGATGGGAGCAAATATAACAAAAAAGTCGGTTTATAAAAGCCATGAATGAAATTTTTGATATTGAGAACTCAGAGGATAGTGACAAAAGTGAACAAGAAAGCATATCCTCTGACTCAGTGGAGACCAGCAAGGAGAGTAGGAATGTAAATTCAAAAGTAAGATCTGCAAAAACCATCAGAAGCTTAATAAAATTAGCTGAGGAGTATGTACTCTCCTTAGAAACTGAAACTCAGGATACTAGTGAAAGTAATAATAGTAACAAGGAGCCAAACCATGAAAGTACGGTCTCCTCTACTGAGCCGGTTAGGAATTATGAAGCTAGTAGTGAAGAGGAATCAAAAAGCGATTCGGAGAGCACAGTCTCCAATAAAAAAGAACAAAAAGAAATTAAAAAAGAGAAAAGACCGTCAAATAGAGGAACCACTAGCGCCCTCTGCTCCTTCATGGATAGAATCCCTAACAGAAACAATAAAGAGTATTGATCAGAGTGTACGTGCCCTTGAGGTAGAAATTGGCGGCCTTTCAGAGCGCTTATACGCTCTCGAACAACATAGACCGCAGGAGCACCTAGAACTGCCAGTATTTCAAAATGAACAGGGACAAAGATATCACGAGTTCCTAGACTTTAAAACAATAAAGAATTTTAAAGAGGCGGTAATGACCTATGGGCCTCAAGCTCCGTTCACATTAAGTATGATAGAGTCACTTAACACCCTAACCTTAGCCCCCTCAGATTGGAAAAGTCTATGCAGAGCGGTACTAAGTGGGGGACAATACCTAATCTGGAAAACTCAATTCCAGGAACTTTGTTCAGAAATAGCAAAGAGAAATGCTGCAGCAGGTTTCCCTCAACGCAATATAGATATGCTCACAGGGGAGGGTGAGTTCGCCGAACTACAAAATCAGCTACAATACGATCCCGGTGTGTATGCCCAGATACACAATGCAGCTGTGAAAGCCTGGAAGACAATCTCAGGCACAGGGGATCTGCAAGGCAGCCTATCAAAAGTTATACAAGGGCCTAACGAACCTTACGCTGATTTTGTAGATAGGCTCTTAAAAACAACATCTAGAGTTTTTGGAGAAGTCGAGCAAGCTATGCCCCTAGTTATCCAATTAGCATACGAGAACGCTAATAAATATTGCCAGGATGCAATAAGGCCATGGAGAAGTAAAAAAGACTTATCAATTTATATCAGACTGTGCAAAGACATTAACGAGGCTGTTATCACAAGCAACGTAATTGCTGCAGTGATGAAAAATTCCTCCCCTCAAAATTCCCAAAGGATTCAACCTAGAACAGGATATTCCAGACAAAATTATTATAATCAACCAAGATATGCTAAGCAATATCCCCCAAGGGTAATAAAATCAAATTCATACCGTGCTCCAGGCCGATGCCCCAGATGCAAAAAGGGTATACATTGGGCCAATCAATGCCATTCTAGATATGATATATATGGAAATGATTTATCAAGGATTTCAAAAAACGGGGCACGGGGCCCAATGCCCCGGGGCCCACAAATGTACGAGGCACTAGAGGAGGAAGGCCCTCAGATTCAAATGATTCCTCGTCACAGTCCCTCCTACCCATTAACTCCCTTATCAGAGGGACAAGAGGAAGTGCAGGATTAGATCTCTGTTCTACTGCCCGGATGGTCCTGACACCTGAAATGGGGGTTCAGCTGATTCCTACGGGAATCAGGGGACCTCTCCCTTCAGGAACTGTGGGACTAATCCTTGGGCGTAGTTCCAAGAGTTTATTAGGCTTTAATGTTATACCAGGGGTTATTGATTCAGATTATAATGGAGAGATTAAAATAATGCTAAGTACACACAGGGGCATCATCTCCGTAAATCAAGGAGACAGAATCGCACAGCTGCTCCTCATTCCCAGTCTCCATAATTCTTTTAAAAGCATGCCACAAAATAGAAATAGCAGAGCATTCGGTTCCACTGGTTCAGGACCTATGGCTTTCTGGGTCCAGGACTGTTCACGGAGGCCTATGTGCAAATTAAAAATTCAAGGTATAGAGATGGAGGGGCTGATTGATACAGGAGCTGACTCTTCCATCATAAATCTACAACAATGGCCTAAGCACTGGCCTCTACAGAAAGCCTCAACCAGTTTAAGAGGCTTGGGATACAGTAATACCCCAGCTCAAAGTGCTGTAATCTTAAATTGGCAAGACAATGAAGGCCATACAGGAACATTCAAACCCTATGTTTTTTTAAACAGCTTGCCAGTTACCCTATGGGGAAGAGATATTTTACATCAAATGGGGCTACACCTAGCGACCAAGCCTGCAGGTGTTAAGAATAAAAATCCTACTCATAATAAAAAAGGCAAAGGACATTTTTTCTAGGGGCCACTGAGAAAACAATTTTAAAAATACCATGGCTCTCTAATAAGCCAGTTTGGGTCCCTCAGTGGCCCCTATCCAAAGAAAAATTGCAAGCGGCCCATCAATTAATTAAAGAACAATTAGAAGCAGGACACATAGAGCTTTCCACCTCTCCCTGGAATTCTCCCATATTTGTAATTAAGAAAAAATCAGGTAAATGGAGACTATTACAAGATCTAAGACAAATTAACAAAACAATGCAAATTATGGGCCCTACTCAACCTGGACTTCCTAATCCTGTAGCTATTCCAAAAAACTATTACCTTATAACCTTGATATAAAGGACTGTTTCTTTTCCATTCCCCTACATCCTCTGGATGCCCCCAGGTTTGCTTTTTCAATTCCTTCTATTAATAATAATGGCCCTGATAAAAGATATCATTGGAAAGTATTGCCGCAGGGAATGGCAAATAGCCCTACACTGTGCCAACTATATGTGGACAGAGCTATACAGCCCATTAAAAACAAATATCAACACCTTATGTGTCTACACTACATGGACGATGTTTTATTAGCTCACCCTAATCAACAAATCTTATTTAATATATTTAGTGAAATAACAAAAAATCTAAAAAAATATGGATTATATATAGCAGAAGAAAAAGTTCAAAGCAGATCACCTATACTATATTTAGGCTTTAAAATCATGGATACTTTTGTTAAACCCCAAAAAATTCTAATAAGTAAAGAACATTTGACCACCCTCAATGATTTCCAAAAATTACTGGGTGACATTAATTGGCTTCGCCCTACACTAAGCCTCACTACTGGACAATTAAAACCCTTATTTGACATCCTTCGTGGGAACCCTGACCCATCCTCACCTCGAACATTAACTCCTGAGGCCAGGAGAGCTTTAAAATTAGTAGAACAGGCCATTGAAAGATCCCATTGCGATAGATTTGATTTTGCACAACCACTAATATTGATTATTATTCCTTCACAATATACTCCAACAGGAGTATTTTGGCAACAGGGACCTATATTATGGATACATTTGCCTGTCTCTCCTAAAAATACAATTGAGTCTTATACCTCCATGGTGGCTAAACTTATTCTTCAAGGACTTAAAACCTCTACTAAAATATTTGGAATTCATCCCGCTACTATTATTACTCCTTATTCATCGTCACAGGTTGAATATTTGTGCTTCAATGATAATGATTGGGCTATAGCTAGATGCTCTACTTCTGCAAATTTTGACAATCATATTCCTAAATCTCCTATACTGTCCTTTTGTATCAATCATCCTATCATATTCCCACAGGTAATAAAAAATCAACCCATTCCTAAAGCATTTAATGTATTTACAGATGGATCCTCTAACGGTACTGCTGCAGTAGTCACTCAAAATGAAAAAATGATTCATATCACTAATCAAAAATCAGCTCAATTAGTGGAACTCGAAGCTATAATAATAGCTCTGGAAAATTTTAAAGAACAGCCTATGAATATTTTTTCCGACAGCCATTATATTGTACATTGTAAGCTGCCTGGTACCGTAAACCGGGAGGAAAAACTCTCGGAGGCAGAGTTAAGCTTTTACTACTTTTACTTCTACTTTCTTAGAGCTTAGAGAGGGAAAGAAAGATTTTTCTTCTTAGCTTAGAGAGAAAGAAAGATATAGTAGAGCTTAGAGCTTAGCTTAGAGTCTTCTTAGAAAGATAGAGCTTAGCTTAGAGAAAGATTAGAGCTTAGCTTAGAGTCTTCTTAGAAAGATAGAGCTTAGCTTAGAGAAAGATTAGAGCTTCTTTCTTCTCTCTTCTTTCTTCCTTCTGTCTTCTGTCTTCCTCAGGAGTCTCGGCCTAACTCTGACCAGTCATTACTTCTTCTATCTGGTTTCTCTTCTGTAACCGCTCTGCCTACGTTCTGGCCGCTCTGATTCTTCTGACCGCCCGAGTGACTGCCCGGCTGACTGAATTCTCCGTTCTCCTAACTCAGACCGCTTTCACCCGGTTATATACCTTCAGGTTTGCGGGTGCCTACAGGTGCGTCACATACATATCAGGCGGAACCCATGGCTTCCAGCTAGCTACAACAGCCCTTCCTAATTAGGGCTCCTTCATATTCCTTCCCTTTAGTTTAAAAAGGTGCTTTTGTTCTATTTTCTCTATTTTATTTTCTCTATTTTCTTTTATTTTCTTGTCCCTACCTAGCTTTTCACCTTTTATTTTTGAAAGGGTGGATATTTGAGCCCTTTTTGAGAAGGTGCTGTGGCTTTAAGGAAGCCTAATGCTGAGGAGCAGCTAACGCACCTAGTTAAGCACAATTGCATAAGCGGCTTTGACTTTTTTTTTTTTTTTTTTTTTTTTTCTCCTCTTCTTTATTTTTCTTTATGGCTTTCTTGCCAAAGCTCAATGGCTTTTTTTTTTTCCTGCATGGTTTTTACCATGCTATTTAATTCTCTATTTTCTTTTAAGCTCATGGCTTTTTTCTTTATACTAAAGCTCAAGGCTTTTTCTCTATATTTTTTATGGCTTTTGGCTGGCTACTCGGCTTCGGCTTTTGGCCGGCTACTCTGCTTCAGCTTAATTCTTAACTGGCTTCAACTGAGTCAGAGGCTATGCTCTCTTGTTTACTACTCTTTTTGCTGGTCTCAACTGAGTCTGAGGCTATACTTTTTCGTTGCTCTCCTTATTTCTTAGCTTTTCTTCTCTGCCTGCCGAGCCCCGGACGGACCACCATTTGTAAGCTGCCTGTTGTGGCCAGCCACGGTGCCGCGGGAAAATTCTCGGAGGCAGAGTTAAGCTTTTACTACTTTTACTTCTACTTTCTTAGAGCTTAGAGAGGGAAAGAAAGATTTTTCTTCTTAGCTTAGAGAGAAAGAAAGATATAGTAGAGCTTAGAGCTTAGCTTAGAGTCTTCTTAGAAAGATAGAGCTTAGCTTAGAGAAAGATTAGAGCTTAGCTTAGAGCCTTCTTAGAAAGATAGAGCTTAGCTTAGAGAAAGATTAGAGCTTCTTTCTTCTCTCTTCTTTCTTCCTTCTGTCTTCTGTCTTCCTCAGGAGTCTCGGCCTAACTCTGACCAGTCATTACTTCTTCTATCTGGTTTCTCTTCTGTAACCGCTCTGCCTACGTTCTGGCCGCTCTGATTCTTCTGACCGCCCGAGTGACTGCCCGGCTGACTGAATTCTCCGTTCTCCTAACTCGGACCGCTTTCACCCGGTTATATACCTTCAGGTTTGCGGGTGCCTACAGGTGCGTCACATACATATCAGGCGGAACCCATGGCTTCCAGCTAGCTACAACAGCCCTTCCTAATTAGGGCTCCTTCAGTACATGCTGTCCCAAAATTGGAGCTAGCAGGTCCAATAGCACCACATACTCCAGCTTTTAAATTGTTTTCTCAAATCCAAAATCTCCTATGGCAACGAAAAGAACCTTTATTTATAGGTCACATAAGAGCTCACACTAATCTGCCTGGTCCTCTCCATGAAGGTAATCAAAAAGCTGACGCCCTCACTAAAACAATATTTATATTTACTACAGTACAACAAGCTACTTTATTTCATTCCCAGTTCCACGTTAACAGCACTACCTTAAGACAAAAATTTTAAATCACAAAAGAACAAGCTCGTAGAATTGTAAAAGAATGTCCATCTTGTGTAACACTTTTGCCCAATCCACATTATGGGGTTAACCCACGAGGTTTGATGCCCAATCATTTGTGGCAGATGGATGTCACACATGAGCCAAGTTTTGGAAAATTACGATTTATTCATGTCACCATAGATACATGCTCAGGCATGATTTTTGCTTCTTTACATTCCGGAGAAAAAGTTAAAGATACTATATCTCATTGTCTGCAAGCTTTTGCCGCATTGGGCATCCCCAAAATGCTTAAAACAGATAATGGCCCTGCATATACATCCACATCCTTCAAACAATTTTGTACAAAGTTCAATATTATCCACAAAACAGGTATCGCTTATAATCCTCAGGGACAAGGAATAATTGAAAGAGCAAATCGGACACTTAAAAATATGTTACTAAAGCAAAAAGATGGAAACTGGAAAAATCCTAAGGACAGATTGGCAGTTGCCCTGTTTACCCTAAATTTCTTAACTTTAGATTCTAATGGACATTCGGCTGGAGATAGACACTGGAACCCACACCAACAACATAAACCTTTGGTTTACTGGAAGGATGTTCTCTCAGGTACATGGAAGGGTCCAGACCCAGTATTAATTTGGGGGAGAGGATCTGTTTGTGTTTTTCCAAAGCACGAATCCTCTCCAATATGGATACCATCTAGATTGATAAAGCAGGTACAAAGTCAAAGGGATCAAGACGAAGTTATTGAGGAGTCTAGATTGAATAAACAAGTGCAAGGTCAAGAGGACCAAAATGAAGGTATGGAGTGATTCCCTTAAAAGAGTTCTCCATTAAATTTACAACTTAAATTTCATTCTTCCCGGCCGGGACAAGAAGATCTCTCTTCAGTGTATACACAATTGTAATTTTTTTTTTCTCTTTTATGTATGTCTTTATGTCTGTGCATTTGTCTAAATTTCATGTTAATGTGATGTCACAAATATGTTTATATGTGCGTCTGTCTAGTGTGACGTCACAAATAATTAAGTGCTTAAAAAAAAAAAAAAAGGTAGATAGATATAGATCCAAATAACAAATAACGTTAATTCATTTAAGCTTAGAATATTCTAATTTGATAATCAATAGATAGATAGATAAATAGATATTTATATAAGTTCAGAATATTTTAATTAGATAATCAATTATAATGATAATCAATTTTGATTTATAGTTGTCTCTGGGACTTCTCTTCAGCTGTGAATATGTTTAATGTTGTATAACCTGATATTTTGGTGTTCCGACAGAGGATCATTTATTTGTTATTAACTTCATTTGTTTAGTAGCTGATTAATTTGAATTATTTCAACAGGTATAGGATTGCTGTGTATATAGAGACTCGAGGATTCCAGCTAACAAATTATTTTTCCAAAGTGCCTTTAGCTTTTCTTTATCTTTAATGCAGTAAACACCCTCAGTTTCTCTTTGATTATTTCTGAATGTGATGTTTTGCCAGCTTATGTTTGTGGGAGCTTGAGCAACAATGTGTGTGAGCAGAGATCAACTTTTATTTTCTACTCTAATAGTTCTTTTTTTTAGTTTGACAGCTCACCTTTTGATCTCAGTGCTGGAATAGCACTGCCTTTCCCTTAATAATGGATGCTTAAGTTTTTAGGTAGCGGGCCCTGAAGATTTGCCGGTGGAAATGTCTGGACATAAAAAAGACGGCTGCTGCTACAACTGCAGGGACCGCGGTCGCTGCAAGCATCCCTGCTGCTCAAGCATCAACAACCTCACCAGCAGTGTGGCCTCTGCTCTGCATGCATGGGGCCTCCTGAATCTATGTGTTATAACTTATGGACATTTTGATTTTCCATTATTTTGGGACATTACGGGACAATGCCTTGCGGGTATTTGTCTAAGAGAATTCAGTGCGTTACTTGATGAAACTAAGGGCAGCTGATTGGCTTAAAGAACTTGATACGCTATGGAAACTTGGCTCGTCAGCAGTAGGCTTACCGCCTTAAAGCCGCAGCATCTCCTAAAAATTGGACGGCTGTTAGTCAACACACAGTCGATCCTGAAGGGCTCTACTGAATGGCTGGTTAGCCTATGACGGGTAAGATCCCCAGAAGGGGACAACCTAAGACACAGCACAGTCGCACGGGACAGTCTAATGTGGCCGGCATGTCAACCTAAGCCAGGAGTCAGGACAGCCTAGACTCCCATGACGGGTAAGAATGTCGGTTGCACATGGACGTCCTAGAACATCCCCTCTTTTAAAACTAAAAGGGGGAAATGAAGGAGCCTATAATCAAGGAGATAGCTAAAGATTGCGGTTAGCTGAGAGCCATAAAAGATGTTCCTGTTTCCACCTGATATTAATACATTATTCAAAGAATCTTTGTATGCCCGTGAACACTGCGTAACGCACCTGTAAGCTCGAGCTGTAAGCACGTGTCCTTGTTAAAGCTATATGTATATAACTGGGTGAGGTTCGTTAGTGTGTGTGGGGAAGAAGAAGGTGGTGGTTGGAGTTAGAGCATTTGGAGTGATTGCTGGAGCTGGAGAGAGGAGAAGAATAAAAGACCTTTTTTCATTTTCATCCTGCCTCCGAATTTTCCTGTGGCGTTCGCTGCTCCAAGCGACTTCCGCTTCAGGCAGCAACACACGTGTATGCTTATTAAGAAGACTAATGCACCTGTGATGCTGTAGCATTAAGTTGAGCTTGTGATGAGACACATGTATGCTTATTAAGAGGACTAATGCACCTGTGATGGGTAAAAAGAGTATTTAACCAGACAGTAGAGAGGAGGGAAGGAAGAAGAAGGAACAATAAAGGAACCACTCATTCCCAGTCTGCCTCCGATTTCTTTCCCGCGGTCTCATTGCTGCAGGTGGCAACACCAAAGGACTTAAAAATAGCACACTACAGGGACACAGCCACATCAATGTTTATAGCAACACAATTCACAATAGCTAGGTTGTGGAACCAACCTAGATGCCCCTCAGTAGATGAGTAGATAAAGAAAATGTGGTGTATATACACAATGGAATATTACTCAGCAATAAAAGAGAATAAAATAATGGCATTCATAGGTAAATGGATGAAGTTGGAGAATATAATGCTAAGTGAAGTTAGCCAATCTCAAAAATCCAAATGCTTAATGTTTTCTCTGATATAAGGAGGCTGATGCACAGTGGGATTGGGTCGGGGAGCATAGGAGGATTAGAGGAACACTAGAAAGGTCAATAGGGAGGGAGTGCAAGGGAGGGGGTGAGGGGGTATGAAGGGGGAAAAAATGGTAGAATGAGATGGATATCATTACCCTAAATGCATGTTTGAATACATTAATAGTATGAATATACTTGTATACAGTGATATGTAAAAAGGTGTTCTATATGTGTATTACGAATTGTAATGCATGCTACTGTAACATATACAACAACTTCGAATTTAAAAAATGTAAAAAGTAAACAAAAATCTGTGAATATTAAATTCTTAATCAGGTCATGGGGTGTGCAAATGCCATTGGCTTTGATCGATACTGTACATGCTGTACTAATTTAAAGCAACTTAACTAGACTAAAACACCAGTTAGAACTTTAACAGACAGCAGTTATTCACTGGATCACAAGCTAGACCAAAAGTACTTAGCATTTTGTCATTCACAACCATTTTACCCCCAACAACTACCACTATGGTTCTGGTAAAATCTGTTAGAGTCATAAAATTATAAGGTCTTTAAAACTGCTCTGCAACCATCTACATGTTAACACTTTTTGTCCTAAATGAGCTGTTTTAGGAATTCACCACCCTCCTTAAGTCCTTGGACCACATGCTGCCATGCTCATTCTCAGCAATTAACCTTTCCTCTTACCTCACAGAGGAACTGGACACCACTTGATCACACTTCTCTTTCTCACTCTTAAATCCTATACCTTCAAATGTATTTTCATTTTCACCTATGCATTCTCCTTCTCCCTCTTCACAGGAGTGTTTTAAAACTGGAATTAGTGCCTTGCTTCCATCCTCCTGGAGGTCTCTGTAAAGTTCCTGTTTAAAAGAGTGAGTACCAAGGACAATACAGCGCTGTGGATTGTGCAAAATTTGCTAGAGTCCAGGAATATGTGATAAAACATTCCAAGTTCAGCTGGTAGAAAAGCTATTAGAAAGACTTAGGTGTTTCCTTTTTACTTAATCATTTTTTCCTTGTTGCAAATTTTCCTCAATGCACACAATTCAATATTCTCCTCCTTCTATATTATTAAACCATGCTAATAAAGAGAAAAATGGGACAGCTTTTGACTTTGCAAAAGAAGATAAGATATTCTCGTTCATGCCTGCCATCTTTTATATATATTGTTAGCCATTTCTGAAGGTTGAAGAATAATTTTGGTATAAGCGATCCTATGGTAGTATCATAATTAGTTCATAGTTATTCTTTGCAAGAAACCCATTTTCTGGACCTGATCCCCTTAATTTTCATGGCTGTTCCTTAGATTTACTTTATAATCTCTCCATCTTCACTGACCCTTTTCTCTTGACATACATACATGCTTATGTCTTTCCCGAGGTAAAACACAGCAATTCAACACATTACTCTAGAATTTTTTTTTCGAATAAGTTCTGTATATTTCACGTCATTAATTTGTCTTTAATTTCTCCTTTCATCTACATCCACATCACTTCTCTCCTTACTACAACAATCTTCTGATTCTTCTCCCAATCACTTCCCCCCAACTCTGTTACACAAATATTTCCTTTTGAGCTTCTGATCTACATATCCAGTTGTTCTGTAGACATATTCAATTCCTACACTACACTTCAGTATATCCAAACCTGTTATCAAATCCCCCTTACATGTTTTACACCATAAACCAATGAACGCCATTGCACATAATTGTCCAAGCAGATTTTTGATCATCTTTTATGTCATTTTTTCTTTACTGTCTAAATCCTAATAGTTGCCATTAAATATAAAGTCTATTTTAGAAATATTTCTCAACTCTACCCATGTCCTTCAATTTTCACTGGCACTCTCCTTATTTAAGAAATTAGTAGTAGTAGTAGTAGTAGTAGTAGTAGTAGTAGTAGTAATAGAAGTAGTAGTAGTATTTCTGTCAGCATATTTGAAATAACTTCATAACATCAGATTTATCCTCACTTGCCTGTTCTCCTGAGGAGAATACACTGTCTTTGTAGTTAATTTCATAAATTACAATAATGATTCTATGCTTTCCCAGTTTAAGAACATTAATGGTTCCCCATTGCCCTAAGAATAAAGCTCTAACACCCTTAACCTGCCTTAGAAGCAACTTTAATATCCAGTTTCTTTATTCCTCTTCAGCTTAGTCCCTTCATCTCCCATTTCAAAACTTCACCTTATAACAATTTTTGTTTTGTTTTATTTTGTTTTCATGTGTGAAGTATTACCTCTTCTGGACTTTATGTATCTTATTTCATTTTGTTTAAAACAGTTCCTTCCTTTCCCAACCTTCCTTTTCAATTTTCCTCAAGTTTGAGTTAGCTTCTCTGAGTTTTCTAGAACTACAATAAAAATCATACCACAACTTAAGGCCTTAAAATAACAGAAATTTTATTTTTCAGACCAGAATTCAAAATGACAATGTCAGCAGATCATGCTTCCTCTTAAGAATTGAAGGAGAAGGTGCCACACAACTCTCTTTCAAACTTCTGATGGTTATTGACAGTTTGGAACATTCTTTGACATGTAGATGCATTTCTTCATTTCTTCAATCCCATTCCCTCATCAGGTGACACTCTTCTTTGTAAGCTTATCTGTGTCTTTTTTACGTCTTCTTATAAGTACAATAGTCAATAGATTGAAGACCCATTATGGTTTGGATATGAAGTATCCCCTAAAAGCTCCAATGTAATTCAGGAATGTTCAGAGGGGAAATGACTAGATCTTGAGGGCTATAACCTAATCAGTACATTGATCATTTGATAGATTAATAATTTGAACTAACTAGATGGTAACTGCAGGCAGGTTATTGTAGCTAGTGGAAATAGGTATGAGACCCATGCCTTTTGGGTTTATGTTTTTGTCACTGTGACTCAAGCTCTCTCTGCTTGCTGATTGCCATGAACTTAGCAACTTTCTTCTACCACAGACTTCTGCCATGATGTTCTGCCTCAATTAGGCTGACAACAATGGAATTGGCCAACCATGGACTGACCCTCTGAAACCATGATCCCTTAATTAAACTTTACCTCCTCTGAGTTGTTCTAACTAAGAATTTTGGTCACAGTGACAAAAAACTGACTAACACAGGCCCATCATAATCTGGACTGAGCACATCTTAACTGATTGTATCCATCAAAGGCCCTATTTCCAAATAAGGTCACATTCTGAAATTTCAGGTGGGCATAAATTTGTGGAGAACATTATTTAACCCAGGTCAAAGCTCCTTTTAGTTTTTCCTATTAGAGGTAAACAGGCCTTAGCATAACCCTTATTACTTTTTTATTTTATTTTTTGAGACAGGGTCTTGCTAAGTTATTTAGGGCCTCTCTAGTTGCTGAAGCTGCCTTTGAACTTTTGATCCTCCTGCCTCAGGCTCCCAAGCTGCTGGGATTACAAGCATGTACCATCGTGCCCATCTCCTTGTAACATCTGTTGAAAACTCCTACTTTGCAATTATGCCAATTGAATAAAGACAGCAAACATGCTTACCGTGTATTCCACTTTAGCTTTTGTACCAAGTACACTGTCTGACAGAAAACTTGATCATATTTGAAAAAAAAAAATCAGAAAAAGGAAGAGAGGATAAAAAGTTCTTCTTAAGATTATTATAGTCTTGTCATAGTTTTCAGGATAACTTTCTAAACTAAAATAGACTTTCAATGTAAGACTGCTTTAAAATAAAAATATGCATTCCCCTTTCTTCCTGTCTCCTTTAGGTCATTTTCAGAGCAAACCAAAAAATAAAATAAAATGTTAAATAAACTAAGATGTTTTAAGGCATGTGCATTTCATTTGGTCAATCATTCTGATTATTATTAAGCAGTAGTCATGGTAGTAATGGTAGTGGTATTCCCCTGCATCATGTTTCATCTTGCTAAGTTCTGCAGATCTGCATATGTTTCAAACCTAGCATCATTTAATTTTTCTATTAGAATCAGCATCCAAGTCTCTCCTCCTCCATTTTTTTTTTGGGGGGGTGAGGGGATTGAACTCAGGGGCACTCTACCCCTGAACCACATCCCCAGTCCTATTTTGTACTTTTATTTAGAGACAGGGTCTCACTGAGTTGCTTAGCACCTTGCTGTTGCTAAGGCTGGCTTTGAACTCATGATCTTCCTGCCTCAGCCTCCCAAGCCACTGGGATTACAGGCCTACACCACCATGTCCAGCTTTCCCCTCCATTCTTTTGTGATAGGTGCATTTCTGTATATTCCTAAACAGACTCAGTCACTCCACTGCCCGTGTTCCCATCTATCTCTCTATTCCCTTGTGCTCTGGCTGCATCATACCACAAGTACCTACAGCTGCTGGGCAGGCTGAAATACCACAGAGCTGAAGTCCTTGAGAAGCCTTCAACCAAGGACAAATAGTTGCACTAAGATGAACAGCCTTGGAATCAACTTACTGATCCTCCAGACCATTAACCAAGGAAACTACTAGCCTTCCAGGCCTTTCTCAGGGTCTGTCCTGTAGTTAGTCCTAATGTAAGACACTTCCCCAAAGCTCTTCTAATACCACTTATCATACTCTGTTACTTGTCTTTTGCTACTACTACCATGTAAAAGCCCCAAAGGCATGAATACCACTTTTGCTTTTGTACTCACTGTATCACAGTGTCTAGCAGAGTGCCTGCAGTATGGTAGGTACTAATAAATACTTCAGGCTATATGTTTTTTTTTAATACCTATATAAGTCATTTCACAGTCTTCCTTGATCATGTGACAAAAATTGAATGGAACTATGGAGACATGAAGGTACATTAATTGATATTAAAATATGTAATTTTTACTTTATATTAGAATGGATATATTTACTTTTATGGACAAAACACAATAAACTTATCTTTTTAAATGTAGGAAATTCAAAGCATATCCTTTTCTGTTCAGTTTTATGGACACTTGTCACTTGTGCTCATTTTTTTTCTCCTGACTCATTTTTAAGCTTACTTTGAACTTTTGAACATGCCTTTGAAATGTATTTCCATGCCTGCCATTAAGTCATTCACTGTTGCATAAGCGACTCATAATTGTTTTAACCAAATTGCCACAGATTCTCTCTTAAAATAATGTCAGCAGGTGCTCTCAAAGTTATTAGTTCTACAAAAGTACAGACCTGTGCTTAAATGCACCCATTTAAGATTGACAGGTTCATACCATTATTTTCATGAGAAAACATATACTCAACATTTAATTTATTGCTTTTTTAAATTTGAAATGCATTCCGAATGGATTCTTCAAATTTTAAACAAAATCCATTCCTTGTTTTCTCTGATGCTTACTCCTATCATCGATTTGTACATATTTGTACATAAAAGTACAAATTGCTTTCTCCTCCTAGAGTAGCTCGCCCTGCATCAAAAGCATGCATTGTTCTGAGATCAGATTGACTTAGTTTTATATACAATGTGGTATGAAGCCTTGTGTTTTATTCCCCCCCTATTGTCTTGTTTTCTTATTATATCTACTGCTGTGAGGAAGAGTTGGGCTCACAGACTGATTCAGTCATTCTTAGCAACATAAAACAACATTTTCAAGCTTGCATTTGTGGGCATATTTGCCTAAATGTCTTACCAGAAATATTTTAATGTACCTGCTGCTAAAATTAGCATGCTTTAAAAAGAAACAATAGTTTCTAGTGGGAAAAAATTAACTAGAAAATGGAAATCATTGCTTTAATCTTCAGTTATTAAAATATTGAAAGAACAATTCTTTTTTTTAATTTTCCCCAAAGTTTGAATTTTCAGACACTTAAAGCTTTTATCTGTGCTATGCTATATTTTATAAAGTAATCAAAAAATAAAAAAGATGAACTCTGGCAAAGGTTTGAATATATCCTCATGATCAGCTAACTGCTTCTGTAATTATCAGAAAACTTGGGTAGAAGAAAGTATATATAATTATTCTCATATTATACATATTGGAAATAGTCAACAATTGCCAATAACTACCAGACAATATGTTGCATTTTTTTATCAGAAAAATAATGAAGAATTTTTTATATGGTTAAATTTACTTATAGTTATAACTGATTTGTCATTTTTTAGGATATCTTTATTTTGCCAATAAGAAGGCTGAGGTATTTTTGGATATGAACTATTTTGAAGCTGATTTTTTTTTTCTGTCTGCTTGGAATTCATAGAATTCTGGGGCCCCAACCTTTGTTTTAAGCCTCAAATAATTATTTTAGTGTAAGTTTGTGGTTTGTTTGCCTGTATAATCTCTCATAAAGTTAATTGATTTTTCATCTCTGATTGCAGTGGGACTCATGTCAACAGGCACACCAGCAATTCTCTTTGAGTTATGCCTCTTTTCTTTATTTAATTTGTATGACTTGAGGCTTGCAATGTTTCCATGGGAAAGGAAAACCTTTATTTATATTTTTGTTGTTGTTGTTGAGACATTTTCCCAAGGAGAAGAAAAAATTGCTGAGTAACATTCTATCCATTATAAGGTTTTAAAATGAGTGTTATTACTATATTCCCAGTGTTGATACTAATCCCAAATTTTATGTGGCATTTTTTATTCAAATTTTTTTGTCAGCTATGTATCTTATAGGTGGAGATGAGCACACTTAAACTTCCAATTCAGAGAGCCATCCAACTCTGTGTTCTACCTGTTTTCTTTAAATATTGCTTGTAAAACAGCCAGCTCTTTTCTGAGCTCATGTCTCTTGCATTATCCTGGCAAGTGCAACCAATAGCAACAAAAGCATACTTACATTATTTTTTCACCTCTTTATTTAAAGATAAAGATTTTTAAGTACAATATCTTACTTTTGACTTATCATGAATAACTTTCTCTAAATATTTCGACCTCTGCATGACATGCATTACAATTTTTTCAGCCTCTAAGAAAAATCCCCTTGCTCCCAAATACCTGCAGTTGAGACCAGTGCCAAATATTTCAAGATATCTGTAAAGGAATTACCTGCTCCAATACTAATGGTTGTATCAGTCATGACAGACTCAGTTATTCTGTGGAAAATATGGAATTGAAAATCTCAGCATCTAAACAGTATTGTCTTTGTCTTTATTTATTCGTTCATTTATTTATTTTTGGTACCAGGGATTGAAACCAGGGGCACTTAACCACTGAACCACATCCCCAGGCCCTTTTTAAAATATATTATTTTAAGAAAGGGTCTCAATGAGTTGTTTAGGGTCTCTCTAAGTTTCTGAGGCTGGCTTTGAGCTCATGATCCTCCTGCCCCAGCCTACCCAGCCTTTGGGATTATAGTACCACTGTGCCCAGCTGTCTTTGTCTTATATATATGAGATGTTATCACTTGTCATTACAGGTTTTTTTTTTTTTTATGATCATGTAGATTCAATTTTTGCACATTTACAGAGTTAGGAGGAAAATAAGAAAGGATGGTAAACAAAGCTCTTAGAACTAAAACTCAGAATCACATGAAATACTTGAGCTCACATTTTATCAAGTAACCTGATATACTGGGTTAAATAGTATATACCAACATCTATGCCCACCTGGAACAGAATAAAAACTTATTTGGAAATAAGGTCTTGCACTTGAAATTAGTAAGGATGACTGTAATGACTATAGAAGGATGACTTCTAAATATACTGGTGATGTTAGAAAGAAGTCATGTGAAGATGCACAGACATAGAGTAAAGAAAGCTATATGGAGATAAAGCATACTACAGTGATACTAAGGAGCAAAAAGAATTGCTGGCAACTGCCAAAATCTGGGAGAAAGACATGGGACAGTTTCTCTTTCACAGCCTCCACTAAACCTACCTACTCTTTGATTTTGGAATTCTGTGAGCCACCCAGTGCCACCCAGTGGTTATTTATTATGGTAGGTAGCACTTGGGAACTAATTCAAACAAGATGCTTGAATTTGAAAGGGTGCAGATGAATAATCTTTTCATAGATGGGGCACTAAATATAACAAAAATTCTAAGCATAGATTTTTTTAAGTGCATATGACGACAATAACAAGATTTTTGAAACAAGTTTTCCAATTTGGAAACTTTATTTTGAAATGATGGATGGTGTTAAGATTTGTTGTTGTTGTTGATGTTGGTATCAGGAGTTGAACCCAGGAGCATTTAACTACTGAGCCACATTCTCAACCCTGTTTTACTTTTTATATTGAGACAGGGTCCCATTTCATTGCTGAGTCTGGCTTTGAATTTACAATCTTCCTGCCTCAGCCTTCCAGGCCTCTGGGATTACAGGCATATGCCACCATGCCCAGCTAGTCTTAATTTTTCTTTGTTTCTCATTTCTGAGAAAATTAATGAAGCCAGATTGATCCCAAATGATGGTTTATTGGTTAGTGTGTGTGGGAAGAAGAAGAAGGTGGTGGTTGGAGTTAGAGCGTTTGGAGTGATCGCTGGAGCCGGAGAGAGAAGAAGAATAAAAGACCTTTTTTCATTTTCATCCTGCCTCCGAATTTTCCTGCAGCGTTCGTTGCTCCAAGCCGTTTCCGCTTCAGGCAGCAACAGGTGGGGGCTTGTACGGGGAATTCGGCGGCCAGGTAAGAAAAAAGAAAATTTAAAAATATGGGAGAGAATATAACAAAAAGTCGGTTTATAAAAGCCATGAATGAAATTTTTGATATCGAGAAATCAGATAGTGAGAAAAGTGAACAAGAAAGCATATCCTCTGACTCAGTGGAGACCAGCAAGGAGAGTAGTAATGTAAATTTAAAAGTAAGAACTGCAAAAGCCATCAGAAGCTTAATAAAATTAGCTGAGGATTATGTACTCTCCTTAGAAGCTGAAACTCAGGATACTAGTGAAAGTGATAATAGTAACAAGGAGACAAACCATGAGAGTACGGTCTCCTCCACTGAGCTGGTTAGGAATTATGAAGCTAGTAGTGAGGAGGAATCAAAAAGTGATTCGGGGAGCACAGTCTCCAATAAAAAGAACAAAAAGAAATTAAAAAAGAGAAAAGACCGTCAAATAGAGGAACCACTAGTGCCCTCTGCTCCTTCATGGGTAGAATACCTAACAGAAACAATAAGGAGTATTGATCAGAGTGTACGTGCCCTTGAGGTAGAAATTGGCGGCCTTTCTGAGCGCTTATACGCTCTCAAACAACATAGACCGCAGGAGCACCTAGAACTGCCAGTATTTCAAAATGAAGAGGGACAAAGATATCACAAGTCCCTAGAATTTAAAACAATAAAGAATTTTAAAGAGGCGGTAATGACCTATGGGCCTCAAGCTCCGTTCACATTAAGTATGATAGAGTCACTTAACACCCTAATCTTAGCCCCCTCAGATTGGAAAAGTCTATGCAGAGCGGTACTAAGTGGGGGACAATACCTAATCTGGAAAACTCAATTCCAGGAAATTTGTTCAGAAATAGCAAAGAGAAATGCTGCAGCAGGTTTCCTCAACGCAATATAGATATGCTCACAGGGGAAGGTCAGTTCGCTGAAGTACATAATCAGCTACAATACGATCCCGGTGTGTATGCCCAGATACACACTGCAGCTGTGAAAGCCTGGAAGACAATATCAGGCACAGGGGATCTGCAAGGCATCTATCAAAAGTTATACAAGGGCCTAACGAAACTTACGCTGATTTTGTAGATAGACTCTTAAAAACAACATCTAGAGTTTTTGGCGAAGTCGAGCAAGCTATGCCTCTAGTTATCCAATTAGCATACGAGAATGCTAATAAATATTGCCAGGATGCAATAAGGCCGTGGAGAAGTAAAAAAGACTTATCAATTTATATCAGACCGTGCAAAGACATTAACGAGGCTGTTATCACAGGCAATGTAATTGCTGCAGTGATGAAAAATTCCTCCCCTCAAAATTCCCAAAGGATTCAACCTAGAACAGGATATTCCAGACAAAAGTATTATAATCAACCAAGATATGCTAAGCAATATCCCCCAAGGGTAATAAGATCAAATTCATACCGCACTCCAGGCCGATGCCCCAGGTGCAAAAAGGGTATACATTGGGCCAATCAATGCCATTCCAGATATGATATATATGGAAATGATTTATCAAGGATTTCAAAAAAAGGGGCACGGGGCCCAATGCCCCGGGGCCCACAAATGTACAAGGCACTAGAGGAGGAATGTGCACTAGAGGAGGAATGCCCTCAGATCCAAATGATTCCTCATCACAATCCCTCCTACCCATTAACTCCTTTATCAGAGGGACAAGAGGAAGTGCAGGATTAGATCTCTGTTCTACTGCCCGGATGGTCCTGACACCTGAAATGGGGGTTCAGCTGATTCCTACGGGAATCAGGGGACCTCTCCCTTCAGGAACTGTGGGACTAATCCTTGGGCGTAGTTCCAAGAGTTTATTAGGCTTTAATGTTATACCAGGGGTTATTGATTCAGATTATAATGGAGAGATTAAAATAATGCTAAGTACACACAGGGGCATCATCTCCGTAAATCAAGGAGACAGAATCGCACAGCTGCTCCTCATTCCCAGTCTCCATAGTTCTTTTAAAAGCATGCCACAAAATAGAAATAGCAGAGCATTCGGTTCCACTGGTTCAGGACCTATGGCTTTCTGGGTACAGGATTGTTCACAGAGGCCGATGTGCAAATTAAAAATTCAAGGTATAGAGATGGAGGGGCTGATTGATACAGGAGCTGACTCTTCCATCATAAATCTACAACAATGGCCTAAGCACTGGCCTCTGCAGAAAGCCTCAACCAGTTTAAGAGGCTTGGGATATAGTAATACCCCAGCACAAAGTGCTGTAATCTTAAATTGGCAAGACAATGAAGGCCATACAGGAACATTCCAACCTATGTTTTAAACAGCTTGCCAGTTACCCTATGGGGAAGAGATATCTTACATCAAATGGGGCTACACCTAGCGACCAAGCCTGCAGGTGTTAAGAATAAAAATCCTAATCATAATAAAAAAGGCAAAGGACATTTTTTCTAGGGGCCACTGAGAAAACAATTTTAAAAAAATACCATGGCTCTCTAATAAGCCAGTTTGGGTCCCTCAGTGGCCCCTATCCAAAGAAAAATTGCAAGCGGCCCATCAATTAATTAAAGAACAATTAGAAGCAGGACACATAGAGCCTTCCACCTCTCCCTGGAATTCTCCCATATTTGTAATTAAGAAAAAATCGGGAAAATGGAGACTATTACAAGACCTAAGACAAATTAATAAAACAATGCAAATTATGGGACCTACCCAACCTGGACTTCCTAATCCTGTAGCTATTCCAAAAAACTATTACCTTATAACTCTTGATATAAAGGACTGTTTCTTTTCCATTCCCCTACATCCTCTGGATGCCCCCAGGTTTGCTTTTTCAATTCCTTCTATCAATAATAATGGCCCTGATAAAAGATATCAATGGAAAGTATTGCCACAGGGAATGGCAAATAGCCCTACAATGTGCCAACTATATGTGGACAGAGCTATACAGCCCATTAAAAACAAATATCAAGACCTCATGTGTCTACACTACATGGACGATGTTTTATTAGCTCACCCTAATCAAAAAATCTTATTTAATATATTTAGTGAAATAACAAAAAATTTTTAAAAATATGGATTATATATAGCAGAAGAAAAAGTTCAAAGCAGATCACCTATACTATATTTAGGCTTTAAAATCATGGATACTTTTGTTAAACCCCCAAAAATTCTAATAAGTAAAGAACATTTGACCACCCTCAATGATTTCCAAAAATTATTGGGAGACATTAATTGGCTTCGCCCTACACTAAGCCTCACTACTGGACAATTAAAACCTTTATTTGACATCCTTCGCGGGAACCCTGATCCATCCTCACCGCGAACATTAACTCCTGAGGCCAGGAGAGCTCTAAAATTAGTAGAACAGACCATTGAAAGATCCCATTGCGATAGATTTGATTTTGCACAACCACTAATATTGATTATTATTCCTTCACAATATACTCCAACAGGAGTATTTTGGCAACAGGGACCTATATTATGGATACATTTGCCTGTCTCTCCTAAAAATACAATTGAGTCTTATACCTCCATGGTGGCTAAACTTATTCTTCAAGGACTTAAAACCTCTACTGAAATATTTGGAATTCATCCCACTACTATTATTACTCCTTATTCATCATCACAGGTTGAATATTTGTGCTTCAATGATAATGATTGGGCTATAGCTAGATGCTCTACTTCTGCAAATTTTGACAATCATATTCCTAAATCTCCTATACTGTCCTTTTGTATCAGTCATCCTATCATATTCCCACAGGTAATAAAAAATCAACCCATTCCTAAAGCATTTAATGTATTTACAGATGGATCCTCTAACGGTACTGCTGCAGTAGTCACTCAAAATGAAAAAAATGATTCATATCACTAATCAAAAATCAGCTCAATTAGTGGAACTTGAAGCTATAATAATAGCTCTGGAAAATTTTAAAGAACAGCCTATGAATATTTTTTCAGACAGCCACTATATTGTACATGCTGTCCCTAAATTGGAGCTAGCAGGTCCAATAGCACCACATACTCCAGCTTTTAAATTGTTTTCTCAAATCCAAAATCTCCTATGGCAACGAAAAGAACCTTTATTTATAGGTCACATAAGAGCTCACACTAATCTGCCTGGTCCTCTCCATGAAGGTAATCAAAAAGCTGATGCCCTCACTAAAACAATATTTATATTTACTACAGTACAACAAGCTACTTTATTTCATTCCCAGTTCCACGTTAATAGCACAACCTTAAGACAAAAATTTAAAATCACAAAAGAACAAGCTCGTAGAATTGTAAAAGAATGTCCATCTTGTGTAACACATTATGGGGTTAACCCACGAGGTTTGATGCCCAATCATTTGTGGCAGATGGATGTCACACATGAGCCAAGTTTTGGAAAATTACGATTTATTCATGTCACCATAGATACATGCTCAGGCATGATTTTTGCTTCTTTACATTCCGGAGAAAAAGTTAAAGATACTATATCTCATTGTCTGCAAGCTTTTGCCGCATTGGGCATCCCCAAAATGCTTTAAAACAGATAATGGCCCTGCATATACATCCACATCCTTCAAACAATTTTGTACAAAGTTCAATATTATCCACAAAACAGGTATCGCTTATAATCCTCAGGGACAAGGAATAATTGAAAGAGCAAATCGGACACTTAAAAATATGTTACTAAAGCAAAAAGATGGAAACTGGAAAAATCCTAAGGACAGATTGGCAGTTGCCCTGTTTACCCTAAATTTCTTAACTTTAGATTCTAATGGACATTCGGCTGGAGATAGACACTGGAACCCACACCAACAACATAAACCTTTGGTTTACTGGAAGGATGTTCTCTCAGGTACATGGAAGGGTCCAGACCCAGTATTAATTTGGGGGAGAGGATCTGTTTGTGTTTTTCCAAAGCACGAATCCTCTCCAATATGGATACCATCTAGATTGATAAAGCAGGTACAAAGTCAAAGGATCAAGACGAAGTTATTGAGGAGTCTAGATTGAATAAACATGTACAAAATCAAGAGGACCAAAATGAAGGTATGGAGTGATTCCCTTAAGAGTCCTCCATTAAATTTACAACTTAAATTTCATCTTCCCGGCTGGGACAAGAAGATCTCTCTTCAGTGTATACACAATTGTATTTTTTTTTTCTTTATATATGTCTTTATGTCTGTGCATTTGTCTAAATTTCATGTTAATGTGATGTCACAAATATATGTTTATATGTATGTCTGTCTAGTGTGACGTCACAAATAATTAAGCGCTTATGAAAAAAAAAATAGGTAGATAGATATAGATCCAAATAACGTTAATTCATTTAAGCTTGGAATATTCTAATTAGATAATCAATAGATAGATAAATAGATATTCATATAAGTTCATAATATTCTAATTAGATAATCAATTATAATGATAATCAATTTTGACTTATAGTTGTCTCCGGGACTTCTCTTCAGCTGTGAATATGTTTAATGTTGTATAACCTGATATTTTGGTGTTCCGACAGAGGATCATTTATTTGTTATTAACTTCATTTGTTTAATAGCTGATTAATTTGAATTATTTCAACAGGTATAGGATTGCTGTGTATATAGAGACTCGAGGTTTCCAGCTAACAAATTATTTTTCCAAAGTGCCTTTAGCTTTTCTTTATCTTTAATGCAGTAAAACACCCTCAGTTTCTCTTTGATTATTTCTGAATGTAATATTTTGCCAGCTTATGTTTGTGGGAGCTTAAGCAGCAATGTGTGTGAGCAGAGATCAACTTTTATTTTCTACTCTAATAATTCTTTTTTTAGTTTGACAGCTCACCTTTTGATCTCAGTGCTGGAATAGCACTGCCTTTCCCTTAATAATGGATGCTTGAGTTTTTAGGTAGCGGGCCCTGAAGATTTGCTGGTGGAAATGTCTAGACATAAAAAAGACGGCTGCTGCTACAACTGCAAGGACCGCGGTAGCCGCAAGCATCCCTGCTGCTCAAGCATCAAACAACCTAACCAGCAGTGTGGCCTCTGCTCTGCATGCATGGGGCCTCCTGAATCTATGTGTTATAACTTATGGACATTTTGATTTTTCATTATTTTGGGACATTACGGGACAATGCCTTGCGGGTATTTGTCTAAGAGAACTCAGTGCGTTACTTGATGAAACTAAGGGCAGCTGATTGGCTTAAAGAACTTGATACGCTATGGAAACTTGGCTCATCAGCAGTAGGCTTACCGCCTTAAAGCCGCAGCATCTCCTAAAAATTGGACGGCTGTTAGTCAACACACAGTCGATCCTGAAGGGCTCTATTGGATGGCTGGTTAGCCTATGACGGGTAAGATCCCCAGAAGGGGACAACCTAAGACACAGCACAGTCGCACGGGACAGTCTAATGTGGCCAGCATGTCAACCTAAGCCAGGAGTCAGGACAGCCTCGATTCCCATGACGGGTAAGAATGTCGGTTGCACATGGACGTCCTAGAACATCCCCTCTTTTAAAACTAAAAGGGGGAAATGAAGGAGCCTATAATCAAGGAGATAGCTAAAGATTGCGGTTAGCTGAGAGCCATAAAAGATGTTCTAGTTTCCACCTGATAGTAATACATTAATCAAAGAATCTTTGTATGCCCGTGAACACTGCGTAACGCACCTGTAAGCTCGAGCTGTAAGCACGTGTCCTTGTTAAAGCTATATGTATATAACTGGGTGAGTTTGGTTAGTGTGTGTGGGAAGAAGAAGAAGGTGGTGGTTGGAGTTAGAGCATTTGGAGTGATTGCTGGAGCCGGAGAGAGAAGAAGAATAAAAGACCTTTTTTCATTTTCATCCTGCCTCCGAATTTTCCTGCGGCGTTCGTTGCTCCAAGCGGTTTCCGCTTCAGGCAGCAACAGTTTATTACATATAAATAAAAATAAGTTACAAGTAGAGATATTTTGGGAAATGACAAAATATTTTTATTTGGGGAGGTTTTTTTTTTTTTGTTTTCACATAACCAATATAAATATCTTAATCCTTTTGGGCATCCATATTAAATTATATTAGACCAGGTAGCTTTTCTAAAAAAAATTATGTCTCACTGTTCTGGAAGTTGGGATGGCTGAAATCATGGTGCTGACAGACATGACATCTAGCAAGGTCCTTCTCCTCATGTTCTAGTACTGGCAATAGGGCATTAGGGTTTAAGATATTATTATTATTATTATTATTTTAGGGTGGGTAGGGGGAACACAAGCATTTAGATCAGAGCACCAAACATTCTGAGAGTAAATAAACCCAATAAATAAGCTTTCTTCCAGTCCTTTGGTTTTGTTTGCTATTAGAAAATCAATAATATAACCTCTAACTTAGTATAACCTAAATTAATATAACCTGAATTAGAATATACTCATTTGTGTAATATTTGTTCCTATTAAAATATGTTTTTAAAATTTTCTTGTTAAAACATAATTATAGAAACCACGGAGACCCAAAGGTTTAGAAGTAGGGAAATCAATTCAGATAAGAAGCTGAGTTTAAATAACAAACCAACCTCAATCAAACTTTGATTCTATTAGCAGGTCAGAAACTATGATTTTAGTGGAAAAACAGATTGTGCATGATTTCTTTGAAACAACTCGTCCAATAATGCAAGTGTATACTGTATCAGTAAATGACCTTATTTAAGTTGGGAATGAACGTTTTTGGAAAATCACTATGTTTTTCCTTTATTTTCCTATCAGTAGAGGTTTATGTTACTTATCAAAATGGAGGCAGTGCTTGGAAAAATGCAATTGTAGAATGTAATATTCCCCATTACTGTTAGCACTCAGTAAACAACCTAGTAATTAGTCACCCTAATCCTAAATGGCCAGCTCTGTCATATGAACATTGATACCAGCAAGTGAGCAAGAAAGACTTCAGTGTTGCCGCCTGAAGTGATGGCCGCTTGGAGCAACAAAGCCACGGGAAGAAGTTCAGAGGCGAACTGGAAACAAACAGCCTTTTTATTCTGATAACTTTTCTCTCTGCTCTAACAACGACTTTAAAACGCACCACACACACCACCAAACAACCAACACACCAAATGGTGCAAACCCGATCTGCAATCTCGCTCAAGTCTCTCGAGATCTCGGGCCAAGTCCCGTGAGACTACGGAAGGCGGCAATGCCCAAACATCTCCATGGCCCATAGTCAACCACAATCTTAGCCATCTCCCCAAACAGGGCTCCTGTTGTTTGGTGGTGTGTGCAGTGCGTGTTAAAGTCGTTGTTAGAGCCAGAGAGAAAAGTTATCAGAATAAAAAGGCTGTTTGTTTCCAGTTCGCCTCTGAACTTCTTCCCGCGGCTTCGGTGCTCCAAGCGGCTATCGTTTCAGGTGGCAACACTTCAGTAATGGAGAGTAGAGATTTTCTTTTTTAATTTTGATTCAGGTAGGGCAGAGTGAAAGAATGGTGCACTGTCAGCCTACAAAATAGGCCGTTTAAGGAAGAAAGGCAGGTTAAATATTGTGTAAATAGTATTTTGCTTGGAAAAAAAGAGTTTGGCTTCTGCCTTTTGGGTACTGGTAAATTTTTTAAGATAATAATCAGAACTCAGAAGGCAAGTACATTTGTGAAGCAAATAAAGGTTATTCAAAGCCCATGAAGTAGACCCACCAAATGTTATATTTGTGAAAAGAGAAATTAGAGAGTTTTAAGACTGATATAAAAGGCTCTTGAGGCCTATAATGGGAATCGCTTATAAACAGAGCACAGAACTGGGATGGGGCTAAAGGAAAAGGAGGAAAACACAACACTAAGTGATGGACTGGGAAAGTTCCAGTGCTTTCTCCACTGGGGTTCACTCAGAAGACAGGCAAGGATTTCCACTTAAGGATGAGCTGTAGGCTTTGGTTCCCAAAGATTTGAGCACTTCTTGGTTGACATCTGTTTTCTCTTCTACTTGTTTGGCAGGGGAAGATGCTCAGCTGGATTGATGTTGATTGGGCTAAACTGCAGCAAACAGGACAAGATTTTGAGAAAATTCCAGGTAAGATATTTTGGGGCAAAAAGTAGAAATCAAAGGCCCTGAATAAATAAAAACTGTATAATTTTGAAAGGTCATTTATCAAGGTATTGGCCTCACCCATTGACTTGCTAATCTAAACAAAAGAAGGCATTTGTAATAATTTTAATGCTCAAAATTATGCTTTCTTTAATCTACACCTCATAATGTTAGTATGACTTAATTTATTTTGCTCATAAGGAATTTTTGTTCACATAAAATACAAATGCTCAGGGCTGGGGTTGTGGCTCAGTGGTAGAGCACTTGCCTAGCACGTGCACGGCCAGGGTTCGATCCTCAGCACCATGTAAACATAAATGCATTGCATTGTGTACAACTAAAGCAAATAAATAAATATAAAAAAATACAAATCCTCTTGAATGCATTTATGTATTATTTTTGATATTATGCACATTTGAAAATATACATATATGTATGTATGAAATATAATTATGTAGATAATTATATTAATACTTAAGCTATTAGAAATATATCCATCCAAAAACCTATTCAAATGACTTAGATTCAAGAAGTAATTAAATAAGGACTTTTGAAAGATAAAAATACTATTTGAAATGTGTGCACTTAAACTTACACATTAATTTTTTCAAAATAATTTTTGGGGGTGTTCACATATGTGTGCTTTGTCAGTTCATAAGAATAAAAAATAATGAAACCATTAAATATATGGTTCAGTGTTTACAGGAACAGAAAAGAAAATGTTTCCATTATATTTTCCTTCTATTAGTGATTAAGAACTTAGGCTTAGAAGTCTGACAAACCCAAGTTCTAATATTCCTTTCAATATTTTCCAGCTGCATGATCATGAGAACTTATCTAACTTCAACCCTCTACCTATTTTGAAAATGGGTTGTTTCTTCTCATTGGAGTCTTGTTGAACATTAAAAGAAGCCATCAATGGAAAGTGCTTATCGAACATGTTAGCATATAATAAGCACTTGGTATATATTGGTTATTATTGATCTCTTGTAAGAATGAAATCACAACTGAGAAGAGTAAAACAAGCATCAGGAAGAAGAAATTAAAGCCTAGTATAAGTAATAAAATTTTAAAAAAACTAGCTATTCTACTTGAGTTTAAAATGTCTGGCTTGTATACTTTACAAGAACTTGAATTTCATCACTCACAGTTAATTGAACTCTACTAGACACCACAGAACTGGTGCTAAAATCTATCTGCATGAGATTGGGTTCACTGTAGGCTTGTTGTTCAAAAGGAGGAAGAGCTCAATCTCAAAAATTTAGATGTTCATTCTAATGTTACTTATTAAAAGTAAAGTATGAAATAATTTAGAAGGAAACAGAGATCATTAGCAACCAACATAATTCTTTTGAGTACAATTGGATGGGTTGAAGGAAATAAATCAATTTAAACATATCAAAGGTAGTCAGAAATGTAGCATTACGCCTGCTCTTATGTTAATCTTGAGTCTGTTATTATTATTATTTTTTTTAGATTAGTTAGCAAGAGGCCAAATGGCTGTCCTTTAATCCAAACTAACTTTGATTCATTACTGATAACTGAAGTGAGGGCAGTGGACAGTTCATCAGTATAATTAGAGTAGTATGTAAAGTGTCGGGTCACCAACTACTCTAGTTATGCTGGAATTTAGGGATTTCCCTTGGTGTAAGAATTTCAGTGCTAAAATCAGGAAGGTCTCAAGACAAATGAGACAAATTGGTCAAAATAAATGAAAGGAAGTGATAAGATTCCCAGAATGTATTCAGGTCACCACCAAAAGAAAAGTACATGGACATTGTCAACACATCTTTTGTATTAGGATCAAAGAGTAGAAGTTTCTTGAGTGTTTGGGGTACCCTAAAAACACTAAGTTCAAGATGTTACTATGATAAAGCACATATTTTGTTTCATATAGCACTGCAAATGTTTTACATTTTAAATCATACCATTTAATCTTATAGTAATTTTGAAATATTTACTATTATCTTTGTTTCATAGATTAAAAAAATCTGAAGTTAAGGAGAAATTAAGTAACTGTCTTAAGTTCAGATAACATGCATAAAGTGATGCTTACACTTAAGAATGGATATGTAGATTTAGTAGATTAAAGGGAAGATGGGAGTCTCATGATAATTAACCCTTGGTATACAGATTTCTATAAAAGGGAAAGGTCAGGACTCAAAAATAGAGAAACGGGAATATTCTCAAGAGCATTCAGGTTCATGATTGGTCTTCAGGTCCATGATTTAGTAGAGGTTTAAGTGGCATCATCCCTTATATTCCAAAAGTAGCTGAGGACCTGAGAAATGGGAAGGACTACTGCATCAGGCATCAGGAAGTTTCTGGATTAGATGTGAGAATAGAAATCCCAGTCCACTAACACATTCCTGGATTCAGGCTACTCAGGCTACATTTGTAGTCAGAGCCACAACCTCACTGTCAAACATTGTGTCTTGACCTCAGTGGACACCATACCAACTTCCTTAGTCACCATGAGTTTTGGAAGCTTGGCTTAGGAAACAGTTTGTGAGCATCTGCAGTCTCTTGTCAAGGGGCTTCTCTCTTGGTCAAAGCAGAAGATGCCACTTGTTAGAGCTTTGCAACTTAGTTAAAGTCTGGAGGGGACTTCCTTGGTTCTTGAACCACTAACATCCTCCCTGGTAGGTTGTTGGCAGGAGAGAGATTATCCTAAAATTTCCTCGAATAGGAAGTGGAGCTTAAACCCTCCACTTTGAGAAATGAGAATTACCAGTGTGATGTGCATGTCAGAGTGGAAAGGAGGAGGAGGGCTTAGTGGTAGAAGAGAAAACATCTTAGGAGTATGGTTTAACCCCACTATACAGTTCAAAGGATTGTTGATAATTGTAAAATAGTCAAATATTAGTTTAATTAAAAAAAGAAAAAACAAGGCTGGGATGTAGCTCAGGGGTAGAACACTTACCTAATATGTGAGGCCTTGGGTTCAATCTCCGGTAAAACAACAACAAAAAACAAACAAACATAAAAACTGTTTTGAGAATATTAGTGTAAAATTCCTATCATTGAAGGTCTTCAGGCATAAACTATATTCCTCCAACACAGAAAAGTTTCAAGTAGTAGAAAAGTAGATGGATTAAATGATCTTTATGTTCACCAAGTGCCCAAGCCTACATCATTAGGATTAGATGCCAGGTTTTTAGCCATATTTTTCATTGCTCTGCCCACATGATTTTCTATAGTTGTCTGTGCTCTTGAAATATATCATAACAAGTCTCTTTTGTATCTCATTGACCTGACATCAAGGTAAAATTCACCTTGTAGATACCAAGACAATTCCCATCTATAATCTACCATGAATTCATCATTTAGCAACTTATATTGGAAAGGAGTGTGTGTATAAAACACACACACACACACACACACACACACACACACACACACGTAGATAGCTTGCTTTTCCTGAGTTTCTTTCTCCCATCCATCAAATGAAGTAAAAGCAGTTTTTGTTGTTCTTAATAATGTGTGGTAGACCAAGAAAATAAAGTTCTATATAAAATTTGTTACATGTTATGGTGGTGGCAGTTATTCTAAGTATCATAAAAATATAATTTTATCATGAATATACATTATCAGAAAATTCTAATGAAAATGTGATATAGTAATTTGTACAATTTTTTTTATTATAATGAAGGCAATAAAACTGGTAAATATTGGGTAGGTGAACTCCTTGGAGCCTTTGAGTCTCTCTTGTCTCCCTTCTTTGGGTCTTTATAAGGAGGTCTTATTTACCAAGAAAAGTATACAAGAGAATTAGAAGAAAGAAAAAAAAAAAAAACTGTTTATCTATTGCTGTTATTTTTTTGTTAACCATATGACTCTGTGATGAGGAATTTGTAGAGTACTTCAGTATATTTACCCACAAGTCCATGTAGACACTTTTTGGTTGGCTACTACTTTCAGTCATCATCATCTCATTAATCTATTTTCTTCCAGTCGTTGACTCCTCCTTAATTATTTTAGAATTGTCATCTTTATTCATTCCTGAAAAAAAACTTAACTACTACAAACTTTCAAGGTGTCAAGTAAGGACTGGAATAAAATATTGAACAATATAGACAATCTCCATCATCCAAGAGAGGCCAAATGAATGGAGATTGGTGTGTGACACATACTAATTCAGAAAGCAATTCCTACACTGAAAGTTAGCAGGTAAAATAGGTAAAGCATAGAGTGAAAGGTGCTATAACAGTCAAAGAAAATGATAGGGAAGAATGAATTCACAAAGGATGTGACTTCAAAGCTGAAAATTGACAGATTAACCAGAAAAAATGATCAGCGGGCACCAGCTAGCAAGAAAGAGTTGTTCTAAGTAGGAGGAATAATTTATGCTAAGATTTCAGAGTAAAATTAAGCATGGTGTATTCAGGAACAAAAGAACTTCATAACTAGTAAAGATAGAGAGGAATAATGGAGAAAGAATTTAGATACATGCAGAGGATAACTCAGAAAAAAAGTATCAGATGACGCTCAATCCTCCACACAAAAAAAGAAAAGTATTGAATGTCATATTAAATGTAATTGGAATTTATCTTGAGGGCATCATGGAAATGAGTGCATGATCATGTTTATTTCAGAGAGAATACTGTTTATAAAGCATTATGGTTAAGATATGAGGTGACCATCAAAAGCTCACATGTAAGGCAATGCAAGAATTTTCAGAGGTGAAATAATTAGATTATTAAAGATATAACCTAATCAGGTGATTAATCCTAACCATAGGCCAGTACAATGTGGCTGGAGGAGGTAGGTCCCTGAGGGTGTGACTTTGGGATTTACATTTTGTTGCTGGTGAGCAGAGTTCTTTCTCTCTTCTTCCTGGTTGCCATGTCCTGAGATGATTTCCTCCACCATACCCTTCTGCCATGATGTTCTGCCTAATTGGGGCCCAGAGCTATGGAGTTAGCTGACTATGGACTGAACCTCTGAAACCTTGAGCCAAAATTAAGGTTTCCTCTTCTACATATCTCTTGCCAGGTCTTTTAGTCTCAACAATGAAAACTTGACTGAAACATAGAGATAAGAATAAATTAGTAGACAAGAGAAGGGTAAAGCTGAATAAAAGTGACTTGGGGAAGAAATTTTTGCCAGTCTGGGTAAGAAGAATTAATGGTGCTTTGTACTGGAATGATAGATTTTGGTGAATGGGGAGTCCTATTTTCAAGATATCTAAGTTGAGACAAGAAGACTAGGTAGTTGAAGAGAGAAGGTGAAATGAGAGTCAAACATTACAGACAGGTTTCTGGTCTACGAATTTGACTCTATGTGATTTCCATAAGTAAAATAAGAAAGCGGTAAAAGGAACATGCGAGATTAGAGGTTTTGTTTAGGAGAAGGGTCATGTAGAAAATGAGAGTTTTGTAGATGTCTTGGAAGCCAGCAGATAACTGGGTAAATTACCCAAAATGAAAACAGGAAAAAAACCTTGGACTGACCCTGGAGTAAAACCCAGAATTCAGGATAAACAAAGGTCAATGATCTCCCAAAAATTTAAGAAGAAATGGTCAGAAACCAAAAAAGGACAAAGCACTGCAGGATTTAGAGATGGGTCAACACAACCAAATGCTTCCAAAGATTGAGTAAAGTAAGGACAGTCAAACATTCAATTAATTTGGTCACAATGAGATAATTAGAATCTTCCAGATACAGTTTAATTAAAGTGACAGGGAATGAAACTAAGAGGAAGTGGATTGTAGAGTGACTAAGAGTTCAGGAAATGGGGACAGCAATTGGAACAAATGTTCAAAACATTTGCCTGTGACAGGAAGAACCAAATAAAAACAGCAGCTAATAGCTGTATGAGAATGGGTGTTAAAAGAAAAGGCTTGGGTTACTCAATTTGAGGCACACTGAATGCAGTTAAGTGCTAATGAAAGGGGGTTAACTTTTGCAACACAAAAGAGAAAGAATGTCAGAAAGCAGCAGTAAAATGCCTAAGAAGATAGGGGCATTGGAAAAGTAGAACTCACTGGAGAATTTACCAGCAGAACTATACCTGTTCTTCTACTAAAATTGCTCTTTATTTCTATCTTTTCCTTTAGACCCCAAAAGTCCAGGACACAGAGATGGATAGCCCTATAAAAATATCAAAGGTATTTTAAAAGTGTCATGGTATTTAAATCTTGAATGAGGACACATCACATTCAGTTTGAGCTGACAAAATAGCTCCTCAAAAAATCTGAAATTCAGGCAATCGGAAAAAGAATAGTGATTAATCTTTGTATAGCATTTTAAATTTACAAACCATTTTAAATCTCCAGGGTTTGAATTCTACTTAAAACTAATACTATAAGTAACTATTTTATATTTTTGTCATTAATATGTTGATTCATAATAACAAAGCATGTCTTTTGTCTTTGTTGAAGTCACACAATTTAAGATGCGAGTATGAGGTAGTCTCTGAAAATAGACCCAATGATTCTTAGAGACAGCTTGATGTGGATATTCCACATATCAGAATCCCTGGGCCCTGGCATCCAATGAGGCCATTCAGTCAAGGCATTTGAATTTCGGCTCTGAGAGCCAACTTTATCCCAGCATAAGCAAAAATGGGTCATGCTCTTTACTTTTTCTTACCTTTAAAATATATGCTTACTTATTTTAGCTTTTATTTAAATGCATGTCAAAAGAATAATGCAAAAAATGATAAATATGTGTTGTAACAAGTAGAGCTGGATTGAACTAGATGGCCTCTAGGGATTCATTCAGTTTTTAATTTATGATTTTAAGGTGTTATCTCTAAGCATCTAACTAGGAAAACAAAAATCTATCTAAGTGTTTACAACATAGGGAATTTAATTCAGACAATTAGTTTCATAGGTGAAAAATATCTGAGAGTCAAATGTGGACAGGGTGAAAACCCAGAAGATTGCAATAGTAAAAACTACTACCTACCTTACACTCAAGGACAATAAATAGTCCAGAGTCCAAAGTCATCCAAAGTAAGCTGAGAGCATGAAAGGGAGCCACAAGCAACAGGAGATATAGGAGCTGTGCCTTCTGGATAAATCACCCTCCATCAACAGGGAGGAAGGATTACCCTAGTTCCTTTCTCCCTGCTCCATTAATTCCCACCAGTGTGCCAATTGACTAAGCTCCAGGCCACATTATATAAGAGTTTCCTGTGATAGCAAACAGAAAGTGGAAGGAAGTCCAAGGAGCCAAGATTGGCTCAGAAATGAATTTCTTTTAGAAATAAAGATAACAAAGCCTCTGGAACACAAGATAAGAAACACAATGTCATTATCATCATTATTATTATGCTATTCTTAAGCCAACTATCATTGAATTGTTATTTCATTTCCCTTTCCATTCTGTGGCATATTGTGTTGGTTCCAGGTTTCTTTCTTTCCTATTTCACAATTAATGCTTTGGAGTTTCTGCTGGTTAGGCTTGTGCTCATTCAGGTCTTCCTGGAAACAAAAAATCAGTTCTTTCTCTTTTGGTGATTTTATTGCATGCAAATAAACAATTTCTATTCTGAAAACTTTAGCATATTTCTTTGGGCCTCACCAAAAAGGCATTTTTAGTTCTGATACCCCATCATTTTCTAAAATTGGAATATGTTAGCTTTTAAAATAATGCTTCTACATTATTATGTCTCATATGTTACCTGTATATATTACTTAGTAAAATACATTATTATATATCATATATATTAGATGATATCTGTATTTCTAGCCATAATTTTTCTCGTTTATTTTATATATCCATATTTCTTCTTCTGTTCTTCCTTCTTGATGCTTCATGACTTTTCCATCATTTTAAAACTCTGTGTGAAGAACTTCCTTTAGTTTTTTTTCAGGGACTAAATCTACTAATGGAAAATTCTGTTTTTCTTCTTTTGTGTATGTCTTTATTTTCCATTTATTTCTCAATTATTCCCCATACATATATCAAATTAGCTGTTCAGTCTTTTTCAGCTGGTTTTATAGAACTTGCTTTATGGTCTCCTTAGTTTCAGAAGAGAAATCTGCTATTATTTGAATAGCTGTCTCCTTGTAAGTATTATATTATTTTCCTCTGGCTTCTTTCAGGATTATTTTTCTTGTCTTTAGTTTTAAGAAATTTAATTATGATGTTTCTTCAGATAAAGTTATTTAGCTTTATTCTATTAGAGTTTTCTCAATTCTATAACATGTGGGTTTATGTCTTTCATCAAATTTAGAAGTGTTCTGCCATTATTTCTTTAAATACTCTTTCAGCCCTGCTTTCTCTTCTCTCTGGTTTCCAGTGATGCACTTATGGATCTTTTGTTATACTTCCACAGATCCAAGAGGTCTTGTTCTTTCCATTTGTTTTTAGTCTATTTTTACCGTTTTGTTCAGATTAGGGAAATTCTATTTACCTATTATCGATTTCACAGATTCTATCCTCTGTTACTTACACTCTAATATTTGATCAGGTGCTTACTGTGGTAAAATATTCATTGAAATGCCTGGGCCACCTGCCTATAAACTGTCTCACTGATGTTAGAGATATCTCAGTCTAACTGGGGAATGGGAGCTCTTTTTTCTTTTCTTATTGTCATCATTACATTTGGATCAATGATTTCCCTTGCTGGTTTTTTAGGGTAACCTCATGTTGTTGGAGGAAGTTTTGTTGGATCCTGTCAAGGTATGAGCTTACCCGGCCCACCTTTGGTTCCTTGGTGAGAAATCAGGAAGCAAGGGGCTTGGTAGGGTTTTGTAAGAGCTGTGCAGCTACAGTCTCTCCTCAGTCATGAATCCTTGCATTTTGCCTTTCTTGTACTACATTTCATAGTTCTTCTACGGTTGTCAAAGTCTTTTATGAGGCTTATGGTTGTGCTTAGTTTGAAGGAATGAGAAGAGACAAAGCTTCACCTTCTTGTTGAACTGAAAGTCCTTTTTTTCTAAATAAATGTTCCCAACTCTACACAATATTGTCCCTAGCTATAGGTGGCAATGTCTAGAGACATTCCTGGTTGTTATAACTTGGGGGTAGTACTACTAGTATCTAGTACTGAGGTCAGTGTCCTGCTAATCATCTTACAATGTACAGAAGAATTTCAAAAGCAAAGAATTAGCCTGTCAAAAGTCAATAATGCAAAGGCTGAATTATCTCAATTTAAACATTCTTCTTTACTAAGATGAAAAGAAAATTTGCTACTTTTCAAATTTGTTTTAGGGTTAGTTGTTGATATTACTTTTTTACATAATTATAGCCACACATTCGATGATGTACAATTTTAGCTTTCTAATATTGAAAAAAGCTTCCAAATATGTAACTGAGGACTTGTAATTTTCAATTTAAAGAATGTTTTCTTTAATTTATTACATTAACAAATCAAAATGATAGTTATTTCATGACACAGCTTTAAGACTGTCCACATTCAATCAATGAAAAATTTTAAAAGCTAACACTTGCCACACCCATTACATTTCACAAAATTATATGCATAAAGGTGGTTTGGGGCTTTGGGCTTCATTAACATATCTTTCCTTTTGAATGCTAAATATAATTTGGCATGCACTTTAGCATTTATTATTCTAGTATCACGTGATGCTCTAATTTACTCTCTCTGCTAGCATGCAATTTGCTACTAATCTTTATGAGGGTTGAGTAAAGATCCTGGAAACCTTGCTTCTTTAAACACTGCTACAGATTGGGGAACTCCCAGAATCAAAGAAGGAATTGTTGTGGCAGCTCATTGCTGAGCTATGATCTCTAGATCTATTGAGTTACTGCCAGGAAATATCTGTACTCTGCAGTCGTAGACTTTATCCTTCCACCAGTGAGGTCTGAAGTGGACTGCCTGAAGATTGCTACTGCTTTTTGATGATATTCTTCCTCAGTACAGAAGAATTCTTGTCAATCTCACTATAGCTCTACCCTTTAGAAGTAGTATGCTGGGGCTAGTAAAACAGGCAGGTATTGCTCCTGAATAAACAGCTCATCAAAAGTCTGAGAACAGAAGGTTTTGAATGTATCAAAGCAATTTGCACAGTTGTTTGCTTGTTAATTAAAAACACAAAGGAACTTTTTTTCAAGCTGCCCAGACCAGGGGTCCATCTGTGTGACAAGAGTGTCTCTCTGATGATATGTGCAAATAGAGTTTAGTCAGACCTCTCAAGGGAGAGCTCTCTGACCTTCTTGCTTCAATATAAATAGAAAGCATATGGAACAAATGAAAAAATTGGAGATAATCATCAAATAAGACACATTTTTAGGTTTGGACTTCTGAAGAATTTCTTAGGGGCTTATGCCCTATTCATTAGTTTTAATAGTTGTTTTATTTTGCTGCTGCGTATTTTAGTAATAGTTGTAATTTTTCTTCATTCGTGGCAGCCAGGACAATTCCCAATGCAATAACACATAATGTATTATAATTGTTTTTATGTTTTCTGTCTCTCCATTATACATAAGCTTTGTGAAGGGAGGAAACACATCTATCTGACTTAATTTTATATCCAAATACCTAGTACCATTCTGGAAAGGTGATGAAATAATGTGATGCTAAAAAAAGTGTTTTAAAAATATTTTTTATTTTCTCTGAGTTCATATTTACATTTATCTTTGTAAACAAACATACTATTACCAAGTTGCTTTGTATATTATTTTTGTACCTTGCTACAATGCACCTAAAAGCTACAGAAAAGCTTTCTATACCATGCTAATATCTGAATTTAAATATCACTTCTCTCTGTTAATTTTCTCTTCTAATTTTATTATCTAAATTGCCATCATTATAAACATATTCTTATGTAATGAAAATATGATATGAAGCCACTGGGTTTGCACAGTTTCCTTGTTGCCAGTTCAGTCACTGATAAAGAATGAGTCTCACTCTCTGGACTCTTTATGGCTCACCCATATATTATCCAGAGATATACAGAACAAGTTCACCTGCATTATTACCTGTTTTCCTGGTAACTTTCTTTTTGCTTTCTTGGTAGAAATACAGATGCTTCTCAGTGACTCCATAGTTCCTAATAATCAGTAAAGCCCTATGTATCCATGTATCAATTTACCCATAGAGATAGTGAATCTTAAATTAAAGCCATGTCCTATTCCTCTTTGCATCTTGGTAAAGTACATTTAGGCAGCATAGAAAGTTACAACACAAGTTATGTCTAATTATCAATGATTGGTTCTAATTAATCAAATGAAGCTTAAATTTTACAAGATGGGTAATATGTGTACACACACACACACACACACACACACACACACACAGTTGCCTAGGTGTCTTTCTATTACTTATTTCTATCTAGATTTCATTGTAAAAAATAATTCAATCTGTTTGGCTTAAATTATTTTAAATTTGTTAAGGTTTATGATATAGTCCAGCATATGGTCTGTCCTGATGAATGTTTCTGGGCACTTGAAAAACATGCATTCTGACATTGTTGGGTGGGTGTTTGTTTTTATATATCAGTTTGTTGATTGTACTGCTCATATTTTCTGTCATAAGCTGAATCTCTATCTATTACTTGCATAAGTGCCTAAAAGTGGGATATTGCCCCTTCCAGTGATAATTGTGAATTTTTTCCCTATCAGTTTTTGCATCATGTATTTTGAGGTTCTATTTTTGCTTGGTACACATTTAGAATCATGTATCATTATGCAATGATTTTAACCTCATATCCTTTTATCATAATGCAATGCCCATCTTTACATCTAGTATTGATTCTGTGATCTACATAGTTAGATTTTAATATAGCCAATCATCCTGTTTATTAATATTTGCATAGTACATATTTTTCTTTCCATTGAAAAACTTTCAAATGATCTTTGTCCTTTAGTTTGAAGTGAGTTTCCTCTACGAAGCGGAGAAGACTTTTTTTTTTTTTTTTATTTAATTCATTCTGCTATTCCCTATCTTTTCATTGATACATTTAGATCACCTATATTTAAAATAATTGTTGATATGTTAGCATTTTAGTCTTACAGGTTGTTATTTGTATTATTTTCTGCCCTCTTTTGTTTCTTGTTTCTAAATTTATTTAGTTTTTGTCTTTCTATGTGTTACTAACATATCTTTTACAAACTCATTTTAAGTCTGGAGACATAGTTTAATCGTACAATGTTAGTCTAGTGTGTACAAGGTTCTAGGTTTCAACTCCAGCACTACAACAAAAACAAAAACTCTTATCTTGATTTATTCATAGGATATTTGAGTATATCTCTTTGTATAGTTTTTATAGTGGTTGCTCCCTAAATCAAAGTATAGAGAAATGAACAAAATTGGGATAAAGATAAAATGAGACAATATATTTAAAATCAACAATAAAATAAAAGTTTTGGGTAAATAGGTAAATGCTAATGATTATTATAGCCTTTAATTGTTCAACTAGAAACAAGAGTAATTTGGCCTAAACCTGTATTCACCTACTCCTCTATTTTTCTTATAAAAACCAAAGCAAAGTTTATTTTCCATTATAAAGCTTTTGTTCTGTAATACATTTGAAATAGAGATTCTGCTACAAAATTATCTGTTTTCGAATTTTGTCTCTAAAGCCAAAAACGTATTTGATTACTAAGAGTACTGCTGGCCTGTGTAGCTAATCAATGCCTAGCCAGGAACCATATATGCCATCTCCCACCTTTGCATGTAGGTGAACTCGTGATTGTTCTGGTTGATAAGATGTGAGCTAAAATGTTATCACTTTCATGATAAAGATGGATAAGTACCTGAGTGTTTTTCACAGATACTTAAAAAAATACTTATATGTTCCCCTGTCCTGGCTGCAAGATATAATAGAATATTAAAGTAGTAGAAAATTAGAGATGGAGACAGCCTGGCCACCCAAGTCACTCTTTGGAGAGCCATACAAAAAGCCAGCAGACCAGAAACATCCATACTTGATTTTGAGTGAGAAATAAGTTATTTTTAAGTAACTGAGATTTTGAGACAGTAAGTTCCAGAGATTAGCCAACTTTTAGTATACTTCTACACAGAAAACTTCCATTTCTGACATTTTGCCTCTCTGCTTTCTTATATAACCTATTCCTTCAATATTACATTATTATTATGACAGACTTTGGCAGATTGGTTTATTCTTCCTTCACTGCCACCATGTGATGTTGCAGTAAATAGAACAGGTGAAGTATGTTTACTTCCTTCTTTGATGATAGGTGTGACATGTGTTCTCCCCTCTGGTTAATTATATTTGGGCAAAAGTTAAGATGTACTCAGCTGCAACCCACACGTTAAAAACTCTATGTTTCTATGTTTAATCTTAAGTCTCCATGATCCCTCAACAAGGAGAATTTGCCCTGGATATGCTGGTCTGTATTATTCACTAGTCTAAGATGAATGAAGCAGACATGTAACTGAAGCATTGGGTCATGTCAGCTGACTCTCACTGAGAGAGGAAAAGAAATTCAGGTGAGGCAGACTGAAATTTTTGGATTTGAATTTTTTTAAAATCAGTTATTTTTCTAGTAGTAGATGAACACAATTCATACTTAAAAGTGAAAGGAATTGCCTTTAAAGTGGCCACTAAGAGAAGAAAACTACAAAATTCTCTTCTGTTACTGGGTTGCTGAGTGTTTTTATCGTGAAAGGATGTACCTTTTGTTTCAAATGCTTTCTTTTTGCGTCTATTGAGGTGGTGATTTAGTTTCTATTTCTTCTTTCTTCATGGTATTAATGTGGTGAGTTATATTAATTGATTCTCTTATGGTGAACAATCTTTACATTGCTAGGATAAATCCCACTTGGTCATAGTGTCTAATCCTCTTAATGTGCTATTGAATTTGGTTTGCTAGTATTTTGTTGAGGATTTTTTTGCATCTATATTCATAAAGGTAATTACTGGTCTTCAGTTTTTGTGTAGTGATTTTGTCTGGCCTTGATATTAAAGTAATGCTGGCCTCACAGAATGTATTAGGAAACTGTATCCTCTTCACACTTTTTTGGAAGAGTTTGAGTAGGATTGATATTAAATATTTATAAATGTTTGATGGAATTCTCCAGCAAATCCATCTTGTCTTGGATATTTCTTTAAGAGGTTTTCTATTCAGTTTCTTAAATTATTATAGGTCTAAAAGTAGGTTGTTAATTTGAGATTTTTTTAGTTTTAAAATATAGGCATTTCCAGCATAAACTCCTAAAAGTGTATGAATTACTTATGCTTATATCACACACACACACACACACACACACACACACACACACATATGTATAGATGTATATATGAGTATATCTTTAAAATAGAAAGTGTTGGCAAAGATGTGGAGAATTATAAACCCCCATATATTACTGGTAAGAATGTAAAATAGTTTTAACATTGTTGAAAACAGTTTGGTAGTTCTTCAAGAAGCCAAATGGAAATACCATAGAATTGAGCTGTTCTGATTATAGGTGTATACCAAAAAAGAAATGAAAGTATGTGTACACAAGGAGTCTTCTACATGAACATTTGTGTACAACCCAAAGATGTAAGTAATTCAAATGTCTATCAATAGATGAGTGTTAAACAAATTATGGTTCATAAAATGGCATACTGTTCAGCCATATATAGGAACAAAGTACTGATGCAAGCTACAACATCAAAAATATGATAAGCAAAAGAAGCCATAAACAAAAGGTTTCATATTGAACTTTCATTCTAAATATAAAACATCCAGAATAGGCAGATTCAAGAAGACAGAAAGTATACTAGGGGTACTTTGGAATAGAAAAGGGGTAGAAAGGATTGCCTAATGAATACTGGATATTTTTATGGTATGAGAAATTTTTTTAAAAAATGGAAAAATAAAGTTGATCATTGCACAAAATTGTGAATACACTAAAAATCACTAAAAGTACACTTTTAAAAAATTAATTTTATTTATGTGAATTTGTCTCTGATAAGAAATATCCTGAAGGAAATTAAGAATGACCTGTTGTAAACTTCTTGAGGGAAAGTACATTTGTATCTTCTACACAAGACCCTATTGAATTGCTAGAAGCTAAGCTGCTGAGCATAAATCCTTATTGTATAAAAGCAATGTCACTGAGTCAAATTAACTTTGCTAAATCAACCACAAACTTATGTTAGCCATTATTCTGACTTGCATATGTTTGCAATTATACTTCCAAAGTCAGGAGGAATTCTCCAAAGAACACAGGCAACTTCTACTTCCTACAGAGGAGCTGCCCTCCAGGTCCCTGTCAGTGACTGTGGCTGTTCACCTGGAGTGACAGTCATTTGAAAGGAGTGCTAACTAGAAATCCCTTCTGCCACTTGGCACTGAATTCCCCCTAGGCTTTTCATGTTTTGGAAATTTTCTGTAGGTCAGCAGATGTGGCAGTGCTCCTACTCCCAAGAAAAGAATGTCCCATTTTCAGAATGTCATTCTGTGGCAGAAAGTTAAAAAAAAAAAAAAATTAGGATACACAAGTACCCCTAACACAAAGCAAAATTGTTCCCTGTAGCATATTCTCAAATGCATTGGTGCTGTCTGATTTTAAATGATTCACCTTCTACCTTTTTCCCCCCTCTTTTTTTGGTGCCGAGTATGGCACCCAGTGATTTAGAGTCATCAGCTGTGCTGTTTCTGAAGGACATGTTACTGAAGGACATGTTTCCTCCAAGTATGAATGAAACAAATGTTCTTCATTTAAATAGGAATCTGCTCCTGAGAAGTTGTGGGTACTCAGCATTTGCCATCTCTCTTTTAAAAGGGGACCTATGTATTGTAGAAGAAGAAAGAAAAAAAAGGAAAGGGAGGGAGGGAGGGAAAGAAAATAGAAAAAAATATTTTAAAGTGACTGTATTTGGGACTCGGTTTCTGTACCTGTGAAAGTACAGTGTTCTAAGCTGTCTATGACTTGTTTGTATACATGAAGGCTTTGCCTGATATCCTATGGCTAATATTTCAGTTGAGAAGTTATCAGAAGACCCCAGAATATCATTCTGTTAGGCCATGTATACTCTGTCTTTGGGCACAGCTTAATTTTTTAATCCATTTTTGTCATCAATATATTACTTACTTTTTTAGAGAAGTATTAGGAAAACACCAGTCAATGCTGATTTCTGGCTATTGAATATAAATAAGAACTAGGCAGATTGTGTAACACAAATCTGTTCAAGATAATCTCAGTGTAAAATGTAACAGTTTCCTACTTAAAGTGCTAGATTCTACAGATACACAATGTATAGCCCATGGTCTTCATCCTTATATTGCTCCTGAAGCACTTGTAAAACAATGAAAAAGTACTAAGGTAGATTATCCACAATTTAATAAAGGGCACTTATGATAAATATAACATCACTACTTCTGTGAAGTGTCAAAAGCAAGGAATTCCAAACCAAAAAATAACTGAGGAAATGGTTATCTTTGCTTAAAAAAAAAAAAAAAAATGTCCAGGGAAAGGGTCAGCTTTTGCTTTTGCTGGTCCCCAATAACTGGTAGATATGCAAATTGGCATTTACAACCACCTTTCCCTGGGCACTGCTTCTTTAAGAGGTGTTGATTTTTTTGTGCCTATTCTTTCTTTCTTTCTTCTTCTTCTTCTTTTTTAATGTGGAGCACTAGAAGTGCTCATATCATCAAGATCCCTGGATGATTTTGTTTTACGTTATTTATCTTTTGGGGGAGAACAATCACATGTGTTTGGAAGGAACTCCTTCTTATCACAAAATTACAGACATAGTTTATTTAAAAAAAAAAAAAAAAGCTTTAGAGAATTTAGCTAAGCAGATTGTGGGTGGACAGTGACAACCCAGCAAAGTCCCAGGCTTTTGGACTGTCTCTCCCAGTACACTCCCAGAGTGAGCAGGGAGTACCAGCTGTGTACCAGGACCTGTGACCAGCCCTTCCAGCCTTATGTTAGGTTTTTTCCTTCCTGCTTTAGGACAGTTAATTACCTCAGTCCTGCACACTCCTGTGCCTTCTCCAGTACTGTCTCATTAGTATTATAATATTTTGTAAACATTCAATTTCTCTGGGTAAGATTAAAGCATTCTTTCTTCCATCTCTGGAGAACAGATGATCATCTTGAGCATACTCTATCTTATACCCTCTTTATTGTCTTTCACTTTCCTCCTTTGAAACACGGCAGAATATTTATTTGGGTGGTAAAAATACTTATCCTTCAGTATTCCTAGAAATGGGTCAAAGAACTTGTGTCTGATAAGTTAAAAAGGTGGTATTTATTTTTAGGTTAGCACCATTGCTTTGAAAGGCTACCTTCAGCATACCTAAATATGAATTAGTAGAAGCCTCACTTTGTTACATTGTGTTTTCCCTCTATGTTACCTTGATCTTTGAGTGTAAACCATCCATGTGAGTTTTTCACTAAATGTTTGAAAAAAATCTGTCAATGATTTACAAAGCCTGGTTATTTTGAGTGCCTTCATTTTTGTGTAGTCTGAAATGTCATGGCTATTACAGGAAGAATTTCACCAGAGGCTGGAACAGATAGAACAAACAAAAACTGAATTTGTCTGCCATGGTTGTCTTCCTCAGAAACCTCTCTGGCCAAAGGGCTCATAGAGTGTAGTCTTTGCCAGGCAGACTGTGTAATATCAGAGATATTACAAATGTGATTTTAGAACCCTTTTATCTATTGAGACTGGACAATTGTTTCAGGTCATAACATATTAGCATAGTCATAAAAACTCTAGGAGAAATTAGCAAAGTGAATTATGGTACAGGATGATGTACCATTGAGGGATTCAACATACACTATAGCAAAACATGGGTCACCGGCATTTGAGAAAACAGCAGAGGAAAAGTTACTCTCATTTCCCCTGCTCTTCTCCCTTGAGGCAGATTATATGACCACGTATCAAATGTGCTCTACTGTACCTGGAGGACAGGAACATTCTGATCTCTGAAGACAAAAGGCTATAGAGCATCACCTGATTGAACAGGTCCTGCTGTTTCCCCAGGTTAATTGCCAGTAGCTTTATCCAATCATTTCTCCATGACTATCTACTCTTGATGAAATCTAACATAAAAATTCAGAAATTTAACTGTTCCTTTAGGTCGTCATTTCCTTATGAAGTCTCCTATGTCCCATAAAACTTAAATACATTTATAAGTTTGTCTCTTGTTCATCTAGTTTTTGTTATAGGGGCCTCAGGCATGAATCTGCTCTGTGTAAGGATGAGTTTTGCTACCAGCTGTAGGAAGGGAATCATTATATCTGATTTAGATATGAGGTACATAACATATGTTTGAAATATACACAGGTGAATTGTTGGAAAAGATTACAAGTATTTTAGAACCAGATAGCTCTAGAACACAAAATACTCTATAGTTAAAATAATGTTCAGTGACAGCAACAAAATTCTAGGGGCTTAAACCAGTGAAATCTCATGCTTATGTCTCTTGTCCAACGTGGGTAAGTAGAAAGAGTGTGGATATTGAGGAGGTTTCTGTTCCACTGCTGTCTGAAATTGCTGGAGACCTTACCATCTTGACTGTTACTGGTTGCTGGAGCAGCAGAAGAGAGAAAGTGGCACTTGTTAACTCTGCTTGTTCTTCTGCAAGGAATATGTAATTTTCATCATTCTCTGTACCTGAAACCAAGGGAAAGGGCACATGAAGTGGCATTACTGAAACCTCAATATTCCTTATGACTGACAGCAAATTATTTTCTGAGCTTATATAAAGTGAAGAAAATAATCGCAGAGTAGGATAAGCATAAGCAAAGGATCATGCACAATGATACATAGTTCTCATGAATTGGTAGCTATTTTTTATGCTCTAATACAGAGTTCCATGTATATTAATGGTTCAAAACAAAATTGATGTGCCAAGTAAGATCTCAAGAGAGATCTTGATCCATTTATTTCAATATTTTCATCAAATTCTCTAGAGCTAGTTAAATTTTACATAGAATTTTAAGACAAGACAAGTTATGGATTTTATATGTCTGGAGTAGTTATCATATTTCATTTTTTCTATCATTTTCAAATTGCCCATAATCTCCAACAATACTTCATAAAATTCCCCAGAAAAAGTATGATGTATTATCTGCCATGTACACCTAAAGATCATAGAAATGCACCTTGCCATATTGAATTGAAATATCATTCTTGATCTAGAATATTAGCCATAAAATAATTTAATGAATCAACACAATCAAAATTATATTTATCAGACACATGGTCAAGTTGGTATATTTAGAAATGCAAAGCAAACTGCATTGATGAAAATGGAGGAAAATCAATAAAACAAAAGCACATGAGGGTCATGAAGTCCAGCATGCTGACTATGACTTGCATTTTCACTAGAAATGCCAATATAACTTTGTAAAATTGAAATGCAGAGGCCAGAATTAATTATTTTCTGTACTTTTGCAGTAGCAAATTACATTTATTTAATTTTGATTGAGGCTTTGAAAAGTTGGAGGATCCAGATAAGAGACACAAATATGATAGAAAAGATTGCTGGGGCAAAGACTCATAAATTGATAGAACAACTCAGTCTGTCAACCAACCAACCAACCAACCAATCAATCAATATATAATGCAACAAAAAGGATGAGTACCTTTAAACATGATAGGCAATTTATCTTATGAAAGAGGAAGCTAAATGATTACTTACCAGATATTTACAATTATAAAATTGTGAATATATGGTCACTGAAGAATAAAAGTAGAAAAAAAAGGACATACAAGAAATTGTTGTTGATTACATTCTCTAGGGAAATTTAGCAAAGTGAAATTATGAAATAAAGGGGTGTGGAGGGATACAATCATTATAGATGAAACTCAAGGGCCAATTTCAATTTTCATCACTTAAGATGTTATTTCCTATTCTTTTGATGGTTCCCTTGTGGATCTGTGTGAGATGGGACTTGAGCAGATAGTTGATTGCTTGAAGTGGATTCCAGCTATGTGATTCCTTTTGTAGTCCTTCAGTGAGTTTATGGGGGTTTAAAATGTAAAGCTTCTAGGTCATTAGAAAACCAGGTTTGGTGAGTGAATGAAGACAAACAGATGTATACCCAGATGCAATTATGAAAATGGTTCACAGCTGTGTGACTTCTCACATCAAAATTTCATTCCGGATATAAGATTTATAACGTGATTAGCTTCCATTTCAACTGCAGATTTTCTACAAATATTTTGCAATTGCTGGTATTAGTTATCCAAAGGCAGTAGCAAAAAGTAGCTTTTCTACAGCACTATTTTTTGGTGCCAGGAATTGAACCCAGGGGTGCTTAACCACTGAGTCACATACCCACATAGCAAGCCCTTTTTGTTTGGAGACAGGGTCTCACTAACTAACTTAGGACCTTGCTGAAGTGCTGAGGATGGCCTTGAACTTGAGATCATTCTGCCTCAGCCTCCCCAATTGCTGGGATTTTAGGTGCATGCCACTGTGCCCAGCTCTACAGCTACTTTTTAAAATGACTGGAATAGAACCATTAGATCATTAGCAGTTTTGTCTTCAGCTCAGAGCTTCATTTATTTGTGTTCTTGACTTATTCAAATATTTTTGAATGGGCATGAACCAAGTGGGGTGGTGTAAGAATTCTAAACAGCAAAAATGAATAGGAAGTGAACTTACCCAATTTTTCCTACATAGTGTACATGGAAAACAGAGTGAGCTCACTGGGGTCATATCATAGGTGAGAGATGTTAACACCCCACTTAAAATCCAACCGAAAAGAATGGAAAGGAAGAATGAACAGTGGCATAGAGAGGCAAAGATACAAAAAGGGAAGGAGGATCTATTAAGTAGGTTTGAGGTAAGCGGTCTACACTGCTAATGTGCTTGCTGGTGTTAGTTATAAATTTTGTTTACTTTATACAAATACATACTTTAGGTTTGTATATGGCAACTCTACTATCCATTAGAGAGTTTGAAATTTTTATTATTATTGGGGTTAATTTTAGCAGCAAAATTATTCTATTAAACTAATAGCTCTGCAGAACACCTATATGGAAATATTAAAAATTGGACAATTTGGGTTGAAGGAGTGGTTTATTTATCTTCATATCAGTATGCCTTCCTCTCCTTTGAAGAGACCTCTACTTTGTATTATGACTGTTTCACATTTTGAAAATTAAATACATTGTTTTTCTTTAAGGAAAGACTTAGTCCCTTCTTTCCACAAAACTTTATTTTTGGTAAATCTCTGCTTGGTTACAAACAGTGCTAATTCTTCATATTGTTCCCAGGATTTTATTACTTTTTTCCCTGTTCTTCTGTAATGTATATTCTTCCATAGTATCCCCCAGGTTCCTATGGTCACAATCAACAGACTTAGGTATATTTTGAACAAGAAACATCTTCCCAAGACTATTAGTTCTGGCTGAAGGAGCTGATTCGTTTGAAGTTGCCTGCCTCCTGCCACTTCAAATAATAATCAACTATCAAAAGACGCCCTCCAGGAATGTCACCGAGATGAACAGCTAGATGTAAAGAAAGCTTTCAGTACCCTTGGAATAACTGATAGACCTGAATTTTCCTCATAGACTGATGAGTCATTACCATTACAGATTTGAATAAATCATGAATTGTACGTCTTTAGATGAGGGCTGTTGCTACGCCTGCAGAGTCCATAATCAAGGTAGCTTTTTAGTTAATACAGGAAAGGGGAAAATATGCAATTTGGCTCCAATTAGCAAGATATTTAAAGGGTACAATTGGAAGAATTTTTTTTTTTTTTTTTGCTTAAAATATCAACATTATTGCTGCCATCCTCCTTTGTGTTTAGAGTGTGGTAAAAGAAACAATATGCAAAAACGGTATTGTTTTTCCTCAGTGGACTTGCAAAAGGCACATCAGAGTTGCTTCTGGGTATGTTAAAGAAATACGCAGAAACCATAAAAAATAATTGAAACTTGCAGAGTGATTTTCAGAGTTTCATTCACTGTTGAAATTTGCACAGTTAGTCTTTGCTGTACTTGAACCCAAAGAACTAAACAGTTTTTCCAAAATCTGTCAAGGTCACCTTTCTTTCCAAGGATCATTTCAATACAATCTAAGGGAAAATAATGAGCTCCAAGTGATTTGTTTAGTTTAGTGGTTCTCAGCGTGGATGCACACAAGAATCACCTGGGGACTTCTTTAAAATAATGCTGCCTAGGCCCCCACTACAGAGAATCTGATTTAAGAAGACCCAGGCATCAGTATTGTTTATAGATTCCCACAGGTGATCAATCCTAATACATAGCCAGGATCCCAAACCATTGAGGTAGTAAACATTCTGCAAGACTTCTACTTATTTCCTGATAATGAAATTCAACCTGTTGCACTTGTTATCATATCTAAACTAAACTGATATCACAAATTAAAATGTATCAAATTCACCTTAATTCAGAATGCCTCAGGAAATAAATTTTGGCTTTGTAGAGATTGGTGGATTTTCCCCCAATCCTTGTTTTCCCCATCCTTCTTAATCACTTCATTTCTCTATTTGTAGATTTAATATTACCAAAAATTATGTTAACTAACATGAATAAGAAATGTATAAGGCATCAAGTATCATACAGAGGCATAGAATTAGTCCACTGCTGTTGAGCTAACATGTAACCTCCAAACTTTTATATTCATCTCCCTCCAATATAATATGACAGTTTCCCTGTGTAATGCTTCAAATGCTCTCTCCTACATCTGATTGCTGCGTTTTTACTATCCCATTTATCTTATACTAGCCCCATTAAAAGATTCATCCTGCTATCATCATGGTATCTAGTTAGTGCCTGATTAATGAATAGATCATCCAGAACTCATTTCAGAATCCACCTATGTTTGAATATTGTCTGCTGTACTAACTCCAGATATCCTGGTTTCTACCTGGTCCGCACTTGTATGAAGAACATTCGAGCTAACTATGCCGCTGGGACTAGCACTTTCTAGGTGTTCCTTGGCTGGGCTGCTTTTTCCCAGTCTGTGATTTACTGTCCTGTCTCTCTTACTTCCCATGGTGCTCTACTTTATACTCCATCATGAATTGAAAGTTCTATAGCATTGATTTTCAGGACTACTTATTATGCTTTCAAATTTAAAAAAAAAAATTCTTGTTTTCACTCCTATTTACAAATCTATGTATTTATTTATTTGCCTAATATCCACCTGCTACAGATTACAAAATGAACCATATGTGCTGACAACCTGTAATTTTAGAATCTTAATAAAATGAAAGTTTCCAAACAAAAGAAAAAGCCTCCCAAGGTGGCACCTTGGGGATCACACGCAGTTTAGGCATTAAGCCTAAGCCTGGGGCATTCCAAATGCCTTCCAGCAATTTGCTTTTTCTTGTCTGAAACTTAATTGAACTTGCAAAATATTGTTTCCAAATACATACTGAGTCCAATTATTTAATGTTAATATCAGATTTTAAAGAAGAATGCAAGGAAAGCAAACACACGAATCTTAGTATATGACTGCACATCTCAATTTTGAGAAATACATTGTTTTGACACTTTATAAAACAAACATAAATTTACCATTCTTATAATGATGTTAAAATACAATATTAAAATATTTTCTATAAAACATTATATTTATTTTCTGTGCCTTTCTAATAATACACAACAGGACTACTTCTAAATATATAAAAAAAAGTATCAACTCAAAACAACTATCAGAGTAAGTTATTGGATTATAATAAGGTTGACACTGTCAATATCATAAAGATGATTTACTATAAATTCTGCACATTTAATTTATTACACTTTTATTTATATTAACATATTAATTTATATGGATTATCTTTATAATTTATATATTAATATAAATATGCTTTACATATTAATATAATATGTATGATCTTTTTATTAATATTTACTATGCTATCAAAATAAATTATTTACTCAAATGACAGATTGTTGTTGCATAAAATCCTTTTCAGTGTATCTAAACTACTAATTGTTCATACCATGTGTAACACTACAGCATCATAATGACCCAGCATAAGGGAAATAATAATGCAAAATTAACCGACTACAAACAGGGGAAAAGTAGGCAATGTGTATGTTTTCATTAATTTCTATGAATATGGTTTCTAGTTTAACATGGTATATTGACTATAAAACTCTTAAACTTTTCTGTCTTCTATGAACTCACCAAAATGAAAATAAAGGGTCAAAAATGAGCAAATCCACAAAGCAAGAGATGAGTAGAGAATATGGCAGCAGGTGAGGACTGTTGACCAAATTTCTGAAGAAGAAAAACAGATTCAAAGTGTAACTAACTCAGCAGATGTGGAAAGGGTGAAAGCTAAGTGCTTTTAGTCAAGTGGGGGGTCACGAACCTGGCATGAAATGCTTCAGAATGTAAGACTGATAAGGATTTAAGACTTCTTAAAAATTAACAACTGAGAATTACTTTCTAGATAGGCAAGACTTATTGAGGGCCCAGCAGCCTTATGAAGGAAAAAAAAAACCCACCCACATGAAAGCATACAATCAGAAAAATTTCCAATAATGGGACAAAAAGGTGACAAGAACAACCATAAGGAAGAAAAGAAAAATTACAAAGCTCCTCAAACATGAATGACCAGATTTCTAAATCTCAAAAAGCTCTAAGATAATGGACCCTGCCTTCAAATTTGGAGGTAATGTTTCCCAGATCACGTTGCTATATCAAGTTAAATCTTTAACTATGTGTGAAATTAAAAAAAAAAAGTTTTAAATATCAGGTACAAATAGTTTTTAAAATTTATCATTCATCCTTTCTTAATAAGAAACTATAAGATGTGTTCTCTATAAAGAATACAGTATTGCAATGCAGAATAATAACACAGTAATAAGAAGTAAAGGTGAAAGTCCTCCAGGTTGGCAGCAGAGCAGAAGGCCTGGAAAGCAACTGGTCTAGAATGGAAAAAAAAAAAAAAAAAAAAACAACTCTGGAAAAGATGAAATTAAAACACCTGATAGACTATTATACTTTTAAAAAATATGTTGAACAAAGATTTATACTTCCTTGGTAGAATTTTTGGTTGGATACTGATACTGACAAAAAAATAAAGCAAATGATGAAAAGGGCAATTCTTGCCTCCAGGGTCAACAGAAATTTGTTTGAAAAAGAAAATATAATCATGATGCATTGCATGACTTGGTGCTGAATATTAACATTGTATTAATAGTGTGAACACTTAATAATGCTTTAACCAAAAATTGATACAATTATGTACAAAGCATAGGAGAAAAGGAAGTATGTGCAGATATTAATGGATGTGCATTCAGATATGTTATATGCATCTTCATTAGGTGCTCAGAGAGGGTTGGTTAAAGAACTAAATCTATATCTTTCAGAGAAGGAAATTAGGTGACAATTTTTTTAAACTAAAACATGAAAGAATAAGCAAACTACTTTAAATATGCAAATACATTTTATAAATTATAATATCCAAGAACATTTAAGTAGTTGTCAATTTCCCATTGGGCATTGAAAATAGGAAAAGGAGGAATGATTAGGATACTGCTTTCCCCTGTCCTACTCCCACATGTTAAAATATGTGGATTTTATTACTTTGTACCAAAAAGTTTTATACAAAAATATTCAGCATGAGAAACTGTGCTAATCATGGGTAATCATAATATAATTTTCCACTGAAAAGCCAATATAATATATTATGCTTTAATATCAAGTAATTATAACTGAAATAAGAATTTAGCAACTAGAAACTGTTTTATAATGGGCAGATGGGTTATGAAATAATCAATAGATAATATTAAACTATTCTGTCTCACCTGCCAATATAATTCACTAAAAGTCTTCTGATAATAAATTAATATTGAATTCCAGATTTAATGATTTCATTACAATAGTCATTAATATAATGCTGAAAGTCACTATGAAATGTAAACTTGATTTAAGTTAGATATCCAGCTTGTAAAATTAATCAATTGTTGCTCCAGAAGGTACATGGATACAGAAGGTATCTGTTACCATTTCTTCTTCTTTTTTTTTATTCAACGTTGTATATATAACAATAGCATTCATTACATTTCATATTACATATATAGAGCACCTTTTAACATAACACTGTTTGGATACAAAGAATATTCATACTATTCATGTCTTCAATCATGAGTTTAAGATACTGATATCCAACTCATTCTACCATCTTCTTTTTTTTTTTTCCCCTTCATACCTCCCTTTCCCTCCCTCCCCATTGACCTTTCTAGAGTTCCTCTAATCCTCCTATGTTCCCTAACCCAACCCCACTGTGAATCAGCCTACTTATATCAGAGAAAACATTCGGCATTTGGATTTTTGTGATTGACTAACTTCACTTAGCATTATGCTCTCCAACTTCATCCATTTACCTGCAAATGCCATGATTTTATTCTGTTTAATTGCTGAGTAATATTACATTGTGTATATATACCACATTTTCTTTATCCACTCATCTACTCACTTATCAGAAGAAGATATACAATCAATCAACAAATACAAGAAAAAATGTTCAACATCTCTGGCACTTAGAGAAATGCAAATCAAAACTACTCTAAGATTTCATTTCACTCCAGTCAGAATGGCAGCTATCAAGAACACAAACAACAATAAATGTTGGAGAGGATGTGGGGAAAAAGGCACACTCATACATTGCTGGTGGGACTGCAAAATGGTGCAGCCATTATGGAAAGCCATATGGAGATTCCTTGGAAAACTGGGAATGGATCCACCTTATGACCCAGCCATCCCACTCCTGGATCTATTTCCAAAGGACTTAAAAGCAGCATATAAAGAAGAAAGGTCTTCTTTATATAACAAATACTTCACATCTCCATCCTAATGTATTACATTCCGTTTTATTGGTGTGACTGGACTTTTTGGGGGGGCTTTGACTGGTCTTTTTATTATTTTAAAATTCTTACAAGCATCTCTGTAAGGATTTTATTCATATATTCATTGAGGTGCCCCATTACTATGTTCCATGATTTTTCTATACATGCAACTTTCTAATTTTGTATAAGTAAATAAAGGTGATATTTCAAATTTGTATTCCACTGGAAACAACATTCACAGATCTTTCTAAATAAGAAATTACTGACCATAAGACATTCTTGAACAGACTGTGAGAAATAACACCTAGATATAGTGAAGTCTAATAGTTACCAATGTTCTGCATTCTGTCAATTGATTATCGTGTGTGTGTGTGTGTGTGTGTGTGTGTGTGTGTGTGTGTGTGTGTCCTGGCATGTCCTACAACTAAAAGGCTGGGATTCTTTAGATAAGTCCATTAGCCACTAATTTTAGGTGATAATTATTCCTTCATCTGGACCTTGATATATAATCTAAATCTACATTCCTTGTTCACAGATAATTTGTTTCTAATCATGAATATCTACATAACAAAACCTAGAAAGTTTCAGTGAGTTATCAGTGAGTTAGTTGGATATTTCTTACAATGGGTTTAAACTATAGAAGGTATAGATCACCCTTGTCCAGTGTCCTCAATTTTCTCCTTGGTATTTTCCAATTCTGGTACATGTGCTGCCAAAGTCAGCAAAAATTTCCACTTGTTTAAAACACCAAAACAAAACAAGCAAATAACAATAAATTTGTCCAGAATGTTTATTTTTCAATGCTTTTTTTGTTTGCATGTTTGTTTATTGTTTACATTTAAACATTCTCAGATAAAAAGAAAATCATTTTATCCAATAAAGAATTTTGTAGGCTATTAAATTATTGGTTGTGTTATATTTGCAGATATCATAATTTAATAAGTTGATTTGTGTCCTACTGAAAATTCAACTCCTACCTACAGGTATCAGAGGCGGGATTTGAATCCAGATACAAAACCTTTGGAGTGATTTATGCCATAAACTACACTGGGAATGCTACTGGATTTAGGGAGGGATCTTTCTAGATATCAACCACACTCCAATTCTTCCTTGTTTTAGAGAGGAACAGAATCAATAAACAGCCTCTCTACTAAAAAGATTCCAGTCCAAGAGATATTTTATCCTTCTTGTATATGAAACAAGTAAATAAATAAAACCATAGAAAATATTTTTTTCTACCTATCCTCCCTACTAAAACATTGTTTACCTGGTATTTTAAATGTGTATTTTATAGACTAAAAAACGTCTATCTTTTTAGTCTTTCAAAAACAGAAAATTTAATAATTGGATTTCATCACTGTAAAATACCTCTTGTGTCTGCCAAGATTATAGAGGTGGGGCAGGAAATGTCCCCTTTTAAAGCAGTTGCCTCATAGTAATCATTAAGCTTGACTTTGGCAAACCTCTTTGCCAGCCCTTTTGTTCTGGATGAATTCCAAAAGAGACACTTGTAAAACAATATTTTTAAATTATTTTATTTGTTAGCATTCTGAGATTTTATCTCACTGTAGTGGAAGACTGAGTGATTAATTAATAAGGAGATTTGTTAGAAAAAATGAATCCTCCCTGATTTGGCAAGGTCCCAAAACAACATGGACTATTGTTAAGATTTACAGCAGGGGTCTTAGAAAATTCAGTTAGTTTAAACCATTACAAGGTATTATAACATAAGTATGTGGCCAAGTGTAGGCTCCCCATTAAGACTGACACATGAGGCTGTGCCAGGGTGCCTGCACAGAGATGCCTGGCTGAGAGCCTGCAGGTGGGGCAGAAATCTCTTCCTCTTCCAACTCTCAAAACAAGACTGCATCTTCTGCAAGGGCAAGATGCATTCTCTAGTTCCTCTACTCCATAGAAAGTATCTTACCAATGCACACAAATTATGACTGTATCTCCTGGTAGTGGATCCTGCTTTATTTACATTCCCAGAGACATGAAGATAAATAACAATCAGAAATGGAGGAGGACTAGCCAACAGGCTGCAAAGACATCTTTAGAATTCAACCAGCTTACTTAGGGATAATGTAGCTCTCATAAAAATTAACAGTGGCAGTGGGTGATAGTGAAAATCTTCAGTAAAAGTCTGGCTAGAGTGGGAGATCTTAAGCAGTTTACCACAGAATAAAAAGGGCTAATGACCAAGTTAAGCAACCAGTGTGGGAAGTGCAATGCTACTCACCTCCTCTCTGGCTCCATGGTGGGGCCACTGCCTTCTGGTTTGGCTGCCTCTTCATGGCATCATCACCTCACCATTACTCAAGCTTTGTCCTCAATACTCTCTTGAAGTGCCCATTACTTGCAATCATCAGGCTATTTGATGGTTAAAAAAGAAAACTTTCAATTTATTCAATTATGCATAAATTTCTAGGATGTATATGTTTCTGTATGTGCATGTATATTTCTCCTAAAATTTTGGTTTCAGCAGCCACATATATAAGTAGAAATCATGTTATGCTAATGTATTTTGGTAGGTCAGAAGGATTGTCCCTAGCTCAAAAAAATTAATCACTGTGGTTTAAGGTGAAACACTATAGAGCAAAACTCTAATATGTGGATGTGGATGTAGATCTGACAAAAATATTTTTATGAGAAGATGTTTATGGGCTGACAGATAATTACTTCAGTCATAAAGAGAAAATTCAATGTATAAATCAAAATGTAATATGTATTCTAAGAAAGACTCTACCTTCATCTTCTGTGGGAATTAACTATAGGTAACTACGATTACATTAGACAAAACAAACAAACAAAAATGAACTAACACTAGAGTCAACACTTTAGATTGGTGGCCACATTTTTGGAAATACCCAAAATAGAATTTAATGTAATCTATCAAGGCTTATCCTCTCATAGATGAAATATTAAAAGAATAGGGAATCCTACATGAGGAATTAAACTTAAGTGTGATTTTATCAAAAGAAATTATTTAAGACTTTATGATATGATTCCCTGATTATAGTTTATCTATGATTTGAATTATCTATTGTAGTTTGTCAATGTAAACTAGTTTGTTAATGTAAAATATAATGTGCAATATAAACTGAAGCTGGTTTATTTTAAATGGCAGGATATAATATATTTATATTTTAATCTGGGGGGGTTTCAAATAGTAGTTACACAAATTGTTCTATGAAAAATAATGTGATTGATTTAACATAACAATCTAGTAATATAAAGAATTAGGCAGCTTTTTCAATGAACCAAATACATGTCCAAATATAGAAAACCATACCCAATCATGCATAAGTGAAATCTGCTACAATCATTCGTGAATGTTAAATGTCAACAGTGATGGATATTTATACAGAAAAGGAAGAAAAGGTGGGACAGTGGCATTATGGATCAAAGTTTTTCAATGTGACATTGATATGTTATGACAGAAGAGAAATAGTAAACTACTTTTAACAACGATTAAAAACTAAAAATAAAATAAAAGGAAGTTGCACCATGCTCTATAAGCAGCAGCCTGAAGGTCAACACTGTTACTTATTCATGAATAAAAATTGTTTGTCAATTATATAGAGCACTGCTTTCCAACCGGGTGGCAAGGGACCAATGGGTGGCCCTGGAGGGAGAGTACTGCTTCCAAAAGCCACCAGTCAGTTGTTTTATCTAATCATGTAAAACAGAAATGACTAATTTTTGACAATCCAGTGGACACAATTTCTAATCATAGCTATCCCTTGGGTTGAATTTAATTTGAAATAGGATGCAATTCACTCCTTTTAATTACTCAAGAACATTAATAAATTTATAAAATAGTGGATTATAAGTAAATACTGTAGCCACTTATGATTTAAAGTTTTAGGATTGAAGTAAATTTATAAGATTTATGACCTCAGATTTCTATGCATTGTACTTTGGTGATAAATATAAGGTCAACACTGTTACTTATTCATGAATAAAAAGACAATATTACTCTAATAATAATGAAATGAAACCAGAATACCATAATATCAAAGAGATAAGTTAAATACATAAGATGTATATGACTTTTGTCTCTAGATAGAATTCTAGAAAGGTGATTTAGTGGATCTAAGGAAATTATACTTACCCAATAAACACAGATGAGGTACCTAGCACATTATAAACTTTATTCATAATAAATAGTGAGCACATACTTTAAGCCAGAGACTGTTCAAAGATCTATTTCTAAAATCAATCCATCCTCACAAAAACCCTGTTGGTGTAATATATGATATAGTATAAGAACTATATTTATACTTTTTTGATGAAGAAATTCAAGTTTAGTGAGTTTCAGTTAGTCATTTGCCAAAAATTTCTCAGCAAGCATGCAGCAGAAATGGCATTAAAACTCATGCCCTTGTATACTATAATAGACTATAAAAATAGTGCTAGGATCATTACTTAAAGGATTAAGGGGAAGAGGTACAGATTGGGAATGCAAACTCATGTTCATCTACTCCAAAAAGAGATGTCTATACTATGGAACCTGACAACTGAATTGAAAATTCAGCCATCAATTTAATTAGAAAAGTAGTATGCCTACAAATTAAATTCATTAGAATATATTTCCACCTAAGAAAGTACTCGAATATTTTAGAAAAATGGATAGTGAGCAAATGCAACAGTAGAAACTTCTCAAAAAAAAAAAAAAAGAATACAAAATGTGGTTGAACAATTTAGTTGATTTTCATTTACTCAGGGGACTTTGCTTTGGTGTTGTCCTATGTTTGCTGTTAGTGTCAATCTGAGTGTCTTTGGCTTTGTTGCAGCTCAAGTGTCCTGTAATATTCAATAATAAAGTCACACCATGTAGCAAAATTCCCATATAGAAACCTATGCATATGTCCAAGCATATGATGATCATTCACTTATCAACATACCAGGAAATCCTTTTAATTCTAAAAGAAGCTATTATTACCCCCTTAGTTTGCATCTCTATGTACCATTCACTATTAAGATGACACCAAAGACCTACAAATAATTTCTAAATGATTCAGATAAGTCTATGAATTCATCCCATTTTCATATTATCCTAAGAATAACCCCTTTGTGTCACATATCCAGAATCATCAAAAAAATGTAAACTAATTTTCCATGGTAATAGAAGTCACTGTTAGTATGTTGGCATGGGAAGCGGTCAGGCTGAGAACAGGAATTGCTTAAAATCATCCCAACCAAGGTAGTGTCAGAAGCAAGCCCCATGTCTTGTTGCTATGATAACAGTGATAGACTCTCCTATCCGGTTATGAGAATGTAGCGGTAACTTAATGAAACAAGTCAGTTCTCCGAATGTTTTTCTTTTTTGTTAAACACACATTATGACAGATTTGGATACTGATGAGATCTCTAAGCTGCACAACCATCAAGTATGCTATCAGTTTTCATGGATCTCCTAGAAGCTTTACAATCTTTTATTACCCAAGCAAAAGAAAGTATTTCATTATATCCATTCTTTAAACCAGTCAAGGTAAGTACTACAGCTGTGACAAGGAACCATGAAACTGGAGCTGCCTAATCTCACAGAGCCTGCTGTGTGATACTTCACCATCAAAGCAAAGCTCATCTGGTAATTCCTTTAAGGCAAGTACTGTTTCTCTGTTTGCCTGAAATGTATGTTCTAGTTCTTGAGATGTGTCAGGGAGTTTCACCTCACATGAAAATTAGAATTAAAAGCAGAACCCCACATTCCTGAAAATAAAATACTCCAAGACATCACTGGAGAAAAGAGCATCCATTTATGAATGGAATACTTCTTATTTGCAACCCTGGCATGGAGAAGAAACACCTTTTTAGTGTTGAGATATTGTCCTTAAAAATGTGTGCCAGTAATTTCTCCCTCAGCATGCACTCACTCTTAAAACCACTTTAGCACCAGCCCTGTGGCTACCATTAAGTGGCATGAACGACACTCAGTGAATACATAGTATAGATTCTTTTGAGAAAAATCAATTCCCAAGCTTACAATATACAAAATCATGTAGATGGCTATAAGAAAATGGATGTTATTATACAATGATAACACACTATACAGATTCTGAAAGACATGCATGGAAAGGAAACTCATATTGATTTACTAGTAAGAAAACTGGTGCTGTTATGGTTCTGAGTCGGTGGATTCACAAGGTATAACACTATTGATCACAAACACTGAACATCTTATCTGTAAATAAGTTATTTTGTTCCTGTTCATCTCTACTCATCAATCAGTCAAAAGGCAATGAAATAGGAAGCCAGGAAGCAATGTTTCTGGGAAAGTCTGGAACTGGGAAGAAAGAGGAGGTATGAACAGGAAAGTTGACATTTTAGGTACCAAAAATTAAGCAAAAATCTGAAATACAAATCACATGGATGAAAATTTTAAGTTAATTTCAATTTTTGAATATACTATTAAAATAATGACCAAATGAGTACTTTGAGGCCACCAGAGTGCTCTTTGTGAGAGGAGTGAATTTTCTCAGTTTACTTGAGCCTGTTTCTAAGGAAAGGATCACATACTGATACAATGGAGTTCACAATGTAATCGCCCCTCATTGGATCCTTTTTGTCTCTCATAATAAGCTCCTAGCCATATATTAATTGTTATTTTCCATACCTAACTTCTGCTTCATCTCCTAGAAGAATTCCTTGCTTCTTTATCAACCCAATACTGATGCATTTTCTCTTACTTGCTAACTCATTTTTGCACTACAAAATTTAACATATAATTACATATCATAATACACCACACTTTGCATTTATAATTTTTATATAGATCATCCAACACATTAATGGCCATGACTAACACTGCCATTACTAGGAAAATAGTAAGTTTTCTGCAAATAATTGCTCATAGAATTGATCCATAGTAAATATTATTTTGGATTTTGATATCTTCATGTTCTTAATTTTACACAAGAATAATCTTTCTAATAAATTCTTGATACCTAGGTCATCTTTATTTCTGAATAGGTACCTGTCTGTTGTTACTCTCAGAAGACAAACCTTCTGGTCTCTTAGGTTTGGGGAGTCCTTGCTGACTATATTGGCAAAGAAAAGTCTGTGCTTCACCAGACCACAAGAATAGGTGGTATCTTTCTATTGGGGCTGAACTATCCCATCCCTCACCCTAACCCCTTAACAACCCTCTTGGATTAGTACATAGTGACTAATAATGGGCTTTTTTTTTTTTCAGGATCCCTGAAAGTATTATAAATCAGTGCAATACAGGAGGTCAGGAGTTGGAAATTGAACTAATTCATCACCTGTAACACATAAAATTGGGGATGAGGTTTACAGGTTGAAAAACCATGAATAGGAAGGTAAGGCTTTACTCTTTGGGACTTCAGAGGGTTTTTCACATGGATCCTCCCTTGAAGCCATAACTCTGTATTTTCCCAATTCTTTTTTTAGATTTCACATTTCCTCCATCTTTCTAATTTTTTTCCATTACTTGCAGTTTGGGGTTTTAGTCCATCCTTTCCTAACTCTCCCAAGCACTTCACATGGTAAATGAGACCCAGTCCTTTCTTTATATTGTACACACACATTAAGTTCTAGTTACAGGTAAAAGGCATTGACCTCTTTTTGCTGAACTTCTACAGTCTCCTAAAGAACAGTTCTGCTTTAAAGTACATAGAAAACACTGAGAAGGTTGTCTCAAGTTTAGTCTTTTTTTTTTTTTTTTAACATTTTGCACTTCAGAGTCTAAGGGTAAATGTCAACATTTTAATCCTGATTCCTTACTTTTCTAAATAAAAAGTCACATGTTGTAGCATTTCCACCTGTATGGTCCTGCATTTTTTTTGTTTAAATATTATCAGTCATTCCACCTTATAAGCAGAATTATTTCTTTTCTCCAAGAATTGATTTTTAGTTTTGCTAATTTTAAGTCCATGTGTCAAATGTAATATTGAAAGCCCAACAGTAAATATATTCAAAACATGTTTAATTCCATAAAAATCTTTGCCAACTTAATTACTTATTGTCTAACGCCTTTCCTTACTCACTTAAAAGGAAATATATATATACAATATATATATGTACATATGTATATATACATATATATACACACATATGTATGTGTGTGTGCACACAATCACTATTGACCTATTGAAATACAACAGTGCTACTCAAAGTTTAGACTATGGACCTGTGTGTATCTATGAACTGGTATTTAATGTCCTATAGTAAAGTGAAAACAAAAATAAAGAAAATATTTACAAATTTTTACAACAATTTGATAAGAGTAATGTCACATTTAATTTAGTGATACTAAAATATTTGAAAAGGCCCTTGTATTCTATATGTCTTATTTTATTTATTTTGTTTTTATAGGAACTAATTTTAGTATGTGTTTCAGGGAATCTCCAAAGAAACAGAATCTATACTGTACAGTGTGTATGTGTATATACAGAAATATATTTATTTTAAGGAATTGGATTATGCTATTATGGAAGTAGGCAAGTCCCAAGATCTGCAGGGTATGTCAGCAAATGGAGAAACAAAGGAGCTGATGGTTTAGTTCTAGGCCATGTCTGATGATCTAAGAACCAGGATAGTAGATGTTTCATTTATAGTTTACAATTAAAAAAACAAAAACAACAAAAAAAGTGAGGACAGGATCTAAGATGGTGAACCAGAAGGAGGCTGCATTACTTGTTTCTCCATGACTAGGGATTCAAGCAGAGGAAGTATTGTTTCTCTGTGAGACAGCCTTCACTGCCCACTGATCCCCTGCTCTTTGCCCCTCTCCCATTTGTGCACCACAATCACCAGCCCTTTGCCAATATAGCACCTGCTGGTTGCCCATTTACCCACATTTTGCTTGCCCATTGCCCACTGCCTGACATCTACCTTCCCAGTGCCTACCATTTGCCTGCAGACAGCCTGTGGAGCACCCACTGCCCATTGCTGCCAAGAAGTCCATTGTCAAGGCACCCACAGGTTTGGTTACACATGGCCACCACTTTGGGACACTGGCCAGGGCCTGAGAGTCCAGGGCCCAAGCACCTGCTGGTTTGCCACTGCCACTGCCACCATCTGCCTTAGTCCACAGACACCAGCCAGGGCCTAGAGATATATTGTCAGGGTACCTGCAGGTCTGGTTGCACCTGAGGTCTTTCTGCTGGGTGTGCTAGTGGCAGCCATCTGGCTGCCTTTTTGCAGGGTTGCTTTTCTTGTGTGAGCATGTCCCTCGTGGTCTCCCTGCAAGGTGAAACAGCATTGAGATCCTGGGACTGCAGCAAGGCAGAGCCTGGGAAAGCTAAAAACCCAGGTCTGTCAGATTGCGGCTGAGACTGTGTGGACCAGTCTGGGTCTGGCAAACCTACAGAAAGCCAGAGATGGGGGGAGTTCCCCATGTGGAGCACACATTGGAAAAACTGAGACAAATCAGGCTTTCTCCAGCTCAGTGAGTCCTGAAGTACCTGGGAACAGAAGTTACAAAGGGTGATAAGACTGGAAGAGGGTGTGAGGGCATCTTGCTGTTGATTTGCTCAGTCAATCACTCTGGCACCCAACAGACTGAAGCTACCATTAAACTTCAGACAACCCCACCTATTGGCAGAGAAGGGAAGCTGAGAATATTTTTGAAAGCCAACGGAAACAGGAAACAATGGATTTTCCATAGAGACTTGCCTTTTTTGTTGTTCCCCTCTCTCTCATGTCTTTGAATCCATCAATTTATTGAGGAGTAGGATGTCTAAATAGTATATTATGGTTTGGTTGTATATTTTCGTAATTTACTTTTTGTAAAATATGTATATATTTTTCTCTCAATTATCTGTCTCCCTGGATTCTCTTTCTCAATTCCCTTATGCTAACAGCCAACCTCTATTAATTCCTTCTTCACTTTTACTATAAATTTTTACCTCTATCTTCTTGCCTTCTCCCTCATAAACATCATGTCCTACACTACTACTGTTCCGTCTTTATCCATCATTGGAAAGAGTAAACCCTTTTAGAAAATTTACTGTTTATATGGTAAACAATAATTGAACACATCATTATTTGTTTTAAAACTATAGATGCCTTAATAGAAACTATTCAGTTTAAGGTTGTGTATTGTTTGCATTGGGTGTTGTTAATATTGGTCTCCCCCTTAAAAGTGAGGAACTGGAAGCCTTCAGTGACGCTATAAGATTATAGGGTAGAAACTTTACTGCCTCCAATCTATACAACTGGATTGGAGGACACACAACATGAAAAACAAGGGAACAAACCAAGATGTTCCAACAATAGAATCCATAGACAACATAGTAGAAAAAAAAATGTCAGAGAAGGAGTTTAGAATGTATATATTTAAGCTTATCTGTGAAGTAAAGGATAGTATAAGGAGTGAAATCAAAGAAAAAATACAGGAAGTGAAAGATCACTTCAATAAAGAGAGATTGTTTAAAAATATAAAAATAAAAACAAGCAGAAATCCTCAAAACAAAGGAAACAAACCAAATAAAAAACTCAATAGAAAGCATCACCAACAGACTAGACCACTTGGAAGACAGTCTTCCAAGAATTATGGGATAACATGAAAAGACAAAATTTAAGATTTACCAAAATATACAAAGTCATGGAGATACAAACCAAAGGAGTGCACAAACTTTTCAATGACATAATATCAGAAAATTTCCCAAATAAAAAAATTGAGATGAAAAATCAACTACAAGAGCCTTATAGTACCCCAAATGTACAAAATTACAGCAGACCCATACCAAGGTACATTATACTGAGAATGACTAACATACAGAATAAGGATAGAATTTTAAAGGCTGCAAAAGAAAATTTCAAATTACATATAGGGGCCAACCAATTCAAATTTCAGTGATTTCTCAACCCATATCCTCAAGGCTAGAAGGTCCTTGAACAACATATATCAAACTCTGAAAGAAAATGGATGCCAACTGAGAATTTTATATCCAGCAAAACTAATCTTCAGATTTGAAGATGTAATCAAAACCTTCCATGAAAACAAAACTTGAAAGAATTCATAACTAGAAAGCCTGCATTACAGAATGTTCTCAGCAAAACATTCCATGAAGAGGAAATGAAGAAGAAGGAGGAGGAGGAGGAGGAGGAGAGGAAGGAAGGAAGGAAGGAAGGAAAGGAAGGAAGGAAGGAGAAAAACAGCAAAGGGAGGAACTACATTAAAGGAAAAGTCAATCAAATGAGAAACTAAGTCATGTTAAAAACCAAAATGACCAGGAAAACAAATTATATCTCAATAATAACTCTGAATATTAAAGCCCTAAACTCATCAATAAAAAGACAGAGTAGCTGATTGGATTTAAAAAAAGAGATAACTAACAATATGCTGTCTTGAAGAGACTCACCTCCTAGGAAAAGATATTCACAGACTGAAGGTGAAAGGTTGGAAAAAAAACATATCACTCACATGGACATTGTAAATAAGTGAGGGTTTCAAACCATTCTCATATGAGATAAAGTGGACTTCAAGACAAATTTAGTCAGAAGGGATAAAGAAGGACATTTCATGCTACTTAAGGCAATCATACATCAACAAGACATAATAATCATAAATATATATGCCCCAAACAATGGAGCATTGGTGTACATCAAACAAACCCCCCTCAATCTCAAAAATCAAATAGACTACAACACAATAATACCGAGTGATTTTAAACACACCTCTCTCACTACTAGATAGACCTTCCAAACAAAATGTAAACAAATATAGAGCTCTATACAATCAAATACTTTGCTGTTATTATTTGGAACAAATTATCTGATAAAAATAAGAAAAATGTAGGGTCATATTTCATCTTTGGTTCATTTCCCCTGTGATGTTCTTCCTTTCTTTACGTACATCTGTAGATCTGAGTTTCTTACCTGTGTCATTCTCTCTAAAGAACTCTTTGGATATTTTTTGCAAGGTAGGTCTACTAGAAAAAAATTCCCTTGATTTTTATTTGTCTGAGAAAGTCTCTATTTCTTATCACTTTTGACGGATGATTTACTGGGTACAGAATTCTAAGTTGGTGTTTTGTTCTGTTCCTGTCAACAAGTTCATATACTTTAATACACTTTCTTCTGGCTGGCATGGTTTCTGGGTAGAAGTCAGATACTTCTTATCTTTGCTCTTCTATATATAAGTAAGATGCCACCTTCTTACTTCAGCTCTTTTCAAGATATTTTCTTTTCTTTGATTTTTTTTGTCAAATTTGAAGATGATATACCTAGGTGAACGTTTGTGGCATTCATTGTGCTTGGCATTTTTTTTTTTTTTTTTTTTTTTTTTTACTTTTTGTTGTATGTGGTTTAGGTCTGACCTTAATTTGTGGATTAATTTTGCTATTATTCTTTCATGTATTTCTTGTTTCTCTGTTTCTTTTCCTGATATTACATTATGTATATAACACATGTGATAGTTGTCTTTCATTTCTGGATAGCATATTCTGTATTCATGTCATTTTTTTTTTCCTATTTGATTTTCACTTTTGGATGTTTCTATTGAGATCATCTCAAATTCAGATATATATCCTCAGATGAGTACAGTCTACTAATAAGCCCATCAAACATATTCTTCATATCTGTTGTAGTGTTACTTTTTTTCTACCATTTCTTTTTGGTTCTTCCTTGGAGTTTCCATCTGTCTGCTTATATTGCCCATCTGTTCTTTCATGCTGTCTACTTTAGCCATTAGAGCCCTTAGCATATTAATCATAGTTGTTTTAAACTCCCACTTTGATAATTTCAACATAACTCTGCTATTTGTGGCTGGTTCTGAAGTCTTCTCTGTATCTGCAAACAGTGCCTTTTGTCTGTTAGTATGTGTTGTCATTTTCTTGGTGGTTGGGTACACTTGCTGGGTAAGTGGAACTTCTATAAATAGGACGCTAGTAATGTAGAAGTAGGGTATGGAGGAGAGGAGAAGCATTTATAGTCCTATGAGTAGGTTTTATTCTTCTAATGAGTTTGCCTCTGGATGGTGAACTTCACATCTGCTTCTCAGTGCATTCCCATTTTGAAAGACAGGATAGCTATAGTGGGTTGGATGTCTCCTTTCCCCCAAATTAGTAATTCACTGGTTACTTTGGAAGAAAGAACTTGTTAAGTGAAAGAAAATGCTCTGATAATATTTAAAAATAACCCCAGAAGCAGGAGGAGATTTTTATCAGATATTCATTGTGCCAAATGGTAGAGTATCAGGAGGTAAATGCACAAAAGTTTGGGGGCACTCCAACAATGGCATTCTCCTAGAGACTTAACCTCTCACACTTAACTGCACTGCACCTCCAGGAATATACAAACTATAACTCTGCTTTCCATGCTGCAACACTGAGGTTTCAGCTTACAATTTTCTGCTCTAGTGTGATACTCTACTTTCCTGTGAGTACCTCCAATTTGGGTTTGTTTTTTTTTTTTTTTTTCCTTTGGGGGGGTAGTAGTTTGCCCTGTGACCTCACTCCTCTTAAAGTTCTAAGAAGAGTTGTTGGTTTTCCAGTTTGTTCATCCTTTTATGTGTTAGGATGAAATAGACTTCCTTGCATCTTACATGTTAGACCAAAAACCAGAAGTCAAAAATATTTCTCCATATCCAACACAGGGATACAGTTCAAACATACTAACATTTACTGAGGCAAATATATGCCAAGTACTATGCCAACCTATGTTTTATGCTAAGCATACTTTATGCTAAGTATGATTTTACTAAGTACTACCTTATAGATAATTCTAATTTATCCTTAGAACTAAACTATGAGATAACTGCTATTGACTTCATCTTTACAAATGAAGATATTAAAATTCAGAAAAGTTAAATGTGTTCACAAGAGATATTAAGTGAACTGAGATATTAAGTGCCCAAATCAGAATATAAATTCAGGTCAACACAATCCTAGTGTTATGTTCCTTGCATTATAAGAGAGCAAGAATAAGAAAAAGAATGAAAGGGAAAGGAGAGAGGGAAGGTTTGAAATGGAGAGAGAGAAACAGATTACATTCATATACTTTTCCATAATATTTTGCTCTCAGCTGTTGACTCTATTCTGTGAAAATAAAGATAAGATTGTAAGATTTTAAAAGTCAAGCCATCTGAATGCATTTCAAATTGTCTACAATGCACAAATTCTGATAGGGCTGAGTAAAATATTATCACCTCATGAGAATCAACTTGTCATGATTAGTACCAGATAGCAAGAAAACTTTGAAATGCTTTTTCTCACTGTAAGTGAGAGAACAAAGAGGCATCTCATATTTTGAATTAGACATGCTGTTGTCCCAGTGATATATAATCTTATCAGCAGGAATGAAGATGGGAGAAGGTGGCTGTCCTCTATGCCTGGCTGGTTTAACGTTGGACAGAGCTGATGTTTTATCACCACTCTAAGAAGGTGTCATCATCTAGGTATATAAGAATTACTCAGGTAAACTTCAGTCCAGTTAAGGCCAGGAGGCTTGTGCATTCTATAAATCAATGAATAAGTCCTTACCATTCCTTCAGGTTCTGCAAGGTGCTCCTTGAGTTGAAAAAAAATTAAAAGCAATATACCTAGGTGAAATGAAAGGAGACAGTTGACTGATGATAGGGGATCCAGTTCTTGCCAATAAATTTTATCTTGAATTATTTCATAATGCTTTTTTCTTCCCATGTGTATTTATTGACAGTTGCATACAGCCCTTGCTCTGGTTATCATCAAAGCAATGAATACATTAAGAAACCTATCTCAGACCAGCAGGATTTCTAAAGGTTGAAAAGGGTCTATTAAAGGAAAAAACATCATTTTTTGAACTTAAGTCCCTGCTGTCAAAGCATTGATAACAAGTGAGAATGCGCCTCACTTTTATTTGCATACAAAAGTAGCCACTGTTATTCTAATAAAGAATCATTTAATTAGATGGGAGATATAATATCAAGGAAAATATGAAATAAAAGGTACTCAACAATTTATGTTTAATTAGAGAATAAACAATTCATTTCAGTAGAGCAAGCTACCACTTGTTTAAAATTTTATTTAAGGGAAAGTAAGCTAATAGCTACTTTTGTTTATGTATAAATGCATTGTTTTTTCTGCCCCATTATATACTCCAAGCCTTCACATTTCTTTTTACAACAGGATAGCAAAAGAAACTATGAATAACAGTTAATGGAAAATGAAAATCAGTACTAGAAGTGAGTTCATAATCTATACTCCTATCTGTTAAGCACCAGTTCACATATATTTTAGTATTTTTTATTTGGTAGCTGAGATATTTTCAGAAATATGATTGTCATTTCATATCTTGAAGAATTGTTTTCTAATCATGATACTATCAATGCCAGTGCTTTCTATATACTCAATATAAAGTCCATGTTGACCTACTAGGGTTTATTAAATACTAATTAAAAAAAATTACAGACTGTGTAACTAAAGAAAAAGAAATGTACTTTTTCACAGTCTGGAAGCTAGAATTCCAAGACGAAGGTGTTAGCAGGTTTGGTTTCCTGTGGTTACTCTCTCTAGCTCGCAGACAGCTGCCTATTTGCTCTATCCTCACATGGACTTTTGTTTGTGCCCTGGCAAACGTAGTTACATATTCTAGTATGTTTTCATAAAGACACCACTCAGATAAGAGTAGGATCTACCCTAAGAGACTACTAAGGAACTCATATTATTGCAGTTTCCTCTTTAAAAGACCTGTCTTCAAAGACAGTCACACTCTGAGGTACTAGTGTTTAGTGCATCAAATATGAATATTATCAGAATATAACTTACTTCATAACAACACTATTTAGCATTTTTAGCAATAACCCTGTGATATACTCCTTTGTAGTCTTCTCTACGAAAGGATTCTGCATACATTTTTGTTTATTTGTTTGTTTGTGATGTATTTTTATCAGTCCTTCTTCTTGTATTTAACTTTCTTCTGTTTTAAAAGATATATAGGCTGATTAGATCCCTGAGACAGCCTGAATACTGATGCTTCAAACTAAAACTTAGAAATAATTAAAGTGTGATGGATTATTTAGTCAGCTTTTGATTGGTGTGGTCAAAATACTTGACAAGAACAATGTAAAGGAGGAAGAGTTTATTTTGGCTTATAGTCCATGATAAGTTAATTCCACTGCTCTGGGTCCAAGACAGGCAATACATCATGGTGGAAGGGCATGGCTGAAGAACACTACTCTGTTCATGGAAACCCTAAAGTTGAAAGAGTGTGCAAGGAGCCAGGAATAAAATGTAAAACCCAAAGCTATGTCCCTAGTGATCTAACTTCCTCCAGTCATGCCCCACCTATCTACAGTTAACACCCAGTTAGTCCACTTAAATTAATCAAGTGAATTAATCCATTAATAAAGTAACAGCTCTCATTATCTAATCATTTCACCTAGTATGTGTAAGATTCACTATTATCTGTGGTCTTGCTTTCTTTGATTTCAGTTACCCATAATCAACTCTCAGTCTCAAAATGGTAAATATATACAAAAGTTCAGAAGTAAATAATTGATGTGTTAAATTGCACACACTTCTGAGTAGCATGATGAAATCTCACACTGTTCTTCTTTATCCTTCCCAGGAAGTAAATCATCCATTTGCTCTGCACATCCTCATTGTGTTGCCATCTTCTTGTTAGTAGGCACCTTAGGTCAACTGTCATATATGGTGGTAGTTGGGTTCAAATAAACCTTATTTTAATTACTAATGGTCCTAAAATGCAAGAATAGTGATGGTGGCAATTTTGATATACCAAAGAAATGATATAAAGTGTACAAATTATTTTCTTAATTAAAAAAAAAAAAAAAACACAAATGTATGTTGATCTTGCTAAGATCTATGCTGAGTGAATCTTCCATTTGAGAAATTGTGAAGAAGGAAAACATATGCTGTTACACCTCAAACTGCAAAAGTTAGGAGAGAAAATGTTACTATAGTTACTTTTATAGTTACTATGGAATTTTTATTATGTTTTGCTATAAATGTTCTGTTTTATTATTAGTTATTGTTGCTAATTTCATATTGTGCCTAGTTTATAAGTTTTAAAGTTATAAACTCTATCAGAGTATATATGAATAGGAAGAAAACTAATATATATAATGTTCATTGTTATTTGCATGTTCCAGCATATACTTGGGGTCTTGGAATGCATCCCCCATGGATAAGGGGAGACAACCATAATGAAAATAAAACTTTATATAGCAACAAGGAAAAGTATGGGAACCTTAGAAAAATGAATTAAAGATAATGAATATGCAAGTCAAAGTACAGAAAACAAAAACTAACAAACATATTACAGTCAAGTTCAAAACTCATTAATACTTAAATAGTTAAGAATTCAACCACAATGAGATGTTGTTTTACATCCAATAGGAAGCTATGTTATTACAAGTGTTGGGGAGAACATGGGGATATAAGACTGTTCATAGAATGGCTAAGAAATAAGCCTGTTCATCCATTCTGAATGAAAATATTTATAAGTATGCAAATAATGTAACATAAAAAATATACCATTCCTAGGTCATTATTGTAGATATTTCCAATAGAAACAAACTATAAAAATACTATAAAAATAAAAATACTATGAGTATTGACCATAGCATTTGTGTGGGTTCGGGGAACCAGAATTCAAAGCATCCATTAGTGTCAGAATTGAAAAGTAAAGTAAAATCAACACGTACCATGGAATTCAAGTAGACGTCAGAAATGATTGAATAGATCTATACATAAAAACATTTATATAATTTAAAAATACAATGCTCAGGGGGAAACTAGGAATAAAAATGAGATCTATGGCACAATCCATTTATGCACATTAGAACATATGCCCACAAAAACAGCTCACACACTTTATGTGACCACAGTCAGCAGCCAAGATAAAGAAAATGAATGCAGACCAGAGCCAAAGAGTATAATTATCTCAACTTTCTACACTAAAATATAAAAAAGAAGATAACTCTTCCTGTAGAATTGTATTTATATTTGTGTAAAGTCCTTTGCATAACATAACATGTATTGTTCAGGAACCTACACTTTATCTCTAAAAGAACTTTAAATGAAATAGTAAGCCCCGTGTCCTCTGGCAAGGACATAGTTTGTTTTTGTTTTTTGGTAGATGAGTTCAGCTTGTTCTAAATCACATTATTGAAACTGCTGTCCCAATGTACACACAAGTGTGGTGCTTTCTATCAACCCTTAGGTTTTGCTTGCTTTCCTACAAGTTCTGGGTCTTGACATTTCTTTTAGACTTCCTTTTACCTCTATATTTCATTTAGATCCACCAAAATCAACTCAAAATTTATTTATTATTGTTATATAATCTTTTAGTCAAAGTGGGCACATGAAGAATACTAAGACTTAGTGTAGGGAACTTGCGTTATAATTACACGTACACTTTTCTTTCAACAAATCTATTCAACCTCTCATTAAGTAAATAAGAAACTTGAAAATAACTCTATTCCACATAGTTCTAACTTTTCTACTTTCAAGTTTATCATACTTATTATCAATGGAGTATTTGTACTTAAACAGATATGGGTCTTCACATATACATGAACCTTTGAAGGTTCTACTTTGTTCTACTATGTCTTCTGGTAGTCATTGCTCTATCTCATCCTTTCTTTGTCTCTAATCCCACCCCCACAGTAGGTCTCAACACTTAGAAGAGGGAAAAAAAATGCACACATCTTCCCTAATAATATATCCTCTATTTTAACTGTGTGATTTCTCTACCTGATAATTGAATATCTAGGAATGTTTTAAATTCAAATGCTTCCCCCTCTTCTTAGAGATATTCAGTGAAAAGTTATACCTTTTCATTTTGTATCTGTATCAGAGTTTATAATGCTTTCATAAACCAAAAATGCATTTGTCTTCTGTCTCATATTGTACACATGAATATATTGATCTCACCTCTGGATGAAAATCCAGCACTTAAAAATTGTAAGCTATGCTTTTTAGTTCCTGAGACATGTTCACTCCTATCCCACCTCTCAATGTGCTTCCTTGTGCTTCACTGTGTTAGTCAGCTTTTAATTGCTCTGGCCTAAATACCTGAAAAGAACAAATTATATTTTGTTCTAAAGGTTTCAGAGATTTCAGTCCATGATCCGACAACTGATCAAGCTCTGGGCACCCATGGTGAAGCACAAGGTCATGGCAGGAGGGTGTGGTGGAGGAAAGCTTCTTATCTCATGGCAGCCAGGAGAGATAAAGATAGATAGATAGGAAATAGATAGATAGATAGATAGATAGATAGATAGATAGATAGATAGATAGAAGAGCCAGGGACAAGACACAATCCCATCTCCTCCAGCCATACCTCACCTGCCTACAATTGTACAAGGTAGTCCAATCAGATTACAAATCTATCACATTGATTAATCCATGCCTGACATTACAGCTCTCATAACATAATTGCACCTTTCAACATTCCTGCATTGAATAACACACAAAGTTTTTTGGGGGGCGCCTCATATCTAAAACATAACCAATATAAGTGTGTATTCAATGAGTATTGGTTATATTGGAATGATAAATGTTTAAATAACTTTATGAAATTATATTATGAATTATATTCTAAATTCCTGCTACACATATTAATTGATTAAGTCATTTGTCATAAATGACTTAGGAAAACCCTCAGATGTCTTTTGTGGTAACTATTGTGAGGAGAAGATAGCTAAACACTTCCAGAACAGATAAGAAAGATACTGACCATAAATAATATGTGGAGGAGCAAAGGCACTGTGCATGTGGATCTCCCTTATTAGAGGCAAGGGCAGCCACCTATGGATATCAGTACAACAGGACTTACTGCCTCTTAGTTGGCATTAGTTCTGGACAGTAGTGATAAGTATTCATCATAAGATTATAGCATATCAGGCACTCATATTAAATAGCTGAATCTTCTTGAAACTCCTATTTTTATTCCTGCATTACACATGAAGAAAGGAAGACATAGAATCTTTAAAGAATTTTTCCAGTGTCAAAGCTTTTTCTCCCACTGAATAATTCTTCCTTTCCTGCACAGAGAGGCCACATGGAAATGGAATAGGGGGAGCAGAAAAGGGGATTCTTTTGAAATAGGAGAAACAATCCTGACCTGAGAATTGAATTTTAAAAAATCTAGTGATGAAATAAGAGACTGAGAATGCAAAAATAAAAAAAAAAATTGAAGAAGAGATTGAGGTATTGTTTGGCAAGCTTAAGTCATCCATCTCCCATATTGTCCCCATAAATGGGAATGAGGTTTGCTAAAGAAAATGTGATCCATTATAAAACAAGAAGTACATTAATTTTTTACATATCTGTGTAGTATAAAAGAATCCCACTCCATCCACCCACCAAGTTTGTCATCTAAAGGAGATTATTATAGCTGCAAAATCAGACTTTCATTGTATTTGAATATAGCTATTACTCCACAAAGTTCACTATGAAGGAAACAGCAGCTTTTTTTTTTTTTTTTTTTTTTTTTTTTTTTTTTTTACTTTAAATCAAATCAACCTGACTCCAAGCCCTGAACTTTCTATAATTCCAGTGGAAGGGAAACTTGGAGTCAGGTGGATTTCATGATCCATTAACCATGGATGCAGTTCTTAATCCCCCTTTTGAACCATCTCTCCTCTTTCAATTCTTTCATTTCCCACCCCTGGCCAAAAAAGGGCAATTCCCTCTCTTTCCTCTCCTTTTAGAATGTTTAATATACTCCTTCATGATTTGATCAGATAAAACAGGCTGGTGGATTGCAGACCCCGTAAAGTTTAATTGTCTAGGGGAGGAAAAATAAAACTGGATTCTCCTGAAAAATTAATAATTTTGGTACAATTGGGCCTGCAGTCCCTCCTGATGGCACCAGCTGGGGCACAACAGGGCTGTCCCCTACAGATGGGACTTGCAGACTTCACTAGTCAGTACCACAAATGTCTCCCAGGACACAGAACCAAATGGGTCTTTGCCACCAATCATTGCTTTTCACTGTGCTCTTCCTCATATGAAAGAATTCTTTCCCAGAAGCTATGTCACTGTTGACCATGATGCCCTTAGTTTCCTTTCAGCCTGGTTAAAGTTTAGACAGATTCTTTCATGACTATGGCTCTTGATCTACTTTTTCTTAAAGCATCTACTTCAGAAAACTTGCAAGTATAAATTCTTTTCTTAAGATCTAAAACCTCTCCCAGCCTCCTGCCAATTTTATAGCCCAGAAATGTCTTTCTCAGGTACCTGGATTGTAGTCCTTCAACATGAAATTGTGGAGAGGATTGTGGTCCTGACTCTGGGCTCTGTGGGCATGAAGGAATCCCACTTCGTTGGGCACTCATTAGCAAACAGATGGCCTAGCCACACTGACCAGCCTCCAGCTTAGAGTCCTCCAGTATTTGTCCATTATTTCACCCCTGTGCTTTTTCATCTTTGATTTCTCCAATGTTAAGTTCAATGTCACATTCTATTTCAATACCCTTGACTCTTTTCATACTAGTCTTCAGTCAACTCTTCTTTGCTTGTTTAAGTCAATCCAGTACAATATTAACACTGTCAAAAATAAAAGAAAAAGAAGATGGAACAAAATTCTAAATACTTTATGAAAAATGGAAGAAAGTATACTTCTTAATGAAAATAAAGACTATTCCTGCATAGATACATATGCAAACAAATTGAACCTTGTGGAGAAATTTAAACCCAGGATGCTTTGCTCATTTAGGTGTCTGCCTGGCTCTGTTGGTATTTGAATTTGTGACCCTTGGTTTATACTTTTACAAAAGCCAGAAGGAGGTTATTTTCAAGTACCTTCTGCTTTAGACCCTGAAAGGACCCTGAGGCAAAGAAACACAAAGGCCTTCTTAGAACAGAAGGAAAAATGCAGACTACAAAACATAGCGAACTCTCATTCTTTCTGATTGTTCCTCTGCAGAGAAAACAAAACACAAATGAATTTTACAATAAATTATCCTGCCACACAGTATTAGTGAAGTGCAGTGTTTTTTTGCTTATCTTCTCCACATATATGCCTGTTTGTGAATAATTTATCAAGAGAGATTCATTAGTAGCTTGCTTTCTGTTTTGTAGTTTTTAATAAAGTTAGGGCACTTTGCCTTTTATTTTGATCTGTAGAATTTAAATTACAATCAGGGTATGTGAAAGTCAATTTGAAATATGTTTAAATGTACTGAGATTCTTGGATGAAAGGAACTAGATAAATACTGATTCACTTCAAGACTGGTTGGCACTTGAGTCTCTTCTGTGATTTTTAAAATGCCTCTTGTCCTTATTGTTAATCTCTCTGGGATTCTGCATACTATTTTCCATTATTCCATTCTGTCCTGTCATCTTAATTTACATTTGTGACTGCTAAAGGTGCTCTGCAGGAAAGAGTGATAAATCACACATGCATTCTTTAATTTATCATCCTCATTACTCAACCTGCGTTGATTCACTCAATTTCCAACATATGGAATTTATACGAATGCTTCTAATTCAAAATTGGTCAAACAGTCCACAGCATAATAATTTCATCATTTCTATGAAACACACTTGAGTTATCAGAAGTGCATGCTTTCCTTTTGTTTCTCTGAGTCGTATAATGCCTTGTGACATCCTTATTTATGAAAGAATGCTTGGAAGGTCATGACACAACAGATAATCTCCTCTTCTTCTCTGAGGTTTTGTTTCTTTTCTATTTTTTGGTTTTTAAGCCTAAAGCATTCCTCCATAGTCTATGAGTCTTCAAGATGCACACTTGAAAAGCAATTCATCATGATTCTTAGAGATTTACAAAGATCAGACAGCTATGTCTTATTAAGACTCATCCCCACATTATTAATTGGTGTGCAAGTACTGTAACTCAATTACTAGGCACATAAAAAACCCAATTTCACATACATATACAACACCTTGTATGGAACAATTTGTCTTTAAATTGAGATTGCTTTCCAAATTTCATTATGCCAAATTTGAAATCAGTAAGTAAATTCAACATCCTATAGCCCACACTGCCTGAAAATATCTGTCTTTGTTTTCTACAGTTATAACAAAATACCATAGACTATAATTTATAGATTTTCCTTTAAAAATGAAAGTTTATTTTGGCTCATGGTTCTGGAGGTGGGGAAGTCAAAAGGCATAGTCAAGGTTCAGGCCAGGCATCCCAGCCTAGCAGAATGTGAAAGGGAAAAGAAGTACATGCAAAAGAACAAAAGAGAAAAGTGGACTTTTATAACAACACCCCACCCCCATCCCACCACCATCAACTAACATACCACCTATCTCACAAAGTTCTTAATCCCACTTAATGGACCTACTCACCTATTAAAAGCCTACCTCACAATACATCCACAGTGGAATCAAGCTTCAACATGAGTTTCAGAAGGCAAAAGCCGTATTCAAGCCACAACAATATCTCACTTGTTCTCACCAACAGAAGAAAAATGTATTTTCCATTGTGAATACTGATATGTGATTCTTCTTATATTTAATATTTGGTCCTGAGCAACAAACCAGACATAGCTTTTTATCTATTGTACACTGTTTGGTATGGGGACTTCATTGTATTCTAGCTTATTTATTACTTACCTTTATTTATTTATTAATTTTATTTTTTAATCACCCACTTTTAAACTTTTTAGTCTGTACTGGGTAATAAATATTGTTTTTCTAAACTAATTATATTTCTTCATTTTTTATAAAAAATAATGCAGTCATTTGAATATTTAAATACATATAAAACATTAATTACATTTATGTGATTTAAAGTATAGAAGTATTTCAAGAAAGACTATCTAAAATCACTACAAAATATTTTGTAAGATCATTTTTAAAAAAGGTATGACTGTTAACGAATATACATTTACATTTGTTTCTTTTGATCAGAACAGACTTATGGTGTATCAAAATTCAAATGTTAATGCATAACATGGAGACTTCTTGGTCCTCAAAAATTCAAGACCTCCAATAAAAAAACATAAACATTGAGAAAACAGAAGAGAAGACGTTTTGTCTAACGTCTTTTAATTTATTCCACTTCAGCTATCAGAAAGGCAATTTAAAACATTTATTCAAAACCTATTTCCAACTTTTTACCAATATGGTCTCATACATAAACATATCAAATATGATAATTTTAAAACGGCCTAAATAATAGCATTATCACTAAAACAATTTTGTAGTGTCTAATTGAAACAAATACATTTTGATCTATAAAAACACAAGATATATACAATAAATAGGTGTTAAGTGTTACTAAATTATTATTATTTAGTTTTCTTTTCTTTTGTCTAAGTTTCCCTCCAAAATCAAAATCGAGGTATAAAAAAGCAAAGAAATCTAATCAATCAAATCTCAACCAACCATCACTAAATAAAAATGACTAAAATATGATGACAAACAAATGTAGTATGAGATGCAAAGTTTTGTGGATATCACAATGAAAAAATAAAACCAAATAAACAATCAGAAATGCAACTCAGTGGAAAATATGTGGTTAAAATGATCATACTTTTCTACTTTTATATAACAATGAAAACTTATGATAATTTTCAGAGGATGTTAGTCAGCTCTCCATCACTATTACAATGATCTCAGATAAATCAATTTATAAAAAGAAAAGTTTTATTTTTGGCCCACAGTTTTGGAGGTTTCAATTCATGATTGGTTGGCCCTATTTCTTTTTGAATGGTAGTGAGGCAGTACATCATGGCACCATCATAGGCAGAGCAAAACCAATAACCTCATAGCTAGGGAACAAAAGATAGGAAGAGCAAGGGATCAGTGCTCCATAATCCTCATTGAGAATACTTTCTCAAGGACTCAAAGACCTATCTTCTATTAGGCTCCATCTTTTAAAGTTTCTACCATTTCTCAATAGTGCCGTAGGGGTCTAGTGCTCATTGAGCATTGCAGGGGTTTCAGGGAGACACTTCAGATCTGAACTATAGCACATATTCATGAGACTGCTTTAGCTTGCAAATAATGTTACTGGTTTTGCAACCAGTTCCTTGTCTCCTCTGAATTTGGTAGAGAAATTATCTTCCATCTCTCCTTTGACTACATCTCACACATATCCGTATCCAAGTATTCTGAAAGTTTGTTAGGTGTATGTTTTTTTTTTTTTTTTCCCCTTCTTTTGCATTGACTCTTGGTTTGATTTTATAAGAACAAATATGAAACCTACTGAGGAAAAGAAATTTTTCATTCTTATATCACTTGAATATTTATGCAAACTAATTTCTCAATACATTAATCAAACAACCAGGCATGTTTAGAAGAATATTTGGATGTATGATGTTAATCTTGAAATATATAGTTCATTATTTGTTCTCTTGTCCTCTTTTGATGTCATTATTTATTAGTTTAGTTTTAATAATATTCACATCACATTTTTTCAAATACTCAGTATATCACAGTCCATTGAGATATAATTGGATCTATTGTTCTTGTGTGTTAGTACATGTAGAAATAAATACTTGATTATATTACAAGTATTTTTAAAGGATATAAACTAAACCTAAGTTATGTCATAATTTTCTATTGATAAAAGTAAATAATAAGGGGCTGGGGTTGTGGCTCAGCGGCAGAGCACTCGCCTTGCATGTGTGCAGCCTGGGTTCGATCCTCTGCACCACGTACAACATAAATGCAATGCATTGTGTACAACTAAAGTAAATAAATAAATATTTTTTTAAAAAAGTAAATAATAATCAATGTTAGGTTAATTAAATGAAATCAGTATATTCTCAGCCTTAATAACACCCAAATCCATTGGGATCTCTTAGTAGAATATTTTCAAAATTTTATTCTCACTCCTACCAAATTCTTCCTGCTCAATTTATTCCAAAGGATTCAGTTTTGAACTGGTCTTTCATTCACTATAAAATACAGAGACTTGACTAATATAATTGCTTTAACTATAAACATTTAAGGTACATTAAACTGACATCTTAAGAAAATAATTTTTAGACATTTTGAAGTTAATTATGTCAGTAAAAGTTATTAAAAAACAAAATATATACAATTATTTTAAAATATCATCAGGGACAATAAAACATGACTCCATGGTAAGTAAGACCCAGAAACTTGTGCTCAATTTGTTTTCATTCTTCTTATTTATGTGCATAAGATTTTCATTCTTGAAAAACTCAAACTCAATTGCTATAAAAGTGTCCAAGAGTGAAGGAACTTTGGGTATTGGGCTGCTATCTTGTAATTCATATGCACTGATGGCAAACCGTAGGTTCATATTACAGGAGAAAATCAAAAACAGACTCCAGGATTTTCTGTCCCATTATGTAAACAATAGACTGTGAAACAAATTTTATTTCTTAAAGACTCAAAAAAATATATACAGATTTTGGCTAGCAGAGACTGGGGAGAATAGTAGAAGGGAGGGTTGGGGAAAAGGTTGATCACTGGGTACTAAATCACAGGTAGGAAAGGTAGAAAGGAAAAATAAGTCTTTTTTTTTTTATCCATAGTCAACCTAGGGTGACTATGGATAAAAATACACACATATGCATACATACACACATTCACACACACACACACACACACACACACTTAACTTTTAAAGCATTTTAAGTTGTTTAGTTGTGTTATATTTTTGTTTGTATTAATTTTAGTACATTTATGAATAACTAGGTTATCTTATTAAAAAGTATTTTTTACCTGACTTGGAAAAAGCATTTGTTCCAGGTACTTTGACATTCCAATTCCTGGGGCAAACTTTAATAGACATTTCAACCAAGTCTTGATTATAAAACAATCTACAAGCCATTTGTTGTAGCTATATTAAACCTGAAGCAATCAATCCCAATGCCTGGTCAATGCAATGAGGTAGAAGGGGAGAATTGCCTGAAACTATAGGTTATTGGAAATCTCAGTGATAGGAAACATCAGGAAAATGAATGTTCATCTGCTCAACATGCACTAGGAGGAGAATCTGTCATCCTAATTTATTTTGCTCTGACTTTATAAAAGTGATTCAGCTGATTTTCTTTGAAATATGTTAAACTGCTTCAGAGAAAGACACTGAAAAATATCAATCAGACTACTGGCTACTTAAAGACAAACTACTTAAATTATTTAGCAGATGTGGTTTGAAACGTTTTAAATTAAAAAATATATTAGTCCCAGTTTGTCTCCTATCTTTTACCAAAATGTTTCATTCAACACTCTATCCAACTCAGTATCTTCCATTTTTGCCATCTAATTAATAGAGTTTGCTCTCCACGGTTTATCCAGGTCTCCTCTGTGAATCTACCATTGCAACATCAGATACCAGCTAGATCAGGATGAGATTGCTCACAGCTGGCTAACATCTATCTGTCTTCCCAGAAGGTACTCCCAAGAAAATGCAATGACTTTTTATATTATTATTATTATTCTTACAAATGCAAACAATAAATGCTATTAGTCTTACTTGTTTTATATTTATAGTTATTTACAGAAGTCAATAGACATGTACTATTTGTGAAATTTTCAACAATACTTTATTAAATATAGTTAGTAAATGAGCATGTTTCCTAACTAATATAAATACTTTGAGTCCCTTATGATGTCTGACACTTTAGATAATTAAACAAAGGATTGACTGTTCCGCATATTCATGTGCCACTTGATAGTTCTCACTATCACAAGGCGGTTACTGTGAATCTCCTTCATAACAACACTTGGCATGGCATTCAATGAGACCCTTTAATAATTATAATGATGATCATGATCACAACAAATTGATCAGTGTCCCAGTTGGAGAACAGATGGCACATTGAAAAGAGACACTTGAAAGAGTTTAATAAAGGGACTGTTTACAAAGGTGTGAGCTGGTTTAAGGGAATCCAGTAATGGTGAAGCAGTCTGGAAATAATCACATTAGGAAAGCCATTGCCACTGGTGGCCTGAAGGAACGAAGAGAGGGAGGATTTACTGGAGGCCAGCAAAACTTGAACTTGTGGGGCAGTAAGGGGCATCTGACAGGACACGAATGTTTTCCTTCAGTTCAAAAAGACAGTCCTCTGCCAAGTATGATGGTGCATGCCTGAAACCCAGTAACTCAGGAGGCTGAGGCAGGAGGATGGCAAGTTAAAGGCCAACATCTGCAACTTAGCCAGAAACACTGTTGCAAAATAAAAAATAAGGTCAGCAGATGTAGATCAGTGGCAGATACCCCTGAGTTCAATCCCGAGTACCAAGAACAAAAACAAAAAGATAGTCTCCCAAACCAGGAGGAGAGACCTGAAAGAAGAAATACTCAGATCCATTGCTTCTCTCACTCTCCCTTCTCCAGGTGATGCCTTCCATAATCTGAACTTAACTTGGGGCTAGAAGAGGAGACTCATTAACAGTGTCCAGAAAAGTCAACGTAGGAAAGAACAAGCACATTGGCTCTTAGGGAGCAAGATGAAAAGATTCAGCATGCATAATGAGCAAATATCTGCATGCCTCATTTCATTTAAATTTTACAATAGCTCTTTGTCATATCCCTAGTTTAAAGGTGAGAGGTTTTTTAAGAATATCCAGCTGATGACAGGTTGAACTGGAAATAAGACCTATTTATCTAATTGTAGCACCAATGTTACCTCTATGGTGCTGTGTCACACATAAGCAATCCTGTGCCATCCATAATTCCAAATACTTCCTTTACAAATAATCAGTTTCATTCGAGAAAACTTGACATTAAGAAAAGTTTGCATCTTACTTTAAACCACAGGCTATCCCAGGACCTGTTCCAGATCCCAACCTTTCAGTTTGTAACAAGTGGTTTTATCTAGTACTCACAGAATCTCACCAATGATCATTCTAAAAGCTACATTGTTTGTTTCAAGATTTGAATATGTTTTATACTGTCCAGCCTCACTGTTTTTAAGAAAATTGCTTCCTGAATTTGCTTATTTTTAAGTTTTTAGCCTCTGTATGTTGAGTTTCACTTATTTCCCACTCCAATGTCATCTCAGTGTTTAACATCAGGTCAAGTGAGAATTATGCCTTCATCTTCCATCTCAGCAGAAATGGCCTTCTCAAACACTTATATTTGCATATAAAACACAGGCAAGGAACAATTTAAAATACTTAAGCATGAATAAAAGACAAACCATGAAATGGACACCATTAGATACAGGGGTATTAGTATATCAATAATGCATATTTATTTCTTTTGTAGAAAGAATATGAAACAGAAGCTAAGGAATCTATTTTCTAAATGTGCTATTAATTACTACATATGAATTGATGGATAACTTGACCTTATGTACCTTGATTTCTCCTGATGTTAAATTGTCAAAATAATATTATGAATATTCATAGAATTTTATGAGGATACAAAAAAGATTAGAAATATAAAAGAGTTTGAAATATGAAAAAGCAATAAACTCATTGCCATCTTTTGGGGGACTGATTATTTTTCTCTTGGCACTTATCTGTTTGTTTCTTTTTCAAAATATGTTGACTTCAGTTGGAGTAGTAAGCATTGCAAAAGAGAGCAGGAGATAGATGTATAAAGAGAAAAGAGAGAAAAACAGAGAAAGGAGAGTGAGCAATAAAGAGGGAGAAGAAAATAAGCAGAGAAAGGCGGGAAAGAATTATTTCTAGGTTTCAGCACATAACACAAATTTATTACCTAATTTATATATTATTGAAAATGTATTATTAAATTGAATGAGCAGAGCACATACGTTGCTATTGCTGGAGGCAATCATAAGTCACATTCTGACAGGTTACATGTATTTAATGCAACTATTTATTTTTTATACATGAGAAATGAATAATTTCTTTAGTAATTGCCAAATCATACACTTCCTGAAATTCATGACATCTTCTTAGGGAAATACATTTACCAAAACGTCATGCGAATTTATGCATATTTGCAAGCAAATTCAGAAGAAATATGTATAACAGCTTTCTAACGTCCTTGCCAAAGAGTGACAGTGACAGTGAGGGGTAGCTTGCATTTTGCTGTATTATTTTTGTACAGATTTTGGAATTTTTAAATGTTTTACACATTTCAACAAAAAGGTGCTCAGATATAAAAGAGGCCAAATATACACAATATTAAGACCATTATGCAACAATAAGATCAAGAATTTTGTTTTGTTTTCTTATCCCTTTATTTAGGGACTAGAGAGTCAGAATAAGTCTATTTATTTGGCTTCATAATTGCCCAAGAATATTTTATAAAGCCAACAGAACTCTCTCAACATCATTGAGCTGCATTTTTATGGGATTCATCAGTTGACATGTCACCAGAAAAATGTTCACAAACCTTTTACCAAAAGTGAACAATCTATAACCAAAAGTAAAAAAAAAATAAAAAAAATCAATTTACTTTTGAATGCCAGTGATTATATGGGTATGAAGTAACCTGAACTCCAACTTGATGGTCCAGGTATTTTTCAGTGTTATAATCTGATCTGAGTGTAGGGAATAGGGTGATGTATAAAAGAGCAAATCCTGAGAGAGGAAAAAAAAAAAAGATAGGTGAACTAATTCTAGTTTATCTTTGATAGTCTTGATTCCCATAGTATAAACTCTCAACATGCACTACCTCAGGGAAGAAAATACTATTTAGTCTTTTGACATTTTGGCAGAAGAGGAGAATGTTCTTTGAAGTGATATATTAGACATCAAAATATTAGATTGCAATATTATAAGAAGTGTATTCTTCCCAAAATTTTATTTTCAAAGGAAGTTTCAAAAATTTTAGACTTATTCAAAGAGTCATTTGAAATATGTACCTGAAATTCACTCAACTTCGCTATTTTAGTCATTTATGTGCCTATTAAAAGTCCAAGCATATCTTAAATAGTGGCTCTGACAATGAATTCATGTATTTTAAAAAAACACTGCTTAATCTCCTTATCTCATTTTCTAACCTTGTCATAAAACCTGATAGTCCATTATTAATTTTTTTTTTTTTACCTTTATAGACTTTTAGGCATTATGACTCGTTTTCTTAACTATCTCTAAAATTTCTGGAAAGTTTAAATTAAAACAAATGCAGAAGTACTTACTTAGGTGGAAATATCAATGAGACACAGATATAATTAAATTCTTCTGCATCCATTGTGTTTTCATTAGCTGCTGCACATGGTACTATGCCAAACAGAGATTTCAAAAATATCCAGTTGTGTTTTTCAAATTATATAAGATAGCTACATTTCAGGATGGATAGAGTGCCTCTGTGTACAAGTCAAGGACAGATTTTATTTAGCAGGAGTATTTTACCATGACAATGCAAAAGGGAATCTTTCCTTATATAATCCCCCAAAAGTTACCTTTCTTGATCATTCATTAATTTTTGGAAATATAATATAGCATCTACTATATATGCTTATATATATGCTTATAAAAATAAGAAAAATAATAGATATTTGAGTGTCATAAGAGAAAATATAAAAAAATATTATGCACAGGGGCTGGGGTTGTAGCTCAGCAGTACAGCACTTATCTAGCACGTGAGTGGCCTGGGTTCGATCCTCAGCACCACGTAAAAAGAAAGACATTGTATACAACTAAAACAAATAAGTAAATACTTAAAAAATATTATGCACAGTCATAATATGTGTTATGGTTTAGATATGGAGTCCCCCAAAAGCTCATGTGTGAGACAATGCAAAAAAGTTTGAAGAAGAAATGACTGAGTTATAGCCTTAACCTAATCAGTGAATTAATCCCTAATGGCATTAAATAAATGGTAACTGGAGGCAGGTGAGGGGTAGCTGGAGGAACTAGAGGGCATGGCTATATATATATATATATATATATATATATATATATATATATGGCTATATATATATATATATATATATATATATATATATATACACACACATATATATATGTATTGACAAGTGGAGTCCCTTTCTTTCGGCTTCCTGATCACGATGTCAGCTGCTTCCTTCTGCCACACTCTTCCACCATGATATTCAGCCATACCTGGAGCCCCAAGGAAGAAGCTGGCCTAAGACCTCTGAAACCATGAGCCTTTTTTTTTTTTTGGTACTGGGGATTGAACTCAGGGGCACTCGACCACTGGGTCACATCCCCAGCCCTTTTTTGTATTTTATTTAGAGACAGGGTTTCACTGAGTTACTAAGTGCCTCGCCATTGCTGAGGCTGGCTTTGAACTCGCGATCCTCCTGCCTTAGCCTCCCAAAGTGCTGGGATTACAGGCGTGTGCCACCGCGCCCGGCTACCATGAGCCCTTAAATAAACTTTTTCTCCTCTACAGTTGTTCTGGTAGGGTCCTTTTAGTCACAGCACTGAAAAAGCTGACAAAAACAGTACAGCAATATTAACTCCTACTGGAAAGCTCACAGAAGTCTAGCACATGTTCAAGTAGAAGAGAGTAAGGGGTAAAATGCAGGGAGAATAAAGATGTTTTAAAAAGAAGTAATAAAGTGAGGAAAGGTACTGAAGTAAAAAAGCATGTTTAGGGAAGATGAAAAAATAAAGACAGAAATATGAAGTAAATTTTATTCTACAGACTTATTACTAGTGTGATGTTGAACAAGATATTATGACTTAGCCGGGCGCGGTGGCGCACGCCTGTAATCCCACCACTTGGGAGGCTGAGGCAGGAGGATTGCGAGTTCAAAGCCAGCCTCAGAAATGGCGAGGCACTTAGCAACTCAGTGAGACCCTGTTTCTAATAAAATACAAAAAAGGGCTGGGGATGTGGCCCAGTGGTTGAGTGCCCCTGAGTTCAATCCCTGGTACCAAAAAAAAAAAAAAAAAAAAAAAAAAGATATTATGACTTGACTTTAGACACTTCTGCAAATCTGGCAATGCATGCAAACCTATGAAAAGAAAGTCTTCCTTCCTTCCTTCCTCTGTTCCTTCTTTCTTTCCTCCCTTCCTTCCTTTCTTTGTGGCCCTCTATGGCATGCCACTTTGTTTTGCATAGCCAGAGAGAAAAATCAAACACAACTAAATTTAACAAGTCTCTATTAGCAACTTACAACGGACAACACTCTATTAGGGTAATATAATACAGGAGCAGAAGGAATAAGATTAACACAGTGACAACATTGGTAGGCTAAAAGAGGAGTGGTGAAGAGGCAAGCACTGATTATCTCTGGCCAAGTTTTCACCTCCTCTAGTCTGTAGCATGAGTAGCTAACAATAAAAACCAGATAGTTGTATCACTATATTACTTTCATACTGTGTAACTGCATATACTATCCATATGCATGTATGTTATTACTATTTAGCAAACATCCTCTATTAAATTTTATTTCAGCTAATATGTTTGGTATCTTTCTAGAGCTGTGAAATAAAATAAACTACAGTCATACACCACATAATGATATTTCAGATGAACCACACATATAATGTTAGTTCCAAACATCAAGGTATCATCTTGATGTTGCAGCCCTTAGTTGGTCTACATACACTCAGTGACATTCATAGATGACAAAATTGCCTAACAATGCACTTCTCAGAACACATTTCCTCATTAAGTTATGTATAACAGTATTATTTAGATAATTTAATCAGTTTGGCCCACTCAGTATTGATTCTTTCAATGTTAGTACCCAGAAACATATATAGAAGAGGGCTTCTTATACTTGTATATTTCAGCTTTTTCTGTGTAACATATTTATCTGATTTGCTTTCTAAAAGTACATTTTACTTTTCCTCGTCTTGGATTCTCATTCAGCAAGTGTTAGAAGAGGAGTTCAGTGATTCTGGGGTCCAGTAATTGTACCAGACCTGAACTGAAAACCATAATATGAGAAAGACAACCATGTTATAATCAATGATCTATCCAAAATAAAACAAAATAATGTGGTTTATCTACATCTTTGCTAGTATAAAAAGTGAAGTCTATCTATAATACTTGTTTAACTCTGATGAATTTCTAAAATGGCAAATGCATTTCATCTCTTGTGCTGGTAATTATGAATAGAGAGTCCTACAGTATTGATTTATGCATGACTCAATGGAGGATTAAGCCCATTTTAGAGGGGGGAAAGCCTTTATGGTTGATTTGCAATAAACACCAGAAATGAACTTGGTAGAACCAATGCCCTGGGCATGCTCATCTTCTCTAAAAGTGCTTTGTAATCACTTGGTTTTAGCCTATTTCTTGATTTCTGAAAATTGGCCAATGTTTCTTTTTTGGGGGGTGGGGGTTAATTATATATATATATATATATATACACACACACACGTGTATATATACACGTGTATACACACACACACACACATATATATATACATATACATATATATACGTATATATATATATATATATATATATATATATATATATATGGCAGAATGGTTAGATTGAGCTAATTAACATCTGCATTACCACACATACCTATCATATTTTCCTTACTGAGAACACTTAAAATATACTTCCATCAATTTTTAAGAACACAAAACATTATTTTTAACTATAATCACCACTTTTGTACAATGATTTATTGAACTTATTCTTCCTGTCTAACTGGAATTTCTTTCTTTTTTGCCTAGAAACATATTTATGCACCCTTCAGCCTGATTGTTCAGATCTTTCCCCACAGGGCCACAGCACATGAATTCAGTGTCTCACGACATATTCAATTGCCTCCTTTCCTCACTGTAGAGTCTTTCCTCTTTGTTCTCTAAAACACCATAGCTATCTCAGCCACTTCTCTGCTTTTGAAAATTCTCTAAACTTGAAATCCCTTTCCTTTTCCCTCTCCTTTCCCTAATTCTAATTCTACCTAAGGCCTAATAAAGTAGAAGTTACTGGCTTGTTTCTTCCAGCTCAATGATAAATTATTTACAATCAAAGCAGTATAAATATGTATGTTTTTACCCCTACTGTGACAGCATAGTAAAGAACAAACAACCTGTACATAATGGAAGACAAAATTTAAATAAATACTCTGTTTGGTAAAAACAGAGTAAAATATATTATCCATTGTTGTTTGTCAGTTAAAAATAGTTTACACAAGGCTGTAGTGGTAGCTCAGGGGTAGAGCACTTGCCTAGCATGTGTGAGGCACTGGGTTCGATCCTCAGCACAACATAAAAATAAACAAATAAAACAAAGGCATAAAAAATACAATAACAAAAGAAATTTACAAAAAAAATACTTTACATCAGTACTGGACTACAATGTAGTTAGTATTAAATGCTCAGTTTGTAAACAATCTGCTATGGTTTGGAAGTGTTTCTGAAAAGCCAACAGGTAAAGGCCTGGGTCCAAGCCTATGGTGCTATTTGGAGTTGGAGCCTAGTGGAAGAAAGTTAGGTCAACAGGGGAATAACCCTGAAAGGAGTGTCAGGACCAAGGCCCTTTCTCTGTTTTTGTTTGCTTTCTGGCTGCCATGAGTGGAGCAGTTTGCTTTACAGCATGCTCCCTGCTATAACATACTGTGTTGCCACAGGCCCAAAGGTAACAGGGCTCAGCAAGTATGGACTGAAACCTGTGAAACTGTTAACCAAAATAAACCTTTCTTCCATTTAAGTTGATCTTCTCAAGTGTTTTGTCAAAATGGTGGAAAACTGACTAGCACCTAATTCTTTAATTTGAAACAGAATTTTTCAGTATTATTATTATCATAAAATTATATATTTTATATTACATATTCATACGTATCTGTAGATCTGCACATTATGCATACACATACATATGTTATAATGATCATTAGATGGAAATTGTGACTTAAATAATGGCTTAAATGTCATCCTTACTCTGCTAGGTGTGAATATAGATTTCAGGAGGAAAAGAAAAGAGAGAGCAGGAGGAGGGAAGGGGAAGAGAGGAAGAAGAAGGGAAAGATTGAAGATATGAAAGGAGAGGAAAAGAAAGAACAGTACTTTGAAAAGTTAGTTTAGTTTATCCCTAGGTCTATGAAATTAAATGTCCCTAGTGATATAAAAATTTATTTTGATATCTATAAAATCTATATTTTTTCTTTTCAAAGTACTTATTAATAAATAATAAAGATAAAAATGGTACCAATATATTCAGTGAAAACATATAACATAAGGACAAACTGGAAATCCTTTATTCTATGGCCACCTTCACCCCCTAGTAACCCATGAATGAAGATTTAGATTTTAATAAAAAAAAAAATTATGAATTGCCTGTTAGACTATTATCTCCATTTTACCCAAGATTCAGTTTAGAACCTATGATTTATTGTGACATTTTTTACCTAAATTTTACCTAGTTCTCTCTTTTAATTGTGTGTTCTCACACTTGGGTTTTTGGTATTTCTGAATTTATCACTAAAACCTCTATAATAGTCTTTCAAAATTAATGAATCAAATGCTTGTGAGCACATGGATTTCTGAAGCACATTTTTAAAAGACCAGGCTTTAAAAGTCAAGGATGATAAGAAAGAGGATCAACTAAGTGCTACAGCCAATAATCCAACTCACTCCTCTGTGATTCTGAATTTAAAATTAGAAGTGTTTCACTACACCTGAATTACTTGAATTACTTTGGCTCAGATAAGTAATTCCAATAGATCAGCCCTAGAGATAATCTTCCAACTTTAAATTTAGACTCACTGAAATGTCTGCTCTCATCAAAATATCATTTTACAGGTTGAAGATGTTGTCCTATGAAGATCTAAGGAGCTCTAAGTTGAGAAATGCATTAGGTATGTTACATTGCATGCATAATGTAAACTTGACTCATTTCTTAGTTTTACGTTTTTATCAAGTTATATTGTTTAAATATAATACAATGGACTCATACTTGTACCACTCTAAAGGGAAATAGTAGAAATAATAGTTATCGTAGCCTTATGTTAGTGAAGAAAACTAATTACCTTAGGTCAGAGGATATAAAATCAGAATAGTAAGCAGCTACTGAATAATTAAAACAGAGAGAGAGGTTCCAAAAATCCAGATATCAAAGAAATAAAACTCAGGCTCAGGTATGCTCATTGCTAGCACAAATCCCTTCAACGCAATGAAATAAATGAAGAATAAGTTAAGTAGCAAGCTCTTTCCATCATATCCAAAATGCTCCTCATTTTCACCCTCCAATGACTTGTCAACTTTGCATAAGTAAAACTCATTATTAATGTAGAAGTAGATTACATGACCATGGTTATCCTTAGGGATCATACAATGTCAAAAATTATTAGAGAAGTTAGTTAACATTTCTAAACATCCTTACAATAGTGTTGGCTAAAGTACAAAGTGATATGAGTATATGTGTAGAAGAGAAAATCAGATGAAGAGTGGTAAAATGGATATACCAGGTAGTCTCCTATAAATTATAAAACCTGCTGCTAATTTATTAGAAAATTAACACAAAAAGATTTTGAAGCATTCCATTTTCAAAATGGTTAAAAGTAGATTATTATTACATGATATTATTTAGCCAGGTTTACAAATAAACAGTAGGTATGGCACAATGAGATTTATACAAAATTGATTGTTTATATATAAACAAAGTGAAGCCTGGTGTTTTTTGATGCCAACCCTTTCCAAGACCCTGGGACATCTACATTTCACAAGAAGCTCTGATCTCATTTTGTACCTTCATATTCACTCCTTACTGCTGTATTGTCAACTGTAGTCTCAGTTTACCTTCATTAGATAACACCTGTGTTCTACTTTTTATGGTTGTACTCTGCTCTCAAGATGGGATTCCTTTTTTTGTCCCATTTCTTCTCCACTGAGGACTCTTTTCTGAGCTCAGAAAAAATGATTCAAGCTCATGTATCATCCCATTTGAAAATTTATTTCCATTGTATCATCAGGATTTATTTTCATTGTGACATCAGATATTTACTATCTAGGTATTATCTCAATATGTATATTATTGAATGCATTTGGTCATTATAATAATTACAAATAGCAAAAGAAGATAATTAGGTTTTTTAAGGACATGTAAAGAGACAGGTAAAATGGACCACAATAAAATAGAATGGATTCCAACATCTTACCTCAAAACTCTGAGATATAAAATAGTCATATCGCTTGGGAAATTGTTAGTAAAATCCAAGCAATAATGAAATAGATGTTTTCAGAAGACTAACATCCGCATAGACAGGGAGTGAGTGAGTATTTCAATAACTAATCATTCCATTTCAAACTTAATGAAAATAACAACAATTTTTAGAAATTTATCCTTACATCTGTGGGATTCATAGGTTCAATGCCTTCTAGTGACTAAGTTCAGAAATATGAAGACTTTGAAATAAGGAATGTTGTCACCAGGCATATTGTTCTTGCCAAGTGTAATCTTTACTTGGATCCAAGAAATGAAGCATATCAAGTATGACCTAGAGATCTAGGATGCAGAACTCACTGCTAGTGGTGCAGAACAGACTGCCACAGAGGTGAACTAAAATCACAGCTGTGATTTAAAAGCAATGAAACACACACACACACACACACACACACACACACACACACACACAAGAAAGAGTAGTGCTAATGAAGTGATGTATTTCCACAAGTAGATAAAACTTTAAGATAGTCAAAAACTTTATTAGCTGGTGAATTTTTTTACTTCATCTATGTTATGAAATGAAAGTTACATCTTTAGAGACGACCTTTTGCAAGAAGTTTTCTGCGATTACATTGAATAGACTCTTGATAAGAAATTCTAAGTAAATACTTATGAAATAAGAATTCTTGGAAGAATTATAAAGGGGTTAGGAAAAAAAACATTATATTACACAAAAGTTTTAGAAAACTAATGTAAGGGTAAAAGTCACATAAAATTAACATTTTAGGGCTTTGTTCCTACATATTTGCTACATGGGAACTTCTTTCTCAACGAATGTGCACAGATCTTGTGAACAATATTTTAAAAAATTGGTGAAAACAGCTTTTTGATAATTATATATTATGCAAGAGTAACTGAAAATCCAATATCAAATGTAAGGCATTTTAAGCTAAATGGCACTCTACATGAGTCAAAAAGGTTTTTTAAATTTTTATTGTTCTAACTAAATCTTCTCATTGTTTTTTATTTCTATGTGATATATATATTGCCATTTAATAAAATCTAATCTTTGATTTAAAAAAATACTCCATGAAAACAGATGGCCCTGATGGTCTTGGTTGACAGTATTTACTTATGACAAAACAGCTAGATTCTTTTGAAACTTCATAATAGCAGTAATCTCCTCTAAGCTGGTGACCATTAAACTTGTGAATATGTGTCTCATAAATATCACTAACTAGGTAGGACAGCATCTTCAAACTCTTAATGTTTAAATCAATAGTAGTAATATAAATGTTTTTATGATCGAAAATCTAATTCAAACTGTAGCTGCTCCTGTATAATTTGTAATGAAAAATAAGTGTAGACTTCACCCTAGAAGTACAATATGGTGAACATTTAAAAAAATATGCCTAGTCTTCAAACTAAAATTATAATTATCATTTTTAGAATTAGACAGGAAGGGTGAAAGGGTATTAGCCTTTGCTGTTTTCATTTGTCATTAATTAGCATCATGCTTTTTAAAATTTGAATGGACCCAAGAAGAGTACAGTAAAATATCTTTTATTTCATTCCAAGGTGAAAATAAAACCATCTCATTAAAACAATCCTGTTATATGACTAGAGAACAATTGGACCTACCTACCTTTATGGGGAGCAAATGCCATCCATGAAGACACAAAGCAAGCACCCTACTGCTGTAATGAATTTTCTGTCATACATTTTTAAGTAAAGCTAATTCATAAAAAAAAGAAACTTCTTCAAGTCATTCATTAATTTTAAGTATCAAAATTCTTAGACTAAAAAATCACAGAGGGTTGAGGTTGTGGCTCAGTGGTAGAGTTCTCGCCTACACGTGAGTGGGCCTTGGATTCAATACTCAGCACCACGTAAAAATAAAATAAGTATGTAAACAAACAAACAAATAAATAAAGGCATCGTGTCCATCTATAACTAAAAATAAATTTTAAAAAATTCACAAAAATGAGGATGATAATGATTATATGAGCATAACCCTGTGATGATCTACCAGAAATAGAGCTGAAGAATGTTCTTTGAACCAAATGTCTTGTAGAAGTTTGTTCTTATATCTCCAAGTATTTGGGGGATTGTTCTGGTATCTCTTCATTATTGATTTTAATTCCATTATGCTCTGAGAGAAGACATTGTATTATTTATATTCATTTTAATTTATTAAATTGTATGTTATGGCCTAGAAAGTGGTCTGTCTTGAAAGATGTTCCACGTAAGTCTGGAATATTTATTCTGCTCTTGTTGAATGTAGTAATATATGGGTGTTCATTGTATCCAGTTGATTATTCATGTAATTGAGTTTAGTTATGTCATTCTTGACTTTCTGCACAAAATTTGTCCATTTCTGAAAAGTGTTAAGGTCTTTGACTACAAGATGGGCTCATATATTTCTTGCAGGTCTATTAGATTTTGCCTTCTGTATTCTGATTCTGTGTTGTACGGCATAAACCTACTCAGAACTGTCAAGTCTTCTTGGAGAAGACTTTATCATTCTGTAATATAAACAAGGTTCTAGAAAAAAAATATTTTTCATTACAAATCACTTCTGCCCAAAAAGGTTTACAAATGTTTTGGGGAAGTGCTTTTTTAAAAAATTGTCTTCTAGACAAAACTTCTTTAAGGAAACAACCTGATTTTCTTTCTAAATGATATTAATGGTAAGACAAGCCTTTTAAGAAGTTACCTAGTTATTCACCTAAAATTTTATAAAACGCATGATTTTCAACCTGAGAAGATGTTTCTAAAATTTTCCTGTCAATGAGGAGAGAAGATGAATTTAATTTACTCTCAGACTTTTAATTTCCACCCTATCAATACAAACACCTTCTAAATGTGTACGTTTATTTCAGATCTACCTCTTACTTTCATTCAAATTATCTTACATTTCAAGCTACTTACTTTCTCCTTACCATGGCCCCTATCAACTAATACAGACTATCTAAAGCTATATATTCATGATTAACTCCCGACTCATCAGACTTTATCGTCTCATCTGCCTACTTCTGTTAATGCATTTCCATTTTCTATCACTCATGTATAAAAACTCAGTCATATTTCTTTTACTTTTATCTCTACTAAAAAATCCATTGTTCTCTAATAAAAAATCAATTGTAATGATTTAATTCTTCTAGAGTTTATTTATCACTTTGTTCATCTTTATACTTTCATTACCAAAATAATCATCATTGCATTACTAAACTATTATAGCAGTTTCCCAATACTTCTAACTTCTGTTTTCCTAATGCCTACCTGACTCCCTTCAATTCACTTTAGATAACACAGTCATGCCTCATATCCACAAGGGTTGATGGATACCAAAATCCACAAATGTTCTCGTCTCTTACATAAAATCGCATAACATTTGCATAAAACCTTCGTACATCTTTTCGTATACTTTAAGTGATCTCTACTTATTTAATGCAATTTAAATAATATGTAAGTTATATTGTACTGTTTAAGGAATAATGCCCAAAAAGTCCCTACATATTAAATATTCAATGTTTTTAATATAGTTTTAAATCTGTGGCTGGTTAAATACATGGATGAAGAACCCACATATACCAAAGTACTATCAGATCACACACCCTATTGTCAGTAAATTGCTGCTTTTGCCAATTTCTATCAACTGTCTAGCCCATCATCTTACAGAATATAATATTAAATACTTTGAGTAGATTCAAAATTCAATATGTATTATTTCATGTTTTCTAAAAAAATAAACCCTAATAATTCTATCAAAATTCTTGTGAATAGTTTTAGCTATTACATGTCCATGAATGTGTCTGTCCTTTTGTATATTTGCCTATCAAACTCTCCATCTCCATATCTTTTAAGTGTTTTGTGACTTTTTCTATGCTCATCACAGGTCACATTGACCATTTTCATTTCTGAATTATCTTCTTTCCCTATAATGACCCATTTTAGCATCTACACTACATACACAAACTCAAGTTAAAAAAAAAAAAAAAGCTGAGTTTCTACTTGCCTGTCTTATTTCCCCATCACAATCACCAGCTTGAGGTGGAAAGAATATTTGTTTTTTATTACATTCCCCCTAGCATCCAGTAGCTTTTTTGAATTTTGTGTACACTCTTACTATTTTAATTATTTTAACTTTTTGTTTCTTCTATGGCTGTCATTAGTAATGATTATGACTTTGTATGTTAAAGAAACTTGGTATTATAAGTCTCTATTTGTTGTTAAACATTAGTGTGAGGATTATGTACTCTTAGATGATATTAAGTTATGGATATACAGATGTCTGAATCCTGCCCTACCAACCACAGCTCCCTTTCCATGGGATACTTCATGTCGGAATCAAAATACTAAAGAAGTGTCTCATAGAGCATCCTCTTAAAAAAGTCTAAATTGGAGTATTTCCATTAACCTTGGGTATAAATTAGTCTTTCCTTGGTCCCATATTTTATTATTTCTAAGACATTTTTGTAATGAAAAAGATAGGGTGGAAAACATGTTTCAAAAAATGCTCTCTGCCCATTATTCCATCTAACTTCACAGAATCAATAAGAAATAGAGATAACCAGTAGGATTCCTAGGGTCCCTAACCGAATCTATTTTATTATGTTATTAAGGGAGGGAAAAGAGGCATCATGTAGAAATACAACACAATGAACAGTCTTGAACTAAATTATTCAGATAAGTAACTAATCCCCAGGCAGAGTAGAGTGGGGAAAAAGGAGAAGAGAAGGAGAGAGGATACTTTTCGGATGATTAAAGAAGTAAGAACACAAGAGTGGATTCCCTCATTCCTGGTATGTACTCTTGAAAATCATTTTGTTTTGTTTCTACATCCAACAAAAATCGTTGTCTACTATTAAATGTGCTAGACTATGTAAATGTTTTTATTTCTACAATGTGTCTTTTGTTTCAGGGTTTTCTAAGTCAAGATGGGCTACCCTCCCCTACAGAGGTTTCCATATCCTCAGCAAAGCAAACTTGTTTCATTTTCTGGGCACAAGAAAATGGGCTTAAAAGTAGCTCTGTTCTCTGGACAGGATGTTGTTTTCCCTGGGCAGGAGCCAATAGGCTTAAAGTTCACCCTGTTCCATGGGCAAAGAGCCAATGGCATTGGGGTTGCTCTGGTGCACCCCCCCACCAGAAATCCCTATATGGTCCCGTTTGAGAGACTCTCAGACACAACAGCTCGTCCCTGTGGAGAGGAGGAAGCCACTGCACCAGCCTTAGACCCATCGCCTCCAACCCCACAGCGGCTGCCCCAGCCGACAGCAGCTGCCCAGCCAACAGCTCCAGCCTCCAGCCCGACAGCAGCTGATTTAGCCGACAGCTCCAGAGATCCCAGCCAGTGCAACCAGGCACCCACCTTCCATTCAGAGCTTGCATACTCCCATCTCCCTGACTCCTCTCTCCCACCAAAGCTTGCACACTCCCCTCTCCCAGCACCTCTTCAACCTTCGACCAGAGCACCTCTTGGACCTCCAAGCAGCTTTAAAGGCTGTTGAATAGATCTCTTGGCTGCACGGTTGTCCTCAGTGTGATTTTTGCCCTTCAAAGATATTTCTCATAATTTGTGTATGTTTATAATAGAACAAGATGATGATGATGATGATGATGATGATGATTTTGGTTCTGGGGATTGAACCCAGGGCCTCCTGCATGCTAAGGCAGCATTATCTCATAGAGCTACACTCTCAGACCCTAGACTGCTATTCTTTCCTAAATATGTACATTTTAAGTCTATGGTATACCAAAAAAATGGCCAAATTCATAGAATAAATAAAATGCAGTATTATACTTACTGATGCTATTTATAGTACACTTTTGATATTAAATAAATACAAACCTAATCTGGATATGTAATATGTGGAAATCTTCATGTAACAATTAAACAGCCTCAGTGGTGCATTTCCATTTCCTTACCCTTAAAATTCAGTAAGTCTGATATTTTTAAATTTTTGTATTGGGTATACTATAATTATACATAGTAGTGGATTTATTGTTACATATTGATACATGCACACAGTAATTATTTTTTAATTATTACTATAACATAGCCTGATATAAGTCACAGGATATTTTTATGCCTGGTTTTAGCTGAAAATTATAAGGATCATTTAGTTTAGTATTAGGATGAAGTGGCTAAGGAAGAACATTAGCATCTTGAGAATAATATTTTTATCTACTACTAGAGTTACAGACTACTATTATTCCTCCTACTACTGGAATTACCAAATTAGATCTGCAGAAAATGACTGGTTTATCAAATGAGTGGAGTAGAAATTAGTTTTAAGGAGCCAGATCATCAAAAATACAGTGTTTATGTCATGCAAATTTACTTGGTGACTCCTATGAGAATATGGGTTAAAAATCAATTAGATAAAATGTTATCAATTCACAAAAATTCAGAGGAACAAAGTTACTGTAATTTGGCAAACTAATATATACCAACTTGTATGCCAAGTTTGTAACACTGTAACCTAACAGTTACTATTCTAAAATAGATCATAACTTTTAAAGTGGATTTTTAGAAGTGGTTTATTAAAGAAAATAATGGCAACTAAAGTTCAAACAAACTAAATATTTCAAAACACCACACAATTTCAGAGTATACAAATAAGGAATGGCCATCATAAAAATGGGTTAAACAGGATATGTGTTAGGTATGAATTTTATATTTGGGACATACTTTACACTAAGTGTCCTAAATGTTTTCTGGCAGCCCTAAATGAAGGGCTTTCTTATTAAGAAATAGAAGGTATATGACTTTTTCTAAAGTTGTAAGTAGTGTCAAAAATAGTAACACATACATCATATGGTGAATTATCCTGCATTTAAAAATTTTTAATCACATATTCTACCAAAGAACACAAATGTCAGAGAAATTTAAATAGTTCTAAATCAGTGGGAGTATCCATTGTTTTAAGTCACATAGCTCAAATCACAAAATTTTTCAAAGTCACATTTCTTAAAGACTTTGTATTTCATATGTAGATGGGTTTATGTTACAATAAAATAATATTTTAAATTACTTAAAATCATACTGAATGTAATTGACAGCCTAATCTGAACCACCATATTTAACCTGAAGCCTCTCCTTTGCCCTGGCACACAAGTAAAGGCAATCTCACCCAGTTTTTGAATTGTTGTTATAATGGAGCTAGTAAAAGACTGAGATTCTGCCTACAATAGCCCCATTGTTTATTCAATTTCTCAACCATCAGGGGAATTTTTTTTCTCATTCCTTTTTTTTTGTGCTTTAAACATTCTTAATCTTATTCGTGCTCCTAAATATTTACCATATCAGTTTAACTCCTTTATATTCCTAGCAACTCATCATTTATTGCCAGGATACCTTCAAAAACATCTTAATGGTTATTCTGCTTCCAGTCTCTTCCTGCCCCAATATGACCTCCAAACAGCAAACAGAGATGTTTTTCTAAACAGAAAACATATTTACTGTATTATTTTATCACTTCCCTACTTAAAAAACCTAGATGATTCTCTAATGTTTTCAGGTCCATATGCCTTGGCTATATATGTAAGTTCCATCAAAGTCAGAGCATAGCACTTTCAACCATGTGTTCATACATCCCTTTAGATTATATTTACTAATTTTTCACCATGCATCCCTTGCAAGATCCTTTCCATGACTCCATCAGGATGACTAAAATTTGTGTTTCCTCTGTCTCTGTGGAACCTCACACATAATTTTTCTTAGAAGTGTTTCTCATTTAATGTACGTTAGAATTATCAACAAATTGCAGTCACTCCCATTAAATCTAAAGATCTGCAAAACAGTTTTAACTTAATACATTGCCTAAAACATTATAATCACTCCATAAATATTTGTGGGATGAATATTGGAAGGGAATAACCTGTGTTCTAATTCCATATCCAACAGTAATTGATTACACATGATTGTACATAATATAATCTTATGGTATACATGATTGTTTCTGAGGCATATGATGAGAAATGAAGTGAAGGGTGGTCAAGGAAATTCTTTTTCATTCTAGTATTCTCACCTACCTTAAAGTTCCTATTCCTATTTTTCTAAGCTATTGGATCTTTCTGAAATACAAATTTAGTTAAGCAATATATTTATTGTACATATGTTACCTCTGTGGCAGTTCCATAAGTACAATGGGAAGACATGAATGACATGTGACTTCTTGGGTAGTATTATGACTAGGGACAAGGATGATATATCATGCTTTAACTAGGTCTTAGATTATGATAAAAATGCATCAAGACTTAATTCTTCTGATTTCATTACAATACAGTCCTGTCCTTATGTGGCAGGCAATTCAGTTCAGACTTCCTACTGGCAATTTAATAATATTAAAGGACAACAAAATGAGTCATGAATAATGAAAATAGAATTAAAAATAAATGAGAAAAGATAGCATCTTCAACAAATGGTGCTGAGAAAAACTGGAAATCCACAATATAATAGAATGAAAGTTAATCCCTATCTCTTGCTTTGCAAAATAAATCAACTCTAAGTAGAACACGGACCTAGGAATTAGACCAGAAACACTATACCTACTAGAAGAAACAGTTGTCCCAACACTTCAACATATTGGCAAAGGAACTGACTTCCACAACAAGACTCCTAAAGCATAAGAAACAAAATAAAAATCAATAAATGGGATGGCATCAAACTAAATAGCTTCTCCACAGCAAAAGAAACAATCAAGAGCATGAAGAGAGAGCCTACAGAATGAAAGAAAATCTTTGCCACCTGACTCAGATAAGGCATTAATTTCTAGGATATACAAAGAACCCAAAAAGCTTAACACCTACAGACCAAATAACTCAATCAGTAAATGGACAAAGAAACTGAACAGACCCTTCTCAAAAGAAGAAATACATTCCATTGTCATACATAAATAAAAAGAACAAATTTAAAATAAGAAATACAAATGATTAACAAATACATGAAACATTTTCAACATCTTTGGCAATTAGAAAAATGAAAATTAGAACTACACTGAAGGGAATAAAACTTCCATCTCACTCTAATCAGAATAGCAATTATCAAGAATACAAGTAGCAATAAATGTTGGCGAAGATGTGGGGGAAAAATGTTTACTCATACCTTGATGGTGGGACTGCAAATTGGTGCAATCCCTCTGAAAAACAGTATGAAGATTCCTCAAGAAACTAGGAATGGAATCAACATTTGACCAGTTATACCACTCCTCAGCATATACTCAAAAAGTTTAAAATCAGCATACTTCTGTTATACAACCACATAAATGTTTATAGCAGTACAATTCATGATAGCTAAGCTATGGAAGCAACCTAGATACCCATCAATAGATGAATGGATAAAAAATAAATAAATAAAGGTGGTATATATACACAATGGGATATTACTCAGCCATAAAGAAGAATGGATTTATGACTTTTGCTAAGAGATGGATGGACCTGGAGTATATTATGCTAAATGAAATAAGCCAATCCCAAAAAAACAAAGGTTGAATATTTTTGCTGACATGTGGAAGCTAAACCACAATAAGGTGGGGTTGGGGAGGACAGAAGATAACTTCAGTTGATTAGACAAAAGGGAATGAAAGTAAGGGAAGGGAATAGGAATAGATAGAATATAGCTAACATAATTTTCCTATGTACACATAGGAAATTAGCAACATGAACCCCACCATTGTGCCCACTGACAAGGATGGAGTCCTAATTAGAATAATATATGTCCTATGTTTATATAATTTTATTAAAATGGATTCTACTGTCATGTATAACTAAGAAGAACCAATAAAATTTTTTTTCAAAAAAAATATTGGAAAGAAAAATAGACTCATTTTCTTGTTTTTAAGTGAACAAAATCATTTGTACACATTGGTCTGACTAATCAAAAAATGTTTATTATATATTTATGTTTATCAAGTATTTTCTATCCAACTAGGGCCATAACTTGACCAGCTTGTCATAGAAAGAATGTAACCACAAAACAGACTATAGGATTAGGGCTCATATAACATACTGCACTTAATTTTCCAGCAGTACCAAGCAGAAAAAAAAGGATGCATCACTCACTCATTCACATTGGGACATCAAATTAACTGTGTCATTTTACATTCCCATTAACAATGACGGAGAATTCTTCTTGCTTGTTAGCATTCCAAACTTTGGTTATTTTATTAGGTGTGTAGTGTTACCTCATTGTTTTAATTTACATATCCCTGATGACACATATTGTGAAGCATATTTACTTGTCCTCTGTAATCTTCTTTGGTGAAGTGTCTATTAAGGTCTTTCACCTATGTTTTAATCAGGTTTTTATTTTCTTATTGTAGAATTTTAGGAACTCTTTCCATATTTTGGATAACAATTGCTCATCAGGTATGTCATTGTCAAATAATTTCCCCATAATAGGAGCTTCACTTTTCATCCACTTGGTATTGACTTTTAAAGAGAAGAAGTTTTTAATTTTAATAAAGCCTAGTCCTTCAAATTTTTTTGTGGATTATGTCTTTAATATTATAGCTAAAATGTCACCACCATTCCAATGGACATCTAGGTTTTCTTTTATGATATCTTTTAAAACTCTTATGGTTTAATATTTTACATTTAGGTCTCTGATTCATTTTGAGTTCATTTTTGCAAAGTCTATAGGTCTGTATCTAATTTTTTTTTCTTTTACGTGAATTTCAAATTGTTCCAGCAGCATTTCTTGAAAGACGATATTTGACCCAGTGGATTGTCTCCTCCTTTTTCAAACATCGGTTGACTATTTTTATCTGTGTTTATTTCTGAACTCTATTCTGTTCCATTGATCTTTTTGTCTATTATTTTGTGAATACCTACTGTCTCAATCACTGTAACTGCATATTAAGTCTTTAAATTTAGTAGTGTCCGTCTTCCAACTCTGTCCTTCTATTTCAATATTGTGTTAGTTAAGCTGGGTCTTTAATTTCTTTATGTAAATTATTAAATGAGGAATTAATATCCACAAAATAACTTTCTGGAATTTTGATTGAGATTACATTGAATCAATAGGTCAATTTGAGAAGAAATGGCATCTTGAAAATACTGAGTTTTCCATTTCTTTTGTTTTTCTTTGGGTCACTAATCAAAGTCTTATAGTTCTTTGCATAGATCTTATACATACTTTGTTAGGCTCTTATTTGGGGGATTCTAATGAATATGGTATTGTGGGATTTTTTAATTTCAAATTCCACTCGTGTATTGCTAGAATATAGGAAAGCAATTGGGTTTTGTATATTTACTTTGCAACTTGCCAAAATTGCTTATTCATTTTAAGAGGTTTTGGGCAGTTCTTTCAGGTTTCTACAAAGATGAACACATTATCTACAACCATGGTTTTATTTCTTTCTCCTAAATAGGAACACTTTTTTTTTTTCTTTCATTTTCTATCTTATTGCATTAGGTAGGATGTCCATTATGATAGTGCAAAGGGATTTTGTGAGGGGACATCCTTGCATTGTTCCTATTTGCAAAGGCTTCAAATTTTCACTGTTTAATATAAAGTTGCCTTTAGGACTTTTGTAGAAATTCTTTATTGTCAGGCCTTCTGGACACTGTCAGCCGAGGGAATGGAAAGCTCTGGCTCTGGCTGCTTGCCACGCCCTGTTACGGACCTAGGCTAAGCAGGGGGCGTGGCTGTGACAAATCATGAGAACCGAAACAGCCCTACTGATTGGCTGATGTCCACTATAAAGCATTGTCCACCCCCTTCAAAAAACGAGTTTGGGCACTGACCACTGACAGGTCTCCCTGGTTTGTTCCTGTGTCTTTTGAAGGCGGGGGAGGGAATGTCGGCGGCCTTTACTTTCCCAATCTAGTCTCATCGTTGAGGTAGGCCCCTCTGGCCTCTTTTGCTGGACAAAAGAGGTCTATCCCGGGTACAGGGGCTAAAGACTTCAACCTTATAATATACCGACAAAATGGCGCCTAAGTGCAGGGCACAAACTTCTCGGCAGATTGAGTAATGGTTCGAGCCAGATAGGGCCTTTCGAGTAGAGGCATCCTCTAGAAAATGAGGCAAGCATACATCTCTCTCTCTTTCTCGTCCACTTTGTCTCTCTCTCTCTTCCTCTCCCTTCTCTGGAACCTCTGTGCAGGTTAACATGCAATTTTTGTATGTGCCTGGCGGGGGAGAATGAAAAGATGTCCGGGTAAAGTGCGCTTGCTGATGGGCGCGCCAGCCTGGGTGCGGGAAACACTCAGAGCGGGCCCAAACCTAAGAACAAAGAACGGCTGTCCTCTACAGTGCCATGTGGGCGGTGGCCATATGGGGTCATTAGTAATGTGCAGAGGGTGGGCTGCCGCTGCCGCCACATGGCCCTGGGCTTATGTCCCAGGTACCTGCCTGTTGCCATCAACAAGACTCACGGTTCCACGGCTCAGCAAAAATAAAAAAGTGTACAGCTGCATGGCCCTGGCTTATGTCGGGGACCACCTGGCTTCTGGCTTGCATTCAAACCGCGGGGGGCAGGGCCTCGGCCCGAGCGCAGCCAACCATGGTCGGAGGCAAGCAAAACGTGGGCCAGAGTCGCCCACGGGTCTGGGCGCACGCGGGGTCTCACTGTGGCTGGGACACAGGGCAGCCCGGGACGCGGGGAGCAGGAGTGAGGGTGCTGCTGCGTGGTTTGGGCTTTGTCTTGGGCTGCCTGGTTGGCGCTGCCTGCGGGGCCCCAAGGCTAGCACCAAGGCGTGCTGTGCACTGCTAGGGGTGGAGCTCACTTCATGGCGGACAAGCTATGCACCGAGGGGGCGGAGCCCACATTCGCCCAGCCAGAGTGAAGCGAATGAATAAAGGCCAGAGGGGAAAAACAGCGGCAAAAGCGCGGTTGACATGACCTCCTGCCACCACGCATGGCTGGACGCGCCAGCGACCAGTGTGTCTTGGCAAAACGCAGCGTGGTGTCCATGCTACACGCTGGCTCTCGCAGGGTTCCCTGGGGGGGTGATAGCTGGGGCAACCCAAGGGATGGGCCAATTTGTTATAGCCAAAGCACCAACTTCCTCCTGCCCACACAGTGTGCTCCCTCTCAACAGCTGGGAGCAGCCTGTGTCCTTTGTGTGAGCCCAACAGCTGCAAGCAGCCTGTATCCTTTGTCTCAGATCCTCTCAAACCTTAACCGCAAATACAAAAGCAACAAACTTAAGCAACTTCTAAACCTATACACCTAGGTCAGGGTTATTTTTATGTGTATTTGTGTGTTTATATATGTATGTTGAAATTGACAAATTTAAATTGAGCGCTCATAAAGATTAATTTAAAAAGTGGATCCAAATACCTTTAATAAGCGTGATTTAAAAGTTCAATTTTAATTGGATAAAATAAAGGTACATTTTTAAAAATAAAACGAAAAATTCACAAGCCTCTCTAATATAAGCTTGCTTTAATTTGAAGTTAACAAATGTTTTTATTCCCTTGAGCTTTGTCCTGTCTTCCTGTCTGTCTTTTTGGTGTAAGTACAACAAACTATATACTAAGTTTTAATTTTTTGAGCAAATGATCTAAAAAAAAGGGTTAAAAAATTATATAGCTATAATTAAACAACAACTATTATTTTAAAATATTATAAGGTTATTTCTTTGAGAGCTAAACTTGATTAATATAAAAACATCAATACAATTATGGTGAAATAATACTCTCAACTTCTTAAATTCCATTAGATGACATTATTGGTTGCTTTCATAAATTGATAAATTAAAAAAGAGATTTTAAGGTTGCTTTGTCATGATAGGGGGTTTACCTAAAATAATACTCTTCTTTGTATACTAAATGTATTCATATCTTTCAGGTGTATAAGCCTTGAGGTAAAAGCTCTAAAAGAACAATATATGAAGTTGGTGCTCTCCAAACTAAAATTATATGGTAATCTTAGGCTTATAAAGATAATACATTAGGGATTTAAAAATGTGTTTTTATTCTTATAAATTTTATTTTTATACCTTCCTTGTAAATTGTCTAAAGGTTGCCTGTTAATGTTTTGCAAAGATATAGCTTTAATGACACAACCTATATTTAAAAAGGGTAAATGACAATAAGGTTATAGACATTAAAATAAAGTTCAATGCTCTTAATTTAAGACTAAGTAGATTGACTACCATCTTATCAAGATAGACATCGAATCTATAAAATTAAAAGTTAAATGTTATGTTTACATTCCTAATAACTGTACATGTTAAAGATTTATATTCCCAAACAAAGGCCATGTCCACTCCTGCCTTATTATTAGGGATAACTTCTCAGCCCTCACACCTCCTGGTAAGAAATTTTTGACTGTTACATGTTCCAGATGCTGCAACATTTATTTCAGTACTAATGTTCTTTGTTTCTCTTATAGAAGCTCCTGTCCTTGATAAATGAAGTCAAAGTCTATTAGGTAGTCGATATAAAAGGGTGATTTTAAATAAGTCCAAAAATTAGAGCCCACATTACCATTGGCCTTAATGAGTTTTATGATGATATATTAGAAAAGGAGAAATATCAACAACAATCCAATCCTCTTGGTCCCTTCTTTATAAGGGGGACCCACTATTTAAGAGGAATCACAGCTCACCCTATATGTTTATATAGATGACATCATCCTGGGGACTCCTGATGTCCAACAACTGGGTCCAGCTTACCTGGCCCTTCGAGAGCTCCTGGAGAAGGAAAGATTACATATATCCTGTGACAAGGTCCAAACTGTATCTCCCTTAAAAATATTGGGGACAAAACTTAGTCTGGACTCTGTTTGTCCTCTCAAACCTCAATTGGTTGTTCAAAAATCTTATTCCTTGGCAGAGTTACAGAAGCTGCTAGGAGAGCTAAATTGGTAAGACCATGGCTTCATATCTCCACCGAGAATTTATTACCTCTTTTTGGGTTGCTACGGGGAAAATCCCCCTCTGATGTGTTTACACTAAAAAAAGTCATCAATCAATATTACAAAAGGTCCAAGATGCCCCCAATTCAGCCCAATTGGCCTGATACCGACCAAAGCAACCTCTTTATACGAAAAAACAATCCTAGAGTCTCCTATGCTTTGGAAGTGTTTTTAGGAAAGGTTGACTGTGACTACGGGTCAACCAGATGGACCTCTTCCTTTCCCAAGCTGGAGTGGACTTACCCTGTCCTCTTTTCCATCAAACCACTTCCCAAGGCAGTAAATGTCTTTACGGATGGGGGAAAGGAAGGGTCAGCAATAGTAGTTTTTCACCTGTCCTCAGGCAAAAGGACACAATACTTTGAAGTAGTTACTGGCTCTGCCCAATTTAAGGAATTATATGCTGTTGCATTGGCTTTAACTCATGTCCAAGAGCCTATGAATCTTTTTTCAGATAGTTTATATGTAATTAACCTATTACCTACTCTAAATACATCATATATCAGGATAGATAATAATCCTATAACTCCTTTAATGATTCAAATATGGTTTGGCCACCACAGGTGTATTAACAGTTACAGTCCCATATCAGCAAGACCTTCAGTTAGCCCAAAGTCTCACAACCTCACTCATCTAAATTAGAGCAAAAGGACAAGCTATCATAGAGAGATACAATAAAACCCTAAAGGACCAATTAATATAACAAAATGGGGGAAGCAGCTCCCATGATCAGTATAAAACAGCTATGCTTACTTTAAATATTTTAAATTTTTCCAAGCCTGCAAGGGACTTCAAATACTGCCAGTCAGACCAAAATGACTTCCCAAGAGCACATGCTCTTGAGGGGTGATTTTTTTTTTTCCTTTTTCCACAGAAATGAAAAAACCATGACAGATCTCCTGTCTCGTTGTGATTGAACTTCTCATCACCTCCATTCTAAGATTCATTGGGAACACTGTCTTGGACTCCTCTTTTGTCAGTATTTCAACTCTCTGTGGCAAGAGAAGAGGGACTATGCCTATTCCTGAGAGAAGAGTGTTATTCCTGTGCCAACTGTCCAGACTTTGTTCTAGACGGCTTTCTTTAGACTGGACTAAATGGATGGCTCCCCTACCTTCTCCCTTTTTGTGAGATCCCTGACTGTCATTGTCTTTGTGTTCACTTTTGGGCCCTATGTAACCAACAAGTTTGTTCAACTCCTTTATGACTGGACCAAATTGGTACAGCTTGGTGGTCTGCCAATAATATGCTGCCTTCAGCGATGCTGAGCGAGAGCCCCGCAAACTTGGCCATGGTCCTTAACAGGATGCAGAGGTCTAAACCAACCATCCTTGAAAAGCTTTCCCAAAGGCGACTGTTCTGTCCCATGTCCTTCCCCTGGCCACCTGCTGGCCCTGGGTGTGTCCACCTGAAGTGGTATGGTGGTAGCCAAGGATGGATAATATTTTCCAGAGGGAAAACGACCTAAGACAGGCACACTCTCAAGTAAGATGGACACCTCATTTGAATAAAACAAAACAGGGAAATGTTGGGCCTTCTGGACACTGTCAGCTGAGGGAATGGAAAGCTTTGGCTCTGGCTGCTTGCCACTCCCTGTTATGGACCTAGGCTAAGCAGGGGGCGTGGCTGTGACATATCATGAGAACTGAAACAGCCCTACTGATTGGCTGATGTCTACTATAAAGCATTGTCCACCCCCTTCAAAAAACGAGTTTCAGTGCTGACCACTGACTGGGCTCCTTGGTATGTTCCTGTGTCTTTTGAAGGTGGGGGAGGGAATGTCAGCGGCCTTTACTTTCCCAATCTAGTCTCATAGTTGAGGTAGGCCCCTCTGGCCTCTTTTGCTGGACAAAAGAGTTCCTTCTGGGGTACGGGGTGGGGGTCGGCTAAAGACTTCAACCCTTATAATATCCCAACACTTTATCAATTTGAAATTCACCTCTATTCATAGTTTATTGAGAGACATTCTTATGAATAAGTGTTGTTTTTGTCAAATTCCTTTTTTGTATTGATACAATAACATCATTTTTATTTTTTATATTTTTAGCATGTTGATGTATGGATTTCATTATTTGTTGAATGTTGAACTATCTTGCATGTCTAGGATAAATTTGTTTTTTCCTTTTCAGCATAACAAAAAATATTGTTTACATGATTTCTAATGCATTCATGACATTTGACTGGAGTCTTTTTTTTAAAGAATATCAAAAATTGGCAAATGCACAAAGAAGAAATTTCAGATCCTTTTGGGTCTTTATGGGTCTTAATTTCCTTTGAGAATCTAGTGAAAGATCATGAACTCTGAGATGAGATACAGTTTGCATAAATCAACACATTTTTGCATGTACTTTGCACTTTGCACCAGGGAAGTAAATATGCTTAACTGACCTGTCCTAACAGAACAGGCAGGAGTGTAATGGAGGTAGGTATCTGTACAATTAAATTTTCTAAATGAAATGGAATGAGAACAATTATTACTAATACTGAATCTATGGAACTAAGAAAAATGAATGTGTGGATTGTCTTTGGGTTAAATTAATTAATAGCAATTAGTGGAAGAATATAATAGAGTTGTTGCTTTTAAGAAGATTTTTTTAAAAAAACAAAATTACATATACTTTATTAATTTAGATAAGTAATTAATCTTGTGAGCTGTGTATTAACCAAAATAACTCTTATGCCACTTTATAAAAGACTACATGCACAAGGCCCTGGGTTCAATCCCCACCACCACACATACACACACACACACACACACACACACACACACACACATACCAAAAAAAGAAAAAAAAATAGACTAAAATAAAGAAATTACTTCACCTGCAATCCCAATTATAAGAGTCACATTACCATAGCAATGCTCACTATATCCTACGTATTGTCACATTTTTTATAACATGATACTATTCCTTAAATATTTAGTGGATATTAATGCTGGTTAATCATTCTGGAAAATCACTGAAATTGTCTACCTGTGGGCTTTGATTTGTGCCATATTTTATTAGAATGTTCCAGAGTGATCTTACTTAGCCAATTAGCCCTGTGTTCAAAACCTAGACACAATATAGCTTTCCTTGTGGATTCTTCCTAAACTTCAGGTAGACAACATCACTAACATTTCTGTACTACCACAGACCCAAGTCAAACAATCGGGCTACAGTTCATTTATTCAAGCTATGTGGCCAATATCTTCTCATTGATTGGGAATCCTTTAGGACAGGCATAGAGTCTTATTTCTCTGTCACTTCAGCCACAGTGCTGGTCAAGGAAGTAAGCACCCACACTGGTTTACTGAATCAAAACCCTTGGTTAATGGTTTCCCTCTCTAAATGAAAGCATATTACCAGTAGCTATTAAGGATATTTATTCTGTCTTACTAAGTTCTAAGAAGCTCTGTAAGCAAAGAAGCCATATTTATCTTATGCACCACTGAAAATCCAACATTGGTCATGGTGCCTGGTCCATTGCAGGCAATCAATAAGTAATTGCTGAATTACTATTGAACAAATTAATTCAAAGGAGCATGAAGGGTACCTAAAAGATATATCACTATAGGCAAAGAGTTTTTAAATGCTGTAAATAACAGGAAGTTTATTTTCTTTCTTTACTGTTGTTTATTTACTCAAACAGGCTGGGTGCTGGGGATTCAGAAAGATGAGTCCATAGACCTTTCAATCACCACTATTATAGTAGAAAAGCAGGATAAGACATTAAAATAAACCAGGGTGAAGGTAATAAAACAGAAGGACAAGGTCTTAAGCAAATGCACAAACCAAGCACACATGATTGCTAAGTCAAGAAAGACCTTCTAGTAAAACATTCTATTCAGAATGAGAGCCAGAAGATTAATGAATGAGACTGAGAAGACAGAATGGATAAAGTTGAAGAGCATTCTGGGAGAACAGCTTCCCTTAAGGGCCATAAGTGAAAAGAGCAAAGAATTCCAGGAAATGAAAGAAAAAGGAAGATCTGTGACTACTACTTGCTGCTACACCCCATGTCTTGGACCCTTTCAAGTACAGTTTATTCTAGTATTTTTTAAAAATATAAAAGGAAATAGAATTTATCATCACCTTTTGCTAGCCAAAATATCACCTTTTTAATGTCACCTTTTAATATCACCTCCTCCAGTCTTTATTGAAGCAGCACTTTCAGTTCTGTCCTCACCATGGTGTCCCAGCAATTTCTGTCCCCATTCTCCTCTATCACAGCATTTACCACCATCTGAAGACCTCTGGTAGGTTTTGATAATTGTCTATCATCTGTCTCTTTTCATAGTAACATAAAAAGTCTTTGAGGCAGACTTTTGTTTAAACTAGACTGACTGAATGAATGAGTGAATGAATGAATGCAGAGTCTACTATTTTCATTTTCTCTCACCTTTTTCTATTCACAGCATAGCCTCTAGAGACTTTGGGGGTGGGGGAACGAGTACTGGGTATTTAACCCAGGAGCATTGACTCAGGAGCAATTTACCACTGACACACATCCCCAGGACTTTTTACTTTGAATTTTTGAGACTGGGTCTCGCAAAGTTGTTTAGGGTCTAGCTAAGTTGCTGAGGCTGGCCTTACCATCCTCCTGTTTCAGCCCCCTGAGCTGCCGGTATTACAGGCATGTACCACCATGCCCAACTTCCTAGATATTTTTTTAAATGAAAATATTTCCAGGTCATTCACGTACTTAAACCTATGGCTTTCCACTGCATGAAAGATATGTCTAAAATCCAAAACTTTCACTAATAAAAAGTCTGTGCGATATGGATTCCAGGTCCCCCATAAGCTTAACCTTATAGGACTTTCCTCTTTTCTCTCCAGCACCAACAGTATAGGCTTATTCCTTGAACAAATCTTGTTTTCCCTTCTACCTGTCATTTACAAAATGCTCTTTTCTCTTCTAGAACACTCTTCTCCCCATCTTCTTCTTTTTACAGAGTCAATGTGGGTTTCAGAACCGCACAGGTGCTTAGGGAAAAAAAGTACAGTGATTCACAGCACATGTGGAGGCACATTTATTAGGTGTTTCCAAATTTTTTCATCAGATTTATTCCTTTCTACTGTGTATTTCTTGAAACTCTTATAAATGATGGCTTCTAATGAAATAACATTATCTAATTGCATATGTTTCCTGTTTTGTTGGTAGAGGGAAATTACTTAATCATCAAGTATTTATTTTTGTTTACAATCATTGTATTCATTTTCTGCTTCTGCCATAACAAATTACCCTGCAATCAGTGACTGAAACAATGGAAGTTTATCTTATAGTTCTGGAAATCAGGTTGCATTGGACTGAAACCAAGGTCCGAGCAGTGCCGTATTTCTGGAGGGTCTGTATTTGATTGTTGTTTCCAGCTCATTGAAACCAGCTTCATTCCTTGGTTCCTGGTCCTTTCACATCATAAAAGACAGTGACATTATCTATCAATTAATAAATGTGTAGAGAATACATGATATGTATACACAGTAAATATTATTCTGTCATAAAGGAGAATGAAATTCTGTGATTTTCAACAAGATAAATGAAACAGAGTGAGCGCTGATAAGTGAGATAAGCCAGACACAGAAAGACAAGTACACATGTTGTCTTTTATATGGGAAAGTTAAAAACGAAAAAAAAAAAAAAAAAAAAAAAAAAAAAACTATATCTGAATGAACAATAGTGATTACTGGAGGTTGAGAGACAGGTAGATAAAGGAATTCAATTTGATCAGTGCATACATTGCATGTATTGAAATATAGACTGAATACCATTAATAGATATAATCAATACATGCTAATTTAAAATAAAATTAAGAACAAGTTAATTCCCTTTCATGCTTCCACCTCTTTGTTTCATTGCAACCTGTTAAGGGTTCTAACTTTAAGGAGTCAGGAGATTAGATTGGGTCCACCTACAGAACCTAACAAGGTTTCTAAAATCATTTTTAATTCTTCCTCTAGCTTGAAAGCTATAAAGTCTAATTCTTTTCTTTTGGCAAACACTCTTGAAATTATATTATTGTTACTTAATTTTATACAGTCTAAATTTAATCAGTAAAAGAAGATTGTTAAAAAAAGCAATCTTTCACCATTCTTATTTTAACTTAGTGAGGAACTTTTACCATGTCTTATACCGCAAACACTCATCATCACAATTATGAATGCATTATCTATGCAACATTTTACTATATTTTCCTGTTGTTTTTTAAAATCACTACTCCTTGTATCCCACTGCATTCTTCAAGGCAAAAATTTTATTATTCATGAATTATGTATTTTATCTCCTACACTAAGGGTCTGCTAGAGATAAAACCTCAATCCTCATCTAAATATGTATACATATATGTATATTTAATTTGCATTATTAAATTTTTATCTAACAAAATATTAATTAATTACTATTTACATATTTTATCATCTAGACTTTGTTGTTTGCTGGGGATAGTTTGACATCCATATAATTACATTAATTACATTAATTATAATTTTAGGTATGTTTTACTTTATTTTTGATTGAATGAGTTCCTAAAAGGAACTTATATTTGTATGCAAGGTGTTGGCTACTTGGGTGTTATTTTGCCTTCATGATGCTTGTTTTATATCCTGATATTGATGATTTGGTTTTTCAACACTGGAAAATCCCATTTTTTCTCATATATAGTTATAAAAATATTTTAAAACATAATTGACTTTATTCTTTTATTTTTTATTAACTTCTCTTTAGTATTTTTAACATTTCTCTTTTATTGGGCATTATCTGTGATTTCCTAAAATTAACTCTATCTTCAATTATTTTAATTGTAATTTCTTTCTTTTTTTTCTTTCTTTCTTTATTTTTTATTTGAAGTTGTTGTATTTGATAGCAGAATGCATTACAATTCATAATACACATATAGAGCATACCATCTTTGTTTTTCTTCTTACCCCTTGCACCCTCCTTTATCCTCCCTCCCCATTTCTAGTGTTCCTCTAATCCTCCTATGCTCCTCATTCCAACCCAACTGTGAATTAGCTTCCTCATATCAGAGAAAACGTTCGGCATTTGTATTTTTGAGATTGTCTAATTTCACTTATCATTATATTATCCAATTTCATCCATTTACCTGTGAATTCCATTATTTTATTCTCTTTTATTGCTGAGTAACATTCCATTGTGTATATATACCACATTTTCTTTATCCATTCATCTACTGAGAGGCACCTAGGCTGGTTCCACAGCTTAGCTATTGTGAATTGTGCTGCTATAAACATTGATGTGGCTGTGTCCCTGTAGTATGCTATTTTGAAGTCCTTTGGGAATAGACCCCAGAGTGGCATGACTGGGTCATAAGGTTTTTCCATTCCCAGTTTTCCAAGTCATCTCCATACTGCTTTCCATATTGGCTTTACCATTTTGTAGTCCCACCAGCAATGTATGAGTGTGCCTTTTTCCCCACATCCTCTCCAACATATATTGTTGTTTGTGTTCTTAATAGCTGACATTCTGACTGATGTGAGATGAAATCTTAGAGTAGTTTTGATTTGCATTTTTCTAATAGCCAGAGATGTTGAACATTTCTTCATGTATTTGTTGATTGATTGCATATCTTCTTCTGAGAAGTGTCTGTTCAGTTACTTGGCCCACTTATTCATGGGCTTATTTGTTTTATTTGTGTTAAGATTTTTGAATTCTTTATATATTCTAGAGATCAGAGCTCTATCTGATGTGCATGTAGTAAAGATTTGTTCCCAATAAGTAGGTTCTCTATTCACCTCACTGATAGTTTCTTTCACTGAGAAGAAGCTTTATAGTTTGAATCCATCACATTCATTAATTCTAGATTTTAATTCTTGAACAATAGGAGTCTTTTTAAGGAAGTAGGAGCCTAATCCCATATGATGGAGGTTTGGGCCTGTTTTTTCTTCTAATAGATGCATGGTCTCCAGTTTAATTCCTAGGTTCTTGATCCACTTTGATTTGAGTTTTGTGCATGGTGAGAGTTTTAATTTCATTTTTTTGCATACAGATTTCCAGTTATCCCAGCACCATTTGTTGACAAGGCTATCTTTTCTCCAGTGTATGTTTTTGGCATCTTTATATAATATAAGATAGCTGTAGTTGTGTGCATTAGTCTCTGCGTCCTCTATTTTGTACCATTGATCTACATGTCTATTTTGGTGCCAGTACCATGCTGTTTTTGTTACTATTGTTATGTAGTAGAATTTAAGGTCTGGTATTGTGATGCCACCTACTTCACTCTTCTTGCTAAGGATTGCTTTAGCTATTCTGGGTCTCTTATTTTTCCAGATGAATTTTATGACTGCTTTTTCTATTTCTATGAGTAATGTCATTGGGATTTGATTGGAATTGCATTGAATCTGTATAATGCTTTTGGTAATATAGCCATTTTGACAATATTGATTCTGCCTATCCAAGAACAAGTTAGGTCTTTCCATCTTCTAAGGTCTTCCTTAATTTCTTTCTTTAGTGTTCTGTGGTTTTTGTTATAGAGGTCTTTCATATCTTTCATTAAGTTGATTCCCATGTCTTTTATTTTTCTTGATGCTATTGTAAATGGGGTTGTTTTCATTGTTTCCCTTTCAGAGGATTTGTCACTGATATATATATAAATGCCTTTGATTAATGGGTGATGATTTTGTATCCTGCTACTTTGCCAAATTCATTTACTAGTTCTGAAAGTTTTCTAGTGGAATTTTTTGGGTCTTCTAGGTATAGAATCGTATCATCAGCAAATAGTGCTAATTTGAGTTCTTCTTTTCCTATCTCTATCCCTTTAATTTCTTTCATCTAATTGCTCTGGCCAGAGTTTCAAGTACTATGTTAAATAAAAGTGGTGAAAGGGGGCATCCCTTTCTTGTTCCAATTTTTAGAGGGAATGCTTTCAATTTTTCTCCATTTAGAGTGATGTTAGCCTGGGGCTTTGCATAGATAGCTTTTATAATGTTTAGATATGTTCCTGTTATCCCTAGTTTTTCTAGTGTTTTGAACATAAAGCAGTGATGTATTTTGTCTAATGCTTTTTCTGCATCTATTGAGATGATCATATGGTTCTTATCTTTAAGTCTATTGATATGATATATTACATTTATTGATTTCCATATGTTGAACCAAACTTGTATCCCTGGAATAAACCCCACTTGATTGTGGTGCACTATCTTTTTGATATATTTTTGTATTCGATTTGCCAGAATTTTGTTGAGAATTGTTGCATCTATGTTCATTAAAGATATTGGTCTGAAGTTTTCTTTTTTGGATGTGTCTTTGCCTGGTTTTGGAATCAGTGTAATATTGGCCTCATAGAATGAGTCTGGAAGAGCTCCCTCTTTTTCTATTTCCTGAAATAAATTGAAGAGTATTGGTATTATTTCTTCTTTGAAATTCTTGTAGAACTCAGCTGTGTATCCATCCAGGCCTGGGCTTTCCATGGTTGGTAGTTTTTTGGTGGTATCTTCTATTTCCTCACATGAAATTGACATGTGTAAATTGTGTATAATCTCCAGATCCCGTTTGGGCAATTCACATCACTCCAGAAATTTGTCAATGCCTTTGATATTTTCTATTTTATTAGAGTACCAGTTTTCAAAATAATTTCTAATTATCTTCTGTATTTATGAGGTGTCTGTTGTGATATTTCCTTTTTCATCACAGATGTTAGTAATTTGAGTTTTTTTCTCTCCTTTTTGTTAGTGTGGCTGAAGGTCTGTCAATTTTATTCATTTTTTTTCAAAGAACCAACTTTTTGATTTGTCAATTCTTTCAATTGTTTCTTTAGTCTCAATTTCATTAATTTCAGCTCTGATTATAATCATTTCCTGTATTCTACTGGTTTTAGTATTGATATTTTCTTCTTTTTCTAGGGCTTTGATGTGATGTTAAGTCATTTATTTGTTGTTTTTTTCTTCTTTTAAGGAATGAACTCCATGCAATGAATTTTCCTCTTAATACTGTCTTCATAGTGTCCCAGAAATTTAGATATGATGTATCTGTGTTCTCATTCACCTCTAAGAATTTTTTAATCTCTTCCTTGATGTTTTTTGCAACCCCTTGTTTATTCAATAGCATGTTGTTTCATCTCCAGGTGTTGGAGTAACTTTTTTTATATTTTTTATTTTATCATTGATTTCTATTTTCATTCCATTATGATCTGATAGAATGCAGGGTAGTATCTCTACTTTTTTATATTTGCTAAGAGTTGCTTTTAGGCATTATATATGGTCTATTTTAGAGAAGGGGTCATGTGATGTGAGAAGAAAGTATATTCTTTCACTGAGGGATGAAATATTCTATATATGTCCGTTAAATCTAAGTTGTTAATTATATTAATGAGATCTAAAATTTATTTATTTAGCTTTTGTTTGAACAATCTCTGCAGTGGTGTAAGAGGTGTGTTGAAGTCCTCTAGAATAATTGTGTTGTGGTCTATTTGACCCTTGAACTTGAGAAGGGTTTGTTTGATGAATGTAGGCACTCCATTATTTGGGGCATATAAATTTATTATTGTTATGTCTTATTGATAAATGTTTCCTTTAAGCAGTAAGAAATATCCTTCTTTGTCCCTTTTGATTAACTTTGGCTTGAAGTCTACCTTATTTGATATGAGAATGGAAATCCCTGCTTCCTTCCGCAGCCCGTGTGAGCGGTAAGATTTTTCCTAGCCTTTCACCTTCAGTCTGTTGATGTCTTTTTCCATGAGGTGAGTTTCTTGGAGATGGCATATTGTTGGATCTTTTCTTTTAATCCAGTCTGACAGTCTGTGTCTTTTGAATGGTGAGTGTAGGCCATTAACATTCATGGTTATTATTAAGACATGATTTATATTCCCATCCATTTATGTTTATTTTTGGTATTTAATTTGATTTGGTTTCTCCTCTGGTTAGTGTTTACTTTAGTTTAATATCTCCCTTTGCTGATTTTCATTGTCATTTTTCTTTTCTTCTTCATGTAATGTTTTGCCAAGGATGTTCTGTAGTGCAGGCTTTCAAATTGTGAATTCTTTTAACTTTTGTTTATCATGGAAGGTTTTTATTTAATCTTCAAATCTAAAGCTTAATTTTGCTGGATCTAAGATTCTTGATTGGCATCCATTTTCTTTCAGAGCTTGAAATATGCTATTCCAGGATCTTCTAGCTTTTAAGGTCTGGGTTGAAAATTCTTCATATAATCTATTTGGTTTCCCCCTATATGTAATCTGATTCCTTTCTCTCATGACTTTTAATATTCTCTCCTTATTCTTTATGTTAGGCATATTTCATTATAATGTGCCTTGGTGTGGATCTGTTGTGATTTTGCATACTTGGTGTTTGGTAAGCCTCTCAAACTTGGTTTGTCCATTCATTCCTCATGTTTGGAAATTTTTCTGCTATTATTTCATTGAATAAATTACTCATTCCTTTGGTTTGGAACTCTGTTTTCTTTTATGCCAATAACTCTTAAATTTGGTCTTTTTAAGCTATCCCATATTTCTTGAATATTCTGATCATGATTTCTTATGATTTTCACTGTGTGATCTACATTTTTTCAAGATTATATATTTTGTCTTCATTATCTGAGGTCCTGTCTTCCAACTGGTCTAATCTGTTGGTGATCCTTTCGATTGAACATTTAATTTGGTTTATTGCTTCTTTCTTTTCCAGAATTTCTGTTTGGTTTCTTTTTAGAACCTCTATCTCCCTATTGAAGCAATCCTTTGCTTCTTATATTTGTTTATGGAGTTCTTTGTCAAAATGATCTTTTACTACCTCTATTTGATCTCTTATACCATTCTTCAAGTCATTGAACATTTTAATTATGTACCTTCTGAATTCCTTCTCTGTCATTTCATCTGCTCTGCTTGCCATGGAATCTACTAAGGAGATATATTGATTTGTTTGGGATACTTTCTTCCCTAGTTTTTCATATTGCTTGTGTGACTTCTCTTCTAGCACTGTGGAAACTTGATTTTTTCATTTTTACCTTAAAGCCTTATGCTGCCCCTGTAGGACAATGTTAACAGATCCCCATATAAACACTTTACACTCTAAAGCCAGACATTTTCTTTTCAGATGTTCACAATTTGGTCACAATGTACAGAATTAGTGAATTCAAATATTATCCCCAATATACTCTGTAGGCTTGTAAAGGGGTTTATAATTTTTGATATTGGACACAGATATGATACACTGAGGAGGAAGGATGTGAGGATATTGAGTTATTATTTCTTAGGAAGTGTAAAAGAAAAATCTATGGATGTAGTTTAATATCAGCAGAAGAGAGAGGAAATTAATTGGAGTGTATATAAAACAAACTTATGTATATGTTAAGAGCAATAAAAACTGTCAAAGTAGTAGAAATTGGTAAAAAGAGAATAAAAAGAAAGTGAGTCAAAAATAGGAAAGAAACTATATATAACACAACTTTATATACTATTCAGTTGCCCCAGTTCTCAAACTCCTAATTCATGTATAAAACTTTGTTTCACATATATTGAGAGTATGAGGGCAAAGGAGTAAATAGGGAGAGGAAAGAAGAGGAAGAAAATATATAAGAAAAAGAAAAAGTGGGCTGGGGATATAGCTCTGTTGCTAGAGTACTTGCCTTGCATGCACAAGGCCCTGGATTCAATCCCCAGCACCAAAAAAAAAAAAAAAAAAAAAAAAAAAAAAAAAAAAAAAAAAAAAAAAAGAAAGAAAAGAAAGAAAGAAAAAAAAGACAAAGCAAACAAAACAAAAAAGAAAAACTGCAAAAGAGAGAGAAAAATGCGCACACACATACACACAAAACCCACAAAGATGAACACTCAAATAAATCACAGACAAGAAATCTTATGGGAAGATTTCCTGGTTCCCTTCACATTAGTAGATGTGGTAGTCTGATGTCAGTTTTTAAGATTTTATCGCCACTCTCGATGTTAAAGGTAACCAAATAGTCACAGAACCAGCCTTAGCTGCTGCTGAGGAATTGAAGTGGAGTTACAATCTGCGTACCTGGTCAGCCAGAGTTCTAAGCTGGGAGTTGGCCCCCCTGGCAAATGGCACTGAAAGGTGACCCAAGATGTAGGTGTCTACTTTCCACGTCACAATATAGTTGCAGAGTTATGGGGACTGTACGCTGGGTTTAGATATGAGCTCCACCACTGTCTGTGTGTGGCTTGTTTAGATATGAGCTGTCATCAGAGCCTGTGTAAATTCCTCAGATGTATGCAGGCTTCCATGCATAGGTGATTTCCTTTTTTTTCTTTCTCCCTCTGCTGCAGCCACTTTCAAAAATAGCAGTGATCAATATCCTTTGGAGTAATGGAACCACACAGGACCTGACTGGCATTCCTGTGCGTGGGAATTTCCCAGGTGACTTGTGTGAAAGCAAGTTGGGTAGCCTAACAATCAGCATCTGTTGTTCTGCCCTGTTCCCCGTCAGGTGCTGCTGCTGGAGTCCTTGTTCTTCTCTGCTGTTCCCCTCCAACACCGCTGCTGATATCTTTGTGCACTGTTTGTCTCCCGAGTGGGATCCACACAAGTCGGCAATTTGGAGACTTAACCCTGATGCAAGCTGTTGTCCCAGTGCTCCAGAGGAGTACAATGGCCTTGGCTCGTTTGTGGGTGCAGGACTATCACTAGTAACTCAGCAGTATTCTCACTACTGAACCTCACTTTACTGACTGATACTTAAGGTCACCTCTCTCCAGTCCACCATCTTTATTTAATTTTAATTTCAAGAACTAAGTTTTTGTTATTTCTAGACATCGTGTTACTATATATTTGTATGATCTTTTTCATAAAAAAATCTGCTGTAATATTAGAATTCTTTTATATTTTACTTTGCTAAACAGAGAAAATGTTGATAGATGGCTTTTTCTTTCCTATAAAATTTGAATTAACATGTTTGCATGCAATCATTTTCAAACCAAGATTGATTTTAGTCATGTATTATGGCTTTTCTTACATCTTGCTTTGAAATCACCAAAACCAAGGGGCCTACTGATTGTGATATTCTAATGTAACTGAATTATAACAATAGTCTAATCTATATTAAAGTAAACAAATTCAAATCAGGGCCAGTTAAAGTGGCTTAATAAAAGAACTCAAAGCCTACAATTTAAAGTGATACTTTTCTGAGGGTTTTCCATGTGCTTCATCCAATAATTGTTGCTCCTTGATAGGATTTTTATAAATTTAATGACTCCTAATACTTACAATGACAGGAATACAAACTAGGCTGAAAATTGATTCATGGCCAATAATGAAAGGCATGTATTTTAATAAATAGTTATAATGTGTTCCTAAATGGAATACTGAAATATTTTGTTCATATGAATGCCATTATCAAATTACTGTTTTAGAAAATCAGTTATTTTCAGTGAAAATTTGGAAAAAAAAATCAGTAATTTAGTACAAATTTATCACATTTGTTTATTGTTTCCTGTTTACTGTGAACTCAAGGGTATACTTAGTATTCTCTATATACACTTATATCCCCAGAATCTTAATTCAGTTATTGAAATACAGTAGTTATTCTAAGTGGTATTGGAGTTGAATTAAAAATGGTGAGATGAATGGTTTAAAATAGAATGTATATAAAATGTAATCAAAACTCTGTAAGATTCCAATTTCCCACATGTATGATGTTTACTTTCTTTACTATTAATTATTAAATTGATCTAATAAAATAGTTATCTATAGTAAAAATGTTAGAACTAGAGATTTATAGTATGTTCTGTAAAAATTAAAAGTTTGACAGACATTGGGTTTTATTGTTAACATATTAAATTATAAATACTAAATAGTAACATGTTACATATCCTGATTATGTTGCAGTCACCATGAACTATTTTTCTACTAGTAAGATATAAGAAAATCCAAGTTTATGAAAATATAATCTACTAGGGACATCCTTTCCAACAAGATGAATGGGAAGTGACAGATATGTTCACTACCTTGATTATGCAATGTTTGAGAGATGTATACATTGTTTGAAGCAGCTTAGACTGGGCAATTTACAAACCATAGAAATGTGTTGCTTACCATTCTAGAGAACAGGAAGTTCAAGATCAAGGCACGAACAGATTTGGTTTCCGGTGAGGGCCTACCACTCATAGATGGCACCTTCTTTGTTCTCCTCACATGATGAAAGGAGCTGAAAAGCTCCTTCATGTCTCTTTTAGAAGGACACTATCCTTGATGAGGGTTCCACTCTCATGAGTTAATCATCTTCTGATAGCTCCTACCTCTTAATATCACGTTGGAGGTTAAATTCCAAATTATGAATTTTGGAAAACATTAACATTTAGACCATAGCAGTGATGAATCATTAGATATCCATAAGCAAAAATGAACATCAATCCATATTTTTCATTAAAAGTTAATTCAACATGAATCATAGACTTTATTGGTATACCTTAACCATGGACTTCTAAAAGAAAATAAAGCAGAATTGGCCTATAACATTGGATTAGAGAATTTCTCATGGATACAACACAAAAACGATAGTCACTAAAAGAAAAACAGATAAATCAGATTTCATTAAGAAAAGAGTTCTGATATTACAAGCCTTTGTTAAGCAATGAAGACAAGCCACAGAGTAAGGGAAACTTTAGGAATTAACATGTAATAAGTGGTTTGTGTCCAGAATATATAAATAACTTTCAATAATAACAAAGCAAAGAACCCAATTTTGAAGGACAAGGATTGTAAGAAACACTGATGTTTGAATGAAAAATAAGTATATGAGGAGATACTCAACATCACTTTTCATGTAAAAAATACAAATAAAGCTGTGATAAAATAACACTACCTATGTATTAGAATGTTTGAAAAGAAAATGACAACATACTAAATGTGGTTAATATATGGAGGAACCAGAATTTTTATGCACTGATGCTAGAAATTGAAAATGAGACAACTTTGAAAAATAGTTTTTAAATATATACCTATTACAAGAGCTGGTTATTCCATTCTTAGATATTTTCCCCCCAATATAAAAGCATAGGCACAAAATTATTGCGAACATCTACAACTACAAAATAAAAATATGATATCAACCTAAAATTTCATCAACAGGTAGATGGAGAAAAGGTCTTGATATATCCATGTAATGTATTCCTCATCAGCAATAAAAGTGGATTAACTATTTATATATACAACACATAGGTAGAATTAAAACTATGCTAAGATAAAGAAATCATTGAGAAGGACTTTATAATACATAATTATATTTTTATAAGATTTTAGAGAATTTACCACTAATCACATTAAAAAATCAGAATGAAAACACATTAGTGTTAGCATGGGCAAAAAAGAAGTGGAGCAGAAGGAAGAGTAAAGGAATATGAAAGTGCTACATGAAATTTTGGGAAGTGACAGATATGTTCACTATCTTGATTATGCAATGTTTGAGAGATGTATACATGTTTAGAAGCTAACCAAATTATAATTTTTTAAAATGCACAGTTTATTGTATGTTGATCATATTTAGTAAATTATTTATATAAATTAAGGTCTATGGTATGAATTCAGTGACCTTTAAGGTTAAATGATTGGACAATAAGTATATAAAATGAGACTGGAGCATCTTGAAGAACTTCAAAAAAAATTCCACCATAATTAAATTGCATCAAAGGAACACAAGAGCCAAAAGAAGCAGCCCCCAATATAAAAGCTGAAATAAACAATCAAAGAAATAAAAGAGTATTAAATGATAACCTGAAATATAAAACTCAATGTTGATGTGTTAGCTTTTCATTGCTGTGGCAAATACCTGAGGAAAACATCTTGGAGGAGAGATTTATTGTGTTCTACTATAAACCCATGGTTGGCTGGCTCCCTTGCTTTGGGCTTATGGTGAAGCAGAATATCATGGTGGAATGGTATGGTAGAAGAAGCTCCTTACCTCTGGCATTGAGGAAGCAGAGAAACCCAAAGAGAAAGAAAAAAAATAAATAAATAAAGAGGAGAGAGAGACAGACAGGGGTTAAGCGGCCAGGGACAAGATATAATCTCAAGGGCATACCTACAAGGACTCACTCCTTCAACCAGGTCTCACTGCTCATGAGTTCATTCAGCTAGCAATATGTTAATTCATCTATCAATATCAAGAGTCCATTCAACTATCAATGTATCAATTCACTGGTGAGGCCAGAGCTCTCATGTACAATCACTTTGTAAAAACTCCACCTCTGAACCTTACAGCATTGGGGACCAATCCTTCAACACATGAGGCTTTGGAGGATATTTTATATCCAAACAATAGCAGTCACATATTTACATTTGAAAGTAAGGGGAAAAAATACAAATATCCTGTATAGAAAAAGATCAAAATAATTTGTGTCATTCTCCACCCCCAAAAAGGAAGAATATAATTCCTCACTTTTTAAATGTGGACTGTCCCTAATGACTTCCAAAGAGTGCAGTGTGGATGAGGGGAGAAGGGCAACTTTACAATGCAGACCCTGATAAGACTACCTCAGCCAAGTGAGCAAAGACAATGTCAACAAGTGCTGTCATGTTGATCATGTGCACCCTCGATGTGATATCACTGCACCATAGTGAACTTCCTCTTAAATATATGTTACCCTAGTCTAATCATAAGTAAAACACACAAGTCCAAATTATTGGACGTTTTACAATTCCTGACTGTTAATGTCAAAACAGTCAAGGACATCAAAAGTAAGGAAGTTCTGAGAAACTTTCCTAGCTGAGAAGACACTTAAACCAATAAATGTGATGTGGTATCCTAAGGAGGCTCTTGGAACAACAACGAAAAAAAAAAAAAAAAAAATAAAGACATTAAGTAAGGAAATCTGAATGAAGAATGCATTCTAGCTGATTATATCAATAAATGTTCATTAATTGTGACAATTCTACCACATCAACATAAGATGCTAATAAAAGGAAACTGAGTGTTGTTTATATTGGAAATCTACTATTTTAACAAATTTTCTACAAGTATAAAATGACGCTTTTTTTTTTTTTTTTTTTAAGTTTGGTTTAAAAAGTTAACTGAAACACACTGCAGGAAAAGTGCATAGGCAGCAACTTTGCTCTTTTTAACTTCTTCCCCATGTTCAGGCCTGTCCTCTGCAATTACATTTGCCCAACTTCTTGTGGACTCCACCCAATGAATGAATCAAATAGCTATAAATAAAGGACATATTCTAAGCAGTTTTATATTTTGTTTTCTATAGGTACTTTTTTTTTTTTTTTTTTTTTTTTTTTTGCAGTACTTGGGATTAAACCCAGGATGCTTTACCACTAAACTACAGCCCTTTCTATTTTTATTTACTTTGTTTTGAGATGGGGTTATAAGGAGATGGGGTTATAAGTTTTCTTAGTACCTTTTTTTTTTTTTTTTTTTTGAGGAGAAACACAGATATTGGACACTAAAAAATGATTCAGAAGTAGAAATGTGGATAATGACTCTTCTTTGTGTATTAAAAAAATCTTATTATGCAGTGGTGATTAAGTCCTACATGTGCAGGTTTCAATCTCAGTTTTGTCACTCAGCACTATGATTTTTAGCAATTGCTTAAACATCTGGGGGAAATAAAGAGCAACTTCTTATAGTTGTGGGTCTTTAAGAAGTTTAATTTGGGCAAGATATTGACTACTTTATAAGGTTAGTCAATATTACTGCATCATGCCCCCCCCCCCCCGACATTATTGTACAGGGTGGTAAACTGCTTCGAATGAAGCCACAAATGTTATTCCTTTTATTTCTTTAATATTTTTAATGTTCACTCTCTTCATACAGTTACATCCCAATTATTTTTGCTTGGAAAGAGAGTGGGATGTGTCTGGAGACTGAATTGAAACCTCATGTTAATTATCTGAAATCCAATTTGTTGTCTACATCCCTTTAGAAATGTGAGCTATGTAGTATGCAATATTCATAATATGGCTAGATACCTCATATGAGAGTAATTTAATTGTCAGTGCTGCTCAACCATTGTTTAATGAATTCCTAACAATTTGAAAGGCAAGCTGTTGGAAGGCCATTATTAAATTTCGTATTTGCTCTGCAGTTTTCTTCACCATTGCTTCATCTATTTAGGATTATGATAACATTAACTTTTGAATTCCTTTAAAAAATAGGACTTTTTTGCATAATGAAAAATTTGAATTTCTTATCTACTTGGAAAATAGAGTAATTTATTTTTAAGGCGGGTTTGCAATTAGGTCAAAGAGTGATGATCACACTGGTCTGTATGATAAAATGCAGAGCCATAAAACAAAAGGAATGATTGCTCACTAATTTACACAGTAGCAACAATAAAGAATATTATGGTAGACACAGAAGGGAAACTTAGGTAATCACAGCAAAACTTAATCTTAGTTTATAAATAGCTTAATAAATTGTAACCATTAGCAGCTCAAAAAGAAAATTATATCAAGACACATTTTATTTACCTTGTTGATCATGCAACAAAGCAGAACAGACTGTGTATTACTGTATTAGTTTGCTGTAGTGCTGTGAGAGGCACATAGAAAAAGAGCATATTTGTGGGGTTCATATCAAATCCAAATAACCAAGTTAAATTTGAGGAAGAAAAATGTTTGAATCAATGACTTTAAGGGTCAAAAAGGTAAAGAGGTTGTGGAATGAATATTTCCAGACCCTTCATTATCTTGAACTTTTGAATCTTATAACTTATTGAATTGAAGAAATTTGTATACATTGTATATATTTGAATACTTCCTGACTCTCCAAAATATCCCATAAAATAACCTTCACTGATATTTTTAACCATGATCAAGAAAACTGAGGTATAATAATATCATGACTGAGCTATGTTATATGTATGGACACCTTCTTTGGGGCTCAGTGAGCTCTTCTGGAAAATACAGAAGAAAATGCAAATATTTCACAGAGTTTTGGGAAGCATTACTAATGAGAACCGCTGGTTAGCATGCTGAAATTGTTGAAAATTGATAAACTAAATAAATAGCAAACAAGCTATTAGCTGAATGAACATAATGCATATAATAAAGCATATCGGCTTCATTTGACGAAGCTTTAGTCAATTTTTTTTTATAGCCATAAGTGAAGCTTTGTCAGTTATCAAGCAAATTGAGAAGATTTAGTGCATAGATTTTGGGGGCAAGTATGGATTTTCTGACTGTTATCTACTACTCAAATTCATTTTATAAACATTATCAGTGAAGCTACAATAGCAATATATGGCACAGTGGATGAGCATGTATGTTGTAGTCACAGAGATACGAAAGTGTACTCTTACTATAATTCTAAATCTTTAAAATTGTTTATGTTCTCAGGTGCTAATTTTTTATATATAAACAAGGAGTTCTGATTACATGGGGTGGTAGTTATCTTTTTTGGTTCCTAGAAATATTTCCTACATTTTTCATGGAACAGAGCTCTTCCCCCTGGACACGGGATGGTCATGCCACATAAGGCTGGCTAGTCAACTCCCAGCCCTACTCCCAAGAGATGAGAACACTGCTTAAGATTTGTTCAGGGAGATTTTTCTCCATTCTTATGCAGACTGGAAAGGAGGAAAACGAGACCCCTGTTCCCTTTGGTCAGGAATCTGCATGACACTGAACCCAGAGATGACTACAGACATGTTTCTGACAAACAGAAGCACATCTACTGTAGCAAAAACCATAGATGAGATGTGTAATAGACATTCCAAAGTTGCTTTCATCCCTACTGGCTCTATGGCATCAAATGTAACTCAAGTATTTCTCCCTTTTAAAATCAAGTCAGGTAAAAATGCATTAGCGACTTACATATATATTTTCACTAATATTCTTTCCATAGGAGATATTTTTAGAGATATGAGAATGTGTATGTAATGTATTAATTATAGTATAAGAATATTATAAAGTTAAGGCTACTTTTATTGTGACTTATTTTCCTTCCTCCCTTTTTATATAAATATTATATCTCTTATTTGATTCAATTTGGTGTTCCAGAATTAAAGTAAAATTAAAAGTTTCTACTTTGATACCTCAGAAAAAAATTGGGTATCATAATTGTTCTTGACTAGTAGTCCTTCTGTTACTACTATACTACTATTATCTGTTATTACAATCACATCTATTGTTATTGCTCTATTACTTCATCTAACTTTTGTTGGATGACTACTTTTTCTGGCACTTCACAAAAAGTTTTCTATATATTCTCTCATTCACAGGATTTATTATTATTATATCAATCTCATTACTATCTTAATTTATAAAGGAGAATAATACATTAATGAGATTAAGGAACATCAGCTGAATTAATGCCCAGACATTTTTACTAAACACCTGAGTAGCTAGTCATTAAGTAATGCTTTCTTGGCATTCCTATACTTCAGATAAAAATTGGCTATTTGCTCAAATAATTTAGGTGACTTCCTCCAGGTTTCTCTGTGTATACAAATGTGGCATAAGTCCAAGTGGCAGGATGTCTGAATCTTTCAAAATAACACCAAGAAAAAAGTCTCCAAAGCTACAACATGAATGCCAACACTGTTGAGTCAAAACTCTGTGAGATGGGAGTTCATTTTAATGATACTCATTTTATTGATTTGCCTTTCTTATATTTTAATAGGATATACAACAATTTGTTAGGTAATATTTACATATTTAGGATTTATAAAATGAGGAAGATTGGTGGTGTTACTGCTATTTTTACAAAGTCAAGAAAGCATTTGTCATAAGAAATATATGTAATAAATGCTTCTACTATGTAAAAAACGAAGTTGTCATAAATTCAGATAATGCTGGAAAAAATAAGATTATTCTTAAACTGAATGGAAGGGTAGAATATTGCTAGAGGGAGACATAGTTTCAAAAGGAGACAGAAAATAGCAAGATAGTGAGTTGTTTTCTTCATCTGTACTGCAGCCAATTTTTTAAATGTTCTTTATCTGGCTTTAGTTCTACATTTGAGCATATCTTTTGCAACTAAATTTCTTAGTCATTTTTGGGTCAGCTTTGGTGTCTTTTTCTTTATATTAAGTTATTTATTTTTTAAATTAAAAACTACCTTCTGAGAAAACTATATTCTTCTTTCCTTTCAGCTGTCAAGATGATTTAAAGTATAACCTCTCAATCAATGGACAGTGGCCACTTTGTCATTAAATGACTTTTTCTTTCCGATTCTCTTTTGTCTTTTGTTCCCTAAATGTGTCATCTAAATCAGTGCCTTTGAGTCCTTCAAATTGGTCCATTTCTTGAATTGTCTTCCCCTTTCAAAGTTTCATTTAATGCTTCTTTAATGGTTACTGTCAGAAACCTTGCAAAAAGGTATGTCTATGAGTTTATGTCCTTACTAATGCACATAATCTTGAATATTTAATAATACAATTCTTTGAAAGGATGCAGTTTTATCTAATTGCAGACTCATTTTCTTGTCCTTCTTGTGGGATGTGTTCTGTGAAATTTCTGTTGGTACTTTTTAATCTTCATTTTGACTTCATAATATTAAATAAACTTCTTAGAGGAGACTTCTGACTGTCAAATGTAATTTTACTTTCACTAGATATGAATATGGATGGTATGGGAAAGGAAACAGAAAACCAACATATATTAACTTTTTAAATTCTAATTATTTTCACCGTGCTAGATATTACCTCATGTAGTCCTTACCACAACTTTATGCAATTTGGGGAATTCTCAGCAATAGTAAATGAATAGGCTTATTTTTATTAATTATTGGTTCACTATAAAGCAATAAGACAAGCCTTTGCAAATTTCTATGTATTACATGAACTACGCCACTTATTTAACTAAGTGCCGGGCTCAGTGGAGCATGCCTGTAATTCCAGTGGCTGGGGAGGCTGAAGCAGGAGGATTGTGAGTTCAAAGCCAGTCTCAGCAAAAGGAAGGCACCAAGAAACTCAGTGAAACCCTTTCTCTAAATAAAACACAAAATAGGGCTGGGGATGTGGCTCAGTGGTCAAGTGCCCCTGAGTTCAATCCCTGGTATCTCTCCCCCTCCAAAAAAAAAAAAAAAAAAAAAAAAAAAAAAAAAAAAAAAAAAACTATGAAAAAAAATGTAAACAATTACTTGCCAAAAATATTGTTAAAATTTAAAAACATTGTTTCCTTTTACCAAAAAGGAACTCCTCCACCTCAACAGGGCCAGACAGTGCTATTTGTCCAATCTCATCTCAATATTCCTTAGAATAATTTCTCATTTTTCTTTTGCCGAAGATCCTCATTTCTGTCACCTTCTGACTAACTTCAGTTCTTTTTTGGTACTGGGAATTTAGTCCAGGTTTACTTAACCACCAAGACACATGCCCAGCCCTTTTTAATATTTTATTTTGAGATAGAATCTCACTAAATTACTGAGGGCCTCATTGAGTTGCTGAGGCAGGCTTTGAATTTGCCATCCTCCTGCCTCAGCTTCCTGAGCCACCAGGATTACAGGCATATGCCACTGTTCCCTGCCTAAATTCACTTTCTATTCACTACTACTTATATATATATTTTGTAATATAAATCAGATTTAAAATTCAGGGTATTTTTTAAAATTTAGTTCAGTGTATATTTTCAAATATATCTTGAAACACTAACAGAAAACCCTATACTCTTTCCACTTCCCATTATTTATAAAACTTACCTGCTACAATGATGTATGACTTCTGGAATGTTAGCATGAGAAGTAAATTCTCCATATATTCATCAAGAACATCAGAAAATGAAATAATGAAAATTTCATTCACAATTGGAGCAGAGAGGTTGAAAATTTTGTTAACAAATTAAAAAAAAATAACTTCAAGACCTGTTCTCTGAAAATAACCAAACATTGTTGAAAGAAATTTTAAAAGATCTAAAATAAATGGAGAGAAATTCCCTCCTCATGCACTGCGAAGCTTAATATTGTTAAGAAGGTAATTCTCTACAGTTTTGTCTACATGTTCAACAAAATTCCTTTCAGAGTCTCAGCAGATATTTTTACAAACCTTGAACAGTTTACCTAACATTTAAATAAGAATTGAAAGGACCCACCATAACCCAAGCAATTATGAAAAAGGAAAAGAAAAAGAACAAAATTTACTCTACATTTACAATAATCATGACACTGTGGTGTATGGAAAAATATGTAGATCAATGGAACAGAATTGAAAGTTCAGAAATAAATCCTAACATTTACCTTCAATTGATTTTCAACACAGGTGCAAAGGCAATTCATTGTGGTAAATGATAGTCTTTTCTACAAAGGATGCTTGAAAAATCAGATATTCCCATGAAAATTATTAGATACTTTTCTCATATCAAATGAAAAACTTAACTTAAAATGGACCACATTCCAAAATGTAAGAGATAAATTATAAAATTTCTATAATAATAGGAGAAAATATTTTGAGATTAATTTGGGACAGAGTTTCTTATATATAACAACAATGTAATGACATACAAATATATATGTATCTATATATATATATATATTCTATTTCACTTAAAAATACTTTTTGACTTCAAAAGATACTTCTAAGAAAAAGAGAAAGCAAACCAAAGACTAGAAAAAAATATTAGTGAAGCACATATCAGATGAACGACCTGCATCAGGATATATAAAGAATTCTTACAATTCAATAAGAAAGCAACAATTGAAACTATGGGCAAATCAATAGAACAGACATTTAAACAAAGAGGATATACTGATGGTTAATAAGCAGATGAAAGATGCTTGGTGTTAGTATTTAGGAGAAGGCAAATTAAAAACAGATAAGATACCACTTTCTACCCTCCAGAATAGCAACAATTAAAAGGATAGACAATAAAATGTAGGCAATGATGCAGAAAAGCTAGAATCTTCATATATTGCTTATGAGAATGTAAAATGATATTGTCACTTTGGGCTTCTTCAAAAATTAAATTTAAAGTAACCCCATGTCCTGGCAATTCCAATCTTAGGTATCTGCCCCAAATAAAACATGGGTCCAAACAAGGCTTGTACACAAATGTGAATGAGCCTCAAAAACATTATTTTAGGTGAAAGGAAATAGATACAAAAGACAACATATTGTACAAGATGTACAGAAAAAAAAAAAAAATCCAATGTAGATGGAAATAAATAGCACTTGCCTCAACTGGGAGTTGGAACTGAGATTAACACCTGGCATATGGAATCATTTTGGGGTGATGGCAACATTCAAAAATTGGACTGTGGTTGTAAACTCACCAAATTTACATTAAAAAATGTACCTTTAAAATGTGTCACAAATTTGATGTTATGTGTATTAATTTTCTTTTTTCTGTTGTAACAACTTATAGGAAACAAATTTAGTTAGCTTACATTTCTCTAGGTCCAAAGTCTGGTTAGAGTCTCACTGCACTAAAATCAAGGTATTGGCATGCTGTGTTTCTTCCTGGAGGCTTTAGGGGAAATTACATTTCCTTGTTCTTCAGGTGATAGCAGAAATCTGCTTCATTCCACTGGAAGTCTGAGGTCTTCATTTTCTATTTGCAAGAGGCCTCTCTTCTATCTTTGCCCATAGTTTCTATATCTTAGAATCAGCAACTGGGCATGGAATCTTGCTGCCATCCATGATCCTCTTCCTGTCATTGCATATCCTTTGTTTCAGTGAGGAAATTTCTCAAATTTTAAAAAATGCAGGTGATTAGATTGTGTCCATGAAGGTAACTTCATCATCTCAATGTTCATAATTTTAATTGCATCTGCAAAATCTCTTGAAATGTGAGGCACCACATTTATCATTCAAAGAATTGGGGTATGGATATATTTGGTGATCTGTTATTCTACCTACAAGAAACACTATTTCTTTCTTACATATTTTTAAAAATCCAAATTAAGGGTCTTTGAATATGTAAAAAGTATATTATTTGTGATTAAGGACAGTTTATATTTTTCCTCTTATGATACCTATATTTTTTGTTTATTTTAATTTTCTCATCTTGTCTGCATGGTCTATAGATCTAAGAATTCTCCTAGATTCTCAGACTGAAAAGTCAGAGCCATCTTGAGTCCCCTGTTTTATCCTCAGTCTCCATGAAGAATTCTTTGGCAGATCCTGACAGCTGTATGTGGAAACACATAAATGACTGTGTCTCATCACCTCTATCTGTACCACTCCAAATACCTGTAAATTTTTACTTGGTGTTATGGTTTAGATATGAGGTGTCCCCCCCCCCCCACCAAAGCTCATTTGTTAGACAGTGAAAGAAGTAAAATTATTTTTTACTTGTTTATCATTTTCAGAGGTGAAATTATTGGGTTATAAGAGCCTTAAACCTAATCAGTGGATTAATTCACTGATATGGATTAACTGGGTGGTAACTATAAGTAGGAAGGGTGTGGCTGCAAAAGGTGAGTTACTGGGGACATGCCTTAGGGATTGATATTTTGTCCATGGTGCAAAGAGCTCTTTCTGCTTCCTGATTGTCATGTTTTGTGCTGTCTTGAGCTGCTTTCCTTCACTACACTCTTCTGACATAATGTTCTTGGGCCCAGAGCTATGAAATTGGCCATCTATGAATTGAGTCCTATGAAACCATGAGTGGCAAATGAACTTTTCTACCTCTGTGTTGTTCTTGTCAAGTCTTTTGATCACAGCAACAAAAAAGATGACTAAAACTAAAACATTTGGCCTGCTCCAATAGTTACATTAAACACATTTCTGCCTTCATCTTTCCCTGCTCTATCTACTCTTCATTTAATCATTTGAATGATCACTTAAAATCGTTACAAAGAGAGCAGGTCTTAAACATTCTCACCCACACACACAAAATAAGTACATGAAGTGATGCATATATTAATCACTTGATTGTGGCAATCATTTCACAATATATACATATATCAAAACATCACATTGAACACTATAAATATATATAATTTTATGTGTCAATTAAGTCTTACTAAAGCAGAAAAAAAGATCTAAAAATAAAATGTGTAAAAATCACTATTGATCACAAAACTTAATAATCCAAAACTTACTGAGACTTACTCAGTGAATGCTAATACTCTTAGAAATGCTATAGAGGGATTAACTCATCTGTTTTTCACAAAAATTCTCTGAGATAGGATTCTATTATTTTCCCCATATTTACATATTTAGCAACTAAAGCACTGAATGAATTTACCTCACACAAGAGACAAAAATCTAGTAAATCTGGCAAACAGGATTTGAACATGGGTCAATTATTTTAAAACCCATATTACTCCTGTTATATTATACAGTATATCTATTATTTATCAAATGTGATTTAATGTTAAATTTGCCTTGATCTTGCCAGGCAAGGAGGTGCATTCCTATAATCCCAGCAGCTCAGGAGGCTGAGGCAGGAGGACCTTGAGTTCAAAGCCAGCCTCAGCAAAAGCAAGGCACTAAGCAACTCAGTGAGACCCTGCCTCCAAATGGAATACTAAAAAGGGCTGGGGATGTGACTCAGTGGTCAGTTGATTGCCCCTGAGTTCAATCCCCGGTATCCCCTTACCCCTGGAAAAAAAAAAAAAAAATTCACCTTGATCTCTTCACTTTAAATGTTGTTAGAGACACTAAATGCCAAAACAGCCACCATTTCCCCCTTTCCCCTTCCCAATATGTACACTTAGAAAAGCAAAAGAACAAGGTTCACCTCAATATCCTTGTACCTATGGAGAGCTCTCTGCTTGCTGGGAGCAGCATGGAGCTCCCCAAAGAAATGATGGGAGCCTGCAAGATGAACACTGATATCGCCACTGTGAAGGGCAACTGGCCTTCAGCTTCTCTCTTGGATTCTGTATTGGCAGTAAACTTGCTATACTTCCTCTGAGTCTTTCTCGGTAGGTGAAAAAAAAAATCAATTCGAGTTATGGCTGGCTGGCCCTCCCGGAGCCCGCATTCCCACTGTGGCGGGTAGACTGCCAGTGTGGATGGCAAAGGAGGGCCAAATAAGAATCAAAACTCTCATATCAGAAACATGGGCAGCAGGGAGGACATGCAAGGCCTCCAAAGTAATGTCATACACAGTTTGCAGGAGCCAGCAAGACAGTACCTGCCACTTGGGGGCTGATGATCAGTAGTGTTGGCCAGAAAAATACTGAGAGTTTGGCTGTGAGGTGCCTGAAACCCGAAGTCATTTTTCCTTTTCCGCCTCCTGTCTCTGTTCTCCTAACATTGTAGAGGAACTACATTCTAGCATAGGCAGCAGGAAGGAGGTAAAATTTTGGAACATGTGATTCAAATAAGAGATTGGAATTCTTAAAACAGACTGGCCAGATGTTAATAAAATATGATTTTCTGGAGTATAATTTTCAAAAAACATGGTTTAATACAATGTAAGTTTTAAATAAAATATTTTGCTATAAGATTTCCTAATTAACTGGTTATTAAGAACTCAAGGCATTAGGAGACCAGACTTGTACCTTATCACCCCTGTCCTTTCTCTCACTGTAATCTAGACACAAAGCAAACCATATGCAGCCTCAGGGATCGCACCCAGGCCATGGCAATGCTTGTGTCCCTACTCTGTTACACAACTCAGCTGTCACATTTTCAAAAAGGTCATTCCTGACTATCCTCTGTAAAAGTTTTCCCTCCCCTGATCCAACAACCATATTGTTTTTTAACAACCTATCCTGGTTTGTTGTATTCCTTGCATTTCCAATTACAGAACATTCAAAGTGGAGGTAAAACTGTTATATTTGTTAGAAACTCCATCCATGCATATAAAGGGTCTGTAGTTTAGAAGATTGATCCAGGAATTTGGAAGTAAATGGCTGGATTGGCCTTCTTATCCCAGAGGCATTTATTTTAGGAAGTCTACCACATGGAGACTGCACTGCATGGAGGGCTGCCCTTTATCAAGGCCCCTTTCCAGGGGCTGATATTCACTTCATTAGAATCTCAGAATTTGGCATTCTTATGCCTACATGTAATCCACTTTTCCACTTTTCTACTACTTTTTCAGTTCCAACTCCATTTCTTTGCAATTTGCAAAATATGAAGAGTGAGAAAATCCACCTCCAGAAAAAGAAGGTGAAAAGTTTGTGCTGCTTTTGATCAAGGTTAAATTGTGACTAGACCATTGATATGTTCAGTGCTGAAAAATTTGTTCCACTATGAGATTTGTCCTCACTATTTGAAAATATCTTCTTTTCTGTCTCCTTTCCAAGTATCACAAGTCAAAAGTAAGATTGACTTGTGATTGAAAAATAATGATTGAAAAATATTTGCACCCTTTAGGATGGTAAAGCAACAGTTTTTTTTTAATTAGTTCATATGTGAATGACCTAGACAATTATTTCTTCCATTCAAGCCATCTGCTTTTAGAAATGTGCTGTTTTCTTCTGATTTGAAGAACAAATGTGACTTTGAACTACTTGCGCTGTTCCATTTTATTAAATAGGATGGGTGGTGAATGTGGCAGTAAGTCTCTTTAAAGATTCACTCCTGCACTTGCAAACATTGTAAATGTGAGTTAACATTCTGGAGACCAGTCTTTCACAGATAGAGGAAATGCAGAGTTAAACAGCATGAATCTGCTAGAGGCACAGCCACATTACTATCAAGCAAGAGAAAGACAGAATCATTATTCTTCTGGCCAAGTGAATACCTAGAAAGGAACCCTGATGTGCATATTAAATTCCTGGTAAATATATGCTTCATAAACTAATCATTTAATACATCTCTATCTAAAGACCAGTCTTTCTCATTAAAAGCTAAAGAACCATGTTTAGTCCCCTAATTCTGTTTAGTTTGAAAATTAAATTACTTTATGCTTTAATTCTCCATTTGTCATTAGCAGTTCAGAACCAAAGTAGAAATAAATGATAGTATGAAAATCTGTAGCTGTTGCAGCATTTATAATATCCACTAGGAACTGTTAAGATATGAGGGGTAAATAGCTAATTATTGGAAATAATATTCCATATTAATAACAAGGCAGGTCTCATTCCCAGAGACTTAACAATGCTTTACTTGATACTTGGAGTTGAGCATGAAGAGAAATGAAATATTCATTACGATTTATATTTTCTAGTGTGATTTAGAAACCATTACAAGAATTATATTTCCCATCCTCAGAGTAACCATGTAGGATATAATTATCATCCTATTTATAGATGTGGAAATGCGAGCTCGGAGAGTCTAAGTGACTTACCCAAAGTACTATACCTGCTGATTACTATAACAGACTCAATTTGTTTTTGTCTGAGGTAAGAAATGCTACCATTATATATAATGGGGCTTTTAACTTCTGTGTATTGTTTTGAAGTGTGTTAAAACACAAACATGGATAAATGGGATGAATTGTGAAGCTGAGCTACATAAAATATTTACCATCACTCTAAGGAAAATATGGTGACTTTTAGCTTCTGAGATGTGCTTATAATGCAGATGTACAGTAGAGTATGAACATGTCCTTCTGTTTCTCCAAATAATTGTTGATTGCCTACTATGTACCAGGTACTGGCAGTGACTACTGAGACAAAAAAGACTTCCTGTGTTCCAGTGATTCCGGATCTAATGGAGAGAAAAGCATAGGAAATTGTAAATGATGGGACAAATATAGTGCTGGGCAAGCAGATGTGGTTTGTCCTCTACCTTTCCAGAAGGTGAAGAAAAACTCCTATAAAGGATGAGCTAGAGGTCAGGAGAAGGATCTCTCTAACTTACATTAAATGTAAGCACATTAGAATATATAATGCAAAAAGATTTTCATAGTTAACATTATTCAAATTGTGTTGCCTAATGCAATCTTCCAGGTAACTAGTAGACAAACCAGATTATGGGACTAGATTTCAGGATCTATTTATGAATCTTTATTCCCTATAGAACCAAACTATAGAGAAAGAAAGCACTTCAAAGATTCTATTTCTGATTTTCTGGTCTACATTTTCATTTGTTTTAAAAACAGGAAATGAATTCAGAATAAATTTCTATTGAATTTTATTTTCTGCTACATTTTCCCCTTATTTTGCTGATGAGTTTAAATTATTATAGTAGATGATGATACTGTCCTACTAAAATATGAGCTTCTTGCTTGTTAAGAAATTTGAAAACAGGTGTTTGGCTCATATGGAGAGGTAACAATGCTTATGGTTCCCCTTGGAAAAGAGGTTTTCAAAGTTATAGTCGTTTAACAGAACGTTACTCAAGATCATGATGAGGTATTTTTCTTCTGTTAAGGACAGGCATTCACCATCACCTTTGCCAAGTCAGCGTACAGAATGTGAAATGCAGGCTATCTGCATAGACAGTTGCTTTGTACTGGGCCATGCTTGTCACCAGTCAAGCTTGGCATCCACAGAGCAGAGGCAGTGAAACGTAGGCTTACCACAACTTTCCATTGAATTTCTTGAAAACCTGATTCAGTGTCACCCAAGAGCCTATGAAACATGAGCAGTAAGAAGGATCACTAATAATGAAGTCCTGGCAAGCAGCCAATTCCCCTGCAATGAAGCCCTGCTCACTTTAATGTAGCTCCACTGGGCTGGATACATGTGGAGGATGGATGACAGCAGGATGCTGAAACAGCTGCTAAGTGATAAGCTGAAGTGGGCCAAATGCATGTGGGCAGGGAAAAAGGAGTGTGGATATGGGGACATTTGCTAAAGGGCTACTAAATAATACACTGAAGCATCACAATACTGTCTAGTTGTAGATTGGTACAATACAAAAGCATTGGAGAATCCATCATGGTGTAACACTATTTTTAAAAAAGTGATTTCCCCCCAAATATTAGGAAGCAAAAACAAACAACCACACAAACAAAAAGAGGCAAAGTTCTTAGAATGCTAGACTGACTCTTATTTTGATGTGAACTTCCTTAAAATGTCAATAGACAGCTAAATGTTTTGATTTTTCCTCTATAAAATCAGCAGGTTCCACATTTCCTGCCTTCAGAATATGTTCTTTTACCTTCTTTTTCAGATTCTGTAAATCAGCATGAGCAAAAGTATGGCATGAGCTAAGGCATGGTAACAAGAAAATGAAAGAACAATTAAGAAGTAAAAAATCTGCACTACTTTTCTAACAATTAAGTTCTCTCCTGGTGGGTTTTGCATATTTTTGGAGATTAAATTAGTTTTACATTGCTACTAAGTCTTGAAATGGTTGTCTGAGAGAATAAAACTATATTGGTGAAAAAATATACTAAAATGTTTATTGTTCAGAAGAAATATGCTGTATCTAAAGGCTCACTTGTGTGAACACAGTTATCATTAAATATAATAAGTGACAACTTACCCTTTCAATGCCCTATCATTGAATCCATGTTCAATGCTGACTACTTAACGGCCAAATATATTAACAGAAAGTTTATATCTGTAACTGGATTTGACTTACTTGTGTATTTGGGTTTCCTCCTTTAAAGGAACATAATATACATATCATCCAAGCTCTATAACTAATAACCAACATCCATTAATTTACTTATATCTTTGTTGCATATCTCCTATGCAGTTGACACAGTGAAGGTACTAAGGGTTTAACATTAAGACATATACAATTTTAGAGTTCACTAACATTTGCCTTCAAAGAGCCAAATGTAAATAACTTATGCCTTGTGGGCCAAATTATCTCTCTTGTAACTACTTAATTCTGACCTCGTTGAACAAAAACAGTCATAGATAATTAGTAAACTAATGGGTAAGACTTTGTTTTAAATAAGTTTTATTCTTAAAAACAGGTGGGGGACTTGGGTTGGATCCATGGGCTGTAATGATTGACTCCTGCTTCAGATAAGTATTTCTATAGAACCAAAAGAAGAGATGAAATTCACAACATCACAGAGAAAGTTACTGGATCTGAAGACTGAAAGAAAAAGTGGTTCACAAATGCTTTGCAAATTCCATAAAGTAATTAAAATGTACAATATATGCTCTTTTTCATAGTACATGAATTCATTAATCTCCACTGTCTTACCCACTTCAGGTTTGACTCCATTCTGTCTGCCTTAACTCTACATAAACCCTCACTATTTTCTTCAATTTTAAGCTTGGTCTATAGAGAAGATTAATTACTCCCTGAGTATTTAGGTACTTATTTGACAATCACAAACTCTGATTGTTTTGGGGTTCAGGTCTTGATTTTGATTGGCAGGCATAAATCTCTGCATTTGAATGTGAGTAAAGCTAAGAAGAAAAAAGATGAATTATATGGCATGTATATGTATATATGAGTCGTAGAAAATGGGCTGTGATGGGAAGAATAAAAATTAAAGAAACATTTTCAGAAACTGAAAGAGGAGCAATTGTTCAAATGTTTACATAAAATATGCCATTCCAATAATATGGAAAACTTCTTTAAAATTTTGATGTTATTATAGGTGGGTAAGACTACCTTTAGACAATGAAGACAAAATATATATCCTAGAGAAAAATCTAGATTACACAGCAAAAATGGTAAAAACCAAGAACAAAATATTCAAGAATTATGGGACAACATAAAAAGACCAAACTTAAGAGTGATTGGGGTAGAGGAGGAGGCAGAGTTTCAAGCAAAAGAATGAGTAATTTATTTAATAAAATAATTACAGAACATTTTCCAAACTTGAGGAATGAATGGGAAAACCAAGTTCAAGAGGCTTACCGAGCACCAAACATACAAAATCACAACAGATCCACACCAAGACACATTATAATGAAAATACCTAATATACTGAGCAAGGAGAGAATATTAAAAGCCACAAGAGAAAGGAAGCAAATTACATATAGGGGGAAACCAATCAGACTATGTTCAGACTTTTCAACCCAGACCTTAAAAGTAAGAAGATCCTGGAATAGCATATTTCAAGCTCTGAAAGAAAAGGGATGTCAACCAAGAATCTTATATCCAGAAAAATTGAGCTTTAGATTCGAAGATGAAATAAAAGCCTTCCATGACAAGCAAAAGTTAAAAGATTTTGCAACTCAAAAGCCAGCACTTCTGAACATCCTGGGCAAAATTTTTTATGAAGAAGAAGAGAAAAGTAACAACGAAAATCAACAAAGGGAGATATTAAACTAAGGGAAATACCAACCAGAAGAGAAACCAAATCAAACTAAAGACCATAATACAAAATAAAAATGGACGGGAATAAAAATCACATCTCAATAATAACCCTGAATGTTAATGGCCTAAACTCGCCATTCAAAAGACACAGATTATCTGAATGGATGAAAAGAAATGACCCAACAATTTGCTGTCTCCAAGAGACACACCTCATAGAAAAAGACATCAATAGACTGAAGGTGAAAGGCTGGGAAAAGTCTTATCACTCACATGGCATGCAGAAGCAAGCAGGGGTTTCCATTCTCATTTCAAATAAGGTAGACTTCTAGCCAAAGCTAATCAAAAGGGACAAAGATGGATATTTCTTACTACTTAAGGGAAACATTCACCAGCAGGATATAACAATCATAAATCTATATGCCCCCCAAAATGGAGCACCTACATTCATCAAACAAATGCTTCTCAAGTTCAAGAGTAAAATAGACCATAACACAGTTATCCTAGGAGACTTCAACACACCTCTCTCACCAATGGATAGATCATCCAAACAAAAGCTAAACAAAGAAACTTTAGGCCTCCTTAAAACAATTAATAACTTAGACCTAATGGACATATATAGAATATTTCATCCCCCAGTAAACGAATACACTTTTTTCTCAGCAGCACATGGCTCCTTCTCCAAAATAGACCATATATTATGTCACAAGGCAACTCTCAGCAAATATAAAAAAATAGAGATAGTACCCTGCATGCTATCAGATGATAAAGGGATGAAATTGGAAATCAACGACAAAACAAGGAATAAGAAAAACTACTCTATCAACTGGAAGCTAAACAACATGCTACTGAAAGAACAAGGGGTTGAAGAAGACATCAAAGAGGGGATTAAAAAATTCCTAGAGGTAAATGAGAACACAGATACAACATATAGAAATCTCTGGAACACTATGAAGGCAGTAGTAAGAGGAAAATTCATTGTACTGAGTTCATTCCTTAAAAGGAAAAAAAAAAAAAAAACTAACAAATAAATGACTTAACATCACACCTCAAAGCACTAGAAAAAGAAGAACAGTTCAACACCAAGAGCAGTTGAAGACAGGAAATAATTAAAATCAGAGCAGAAATTAATGAAATTGAGACTAAGGAAACAATTTAAAGAATTGACAAAACTAAAAGTTGGTCCTTTGAAAAAATAAACAAAATTGACAGACCCTTAGCGATGCTAACAAAAAGAAGAGAAAAAACTCAAATTACTAACATTCATGATGAAAAAGGGAATATCACAACAAACACCTCAGATATGCAGAAGATAATTAGAAATTACTTTGAAAACTTGTACTCTAATAAAATAGAAAATACTGAATGCATTGACAGATTTCTAGAGTCGTATGATTTGTCTAAACTGGATGTGGAGGCTATACACAATTTAAACAGATCGATTACAAGCGAAAAAATAGAAGATGTCATCAAAAAGCTACCAACAAGGAAAAGTCCAGGACCTGATGGGTTTACAGCTAAGTTCTACAAGACTTTTAAAGAAGAACTAATACCAATGTGTTAGAGCCTTAATGAGGAGGTAGCTAAGATGGCGGCTGGCTGAGAGCCAAAGAGGAGGCATTTAATTGTTTTCTCCTGACCTTAATGTAATCAACTAAGAATCTTTCTGTGCCCATGAACACTGTGTGATGCACCTCTAAGTCGAGCTTGTGACACGTGTATACTTGAGTTAAGGTGAAGAGTATTTAACCAGGTAGGGCTGGTGAGAGGGGTGGTTGGAGTTGGAGAGAGAATTCAGAAGAGAAAGCAGAGAAGAAGCAAGAAGAAAGAACGTACTCATTCCCAGTCTGCCTCTGATTTCTTTCCCGAGGTATCGTTGCTGCAGGCGGCAACAGCTGCAGGCAGCAACACCAATGCTCTCCAAACTATTTCAAGAAATATAAAAAGAGGGAGCTCTTCCAGACTCTTTCTATGAGGCCAATATTACATTAATTCCAAAGCCAGGCAAAGACGCATCCAAAAAAGAAAACTTCAGGTCAATATCTTTAATGAACATATATGCAAAAATCCTCAACAAAATTCTGGCAAATTGGATACAAAAACATATCAAAAAGATAGTGCACCACGATCAAGTGGGGTTTATTCCAGGGATGCAAGGCTGGTTCAACATTCGGATATCAATAAACATAATACATAATATCAATAGACTTAAAGATAAAAATGATATGATTATCTCAACAGATGCAGAAAAAGCATTTGACAAAATACAATACCCCTTTATGTTCAAAACACTGGAAAAACTAGGAATATCAGGAACATATCTCAACATTATAAAAGCTATTTATGCAAGGCCCAGAGCTAACATTATCCTAAATGGAGAAAAATTGAAACATTCCCTCTAAAAACTGGAACAAGACAAGGATGCCCCCTTTCACCACTGCTATTTAGCATAATACTGGAAACTCTGGCCAGAGCAATTAGACAGACGAAAGAAATTAAAGGGATCCAGATAGGAAAAGAAGAGCTCAAATTAGCATTATTTGCTGATGACATAATAATATACCTAGAAGACCCAAAAAACTCTACCAGAAAACTTTTGCAACTAGTAAATGAATTTGGCAAAGTAGCAGGATACAAAATCAATACCCAAAGTCAAAGGCATTTTTGTCCATCAGTGACAAAGCCTCTGAAAGGGAAATGACGAAAACTACCCCATTTACAATAGCATCAAAAAAAAAAAAAAAAAAAAAAAAAAAACTGGGAATCAACTTAACGAAAGAGGCAAAAGACCTCTATAAGGAAAATTATAGAACACTAAAGAAAGAAATTATAGATGAACTCAGAAGATGGAAAGACTTACTTTGCTCTTGGATAGGTAGAATTAATATTGTCAAAATGTCCATACTACCAAAAACATTATACAGATTTAATACAATTCCAATCAAAATCCCAATGTCATTCTTCAAAGAAATAGAAATAGCAGTCATGAAATTCATCTGGAAAAATAAGAGACCCAGAATAGCCAAAGCAATCCTGAGCAAGAAAAGTGAAGCAGGTGGCATCACCATACCGGACCTTAAATTATACTATAGAGCAATAGTAACAAAAACAGCATGGTATTGGCACCAAAACAGACTGGTGGACCAGTGGTACAGACTTGAGGACACAGAGACTAATACATATAATTTCAGCTATCTTATATTAGACAAAGGCGCCAAAAATGTAGAGTGGAGAAAGGATAGCCTCTTCAACAAATGGTGCTGGGAAAACTGGAAATCCATATGCAACAAATTGAAATTAAACCCTTATCTTTCACCATGCACAAAACTCAATTCAAATTGGATCAAGGACCTAGGAATTAGACCAGAGACAATACACCTAATAGAAGAAAAAATAAGCTCCAATTTCCAACATGTCAGATTAGGCCCCAAGTTCCTTAATAAGAATTCTGTAATGCAAGAATTATTACCAAGAATTAATGAATGGGATAGATTTAAATTAAAAAGCTTCTTCTCAGCAAAAGAAACAATCAGTGAGGTGAATAGAGAGACAACTAATTGGGAACAAATATTTAATACGTGCACATCAGATAGAGCACTAATTTCTAGAATATATAAAAAAACTCAAAAAACTTAACAACAAAAAAACAAATAATCCAATCAATAAATGGGCTAAGGAATTGAAAAGATACTTCTCAGAAGAAGATACACAATTAATCAACAAATACATGAAAAATGCTCAACATCACTGGTAATTAGAGAAATGCAAATCAAAACTACTCTATGATTTCAATTCACTACAGTCAGAATGGCAGCGATCAAGAACATAAACAACAATAAATGTTGGAGAGGATGTGGGGAGAAAGGCACACTCTTAAATTGCTGGTGGGACTGCAAAATGGTGCAACCACTATGGAAAGCAGTATGGAGAGTTTTTGGAAAACTGGGAATGAACCACCCTATGACCCAGCTATCCCACTCCTGGGTCCATTCCCAAAGGACTTAAAAACAGCATATTATAGTGACACAGCCACTTCAATGTTTATAGCAGCACAATTCACTATAGGTAGGTTGTGGAACCAACCTAGATGTCCCTAAGTAGATGAGTGGATAAAGAAAATGTGGTATATATACAAAATGGAATTTTACTCAGCAATAAAAGAGAATAAAATAATGGCATTTTCAAGTAAATGTATGAAGTTGGAGAATATAATGCTAAGTGAAGTTAGCCAATCCCAAAAATCCAAATACCGAATGTTTACTCTGATATAAGGAGGCTAATTCACAGTGTTGTTGGATGGGGGTACATAGGAGGATTAGAGGAACAATAGAATGGTCAAAGGAAAGAGAGCGGAATGGAGGGGGCAAGGAGGAGGGGGGGGGGGAGGAAAGAAAAATCGGTGGTTGAATGAGATTGATATCATTATCCTAAATGCATGATTGAAGATCTGAATGGTACTTATATACTTTCCATACAAACAGTTGTATGTAAAAAGATGCTATATATGTGCATTATGAATTGCAATACATACTACTATTATAAATAAAAAAAGAAAAGAAAAAAAAACCTGAGACTCCAATAGAAAAACTATCAAAGAGCCTGTACATATACAGAAAACATCTAACAGCTAACAATAAGGGTTATTCAATGCTAAAATACAATAATAATAGCAGATGTGGGTTAAAAAAGGAGGTGTCATTTTCACCTGTTAAAGTAACAAATATATTTTTAAAAATGTTAACTTAGGCACATTAACTGATGGTAGGATATAAACTGTATCTCTTCAAAGAGCAGTGTAGCAATGTTTCAAGTGCATTAACATTTCTGCCCTTGGTTCTGTGCTTTCATTTGTAGAAACTGATCTTAAATAATCAAAAATGTAATAAAAATATTTAATAAAGATACTCATCACTAAAAAAAAGAATATCCTTATAGAGTGTTTATGGAAAAAAATACATATACACAGATATACACAAATTGAATATATCACTAATCTGAATATAGTTTTACATAACATTCTCTGTAGCATCCATAATTAAGCATTACTAATTTAAATTAATGTTAGAGATCTTTTGAGCATTCTCAACTCAATTATAAAGATTGCAGAGCCCTCCCAATACCATCTGCCACAGTTCACATCTTGAGTATCTCCCAAAGGCCCATATGTTAGAAGCTTGTGTCCCCAACTTGGTGCTATTGTGATCTAATTTTAAGAGGTGAGGTCAGAGTCTTCAGGTCACTGAGGGCTTGCTGGGGAAGGGGATTGTCTCTTCTTGTTCCTCTCTTTTACCTTGTAATCATAAGGTCAGAAGGTTTTGTTCTATCATGTGTTTTCACAATAAAGTGCTGCCTTGCTAAGGCCTGAAAGTGATGAGTCCAATTGACCATGGACTGGAACTTCCAAAATTGTGAACCAAAATAACTTTTTCGCTTTATCTGAGATGTTTGCTATAGTACCATAAAGCTAACAAACCATACTTCTTTTTATAAGTTGTTAATTAAATACCAAGCTATAATGATTTATTTTTAACACCAAATGCAATTTAAGTAAATGCACTTATGTCTACTATGTCTGTCTAGAAAAGATCTTAATATTTTAAGGTTCTTTTATTTTAAGGCTTTTTTTGTATAAATAGAAAAATTCACCCCCAAATTTATATGGAATTTCAAGGAACTCTGAATAGTCAAAATAATTTTTAAAAAGAACAGCTTAAAATATTCATGTTTTTCCAAATGACATTCTTTCACCTGACTCTTTACCAAACATTCCACACATAACTTTAATTTCTAATTAAATGTGTTACAAATATGTGTGTAGGTTCATATGCTTACAAAACATTTATTATATACATGTACAGGTAGATATAGATATAAATATAGACCAAGAAAAAATCCAGTATCACAAATACTAGAGAAAATTAAGAGACTTACTGTGAATCAAAAGCAACCAAAGGAATTCCAATGTTCTAACTATATAATATTTTATGAGGAATTATTTAACACATTTAAATTGGAGATGAAAATCAAAGGTATAAATATTTGAAATGATGATACTTTACCTTAAGAACATTAAAGGAACTAAAAAATTATTATGGCATACAAATAATTTTAGTTTATTGGCTGAACAAAAAATAATAGGTATACTGCCTCACCATAATAAAAGCCATTTAAGAAAATTCCTCAGCTAACATCATACTCAAGAGCAAAATCTGAATGCTTTTCCACTAAGATGAGGAATTAGACAAGAATACTTCTTTTGCCACTTCTACTCAACATAATAGTAGATGTAGTCTGAGCAAGTACACAGACATAAATTTATTAAAATTGGAAAGAAACAAAATTACCTCTGTAATCATCCAGATGATATGATCCCACAAAATAGTATCCTAATAAACAAATTCAGCCAAATGGCACAGTACATCAACACACAAAAATCAGTTCCATTCCTATACAATAACAATGAACAATATGAAAAGAAAATTTAAAAACGAATTCCATTTCCAATGGCATAAAAATAAAAAAATACTTATAAATAAAACTATACAAAAAGGTTAAAGACTTCTATACAGGATGCTACAAAGTATTGCTGAAAGAAAGTAAAGGAGACACCAAATAAATATAAAGACATTTCATGATCATAATTTGGAAAACTTGATATTGTGATACTACCCAAAGTGGTATAAGGCTTTTTTTGTATAAATAGAAATAGAAAAATTCACCCCAAAATTTATATGGAATTTCAAGGAACTCTGAATAGTCAAAATAATTTTTAAAAAGAACAGCTTAAAATATTCATGTTTTTCCAAATGACATTCTTTCACCTGACTCTTTACCAAACATTCCACACATAACTTTAATTTCTAATTAAATGTGTTACAAATATGTGTGTAGGTTCATATGCTTACAAAACATTTATTATATACATGTACAGGTAGATATAGATATAAATATAGACCAAGAAAAAATCCAGTATCACAAATACTAGAGAAAATTAAGAGACTTACTGTGAATCAAAAGCAACTAAAGGAATTCCAATGTTCTAACTATATAATATTTTTATGAGGAATTATTTAACACATTTAAATTGGAGATGAAAATCAAAGGTATAAATATTTGAAATGATGATACTTTACCTTAAGAACATTAAAGGAACTAAAAAATTATTATGGCATACAAATAATTTTAGTTTATTGGCTGAACAAAAAATAATAGGTATACTGCCTCACCATAATAAAAGCCATTTAAGAAAATTCCTCAGATAACATCATACTCAAGAGCAAAATCTGAATGCTTTTCCACTAAGATGAGGAATTAGACAAGAATACTTCTTTTGCCACTTCTACTCAACATAATAGTAGATGTAGTCTGAGCAAGTACACAGACATAAATTTATTAAAATTGGAAAGAAACAAAATTACCTCTGTAATCATCCAGATGATATGATCCCACAAAATAGTATCCTAATAAACAAATTCAGCCAAATGGCACAGTACATCAACACACAAAAATCAGTTCCATTCCTATACAATAACAATGAACAATATGAAAAGAAAATTTAAAAACGAATTCCATTTCCAATGGCATAAAAATAAAAAAATACTTATAAATAAAACTATACAAAAAGGTTAAAGACTTCTATACAGGATGCTACAAAGTATTGCTGAAAGAAAGTAAAGGAGACACCAAATAAATATAAAGACATTTCATGATCATAATTTGGAAAACTTGATATTGTGATACTACCCAAAGTGGTATAAGGATTCAACATTACTTCTACTAATATTCCAAAGGCTATTTTGTAGAAATAGAAAAATTTACCCCAAAATTTATGTGGAATTTCAAGGAACTCTGAATAGTCAAAATAATTTTTAAAAAGAACAGCCTTGTAGAATCTGGACTTTATGATATCAAAATATACCACAAAGATACAGAGATCAAAACAAGGTTATACTGGTTTCACCAGACATACTGACCCATAGTATTAAATAGAGATCACAGAAAGAAACCTTTGTGTACTCAGTCAAATGATTTTCAACAAGTGTGCCAAGTCTCAATGAAAAGGGTCAGTCTCTTCAATAAATAGTGTGGGGAAATCCATATATCCACATGCAAGGGAATAAGTTGGACCACTGTCTTACATTATGTTAAAAAGTTAACTCAGAGTCAATAAAAGACCTAAGTCCAAGGCCAAAAACAATAAATCTCCTAAAAGAAAACATAGGGGAAATTTTTAGAACATTAGACTTGCTAATTATTTCTTGTATATATCACACAAATACAGTCAACAAAAGCAAAATGGACAAATAGGATTATTCAATCAACAGAGTGAAAAGCTACCTGCAAAATGCAAATGAAAGAAAATATTTGTAAATCATGTATCTGATAAGGAGTTAATATTCAGAATATATAAGAAAATCATATAACTCAAAAACAAAAACAAAAAAAAAAAATCAAAGTAACCCTATTAAAAAACAAGCAAAAGACTTGAATAGACATTTCTCCAATATGATGTACAGTCAACAAACATATGAAAAGATACCCCAAATCACTAATAATCAGAGAGATGCAAATAAAAACCATAATGTGATATCACCTCATACTATCAGCATGGCAGCAGTAAAAAGAGAAAATTGGGGTAGGGGGTATAGAAAATAAGAATTGTTAGCAAGGATGGGGAGAAACTGGAATACTTACGCATTGTTGGTAGAATTGTACAGTGGTGGAACCATTGTGGAAAAGAGTACAGAGTTGCTCAAAAAGCTAAAAAATAGAATTATTTTTTTAGATCCAGCAATCCCAATTCTTGGTATGTATCAAAAAGTACCATAAGCATGGTCTTCAATAGATATTTGCCCACCTATGTTCATAATAGCACCATTCTCGATAACCAAGAAAAAGAAGCAACTCAAATGTCCATAAATAGAAAAACACAATGTGTTTTTTATATATATACATAAGGGAATATGTTTTAGCCTTTAAAAGTAAGGAAATCCTGTTATATGTGATAGCATGGATAAACCTTAAAGACTTATATGAAGTAAGCTAGTCACAAAAAAAACAATAAACAAGGTATGGTATGATTCCAGTCATATGATGTATCTATAATAATCAAATTCATAGAAAGAGAAAGTAGAATGGTAGTTACTAAGGGACATGAGGAGGGGCAAAAAAGGTGTTGTTATTTAGTAGTAGTAGAGTTTCAGATTGATAAAAAGTCTCCAGATATCTTTATTCACAACACTGTGAACACACATAAAGATGGTTAAGATGTTAAAAAAAAAAAAAAAAAAAAAAAAAAAGGAGGGGGCTACTATATTAAACCTAGGCAAAGACAAACAAAAAACTTGTAGTTCCTATATAAAACCAACCGTCTAGAAGGCATAATGGAAGTAAAGAGACCGTCTTCAACAACAATCGAGTAAGATTAACTACTTAAGCAAAACCTTAAAAAGGATAAATAGAAATATACATGAAGATGCAATGAGATTTGCTAGGAAGTCATATTTTTCCAATTTTCTAATATTCATTCCATAAATTAATTGTAAATTTAGCATAGCACTGATAAAACACTAATTTTATTGTCAACCAAACAAGCATAGTGTATGCTTGAGGAAAAAAACTTCCAAGAATTGCCAGAAATATACTTAAAAAGAAGAATAGTGGATAGGAACTAGCTCTGTAAAATATTACAACAGAATATAACTTTAGAAACAGCAGAAAGAACAGAAATAGATGCCAAGTATGGATTTAATATATTAAAAAAGTGACATTCCAATTCTTAAATCTTCTTTGAATAAAATTATTATTTAAAATAATAATCATAAATTTTGAATTCTACATTACCCTATAAAACAGAATAAGCTTTAGGTAACAAAATAATTATACATAAAAACACAAAATCCTAAAAACATTATGAATAAAATAAAAGATTTTTTCATAATATTGGAGTTAGCAAATCTTTTCTCAGATGTAATGCAAAAGGGCAGCATTTCAAATTGAAATAATATAATGCAAAGTTAACTAATCATGAAGTGTAGATATATTATAGGACTACAAAATTCCTAACATTTTTACCTGAGAAATATCATTATCCAAATTTAAAATTAATAGCACAAAAAATAAAGATATTATGACATTCAATAGGCAAACACTTAATTCTTAAACTATAATGAGCAGTTACAAGTCAATGAAAATTCCTGTAGAAAAATCAGTAAAGGATATGAAAAGAGAGATCTTATAAAAATAAAAACAAGAATTTAAGCATAGAAAAGTACTGTGTGAGAACCTCCACCTATAATAAAATTGATTCAAATTTAAAATATAAGACATTATTTTTCAACTAATTTAATTGGATATTGTGAAAGATTAATTATATACTGTGCTGGTAGTGGAGTGGTGTACATGGGCTCACATAATAAAATGTTTGCAAAAAAACTGCTTAGCCCTTTAAAGTCTCAAATAACATTTGAGAGTCATTTCTTTTTTGGAATTTTTTCACGTGTGGTATTATATTATTATGAGCCTTAAAGAAATAGAACAGACATCCATTAACTGATATAAATGACAAGCAATATGTACTGGAACAAAACATTTTCTAAGAAAAGATATGTATCATGATTCCATTTGGATATAGAAAGCTATATCTGAAATGATATATAGGTCACTGGTAGCCAGATAGTTCTGGGAAAAGATTGAAAATACTGAGAGAGCATTAAAGGGAAATACATTCCACATTAACTCTTCATACTATTTTATTTTTTTATTTGTATCATTTTAATTTTTTCCTATGAATTATAATACCTACTAATAAGTACAGTATGCAAAAAGATAGGATCTTTTTAAAAATATTTATTTATTTGTTTTTGTTGTACACAATGCTTTTATTTTTACATGGTTCTGAGCTGAGGATCAAACCGGGCTGAGCACGTGCTAGGCAAGCCCTCTACCACTGAGCCACAAGCCCAGCCCCATAGGATCCTAATATTGGGAAAAGAATTGTGGGGAACCTATTCTGCTGTTGATTCTCTTGGTCTTCACTGAGTGAGTTTTAAGTGAGAAGCATGAATGCTATCTGTGTATGGATGAGTTTCATGCCAGCTAAGTCTACTGGCATTCCCCAAGTACAGCACAGAGCAGCTTGTGTTGATAGGAAAAGAAAAGAGAAAAAAATAATGACCATAAATAGTTTTTAAAAATATGTCATGGAAAGATTATAACATTTTTTTCTACTTGTATTCAGATCTTTTATGTATCATGGATGAGAATAGTTTTTACTTATTCACCAAGTATTTATTGAAAGATCATAAGAGCTACTTACAACCCCAGATGCTTGAGATATATCAGTGAGCAAAACACACCCAAACCACTGCTTTGCACCTAGGAACAGCAGCAACTAGCCTCAGCAGGTAGACATTATACCTGGTGTAAGAAGCATGACCCTCAATATCTATCCTGGGAGGACTATATAAAGTACTTGAAATGACAACAGTAGAAAATGTGAGTGCACATTTTATTGGGCTGAAACTTGATAATAAAAGTGGACTAGCTGAAAGATGATATTCAGAAATATATTCTAGCTGATCACATTAGATGCATGATACATGAAGTCAATGAACAGAAATCAAACAATTTTTCAAAGTCCAGTCTTTAGTCTTCAAATAATTACATTTCATTTCTGCATGTAGCATCACAAGTCTAAAATATTTTTATATAACTATCATTTGATCCTAACACCTTGATCATATTCGAGAAGCCAGGGCAAGTATTTCTTGTCCCATTTTAGAGATGGGATTATGCGCTTTGTAAATGTTGTGAATCTTTGAAGTTTAATTGATAGAAAAGTAGAAGATTCTAAACTAAAATCCACAGTTTTTCAAGTCTCAGTTCAGTCTTCAGCAGCACATTATTTCTTATAAAATGCAAAAAAAAAAAAAAAAATTGTTATAGCAGGCTGACACAAAGATGATTTATAAGGCAATAAAGTTTCACTGACAGTACAAAGGTTATAGATGCCACTAGTCCATGCTAATACACAGAAGGGCAGTTTTTAAAAATCTACACATGTAATGCTATTAAGAATAGCAATGATAAAAATGTTTGCATTAACATAACAATAAAAGAGATTAGTCTCCTACATTTTCATATGTTCAGTCTCTCTGGGAATGGAAAAATCTATAATGTTAGCTTCTATCCTTTTTAATGGTTCTTTGTTTTTATATGAAGCATAACTCCAAGAATCTTAATGAATAATGTAAACTTCACTTACAATAATCTTTTATAAACTATATCAATAGTACTAGATTACTTATGCAATTTTAGCAAAGAGTCTCAATACTGAATTGATAAATATAGCCACTGTTCCTACTGAAGTACTTAGAAATGCTTGACTAGTCATTAGATATGAAGTCTCATGAAAGTACTCTGAACAGTTCAATGGAATTGTGACTATGATTTATCTTCTATATGACTATCATCACAAAACCATTTGAGAATCAGATATAATTGTTTCCGAACACTCTTTCAAAATAGTGGCAATAAAAGTACTTTGGAAAAGTTGAGAAAACAATGACATATTTAATGTGACATTAGAGGGAGTCAGTTGCAGACACATCTGAAATGCACTATCTACATCACAATCACCGTCATCATTGGATGACCAAGTCCCAGACCGCAAAACTTGGTGTAGCAAGAGATTTAGTGTGGCTGTCATGCTCTGTTTTGATGGTTCCCTATACACCTTGTACTTCCTGTACATAAAAACATTATGTGGAGACTGCACATATCCTAAATAATTACCAAGGGATTCTCTGATTTATCCACCTCTGAGGATATACTTCAAGTACATTGTGAAGAGATACCTGATTGAAGTAACAAGTAGAAGCTCAAATCCAGACTGAGCCTAGATACCTATTCATGGCCCCCATATGATTGGGCCTGGAGCTTGTCCATGCAGAAGGGGCTTCTTTATAAATTTGTCAATGAAAGGAGTATGTTTGCGGGGGTAGGGGAGCCTAGGGGTTAATTTATACAAAAGCAGTGGTTCCTTTTAATTTCTATTCTGGTTGAGATGTTAGTTGAATTGAGAATAAAAAATAATTTTTTTAAAAATTAACCAGACTTTTGCAGGAGGAAAGCAATTTCATGACAAAACCCCCAAATCACTCACAATTATACAAAAACTCAAGTATCTCAGTAGGGACAACATTGAAACTTTATGTTGATCTGAAAGAATCTATATTGTCTTAGAAGCCTAAACATATATAACTTTATAAAAACTGATACCTAGTTTGAGTATGTAAACCAGCATCATATTAAAAAAACACACAGAGCCTGTTAACCAGAACCATTATAGAGAAACACCCAGAACCACATAAATACAGATGAGCAATAAGTATGCTTCCTCTGTGAGAATTTCCTTCACAGGGAAAAGTGAAGTAATCTAACTGATTACATCTGGGTGAAATTCTGTATTATTTTAATGAATATGAAAGAGCTTGGAAGTGGGGAGCATTGATAATCCTTGTGAGAAAGACCGGCATGGTAGGATGAGAGGGCATGTTCCCTGGAGTCTAGAGAGCAGCTGGGTCCCAGCTCTGCCAACAGTGGTGTCCCTGCACAGTCTTTGTCTCTGTGCGCTTGAGTTCCTTAGGGCCAGATGAGACATCTGCCAAGGTCCTTTCCAATCCTGGAGGCCCATGATTAATTAGATGGACCCCAATAATCATAACAGAGGTGGCACTACAGGCAGCCTCAGAAAGTGCAGAGAAGGAATCACCTTCATAGGACAGAATGTATCTTTCCTCTCTTCCCTGTTTATGAAAAGCTGCTGAGAAAATAGGCCATCTTTACAGTACTTGGGAATGCTGAAGACAGAAAGAACACAGGTTTGCAAGTCAGAGAGGGCAGAGATTGAACATGATTCTTCTATTCACTACTGTTTGGTGTAGGTCAAGTTATTTGACTTACAGCCTCAGTTTGCTGAGGAGTAGTTGGACTGCAGTTAGTACCCCACCTTGCAGAACTTGAGTTTGGTGGGTCAGGGTTGATGAATTTAGGCTTTTCATTCTGCTGTCATAGAAAGCAAGTTGCCTGAGATCAGAGATTAAAGATATTTGAAGCTCTAATATATTGACCAGTAATTGACTCACTGGGGTTGCTCTATAAGTGTTATGTTTGCTGGGTAATCAATTATGTAATTAGCAGCTAGTGACCCTTGGATAAATTGTCATTAGGGTCGTTTCCTAAGGATAACTGTTGGACTCAGAATGTCTTTTGGATGGTGAGCATCACCCTTGACATCAACGTCTGCATAGTACTTATACTGATGCCAGAATCTGAGGATTGTAGTGATCTGATCACCTTGATAATCAAATGAGGTTTAAATTATGTTCAGGTGTTCTGTTTCAGAGTCAAGGGAAAAGATGCATATTTTAACTGTGTCCTTTTTAAAACACAGGGGCAAAAACTAGTGATTAAAATATTAACTATTAGCTATTTTGAAAATTTGTCCATTCCATTTTCTCTTTTACAAAACTTCTCAAATACAAAGGCTTACATTCTGTAATATATTGTATTGAACATAATCATATTGAGAAGCAATGAAAGAATAGTAAATAGACATAGCATTCATAAAATTGCTAATATTTTCTTATGCTTAGGAAGCCAGTAAGCAAAGCATTTATAGGTTACTGCCTCTTTACAGTTTCTTCTATTCATGTGAGAATGGTCAAATATTCCATCCCTTAGCTTTTTTAAAATAACTTGGTCTATTAAATTACAAATATAATGTGGAATTAAAGATTAATTGAGTGAGTTTTATAATACCTTGAATCCATTAGAAATTATTTATGAGACCTACACATTTTGGAAGTAGTCTAGGGTAGTTTAGGTAGGGAAGGCTTGTTTATGTTTATATTGTTGTGAATGTGAGGTTATGGTTCAGTTCTACTTGTTTCAAGAGAGATATAATTTGAATGTACTAATAATAAATTTTATTTGCTAGGGTGCTAAAGAGATTATTGATTTAAATCACCCAGGTCATCCTCTCAACTTTTTCAAACATGGGAGATTGGAGCAGATTGGTTAGGCAAAAAATAATTTTAGGATTTTTCCAAAATTTTTAGGACTTTTTCTTAATGCTATTCAAACTAAAATTTAGTCTTTTCCTTTTCAAACTTTTACATATAATATGGTAAGTCGCATACTATTTCTTATATCCAGTGAGCAATATAATCTCCTTTCCCCAAATTATAAATAATCATGTTTTATTTGATTTTCAAGTTGGTATGATTCCCCAAAATTGAGAAATTATAAGCTCCAAGAATAGTTGGTCTACAAATCTCTTATGAAATCGTCATAAATTTGCATGTGATTAGAGCTGATAATATTCCATTCTCCATTGCCCTAATCTTTATAGTGAGGAAGGGCTAAGTTCCCATGTCTACATAGAGGTGATACTTCATAGACATGATTGCATTAAGAATAAGAAGAAATGGGGCAGTGATACATATTCTTTCTTACAAATATTAATTTTCCCATACATCACTTTTAATAGCCTTTTCTTTGCCATAATTTATAGTATAATCCTTTCTTAAATCCTAAATGCAATTTTGTATAGCATTTTTCCTTCTTTATCCAAAGCATTGACAATTTAATCAGCAAACTTACTCTGTAATATTATTGGCACCAATAACCATGGGAACAATAGAAATATTATACCACATAATAATGGGAAACCTGAGGTTTACGCCTGATACTCTTTTTTTTTTTCTCTCACTTTCTGACGACTGGTGAGATGCTAGCTTGCACTAGCACACCAAAGCCAGTTGTTAAATAGCCAGGAATCTAGGGAGCTCTTGTTCACTTGAAATCAGCCAGGAAAGAGGTATTTACAAGATACAAATTCTGCATATCTATTTTTGTTTTTAATGAGTTACTTTAGCAGCATAGCAATATTCAGGAACAATGGTACATATTTTATCTTTTAAATACATAAATATATACTCAAACTGTCATTTTCTCATTTTATGAACCATACATGATAGAAAAAAAATGAACTCTCCTTCTCTGGTCCCTTCTTCTAAGGGCACTATTTTCATTTATGAAGGCTCTATGCTCATGATGTTATAACTTCCAGGGCACCATTTCCAGATGCCATTGCACTGAAGATTGCATTTCAACACATGAATTTTGGAAAGGACACAAACGTCTAGTCCATAGCTTGCTCCTACCCCATGACTGCATTTTTGGAGGACATCTTGTGTTATTTACCCCATCAATTTCAGTCCCCTCAGTAATAGCTTCCTGTTGAATCTCAGTGGCATCTCTTTGGTTAGATTTCCAGAGTCTTAACAGACAAAGCAATGTCAAAATCCCAGTTTTAGACTGCAGATTACTGTTATCAAATTTGTTTCTTCATTCAGTATTTTCCTGCAACTCTTGTATATTCTTTGGAGTTATTTTCACCTCTATCTTGTTAATTCTTGGGAACTAAATAATGAATATTTATTTATTTATTTATTTATTAGTTATATATGACAGTAGAATTAACTTTGATTAAATAATGATCTGTATATTAAATTCTCCCTCTTCATATGCTGAATGGTTTCTCTATACTTAAAGGATAAAAGACTTTGACTGTTTCCTTGGGAGATATCTGGTGCTTATAACCCAATTCCAATGAAATAAAATACCTGATACTTTCCTCAAGGGTAGTGAATTAAATCTAAATTTTCAGCATAAATGAAAAAACAGGATTAAAAATAGATAATAAATGCATGAACATATTTGGAGATGAACAAATTTCTTATACTAAAAAAAAAAATCAGTAAAACTATCTACTAACTTAATGATACTGTATTTTATACAACACTGCACCTAAATACTGTGGAATAGGAATTGTGTTCCTGAAACATCCCTCAAGATAGACTGTATGTTGATAAATAAAACAAATTGAAACAAATTTGAAAGAATTTGAACCATGCAAAATATGTTCTGCAACTTCAACGAATTAAATTAGAAATAAACAGCAGTAGGACATCTAGAAAATCCCAAACATTTGAAAAATTACACAACATAATTCTAAATAACAGTGGTATAAAGAATGAAACAGAGGACAGACATATGAATTCTACAGATAGGAGAAGAAAATTAGAAAATAAAGGATCATTTATGCTAATGAACTTGAAGGATTAAATGAAATAGAGAAATTTCTTTAAAATAGTTTGCCAAAATTGGTGTAAATAGAAATAAATACTCTAAATATTATATCTATTAAAGAAATTAATACTTCACCACCCACCCAGAAAGAAAAAACAGGGACTAGATGTATCAATCAGCAAATTCCATCAATCATGTTTAGACGAAAAAATATAAAATATTCTTCTTGCAAAGATATTGAAGAAGAAATACTTTCCATTTCAATCATGAAGAACAGTATACCCTAAAGTCAAATTTTAACTCTTACCAAAATAGCAAATTGAGGAAAGCAAGGTAGGTTTAACATTTCAAGACCAATACTGTAATTCATCACATAAGACTATAATTATTCTAAAATTCAAATACATATTTATAAAGATTTAAAAAAATTTGTTACTAAGTTTAGAAGGGAGGTGTCTTAATTTGAAAAATGATGTCTATTTTAAAAACCTAAAGCTCAGATCATAGTTAAAAGTGAAGACTAAACATTTCTTTCTTTAAAAAATGGAGATGTCAAGCAGTACATTGTGCAACAGTTACCTATACCAGAGGAGGATCCAATTCCATGAAGTTTACCAAAGATCACATGGTGTCAACTATTAAGAACAGAAGTACAAACATTTCTTCCTACTGCATCTTATTATGGGAGTCACCCAGGAAATCCCACAGGATCAAGCAAAAACATTGTAATATGTTTTCACTAACATAGAGAAGAGACAGAGAAATCAGCTGAAATGGTATGCATTGGCACCCCATGGCTGGTAGGTGACCTGGAGGCCAATGCATGGCAATCTGCTTACTCACACTTCCCCTACCAGAGTGGAAAGACCCCTCCTTCTCCCACAAAGAATCTGAAATACTGAAAGCTGAGAGCCAGCCTGAGGGCTATGGAGGTACATAGTTAAAACAAACAAACAACAACAACAACAAATATATATATATATATTGAGCTATATTGCCATTCAAAAAATAAGCTAGGAGCAAGCTATGTGGACTCTTCATCTCTTGCTAAGAAAAAATTTCCGGCCCAAGACTCATTAATGTATGACCTCCTGGAGTTCCAAAGATTTCACCCATGAACTTGGCCTTCCCAAAAGAAGACAGGATGTCTATTAGGTTCTCAACTCTTTTCTTTAATATTGTATCAAAAGTCCTAACAAATTCAATAAGGTGAGAAATAAAATTTCTTGGGGATAAAAAGCTGCAGTTATATGTTAACAAGTCATTTACAATATAAAAATAACTTTAAGAAATAATAAACAAAATCAGTATATTTTAAGTGGCAAGATTATATAAAATTGATTTTCTTTCTATATTCAATCAATAAAGTTTAGGAACAGAAATTTAAAAAAAAAAAACTATTATCTAACCCCAAAGCATAAAATAATAAAGAATAAATCTAAAGAAAATAGGTAATATCTCTATGCTAAAAACAGCAGAAAATTTCTAAGAGAATTTAAAGAATATATAAATAAGAGATGTTCCATAAATCTGTTTTGGCATTCTAAAACATAAGGACAGACTTGAAAGATTACTTCCATATATATATATGCACACACACACATATACATATATATATACACATATATAAGTTGTTTCAATATTTGTTACACATCCATATGGTGACTAGTGACCATATATATGTGTGGGTTGAGGCTGTCTATTCTGTTTCACTGGTCAATGTGTTTATCCTTAGGCCAATACAACACAGTTGCAGCAACTTCAATCTGTGTCTTAAAATCACACAGTATATGCCTAGCACGTGGGAGGACCTGGGTTCAATCCCAAGCATTGTAAAAAAGAAACACACACACACACACACACACACACACACACATATACACACATACATATATATATATATGTATATATATACACTCATATGATAACTTCCTATCTATGTTTAAAAAAGAAAGAAAAAAGGCCTAATCCTTCTCTTAATTCTTTCATTATTCCACATATTCCACAATAAAACTTAATTTGAAATTACAGACTGAAACGTAAAAAAAAAAAAAAAAAAAAAAAAAAAAAAACTAAACACATAAAAGCTGGAACAAAGCAGGAGTATATTTTCATTATTATGATAAATTTTTTTTTTTTTTTTTTTTTTTTGTGGTACCGGGGATTGAACTCAGGGGCACTCGACCACTGGGTCACATCCCCAGACCTTTTTTTTTGTATTTTATTTAGAGACAGGGTCTCACTGAGTTGCTAAGTGCCTCGCCATTGCTGAGGCTGGCTTTGAACTCGCGATCCTCCTGCCTCAGCCTCCCAAAGTGCTGGGATTACAGGCGTGCGCCACCGCGCCCGGCTATTATGATAAAATATTTTAATCCTAAAAATGATAAAAAGAGGAATTGACTTTGTCATAAAATATAACAGTAAGAAACTGAGTTGGTAAGTCAGAAACTTAGAGAAAATTTGAGCATGAGTAAAGAACTTCTACAAAGCAATCATAAAAATACAATCCAATTCAACAATAGGCAAATGAGTTTAAAAATACTGAGGGAAGATGTCTAGTTCTTCTCTCAGATCACATCATTAATCATTAGAGAAATACAAATTGAAATCATGATGAGATGCCATTTTTTACTTGCTAGAATGAATGGCTAATATTAAAAGTATTATTCACAATGCTGAAAAGAAATTAACACAACTGGAATTCTCACATATTACTGATGATGATGTAAATGGCACAATAACTTAAAGCCCTCTTTGGCATTTCCTTATAAAATTATGCATATCCCCACACTATGATGAAATAAGTCTACTTTTAAATATTTAACATACATCCACAAAAAGATTCATAGATAATGTTCACAGCAGCCTTATGTTAATTATCCCAGTCTTGTAACAACCCAAATATCCATCAACAGGATAAACATATTGCAGTGTATTTGTACAATAAAATGCCTATTGTCAATAAACTGGAGTGAAACAGTAATATATTTAACAATACAGTAAATCACTAAAATGTTATTTTGTGTAAGAGTAACTGAACACAAAAAAATACTATCTTCATGATTCCATTGTATAAAGAACAAGTACATGCAAAATAATTAAATAATAATGAAATCAGAAAGTGGTTACTTCTTGGGGTTGTAGGCATTCATTTAAAACAAATATGAAGAAACTGTGTGGTGAGAGATGTTCTATATCTTGATTGTGGTGAACGGTACATGTTGATAATAATAAAAAATTATCACACTGAATATTGAAGAAATTATATGTGCAAATTATAATGTATGCAAATTTATAATACTATCTATCAAATGAAAATATCTATCTAGATTCTTTGTTTCTTTTAGAATAAATTTTAAGGAAACACAAAGTTTAAATACATATGAGCTTCTCTATAATTCATGCCTTTGTTTTGTCAATTTTCTCCCCTTGCTTATATCTCATAACCTCCAGTGACACCAAAATATTGCCCACAAAATTCCCCAGTGTGACATGCTTCTCTCCACCTTCATACCAGTTCTCATGCTGTTCCCTTCATCTGGATTTTCCTCCATCTCTAACTTCTCTTAAATAAGTTTTTCTTATCCTTCTCAACATAGCACATGCTTCTTTATGTCTGAAAAGCTTTACCCAAACTTGTCAGGTCCCATTAGCTGCCCCTACTGTGTGCTGTCTAAACACACTGTGCATTTCTTTAACAGCACTGTTTGCTATTTTCTGACTGTCTATTTGACAACCTAAAAAGAAGTAAGTCTGGCTTAATTAGTAGAAAAAAAACCTATTGTTTTCAATATATTGCCTTCACACATCTGATCTACCTATAGACAATAACAACAAAGTGTTTTAATAGAAACCCTACAGAATTTATAATAAATTTATATAAATTATTTGGAACTAGCTTATATACAAAGATGATGTCATTGTTGATGATTATGATATGGAAAATATTAGCAGTTACCGAGGGATTGCTATATGCCAGATACTGTTCTACATATTTTAAGTTTAATTTATTCCACACAACAATGTTGTCAGTAATGACTATTATTTAACAGATTAGAAAACTGAAAACAAGAACTTAACAGGAACAAATGCTGGGATTGGGTAATTTAAACAAAATAATGAGAAAAAAAATTGTTTTTCATAGAAGATTAAGAATGAAAACAAAATCTAGGTGGGAAATTTTAAATTCGTTAATCTGGACCAACTTATGAAAGAAAATAATAACCAAGTGAATAGATTTTCTGTTTTCTACATATATTGCAAAATTCATGAATAATAACTTTTTAACCTCCATTCCAAGTAAATTTCTGTGTGACCGTTGGTCTCATTGGTTAATTAAATAAATTTACATCCCTTTCTTGACTAATGCATGTCCTATTATGCATAGCATCACTACATAGTTATCAATGTAAAATAATGTCATGCCAGGTTTGTTTGAAAGCATGTTTATCAACAACAACAAAAATTCCCCAAAATTTCTTATCAGCAGTCATCAATGTAAAATAAAAATAACATTAACAAGTTCCAGTCATATGTTTAACTTTCCCATGTCAAATGCTATGTTTCACCTCCTAAAATATGTTTTTCTTAAACATGAAGTGCCAGAAACATGACCAACAGCACACATTTGTTTTTAAATACAATGGAGTACACACACACACACACACACACACACACAAAACACACGCATTCTTGCTTTGAACAAATTTGTGTCTTGATTGTTTTTTAATTATTACTTTTATCTAAATCAGGGGTCAAAACACTGCATTAACGATACTCTCCAAGTGGTATCTGAACTAACTTTATTCTGCATTCCTCTCATATTTGATAATTCAACCAATATTCATTGAGTTCTTCTAATGACTTCAGGTGAGGGCAAAAAAATGTGTACAAGAGTTCATGGAGTATACACATACAATGAAAGTTTAAAGTACAACAAACGTAAAACACTTTTAAAATGGTAATAATTCCACTTGGGGTAAGGGAATTCAAAGAAATGAGAGAAAAATATTTATTTAAAATCATCTGAAACAAGGCAGATTAAACCCTCAGGGCCATCCTAAAAGATTCCTAGCTGCCCTACTTGTGTACCTGTGGCACTTGGGAAATTATCAAAACCCACTGGAAAGAGATAAAAAGCATCACTGGGATCTCCACTCCAGGTGCAGCATCACTGTTTTCATTCTTCTCAAATTAATTTATTCTTAGTAGATATTTAAATCCAACCTCACAGATTAAATATGTTACGTATTTTTAGGACTACATCTAAAACTTTGAGAGACTGAAATCCTTTGTTATATATTTAAAGGGGGTTTTAAAATAAGGATCAAATGCCACTTATTTTTGTTTTCCCACTTTAAAAAAATTAGTAATACATGGCTGGAACATGCTATTCACATAATAAAACATTTTATTTTCTTAATTTAAAAAGATAGTTATAAGGAAATCAGAGAACTTGTGTTTATCTTTATTCTAATATTCTGATTGTTATTTTAATGGTTATAGCTTTTAAATTTGTGAAAAACAACAAAAAAGAACAAGAATCATTGCACTAAGTAGCAAACAAACTCTTTCTAAACCAATGTTGAAGCTTCTTTTTAAAAAAAGCTGTACTCCTACATCATCATTAGTTCCTTCTTCGTGGGGAATACTTTTTTCACTGAAGCCACCAATTGTTTCCTTTCTTCCCCAAATATTCAGATCTTCCTTTATTGTTTAAAAGTGAATAAAATTAAATGGAAGTTTAGGGAATGTTCTGTGCCTTATGTTATATATATATACATATATATATATATATATATTTTTTTTTTTTTTTTCTTAAAAGATTCAAGACAGGCCATATATGAGCATTAACTTAGTTTCTGAAGCATACTACCAATGGCCCTACCTGTGTATATATAAAACCCTAGCATGAGAAACCATTGCAATTCCACAATGTAGATCTTCCTGCTTTATAATCCTAAATTCATGGCTACCTTCCAAAGAGATGCTGATGACCCAGAGAGTTATGCTATCATTTACTTTAGAGCCCGGCTTTATCATAAGAAGCATGTATTTCACTAACTTCCTCTTGAAAGTTTCATACCTGATTTCTATTTGGAGATAGTATTTGTTTATTGCTTATAAGACATGGCAAGATTCCTTTATTCTTTACTTTTCCCAACTAAAAACAAAAGCCACTTCACTTTTAGAATGGTGATGTTGTCCTAAGGGAAATGTATGTTGTCTTTAAATGGAAACTTCTTGGAATGCTTGGATAGACATTAGAGAAAGCTACATGCAGCTCTGTGTTATGAGCCCTGTGCCTTATGATAAATTTCCAGCTGTGTTGTTTTTTTTTCTTTTAAATCAGTTAAATATAGCTGTCTTTGTGTTTCTGACTTTTGAGTCTTCAAAGGCTATAATTTGGAGTTTCAGATTAGCTTTTAATGTGTTTAATTGAGTTAGTAATCTAAATTTCTATTGGAGTTTTCAATAACAATGCAATGACACGGTCACGGAACATAGCTCCACTTAGCCTCCATCTAAGAGGTTTTTGAAGAAATGGCTTGAAAATTAATACCTAGACTAATAATCATGATGTGGCTACACATACACTTTCTATTAATGCAGTTTGACAACTTTTTACTGTTTCTGTGATTACTTGTGACAAATATAGCCATATATTCAAAATACAAATGATATTTCAGGGATAAGACATCAATATCTGAGAATCTGGTGCCTGGAATTCCTCATATATTTTTAGTTAAAATCAGAAAATGTGATTTTTTTTCACCTCCTTTACATGTACATTTTTTTATAATATTAGACAGGTTTTATATATTTTCATATACTTAAAGCCTACTACTATAATGGTTTCTTTTTTTACAATTATTTTACAATTAAAGAAAATACTGTATAGCATTACTAGAAATCTTGAAGTTCAGATGTAATTTTGGTAGCACTTTATTTTGCAAAACTTTAAAAGTAATTTTAATATTTCTCATAACTATGTATGTGTGGTCCATATTATAATATCTTATTTATAGAGACAAATTAGCTTAATGCAATGAGATGGGACACAATCTTCAGGATCAAGTAAATAGGTTCAAATTTTGGCTCTGGCTCTTCTTACTAATTGTTAGTTAATCTTTCTAAGCCTGCACATTCTGTACTTGTAATAGTTAAAGTTTTAGGTTATTTTGTACTCATAGGGTATTCATGGTTATGTTGTTTCTATATTATAGCACATAATATAGATACACACATATATAATACATGCAATATTTTTGACTAGCAACCCTGCTTATGCTTTGTTAGATGCATGACCTTGAACCCATCAGGCTCTCTGAGCCCTAGTTTTTCCTCTGTAAAACAGGAAAAAAGGGTCTACCTTGCCATGCTTTAGAGATAATGGGAGGAAAATAAGTAGCACCAATAGTAGAACATTGCAGATATTCACTGGGAGAAAGTTATTTTCATAAAACATTAATTGTATGCTTTTCCTTAACAACAATAAACTTTGAACTCCAAGAGTTCAGTACCTCTGGTCCACTCTACATAGGAAGCAATGATAATTTCCTCTGTGCTGATCATTTCACTGTATTGGTTTTATAACTTCCTGGGGTCTTATTCCAAATTTCTCACATCTAACACAGAATTCTGTTATAGCAGGTGTTTAGTTAAACTCCCTTTTTATACTAGCTCCAATAAATATTAACTTCTCAAAAAGGAAGTTTAATGTTAAAATGTTTCACTTTGATTTTGAGAACATATAATTATATCAAGCATCCCCAAGACCATCCTCAGGCTCAATTTGCCTGAAGGAATGATAGTACTCAGAATAAGCATTATGCTTCTGGTCATGGTATACTACAAAGAAAGGAAATGGATTAAATTCACAAGGGGAAAGGCACATGTGGAAAGGCTGGGAGAAATCAAGTATGAGATTTCAGGGAAGTCCTCTTCCTGCAGAGTCACATAGGGACACACTCCATTCTCTCAGCAACAATATTTGAAATGTTGTGTGAAGTGTTGCCAGCCACAAAAGTCACCCAAGACCTGGTGCTTAGTTTTTTATCAGCAGTCCGTCTCTTAGGCATGAAGTCTTTACAGTATTGACCTTAGCCACCCCTGCATACCCTCATGGTTCACGTTCTTCCCTGCCCCATTCTCCTAGGAAAAAACAGATGTTTACCATAAATCAAGTGTTTAGTCTAAGTACATTGTGGTCTAAGGCCTCAATAACATGAAATCACTCTTAGGCAGAGTATTGTAAGAGTAATATATGGTTACCTCCCTGAATATATCCAGTCCATTCCAAGACAAGATTTTCCTCTGAACATGCAGGGTTTGAAAATTCCAGGGCTGCTGAATTAACCCATTCTTGCCCAGTAATACAGTCACATAATGGGAAACTTAAAATTACATAAGGAAATATTAAAATTATATTCTCCACCATTTCCTAGTCCAGTTTCCCCAAACATAATAAAAATAATCCTAGTTTTTGATGTTTCCCAGAACATAGTAAAAATCATCTTAATTTCAAAGGTGTTATATATGCATTTTTTATGAAATACTACTCTATATAATTTCTTTTTTTTAATTTTAGCTAACAAGATATCTTAGAGAGCTTTCCTTATCTGCATATAAGCAATATCTTATTTCATTTGAATATATAACTCCATTTTGTGATTATACCATAATTGACTTAACCCATTATCTATTTATATATACTTAGGTAGTTTTCAATATTTTACTTTAGAAACAGTGATCCAATGGCATGCTATACATATAACATTTTGAAAACCTGCTACATTTTTAATTTTCAACATTTTGAAATTCTTTTATAGAATTTCTCTGTGAATTTTTTTTTTAAATTTCCAAATGAAACTTTATTAGTGTTACTAACTATATAGTGTTACTAATTATACTCAACCAGGTTGTTATCATAATAGCATTAAGTCACAGGTTACAAAGATAGTTTACTTTTAAATTTTAAATGTTATCAATACTGCAAAGCACAAATTTAAAACACCACATTTCAAATTGAGGCAAGCAAACCTTACCAAAGACAATTTAATATAGTAATAAACCTACAATAATATATGCAGGGACAGTCAACTTGATTAAGAGGTTTATGGGTGTCAATGAGCATGTGTCTAGGAATATTGGCATGTGGGATAGCCAACTGAAATGGAGACCCTCCCTATGCATGTGCATCACTGTCCAATAGGATGATGGCTTGGATGGAATAAAAGTTGGAAGAACAAGGAAGCAACAGCAGATGTAAGCTGTTTTTTTCTTGAAAGGGTTCTTGATTGCTGTTTCCATCTCTGAGATTAGTCTGAGGGTAATCTGAGGATATCAGACTCTTGCTTCTTCACTTTTCCAAAGTGGCCTCTGCCAGTGATTATCCAGAAGCCTTTGGTCGCAGATGAGGATAGCACCGATGATCCTTCATGTTCTAGGGCTTCAGACTCTTGGACTGCACAGCTACTGGTTATTCCAACTCTCCAGCCTGCAAACAGCCATTATGAATTAATTATCCAGCTTCTGATGAATAACCCAACTTGGTAAATCCCCTTTTATAATTAATTATACTTCTTGTTGATTCTGTTCCCTTAGAGAACACTAATACCTTTTTTGTTTTTTGTGTATAGAAGTCTATAAATTTTTCTATATCAGAAAATGAGAGCATTATTGCAAATGGCTTTGTAATTGAGTCTCCAAGTCTTGATCTCTTACTTGTTTGGGATATGAGCAAATAATATGATAACAGTTATGTTTGGTCACATGACTAGAGATAATGGAATAGATTATTGTGAACTACAGATTTGACCATTAGCTTGATTGCTGGAATTACTGAAATTGCAGCCTCATAAAATTCTGTAGTTTTCTGTTAGGAGAGCCTTCACCTAGAATGAGACAGTTTTTCTGTAATGAAGCTGGAGTGGGGGGTGGAAATACTATTTTAAATATAGCAGAATCACATTTCCAACTAATTTTAGCTAGTGTATGAAGAAAATATTTCAGAAAGATAAGTTCATGCTATCGTCATTTTGATGACACACTTGGCCAATTTGTGTGGTCCTATGGTTTTGGTAATGGCAATAGATTCTTAGTTTTTCCTTGTCATTGTCATTTCTGACACAAGAACAAGACATCAGCATTTTAATATCATGTATATATTTTCAGTGATTCTGGCTAAGCTAAATTGCCAGCAGGCTACATTATTGTAATACTCTCTTTGCAAGTCTCACAGCTGCAAGGTTCTTGTTCATGACAAGTTTCATGAACATATCTCTCCTTTTTGGAGCTTCTAGACCAGGCTGACTACCTGTGGCACATTTTATGAATCCTAAAAGAAATCATTTACAGGCTTTTATATGTGGAGATTTTAAACTCTGGTGATTTGTATGTATGTATCAAATTTTTTGTCAGTTATATAGATTCAGCTTTTAGAATTCTAGAGAGCTTTTCAAAAGCAAGTATTTTAGTTTTAGTTTTTATTTCTATCATATAGAGAAAAAAACAAATTTAACATCTCTAAAGCTAGATATGTAATCAATTAATTATTTTGGTTCTTTACTTCTTTATTTAAAGAATTTGGGGGATTTTCTTGTCAATTTGAAGATAGCCACATGTTATTGATCAGTTAGAAGTAGTGAATAACTTGGAATATTTACTTTGTGCCCCACATGCCAATTTATTTTTCCCATTATTTTTTTTTACTGGAATTTTGCTGAATGTTTGTAAGAAATGAAATTGGGATGAATATCTTTCTTTTCAAATCACAGAAGAGAGAAACAAGTATTAAGATCCTTCATTTAAATCTTAGTTGTTAGGAGTATTGAATAAAAGTCTATATCTCACCTGAATATCAGCAAATGGACTTACTCTTAAAACAAAGGGAAGACAAATTTCCTACGTAGATTGTCTCATTTGCTTTAACACATTACCCACATTCAAAGCACATGTTGTCTCTTCTGCCAAAGCATTCTTTCTCTCAGTGGCAGATTTACTTATTTCTGTTTTATCCACCTGTTTTGACATTGTTTGGAAGCTTTCAGAGGTCTCCCATCCCACCTCATTCTAATCTGGGGAATATTTTTCCTTATTTTAAAAAATGGTGGCAACAGTATCAATATTTCTTTTTGGAGAAATCACATAAGCACATAAAAATTCTAAGTACATAAGCAAACATCTATAAACTATGTATGTTCTTGCTGTATAAGGGCAAATTAAATTAAACTATAATTTTAGTGATGGCATCCACATCATTCGTGTTCTAGTATTATAGTTAACACTGAGTTCCCATGTTGATCAGGGGCTGCAGCCCCACATTATGGGGTAGAAGCTTATTTAAGATCTCTCCTGCTCTGGCAATTAGTAGTTATCACACAGGAAGCTTGGAATTTAAGGCAAGCTGAAAAATCCCGAAAATTCTCTCCTATTTGGAAAAAGCGTTCATAGACTAGTAGGACTCATTTGTTATGAAGAAAAATTTCTTCCATTGATGGCCTGAAGAACTTTGGAGATTTTTTTGAGGAATGAGGTTAACTTTGTTCTTTAATGATTTTCTCTTCTAAATTCTTATATAATACACAGTTTTTCTAAAGATCAGAATGGTAAAGTAATACAGATATAGAAAGCTTTGATGAAAATAGCCATTCAGACAAAAATTTTAAAGGCTAAAGGAATAGTATAGTTTGCAAATTGAAGTAAAAACCTAATATCTTGGTATATTTAAGTTTCCCTTCCTCTTTGATAATATAGAGCATGTCATAAATCATATGTGTATTTGACATATAATTAATATCAATAATAAATATTAATAATTAAATATGTGGTTTGCCTATATGCTGGATTTGAGATGAGGGGATGAGAAGACTGTTAGCTAATAGAGTAAATGGAGGCTGACACCTCATAAGCTAAACTTTCTTTTATTTTTTTTTTTCTGTTAATACCTAAACTTCCTTAAGTATTCATCACATGTCAACTCCTGTGTGGGAAACATGCCTTAGAACACATCCTTTAATTATTTCAGTACATTTATGAGGTAGGTATAATTATCTATTTCTAGTGAAAAATCATTAAGTAAATTTTCCAGATTCCACAGCAAGTAAATTCCAAAGACAGGGTTTAATTAAAATAGGTCCTTTTCTTAGGGAATCTACCTAGAAAATTTAAGTTTAAATTGTAAATTCTTTCTCTGCCCCTTTGAAATGGATATAAATTTTCTCCCAGTCTCTTGCTGGTTTTACAACTCCATACCTGGGAACCATCTCCAGGAAATGTAAACCTCAAAAGACCAGGCAGTCTTCTTGCATCTGTGGGAGGGTGGGAGAAGAACAGCCTGGGCAAGACACAGGAGCCTCATTTAGGATGGAACCTAACTTACAAATAGAAATGGGCTAATGATAGAGAAAAATTATTAATATATGAATAATTCAGTGTGCTCAGCATATACTAACGATCAACTCCCTCCTAACATCCTCTGGCTTTTTCACAAGCTTACACAGTGCTTAAAAATCCTCGCACTTTTTGTTTCATTAAAGTTGAGTTCAGACTCTCTCCTTTATTGCAATAGACTTGAATAAAATCTCCCTTGTCTATATGACTTTTGTCAAATGTTTCCTTTGATAGTAGGAAAGGAACATTTTGGCAAGATATTTTTAGGAGCCACCATATCCTCTGGAGAGCTAAACTGTGGAGCTACTTTTGCATTCTGCTCCTTCTTTAGTGTCTCAATCACTGATTTACCTCAAAACAAATATTTACTGTGTCTTGGTGTGTTCCTATACTCCACTTAGAACACCCAGAGTCTATGATCTGTGGCTTTCCCATCAATGGGGCAAACTGTGATGATACTAGCAGGGTCTTATAGGTTATAAGATGATAAAGTATTGTTTGAGATGTCTCATACCACTCATCCTTAATCCCAACTTAGTACTACAAAAAGTACTAGAGTTGAAAAAGAGTCGTTAAATTCACTACAACAGAATTAAAGAAATACACTCCTCTGTGAGATCTTAGTGTGGACAAACTGATACATAGGCCATTACCAAAGACAAAGATATGTGTCAACATGTGTAAGAAGAAGTTGCCTTAAGGCACAATACAGTGTTTGTAAAAGCTACTCCATTGTTTTTTCCAGAAACATGGGAAGGTAATCTTAGGAGCATTGTTGGAAGATGTGCAAATTCTTCAAGTATAGAATTTGATAAGCATACTCCTCCCTTAGATTTCTGCTCTGTATTCAGGGCTTACTGTTCTACAAAAAGGTTATTTCAGTGTGAGAGAAGAACTTTAGATAGATGGCATGTGGTTAGACCAGTAGGAAACGGGGCAGAAACTCATCCTGGGAGTGACAGGATACCAACAAAAGAGATTGAGGTGGCGCAAGTCAGATGAGACTGGGAGCTCTGATTTTGTTGTGATTTCATCAGAGGACTTGAGTTCAGTGCCACTTACTGAGCATCAGATGGAACATGGGAGACAATAAATGCTTAGAGAGTAAACTGGTTCTGTCCTATGTCCTCAGGGTCTGGTTAGCCTTTGGTTATTTAATGATCACAACCAAGAACTAGAGAATTTCTTGTTAAGCAAAACACACTGCAAAGTAATGGAATAATGAGTAGCATGCATGAGACAGTAATATACTCTCATTTTCCTCTACTTCACCAGGGGGATGAAGCCATAGTCTGGTCTTTGTTGGGTGAGTGTGTGAGTCTAAATTGGAACTGACATATATACATATATATACATATATATATTTTAGATTCAACATAGATTGAACCCAGAGGAACTTAGCCACTGAGAAACACCCCAGTCCTCTTTAGTTTTTATTTTGACTCGAGGTCTTGATAAGCTTCTTAGGGCTTCACTAAGTTGCTGAGGCTGGCTTTGAACTTGTGATCCTCTTGCCTCAACCTCCCTAGACACTGGGATTACAGGCCTGTGCCACTATGGGACTGATATTTTTAAGTGGACATATTTTAGTCCCAGAGACAAACTTACAACTTCTTGAATAATCAAAAATACATGATAATTTGTAAAACTAGATGAGATATTTTAAGTGAGCCTTCTATCCAGGAAAATTATTATTATATACATCAAACTGTGGATCTCTCAGAGCTACTACATTAGTTTTTATCACCTGCATATACAATGTTCCTTTTGAGGTAGGATAGAAGAAATTAGATAAGGTAAAGGGAGACAGTGAGGACAAAGAAAATATAAATGAAAGCTTCTTACCTTTGAAACTGGAGTTTGAGATGAAACTCCATTCTGCTACTGTTGGCCTGTAGAGTCTGTGTAAGCTGCAGGCCTTTGCAGCCAAAAACACCTATTGTTTTAGTGTTAGAAGCTAATCACAGCAGGGGATGCCTACCAGCATCAGCTCTGAGGGTCACAGGCAGCAAAGCCTGATTCCTCTCCACTACCATTGAGAGGGGGATTGCAGCTGTCTATGGGGCCATGCCCTCCAGTGTTGCACAAGACTCCAGCAGCTCACTGCCAACTTTTTCAGGTTCTTGTCTTGCAAATCCAAAAAATAAAATTCATGGGACAAGGGAAGGCTAGAGTGAAATGATGAGCATTTACTCAAGGTTGAGGAATAGGAACTGAACTCCTGCAGAGGTAAGAGGGGAACCCTATAGGGAATGCCTCCTGAGTGTGCAAGTCTAGAGGGTTATGTAGTATTGGGGTCAATGCTTTTGGTGCAAATTGACAGCCTGGCGAGCTCCATGTGCTATCAGGGTTTGGAAATGCCTAAGGCTACTGGTTAATCTTTCAGTTTGAACTTCCTTTCAGGTCCATCCCACTTCCATTTTCTCGCTGCTCTTTTGTAAGGAAACGGGAAGTTGAGGCCAGAGGATTGTGAATGCTCAGAGCTTCTGGACTGTGGCGTTGTGTAGACAAGGTGTCCAGCTGCCACGGGTGACAGGTTGATGCACCCCTGCTTGCCTCAGCCCTGGCTTGCCATGCCAGCCTGGTGAGCTCCGTGTGCTATCAGTACTCCAGACAGCTTGGGGGGGCTGCTCCACAGCTCCAGGACAAGGGCTTGGTTTCACCTTCAGTCCCCAAACTAGTTCTCTCTCCCAGGCCTACCATGCCCAGATTTCTAGGAAATCTACAAATCTTCACTCACACTCTAAAGTTACTAGAAATTTACCCACTTAAGAAAATTTCCCTTTTCATTGTTAATTAGCCTATTAGTACATGTATGTTTAAAGTAGACTGAATGAAGACCTATAATACAAAGTACTTTCCCAACATTATCTATTGATCAAATAATAGACAAGTTGTTGACCTAAGAATCCTGAGAATTGCCAGACAACCATAAACCATCTTGTGATCACCAGACTGATGCCATCCCTACGTTACCTTTCTATGCCCTTCCCTCACCAAGTTTCCTTTAAGAGGAAAACCTGAGACTCTCCAAAACCATATCTTACTCTTCAGATGTAGCACATTTACCCTTGAATGCATATTCTTTACTTCCCTAAGTAAATCTCTGTGCCTGGTTTTCTGATGCTGAAATTCTTTTCTATCATGTACATCAAGGACTCTGCAGTCCTGAGTTGAAATCCCCCTCTGCAGGTTTCCCTCAGACCACCCCTTTGGGCACTTTTACATAGTGGGCATCTAATTAATTCTTTTCTAATTAGCTACTTGAGATAAAAACAAAAACAAAAACAAGAAGAAGTGTAATCATTGCCCCAGCTGTAGGACAGTACAAGTGGAATTAGTGCTTCCTTGAATGAAATGTCTATCTACCAGTGGGTAGTGCTGGAATAATTGCCTTGACAGGGCTACACCATGTGCCACTCTCTTGGCCTTAGGACTACTGAGGCTTGGGTGGGAAAAATAGGTGGAAATTCAAACAAAGATACCAATATAGAAACTGCTGCTGGATGCAAATGACCAATTTGAATAAAGGTAAATTCATTCTCTTCCTCAAGAGATGTCCTAGAAAAAGATGAATTGAAGGTCAACCCTGCCACAAAAATAGCAATTGACTCACCCAGTCCCTCTCTCAGGAAGGATGCTTTCTTTGTTGAATATTTGAATATATGAATGTTCACACATTGAGGATGTTTTGTGAGCTTTCTAATAAATTATTTTATCCACATGAGTGTGTATTATATAGGAAGGTACTGGATATATACAAATCTTAAGGAAATGGAGACAAAAAGTGCATGCAGATCCCTCATTTATTTTTTAAAACATTTTTATTGGCTCACCTGGTGAAACAATGAACCTTGAAGTCATATCCCTTAATTCTGAATGTATCAATAAAAAATTGCCACAGTTCTGAGCCCTGCTTGAGTCTGTCCTTTATCTATAAAATAAGTATATAAATGCTTTTCTACTTCACCAGGGTGCTGTGAAGAATAACTAATAAAAATGACTATAGCACACCTTTGTTATAATGGAAGCTCTACATAAAGGCTAAATAAGATCAGGGGTCATAAACATACAATCAGGGTGTGTTCATTACAAAGAATGATACATTGGAATAAATAAATAATAAATGGCACATCCCCTCACACAAAAATCTTATATCCCTCAGTAGTTAGACAATTCTTAATCATTTTGGAGGCACAGGACCTGAGAGAGCAGGAGATTGATATTAACTCCTTTTGAAAGATAGTTCCCTCTAAGTAAAAACGATTTTAGATCTTACTGACTACTGATTATGTCCTACTAGAAAGCAGAATAAAAACTCAGAAGTAGTGAATTTGGTTTTGATAACTGTTAACAAAATTAAATTGCTCAGTGTGTGCTTATTTTCCCCAAGAAAGGTAGCAGGATTTTGTTTCGTATCTATACAGAGAGCAAACTAAAATTGCACATTATTACCATAGAAGTCTGTTATATGAAAAAATATGAGTATTTTCATAAGTTAAGGATGGGCTCTGTTATAATATCCTACTAAGGAAGCTGCCTTAATTGCCTTTTTATTTTTTTAAATTCAATTTTGGAAAAATATAAATCCTCTATAATTTAGTTACCACCAGCATAACTCTTTCTTAAGGGAATTTATATTTAGTGAAAATGTGTGCCACAGTTAATAATCTCTATGGATTGATGACAAAGTGACCTTCACATATTCATATGCTATAAGAAAAAGAACAAAGCAGGAGTGTCCATCTACACTGAATGCACATTCCTTGTCCCTAGTCAGTGATATTCCATTATCCACTTGAAATCGGACTTCACATTGACTCCTATTAAGAGAAGAGTATGAAGAAGAGTTGAAATTGTGTGTCTAGAGAGGGAAACTAGGAAAGAAATCCCAGTATTTAATCCCTCAAACAGCCCTATATGAGCTGGGGGTATAGCTCAGGCAGAACATGCTTACCTCCCCAGCACCATAAAAAACAATTGAACAAAGAACAACTACAAACACCAGTCTTCTGAAGAAAACCTAACAAAGGACTACTTTTGCTGCCACTGCAAATGTGAGTCCCATATTCCTATGTTGACCTCATGTCTCCTGTCTGAGCATTTCAAGATTTCAAATGACTTCACAAACCTCCTCATCATCATTCTTCCACTGCTACTATGATATTAGAGGGTGAACCTTCTACCTTCCCTCTATCTTTTTTTTAAACAGGACAGAAAAGTTTCTTTAAAACCTCTTTACTAGAAATGGCCAACCTGTTCAAAAATAGCTCCACTGACAGCTTCACGCCTTTTCAGAACTGAACTTGAGCTGTGTCTTCTCCCTTTTTCTTTTAAGGCCCTGTAATAATTGGGAGAATATTTTTATTATACTATCTACCTGGAAAAGGAAGGCTGGGGTACTATGAGAAGGGCCATTCTTTCTTGTGGTATTTTTGGCTGTGACTCGGGGTGGGATGTTTGATATGCCATGAGAAAGATAGACCTCATTAGAGTTCTGGTCCATTTGCACAGGCACCAGAAGAGCTCAAGGGGGAAAAGATCAGGATCTCATCCGAAACCTATAAAAATTTTGGTCTTTTGACTTTCGGCTCTCACTTATTCTTTTTTTTTTTTATTTTTTTTTTTAACACTTATTCTTATATGAGCAGTTCCCCCCCCCCCCCCCCCTTTATTCCCTGGTATTCTTTATTCTTTTTTTCCCTTTACTTTTTTTTTTATACTGAACTTCTTAGTTGTCTAGCCACATGCTTAGGACCCCTTTATAATAATATTAATAACCCATGCTTATGCAGTATAATACCCTCTGGTGTTCTGAGAATTTCATAGATGCTACCCTGTTAAAATGGTAACTTCTGTGATGGATAAGCACACAGTATTCTCCAATCTCCTGGACATTTTAGACAAAAAACTGCAAGGTTCAGAAATGTGTACATGTTCATTTCATCAATATTATGGCTGGTTTACTGTGCAACAGGCTGACACCACAAAGAAACCAAGATTTAAACAAGATGACCTTGTTAGCTGTATTAATCTTATTGTTAAAAATATGTCATTCGTTTGAACAGAATTTCATGATACTTTGCCTGAGGTTAATTAGAAACATTGGTTTCTACTCATTAATCATTAAGAATAACGAGTGTAATTCTGACTTAATCAATCTTTTTTTCTGTTCTCAGTGACTCTATGTATATAAGTATATAAATATATGTGAATAATAAGTTAAAAGGGTATCTGCTAATTCACATGCAAATGTCAATTATTAACCTTCAGGTTTAAAGAGCAAGATAAAAATATTAACAAAATAGTATGTATTTTAGGTGATGAATTTACTTTGTTATTGTTTCTGGGTAACTATTGCTTAGATGTCATCATTGATAAGGAATTTGTACTTGAGGATATAAAAATGATAAAACAGTTAAACTGATATAAAATTATGAAAGAGTTGTGCCATACACTCATATTTAAATGCAAGTCACAATTCTAAAAAAAAAAAAAAATTAAGAACCAGAAATTTATCTATATAACATTTGTATTTAGTATATTTCTATTAATGTTTTCTCTTTTGGCCTCATTTATGGCCCCCATCCCCTTCTTGGTCCTGTACCTTCACTATAGAAAGCTACACATAAGACTCAATAGAGAGGACTTTGGAGAATCATGGGCCAGACTTTGAATCCTTTTCTATACCTTAGTTTTTGTGGGTAATGTGCAAACTACTATGAAACCTCTTTTAGTTTTGGTTTCCTTGTTGGTAAAAAAGAGGTTATTTTAAAAATACAGTGAAAATGACATAGGGTTGTTTTGTGGATTAGGAATATATAAACCCAGTATTATTATCAGGTATCAAGTCTATGTTCATAAATGATAGAAAAAAGTAATGATAGATCTTCTTATCCTTTAGTTATTATACCTCAGATTGTGACTTGAGCTTTTCTTCCCCAGGCAGCAGCCCCACCTGTTCCCCAACATTGCATGCATCTGATCCTTGCTTCTTTGGATTGTGAAATTTACTATAACTTCTTATTATCTCAATGAGCTGAGATGTTTAATGTCTTTGATGGGAACTACTTGTCCAATAATCCTTGTGAAAGCAAAAGAAATTTCCAGATCTTTCCTTCTAACCAGTTTACCAGTGAGAGCATATTTTAATAGAGAAATTCTGATAACCATATGGAAGGTCATAGAACTTATAGCTGAAAATAACTTGGTTTTGTCTCAGGGACTTATCAAGGTCATACCTGTCTTGTATCAATTTAGTCTAGTTACAAAACAGAGCTCACATACTCTCGTTTTTTGCCAAGTATATGTATTTAGAGTTTGTTAACTAGTGTTTTAGTCCATTTGTGCTGCTATAAAATAATTTCTAAGACTGAGTAATTTCTAAAGAACAAAAATTTATTTCTCACAGTTTTGGGTCCAGGAAGTCAAAGATCAAGGTGTGAGCAGGTTGGGTTGTCTGGTGAGGGTTGCATCCTCCAGAGGTGAGAAATGCTGCGCTCACATGGCAGAAGGCAGAAGGGCCAGAGGACTGAACTCTGTGTGAAGACTCTTACAAAAGCCTTCATCCCATTCACCAGGGGAGGAGCCCACTGGACCTAATCCACTCTTGAATGCTCTGCCTTTTAATATTATCACATGGGTAGCATCAGAATCTGGGAGGGTGCACTTTCAAACCATAGTAACTAAGTAGTACTGAAAAATAAAAGAGTTAAGAAAGAGCAAGCTGTCACAGAGGTGGCAACTGCAGGGTGCTACTTCCATCCCTGGGGCAGAGAAGAAGCTGCAATTATTGAAACCCAGAAGCTTCAAGGAAGGATTTTATAAAGCTGAATTTCAGATTTCTCAATAGAAGATGACACTGGGATTTGCTGATATCTCTCAATTCAGAAGAGAGACCCCCATGGAGCTGTTAGCCATACTTTTTGGCTTGTGCTGATGGCTCTGAGGGAATACAATGAGGCTACTTCTGCAAATGTTGGTAATATTTCAAACCGGGTTCCTCTGCTACTAACTGGAATGAATTGCCACTGTCAAAGTGAAGACACATTGCTAGTTAATACTGTTGAAGGAGTAAGCAAACCGGATAGAACAAGTTCCTTCCTGCCCCCTCTAGTCTTGTATTCACCTTCTAGTGCCCCCTATTGACAGAGCCTGACAAGTAGTCAAATGGAGAAATCAAAATGTGACTGATGGTTCTAGCCCATCATCACAGATTTCTGAAGAGTGGGTTAGAAACTGAGATACTTTCCTAACAGAAACAAGTAGTTAGTAGAAGAGTCGGCAATACCACCAAGCCAGATAGATAACTCTACTGGTAGACATTGGAAGGGACAGATGAAAAGCCCAGCTCCATCTTCAATTATCTGTTTTACTTCTTGTGTATAAGAAATCATAGAATTTTCCATTGCCTCATTATCCTACCCTCCATGTTTATGGGCCTCTCTTTTTCCACATTACTTCTAACTTGACTTTTTCTCATTCAGCCTATGTCTAATATCATGAAAGATTACAAAACCAGATCTTAATCTCTTTTCAGTTGATCATTTTTAAAATCAAGATGGAAATTCCTGGGGTTAGGAATTGCAATTTTAACTGGGTCTGACCCTAGTTGGAAGATATTAAACCTGCATGCAGATGACCACTCAGGAGTTAATGCTCCTGACAATTTCTTCTGCTTTCAGGTGATTTTCATTCAAGATTCTCTTTTCAGTTTTGGCCATTCACATTCTTCATGATTATCTTAGCCTGGCCTCCATTCAATGTCAGGGTGTCTGGTTCTGTGCTTCTGTGCATTCAGTTCAAATAACTAGCACTATAGATGGTGACCTGCTTTCTACTTTCTGGCAAAGAATTTCACCATGATAAGTTTTCATCATGACAAAATATTGGCAACCAAGCAGTTCATACCATAATACACATAGTTGCCATTATTCAGCACTTTTGGTTCGGTTGCATTTTAGAAGTGACCTGTTACCCTAATCTTCTATCTGTACTCCAAGACCACTCCATCTTTTATAGAAAGACAGCAAGGTAGCAAAGAGCATGGTGCTAGTGCTATGATTCCTGAATTAATTTGAATCTTAGCTATGACATACACTTACTATGTGACTTTTGAATATTCCCTGTGCTTCTTTGACCTAATTTATAAAACTCATACCTCACTGACTTGTTGTGAAGAGTAACAATGTTAAAACATATCATGTATTTACAATACTAATCAGAATACAGTTAATGTTTAAGAAATAGAGCTATTATTTTATTAGTTCCTAAATTATCTTCCAAATTCAAGCAGGTAAACATATTTGGTTTTAGCATTTACTAGCTATCTGACTTTGTGAAAGTTAATTTTCTTGAGGCTTAATTGCTTCACATACTTAAAATGTTCCTCAAAATTGACATGTCTAACTTATGAAGTTGCTATTAGAATTAAATAATTGTGAACACGTGAGAAGTTAATATGCTAGAGCCAGGATTGAGACTGATAGAAAAGCAGATATTGTTCATTACATAATGAATACTTTTAGAAGTCCTCTCTGTGTTCTATACAGACCGACTTCTTAAATGTAACAGAAAGTTCTAGAATTTTTAAAAAATTATAGATTTTAATAAGTTTACTAAAATGTTATCTAGCCCCAAGTTTTAATTTACAATAGATTGTGAAAAAATATGAACTCATTCTTATTAACAGAGTTGTCTAAAGAACAAGCAGTTGTTGAAGAAAGCCAGAAAAGGGAGAGAATAAGGAGTGCATCTTATGGGAGCAATGTCTAGAAGAAAGGGCAGAACCCATAATGATTACAACTATCAAGTAAAGGGTGTGCTGACCACTCCAACTCAGTATCAACATACACGTTTTCTTCTTTCCGCTTTCAGGTTCTCTTTACTCTGAGGATTAAAACATTCTAATATTGGTACCCAATTCCCCCACTATGGGAAGACCTGAAGACTTGATCCAAGAAGGAGGGAGGACTTTCCTTCTGGCAGGAAGAAGCAGGCAGAAGCTCACATAGCAAAAGGCAGAATTGTGATAATTAACACTTGCAATAAGTTCTCACAAATTGCCTAGTACTTACATGTGAAAGCATCTCTGGAGATTCTCAGGATTATCAAGGAAGAGGAATTTTGAAAAAAGATTCAAATTTTTGAGATGATGGTATCTGTGGAGAGCAGTGATCTAAATCATGGCCTCTCTGGCTGTTGTGTCTGGGAGCTACCTGTGATAAGGTGCAGGTCAAGATGCCCCAACTACTATGGTAATGCTGGCCGGGGGGCTATGTGTGAAGGCCCATGGCTTTTTCAGTCTAGGTCTTGAGTTCAGCACCTTCTCCCAGGAATAGAGAATTCTGAGCAAAACATATGACCCTAATGTCTTGCCAGTCCTGAGCCCTTCAGATTGCATGCTTTGCTGAAACTTTCCCACAATTAACCTTTTGATGATAAAACCTATATGGTAAGCTTGCTAAGCTAGCTCTGAATCAGTCAAGCCTCACCAGGCCTTGACTACCCACCTTGCCCCAGCTTTTTCTACCTATATTTGTCTGTTTGTGTTTTCTTTTCTTTTTAAAATATTTTTATTAGTTGTTGATGGACCTTTATTTATTTATATGTAGTGCTGAAAATCAAGCCCAGTGCCTCACACATGCTAGGCAAGTGCTCTACCACTGAGCCACAATCCCAGCCCTGTTTGTCTTTTCTTTAATCCCCATCACTCCTATGCATCTGGTATCTTCTTCTTCTTCTTTTTTTTTTTTTTTTTTTTGGTACCGGGGATTGAACTCAGGGGCACTCAACCCCTGGGCCACATCCCCAGTCCTCTTTTTTTTTTTTGTATTTTATTAGAGACAGTGTCTCACTGAGTTGCTAAGTGCCTCACCATTGCTGAGGCTGGCTTTGAACTCATGATCCTCCTGCCTCAGCCTCCCAAGTGCTGAGATTACAGGCGTGTGACACTGAACCCGGCTTGATATCTTCTTAACTAATGACCTTTTCTAAGAGAGATGAGAGGACAGTGGCAGGTATCTCTTGTTATTGATTTCAACTCTATACATTTTTACTACCTATCAGTAAATCTTACAATGTTGCAATTGTACACAATAAAACTTTGTACTTTATCGAGTATACAAGTGATCAATATCCCTTATTCCAAAAAGCATCATAATAGTCATCAATTTCCATTAAAAGTGATGAATATCTTACATGTATTCTGTTACTAATTCCTTGTTTTTAGAATATCTCCTCCAGTCAATATCCCATAGATATTTACTATAAGTGCAATTTTCTGTTCAAGAGAAGTTCCCTCATTAGGATCTACTTCAATTCTACTATACTCTATAACATCTTAGCTTAAAGTTTGGTCCATATGCCAGAAACATCAACATTACTTTGGACTTGTTAGAAATACAAATTCTAGGCTCCACACTAGTTCTACTGAAACAGAGTATATGTTTTACCACAATTTCCAAGTGATAGTCCTCATTACTCTTTGATAAGCCAGAATGCTTCCCCAGTCTAGGTAGGTCTCCTACAGCCTGGTAAATTGAGACTTACTTAAGAAGAGCCTACAAACAGAAACTCCACTGCCTGGTGCTTTATAGAGCAGAGGAGCTTAACAAATCCTGTTAAATTAGATTGAGGACACTTTTGGCACCTGTGTGAAAAATTGATAATTTGAAATATCTTTATAAACTAGATTAATTTCATCTATAAATAGTAATATCATAGATAAAAAGCTGTGAACAGAAAACTAAAGAAAAAATTCTTCCATTTCTAACAGTAAAATTTTATGTTTGCCTCCTAGAAAAAATATTTGCATGATATTTTTCTAACAAAGAGAAATTAAAGACAGACAGACTTTCTCCATGTTAATCTTCTTGACCAGACCAAATTCACTAAATGGTATATTATACCATACTAGAAAATTGATTATAAGTTTAGTGTGAAAATTATATTTCAAATGGAAATCAAGGTCCATACTTTACTTGTGGAGAATTTAATTTTTTTATTTGTATTCTTAGAGTATTACTTTGTGTGGACTCAATATTGCAACATTTTACTTTTACTTATATTTATTTTTCATTAGGTGGTATAAGTATCACAGCAATACAAAACCTCCAGAAGTATAGCTCTGTTTTAACATGAAATCTGAATTTTCTACTGAAATGATCTGTCTTGCAAAATTTTAATCACTAGCTTACTGATCCAAAGTGGAAAATTTGAATTATTTCTTTCAACAGTATTGAGTGCTCTATCCTAATTTGACAACTATTTCGAAGAGAGTTCTTAGATATATTGTGAGAAGCAAAATGGGGATGTGGCCAACTGACAAATCATGTAATGGTTCACATATACCATTTCCTTATCAGTATAAGATACTGGACTCTCCTGGTGTTCACAACACAGAAAAGCTTCATAGGTACAGGGAAGATTTGTTAGGTTTCCCTTGATACACTAAGTGTTTTATAAACCTATTATCTGATAAAATTTAAGTAGAGTTCATGCTTGTACTATACTAACCTTAATCTCATTACCATTATGCAAAACAAAAAATAGTCATTCACACTTCAAATTACTACTTATTTTATATTCTGTAAAAGACAAGTTTACATACAGATTTTTAAAATAAATTCTGAGAACTAAAATGTGTACTTTTATGAAATGTAGAATTAAAACAAAAAGAACTTTCACTTTACTAAAAAAAGGATAATAAACTGTGTCATCATAAGAAAGGCAATTCAATTCAGATCTGCACAGAAAATGCACTGTGATTTCAAATTGTGAATCAAAATGCTGTTATGGATTTTACATTCTAGGGAATATACCAACAAGAAACAAGTGAAAATCATACTATGTAATTAAATATGATAAAATAATGAGGTAAACAAACATGGGCAAATAAGTGAAAACTGTAGATAGGAAATAATTTTCTTAAGAGTACATTTAAATTGGGATCAAAAAGCTTGAGGTAGAGATAGTTTCATAATTTTAAAAACAGAAAAAAGTTGAACTGGCTTATAACTTAGGAGCTGAAGTTAGGCTTAATTTAGGAGTTGAAGTTTAAGAATGAGCAATGAATTTTAAGTATACATGTATGAGCAGGATTCATTGTGACTTATTCATATATGAACATAACATAATTTGGGAGATTTTATTCCCTAGTATTTCCCCCATGCCTATCCTTCCTCCTTCCTTCTCCATGCTCTCCTTCTACTCTATTGTTCTTCCTTCTATTTTCATGAGATCCCCTATCCCACTTTTTCTTCTTCTCCTTAGTTTTTTTTCCTCCCTATTCTTAGCTTCATGTATGAGAGAAAACATTCAGCCTTTTAATTTATGGGTCTGGCTTATTTCACTTAGCATGATGTTCTCCAGTTTCATCCTTAGCACCAAATTACATAATCTCACTTTTCTTTATGGCTAAATAAAACTCTGGTGTGTGTGTATATCACATTATATGTGTGTGTAAAAAAATATATATAAAATGTAATATATATGTTTATATATATAAGATATATCACATTTTTATATATATAAGATATATATAAATATATATATATAAATAAAATGTTATATATATATATCACATTTTATTCATCCATTCACCTGTTCATGGACACCTAGGCTGGTTCTATTACTTGGTATTATGAATTTTGCTGCTATAAAATCAGGTATGCATATATCACGATAGTATGCTGGTTTTAGTTCTCTTGGATAAATAGAAGAAGTGGTAGAAGTAGGTCATGTGGTCAGTATATTCCTAGTCTTTTGAGAAATCTCCATACTACTTTACAAAATGGTTGTACCAAATTGCAGTCCCATCAATAATATATGTGTACTTTTTCCCCCACATCCTTGTCAGCAATTATTTGTTACTTGTAGTCTTGATGATTGCTATTTTAACTGAAGTGAAATAAAGTCTCAGTGTAGTTTTAATTTGCATTTCCCTGATTGCTAAGGATGTTGAACATTTTTTTTTTCATATATTTCTTGGCTATTTGTATTTCTTCTTTTGAAAAATATTCGTTCTGTTCTTTTGCCAATTTATTGATTGAGTTTTTGTTGTTGTTGTTTTCATTTTTGGTGTTTTGTGAGTTTGTTGCATATTCCTGATATTAATCCCTTATCAGAAGAGTAGTTGGCAGACATTTTCTAGACTTACTGTAGTCTCTTTTTATCCCCTTAATCGTTTCCTTTGCAGATAATTTTTAAATTTGATGCTGTTTTTGATTTTCAGTTTTATTTCTTGAGGTTTAGAAGTCCTATTAAGAAAGTGGTGTCTGTGCCTGTATGTTGGAGAGTTGTCTATATACTTTTTTCTCGCAGTTGCAGTGTTTCTGGCCTAATTCCTATGTCTATGATGCACTTAGAGCTGATTTTTGTACACCGTAAGAAATATATATATATATGAAGTTACTAGGAAATGAGATTGACCAATTATGTATGTGCATGTATGAATATGACATAATGAATCCCACTATTATGTGTAATTACAATGTACCTAATAAAAAATAAAAACAACCAACCAACCATGAGGGGGTGGGGTGAGGAATGAGCAATAGGCTAGATTATCCATGGCCTTACTGAGCACAGAATTTTTTATTTTATCTGTAGAACAATTGGCAGCTACCAAAGAAGCTTAAGAGAAAATTACTGATTTTCTAATTTAAAAATATTTCCTTATGTACTGAATGGATATTAGATTGGAGTAGACCAAAAAGATGGAGAGCCATTGGACTTGCTGGTGAATTAGACAGCAAAAGTAATTTAGCTTCAATGAATGTGATAACCAAATTGACTTCTTCTGAACCTTAATAATATGTTATGGTCTGGGTATGGAATTATCTTTAATAAGTCACAAATTCTATCTACTAACAAAAATTTGCCCATTTGAAAGTTTCTTTTTGAATTTAAGCTATTTACAATTTTTAGATGCAAGTAATAAAAGGTGACCCTAATGAAGGAAAAGATAAGTTAATTGGAAAGATATAGGGAGCTCACAAATGCAGAGGAAATTTTAACCAATAGAACTTGGACGACTCCTTAAAGTTATAGAAATTATTATAGCAGAAAGCAGGGTATCATGGTTAGATTGAAACTCAATTACTTTTCCCATTTTTGCTTTGTTTGCTCAAAATTCAGTATCACAGGAGAGAAGTTCTGATTATCCTTTACTTTGCACTATTGGAGTTATAAGAGAGAGGACTTAAAGAAACTTCCAAGAATCTTTTGCACTGCATGGTGAGAACAAAAATATACTTTAAATTACAGTCAAACTATCACTGCATGAAATGGGGAAAAGATAATTTCCCCAAAAAAGATGGATGCTGGGAAACCACAAACCTAAAAAATATCCACAAAATAACAGAAATGTTTATCTGCTGGCTTCAAGTGGTAGGGTGTATAGTTTTGATTTTCAATGTTGACTTAAAGATATTTATTTTATTTCATCCATGGAATGGAATTGAAAAGAATATATTCCACAGAAGGTAACTTGAAATGATTCAGAGTACATTGAAAAGAGTGCTATATTTAGTTGATGAAATTTAGCTGCAAGTCATGGGGATACCTTTCTCTACCTTTTTACCTGTGACCAGCATTTGCTACAGAAGTGGTGGGCTATTGGTGGTGGCTCAATAATTTCCTTCATTAGGGAGTTAAGTTCTTTAGACACTTTTATTTTGCCCCACTTGCCTTACATCTCTCAGTTTAGTCCAATTTCTTTATTAAAAGAAGTAATGGGACTACCTGTCTTTTTGAGCTTTTCTATTGCCAGTTAAAGTTTAAATTATTTTGACAAGTACTAAGAAAATCATATTGCTATGTGAGAAATTAATAAAATGAACAAAGAAAAAGAAAACAGGCATATTTCATTTCTGTGCCTGACTTTAAAACATATTCTCAATAATTGTTTAGAAGACAGTATCAAATAAAAGTAAACCACTTGATTACTTATCAAAGAATAAACTCATTAGCACTATTTTTTTTCTTCCTTTTATGGATGGTAAATCAAGCACCTTGTTCCCCATGGCTGATGTCCTGATGGGGGGATCAGTAAGGAGTATTTCTGTCTCTCAAGGGAATTGAATCAAATCTGCCAATTTAGGTATAGCATATAATAATGGAATAAATATGTAGAAGAAATTTGCTTTCAAAGTATCATTATAAAAACAGCACACCAGTTGTATGCCTTAGCTTTGCATTCAAATATGGATTTGGTTCTGATGTAATTCAATTTATTTGTTGTGTGATCTTAAATTAATTATCCTCTTTAAGCCACACTTTTTCTTGTAAAACAGGAAAATTAATGTTTTAGTATTAGAAAACAATCATTTGAAAAACACAAACTTGCCTTTTGGCAATCAATTTTATTGATTGACATATTTTAAATATCTAATCATTGACTCTGATGATGATAATGATAGTAAAAAGGAGTATAATAGAACTAGAAGAAAAACTGTTATGAGATCATGCCTACCCCAAGCACAATATATGAAGAGAAGCAGCAGAAGTAAATTCAAGGAGAATCATAGACCAAGGTAACATCCTTTTTCACAAAATTCCTGGGCTTGTCAGTTAGTCACTGAACTTTAATGAACTTGACAAAGTTCATTTTATTCCATCATATTAACCTTCTTTCTTCGGTCAGAATTATTAATGCTGGTGGTAGAATTGCTGGCTATGGGAAGCTATCAGTGCAGCATTGGACTGTTAGTTACCAAAGGAATCTGAGGAGAATGCACAAGTGGTGATTTTTCCCCTGGAGAATTTAACAGCATGAAATCTCCGATAGTCTTTCTTGCCATATCCAACTTCTTTAAAACTAATAAAAAAAAAGTAAAATTGTAGACTGCCTCTTTTAATGAGAAGGCAGAATGCTGCTCACATCACAGAGTAATCCTTTTCAAGCAGGAATACTGGGTATAATTTTCTACATAAATGAAAAAAAAGTAATCTCATCTCCAAAATATCCTTCTTCTGTGTTATACTGGTTTAGCCAGGCTAAAGCTGTTGACAGAAAATTCACCACTTGGATGAGAAGCAAAGATGAGAAGAGGTATTGCAATGGTGATGGAAAAGCTTTATATAATGAGACAAATCCCAGCACCTCTGGGAACTCATTCAGTATGGAAACCATTTCATGTTTCTTTCATTATGGGAATGATACACTGTCTATTAAAAGTATAGAAGTGAGATTGTCTAGACAGTTATTTTAATAGGGTGACTTGCTTTGGATAGTCATTTGGTTTTGCAGACAACAGCATGTAAACCTATTTTTCTACAGCACTATGCTTCAAACAAGTCCAATCTATCATAGTATGGTGGAGTTAGCACCTCTTATTATATAAACTTGTCAGGGCATCACAACATAAACAACACATTCTGTCCAGCCGCAAAACACTTATTTGAGGAGTCCATTTAGTTTCATAAACTTTTTCTAAGTCTCTGACACCTTAAACAAACTATGACAGGCATTTATATTGTATGCCAAACAAGAGGAATAACTCACTATATAAAGTGTATCTAGTGACTACCAACAAAAGAAAAGGATATGAGATAAAATAAATCTCTTGTAGAAAAAAAAAATTCAGACACATTAATAATTCCTAGGAAAATATTCACTTTCCTTTGCCTATCATCATTGCAGGCCATGACAAAAGATAAAATTTTGCTTAGATTCAGAAATTGATTTACATTTTGCTTTTATAATATTTTTTCCTTTTGGTAGTGGTGTTATTATGATGTTTACCTATATAGATTCATTTGATACAATGCTCATTAATTACAGATATATGAATTACAAATACCAATTCTGTGACTGAAAGCTTACACATGAAAATGTGTATTTGCCAGAAAGCACAGGCAGCTTTCTCCTATCAAATGTGTGTGTGTGTGTGTGTGTGTGTGTGTGTGTGTTGTGTTGTGTAAAAAAGTAAGTGAAATAATGAAGCAAGACATACTGTTCTGGGCTTACACATCTATTTTCTGTAGAGTAATTACTCTTCTCTAAACTGAACTTCCTAACTCAAACATGCCCTAAGGCAATTTTGCATCATAACACTGTGGTTTACAGAATCACTCCCAATTTTTCCCACCACACCATTTAGAAGACTCCCCAAGTATTGACAAGACGGAGCTACAGCCATTCACAGAGGAGAGCAAGCTTATAGGAAGAGACACAAGTATACTTTCAAGGGACTGAGATTTGAAATATTGATATAGTCACATTAATTGAATTTTTGCCTTGAGAAGTGATTACAAAAATGTTGCTCCAATATTAATTTGTATCTGCTTTGGGTAAGATTAACATTAATTTCTTCACCAGTCCCCATTACTCTTTTATTATTCATTAACATCTCTCTTTGCATGTGTAAGAGACCTTGATGAAGCATGTTTATTCATAGACTAACCTTTTTAAATAATTCTAACAGCTCTCTAACAGTAACCTTCCTGGCATGCTGAATATCTTGTCTTTGTTTCATTATTCAATGCTTGCACTCTATCCTCCACTTGAGATGCTGAACATGAATCATACTCCTCTTCCTATTGCTCTCTTCCTCCCACTAAAATGTCCTCTGCAGCCCGTTCCCACAGGAGAGCTCGGTTCACAAAATACTGCAGCAGAACTGTGTCTCTGTTGGATCAGGGACGGTATAATTTCCACAGATCTGGAGTGCAATTATCGATTTTTCTTGTAGCTCATTACATATTTGTTACCACATTTTAATTCATTGTTCACTTACCTTTTGTTAGAATATTTAGTTCGAGTTTGCCTTTGACGAAAGCTCTCGAGGTGACATTTTATCTTTTCTTTGTGTATGTAAGCTCCCAGGCTTATTTTTCAGAGCAGATAAAATGGACAAAGCGGTAAAAACGAGAGGGAGAAAGCCAAAAGAAGAAAAGTGGAATAAATGAAGTAATTATATTTTTCACCAAGCTGTGATATCATTGACTTTATCTGAGCCTCATAAGGCTGTATAAATACTTGAAGTGAGCAAATACTTTTTTCTTTTCAATTACAGATTAATATGTTAGATACGTGTCTTAAAACATAAGACTCTACTCACATAAAATCATAAGTTTCTCTTATTTGAGTCAAATTGTTTCATTCTACAATAGACCAAAATATTTATTTCAATATCTCTGGGTTTTTTTAAGATACTGAAGTATAACATTTTTCCAGAAAAATAAACTTCTCTATCATTAGTAAAATGATAATAATTTTAATGTATTTTACTAAATTTGAAGAATGAAATTATATGTTCACCTACAATCACTCAAATAAATCACTCAAATAAATATTTTCCCCATAGCTTCTACTTTGTCAAAACACAGAAATTTTTTTTAATTTCATAGAGTTGGTAAACATGTTATTAGCATTTGACAGCTAACAGAAATTATGTAATCTTATTTTTATAATTTTTCTTTATAAATATACTGAATATAAACCTAATTTAAAAATATTTTACTTAAATTTTAATGCTTGGATCACACGATCAAAATTATCATTGCTGTTTATCTTATAATTTTTTTTATGTTAAGAACTGAAGCCTGTACTTCCAATTTTCTGCAGCAAGGTACATGCATGTCAAATAGGATTTTGTTTTACCAAACCTATTATACTACAAGGGAAGTCTCTTAACAAAGACTACCCGAGGCTACAGTGAACAAAAGTTCCTTGGTTTGCTATAACATTCCACATCAAATTGTCCAGATATGTTTTTTATAATTTGTTATAGCAAAATTTATTTCAAATTAATTAAATTTACTATTGACTTCACCCCACTCAGTTATAACATAGAATGTTACAGGATACAAGCTAAACAACATATGCTATGACATAGAAAATGAATCTGTGCAAAGACAACTAGAGTGATCTGGGAACACATGGCACCAGGCCAGGTACATATGGCAGAACAGAGCAAAACCAATAAAGAGAATGTCATCCCTTTATTAGAAAGAGAGGAAAGACTCCTATCTAATGACCTTGGTGAAGTAGAAGCTCTCATTAGGCCTTTGATGTCTTTGACAGAAACAAGGCCATGGGGCACTGAATATATCAAGGGACTTCACTTTCAAAAGACAGGAGAAAAATCCCAGTGTAATGAAGGGATTTTAGATAGAGGCGATGAGTTCAAGTTCTAAATTCCATGTGACTTAAGAAATAATGGATAAGCAAAAGCTCTCAAATCATCCAGATATATAGCAATTAGTTTATATATACATATGTGTGTGTAGAAATGATACACACACACACACACACATATATATATATCAACAACACTGACACTAACAGCCTTAAGAATGTGTCTTCATGAAGTGCATGATTTCTTCTTTGCAATAAATTAATAATAAAAGGGGAGAGAGAAAAAGGAAGTCAGAAATCTTGTACACATTGAACACTCTTGATGCCATTAGAAAAGGCAATTGATCTCTTCAAAAAAACTATGTTGTTGATTATTGACCAATTGTAATTTATTGTTTTTTTCTGTTTTACCTTATTATTTTTTACTCATACTTTTTTTTTTAATAATTGAACTACTTTTTAAAGATGGCCTCTAAAATTTTATTTTCTTCAAGAACTTTCTCCAGATGGTTCATTTCAACTTACATTCCCCCTTTGCATTTTATGAGATCAGCTTTCTCCCAAATTTTCATCTGCCCTTGGTTGGACTTGTTCTTAATCCTCACTGATTATCTGACAGGTTTTTTTTTTTTTTTTTTTTTTTTTTTTTGTGGTACCGGGGATTGAACTCAGGGGCACTTGACCACTGGGTCACATCCCCAGCCCTTTTTTGTATTTTATTTAGAGACAGGGTCTCACTGAGTTGCTAAGTGCCTCGCCATTGCTGAGGCTGGCTTTGAACTCGCGATCCTCTTGCCTCAGCCTCCCAAAGTGCTGGGATTACAGGCGTGCGCCACCGCACCCGGCGACAGTTTTAAAATTTGTCACACAATGGGTTTTTTCATACTCGCCATACCTGATTTGTTTTCTGGAAATTCTATCCTATTTCAGTTATATATATGGCTGTTCTTTTATCACTCTACCATATTTCTAATAATCGATTTATAATGAATTCTAATATATGGTAGTACAAGAACTATTACTTTCCTTTCCTCTCCATAATTTGATAACTATCCTACTATCTAAATTTTTCTGGGTAAGATTTAGAACTAACTTTTCACTTTTATTTGAATAATTTACTTAAGTACCAAAAATAAAATGCTATTTTCATTGAAATAACAGTAAATTGACAGGTCTATTTGAGGTAAATTAGCTTCCATACAATTTAAGATTCTTGAGAACAAATGGTTTTATTCCATTTACACATTTTTATAACAACTAATAGTTTCATACTTTAAAAATACAGTGTTTTTTACATTTTAAAATATTTCTACTTCTTTTAAATATAGTTTTGAAGGTTGTTTTTTTTTTTACATAGGTGCCTTACTTATTTTTAATAAAATATGTTATTAGTTAGGTTATATTTTTGTTCTTGTAAATGGGAATCTTTCTAGCTAAAATTTATAACTAATATTTTTGGAAATTTAGAAGAAATAATAAGTTTTATATATTGACTTTGTAATTGGCTATTTTAGTAAACTTGTTGATTCAAAACTTTTAAATTGATGTAATTAAGATTAAAACAATATTATAAATTTAAGCATGATACTTTTTGTCTTTTTTCTAATATTTGCCATTCAATTATTTCTTTCCCTACCTCATTTTTTTTCTTTCTTCTTTCCTTCCATTCTTACTTTAATTGAAATTTTCACATAGTGGGAAAATCAGCTGTCCAATCTTTGTGAAAATGAAGGTTCTTTCTTATTTGTGGCTTTGGTGAATATACATTGGATTTTAAATTCATGTTTGTTCCCAGGTTGTCTGGTACCTTTACTCAATGCCCCTGAACTATAAATTCTGACTCTTATACAGCATAGTATCTGTGGTCCATTGATTGTAGATTTCAATCTCTGACCTGCACAGTTACTCCTCTCCCTCTGTTCAGTTACAACTTACCCATCTTTAAATTCTGGATAGCAGTTTTTAAATTTTTTTATTATTCTAATTTGTTATACACATTTGCAGAGTACATTTCATTTCATATTTCATATAAAGAGCACAATTTTTCGAGTTGCTGGTTTAATATAAAGTATTTATACAACAATTGTGTCTTCATACATGTATTTAGGGTAATTATGGATAGCAGTTTTGATAAGAAATCATTTTTCCTCACCATTCCATGTGCAGGCGATATTGTTTTCAAGAGTACAGAGCTGGTGTTTTCAAATCCTGTAAATGAAAGGTAGATTTACTAGGTTGCTTGCATTTTTTTTTTTATCAGAAAACTTCTATTTCTTCTACCCTCAATGTCCCTTTCTGAAGATTCACAATGATACATGTTGGTGTACATCTTTTTCTTTCTTCTGTGGATATTTGGTGGGCCCTCATAATCTGGGCAGTCACATCCTTCAATTTAAGAAGGCTCTATTGAATTGTTTCTTTTATAATTTTTCTCACAATGTTTTTTCTGTTTTCCCTTTATGAAGCTCAAAGTGTTCAGATTCTGTCTTTTCTAGACTGATCTAGCTCTTCTTTATCTTCTAATATTCCCCATCACTTTTAAAAACTACTTTCTGCTCTATATTCTTCTATTAAACATAAATATATTATAAATGTATGTGTATTATTTTTTATTTCCTACTTTACAAATTGAGAGCTCTTCTCCTTTTCTGAGAATTTTTGTTTAACAAACATGTGCTATTTGTTTTATTGGTATTACATTGTCTTATATTACTCTAAATATTAAATTTTGGAGATTTTTGAGACTTTATTTAAGCCTGTGATTACAATATTAGGACATTTATTTAACTGCCTGGATATCCTTGGAAGCTTGAACAAAACATTAAACAACTGTTTGTAGATTTCTCTGAGCACATAGAGAACTTCATCAGGAAATGATAATGTTGCTGCTGAATTTCTGCAGGTAAATTCCAAATTTGTGTACATGTGTGTATTAAAATATTCATGTATTAAATTATGGTATAGTGTTTTGGCCTTTGAGGAGCATCAGTTGTCCTCATATGTTGTCACTTATACTTGATCTTACATGGCTATTATTTTTCTACCTTATTTTCTATATGTTTGTTTTGGGGAGACCTCATTTTTTGTGGGTTTTGTTGTTGTTGTTGGTGGTGGTGGTGGTGGTGGTGGTGGTGGTACTGGTAATTGAATGGGTATTTTACAATTGAGCCACATCCCCAGCCCTTTTAATTTAATTTTTATTTTTATTTTGAGAAAGATTCTCACTAAGTTGCCTAGAGCCTCACTAAGTTGCTGAGGCTGGCCTCAAACTTGTGATCCTTCTACCTCAGAATCCTTGAGGAGCAGTTGGGGTTAACAGGTGTGTGCCTCCACACCTGGGCAGAAGATCTCACTTTGTAATTCCTATAAATGACGACAATTTCTTCAACAATAATGTTAATAAAAGGAAGCATATTTGCAAAATTTATATGACATAATTTCTAATATTTTTTGTAAAATCTTCTGGGAAAAATTCTGGAGAATAACTAGTGTCCACAATTGTTTTCATATAGCAATGTGAAAATGTTTTTCATACTGCTAAAGCTCTTTTTAATTGTACTGCTTTTATAATCATAAAAATTTATTAATTTGTATTTCATTTAAAAAATATCTATTTGCCTTTTTTAAAGAGTTTGTACAGAATTAGCATAGACAGATAACAAAACTGATAACAAAAATAACAGTATTTTTTCTTGACTATATATTTACATTCCAGGAACTTTGAATGAAGTAAATCAATAAAAAAATTTTTTTTTAAATTTGCTCCTTATTACAAATAATGTATTTTTTACTTCTGCTACTGTTTCATCCTCCTCAAAATTTCTTTTTAAATTTTTTTATCCATTTCTCTTTATTGTTTTCTATGGCTTTACTTTTTTTTTTTTTTTTTTTTTTTTTTTTAGAAAAAGAAAACCTAACATCGTTTCTTCTTTTGATTCAGAGACAACACATCTTCCTGACCTCTTTTTTTTTTTTTTTTTTTTTTTTTTTTTTCCTGCTACTGGGGATTGAACTCAGGGGCACTCCACCACTGAGCCACATCCCCAGCCCTATTTTATATTTTATTTAGAGACAGAGTCTCAGTGAGTTGCTTAGCGCTTTGCTTTTGCTGAGGCTGGATTCAAACTTGAGATCCTCTTGCCTCAGCCTCCCAAGCTGCCAGGATTACAGTTGTGTGCCACCATGCCCAGCTTCTTCCCGGCCTCTTTTAAAAGAGTCAAGCATTTACTTTTACTAGTACAATATTACTATTGCTTTTATCATTACTTTTTTCTGTTTCAGCCATAATTATATATGTTCTTTCATATCTTCCAATAGTTCTTTTCAATCACCCAATTTTTAGTAACACATTAGATGCTCATAGTATTGCTGTTTCTCATTTATTTTGAGGCTTAAAAAATAATAAATTCCACATAGACATATTAATTGTGGAAAAGCAAACTAAAGAAATGACTTTTCTTTATCCCAGTCTTTGGTCTTTTGTTTGGTAATTTGAAATTCTTCTCAAATTTACAGCTTGTATCATTGATTGATATTAATAGCTCCTATTAATAGAATACACAGTGTCTTGTAGGTAGAGAATTTCTGAAGGTAACTATTATTTTGAGATCCTCTCCACATACTTGGGTCACTGTACTTTATTAATTCAGCATAATATTACTAACAACATACTACAAAGAGCAAATGCATCCACTCTTTGCAGTGCAAGACTGTTCCTTCCTTCCAATGAGGATGATAAAACTGGTAAGGAGGCAGCTCCCATGCCATAGGGCTGTGATTGTGACTAAATCGGGAGGTTGAAAGAGCATGTAGAAAGAACACTTACAAGCTGAAGATTCCCCAAAGACATGGGGGGTGGCTTGAAAATTTAAAAAGTGAAGCTTAACAGAGAAGAAAGTATAAGTTAAAAAGACACAGAGTTGTGAAGATTTAAAATTAATGGGCATCATGAGCATTGTGTAAAAGTGCTCCAACAATTTTGGAACATTGAATGTGAACAGGTTTTGCCTATGACAGACATAAGATTAGTGAGAAAAGCAATTAACTGACAAGAGAGGGCCTAATAAGCAACATTGGGGGTAAGGGGAGGTTATTATCTTCAGAGTAATAGTGGGACCTTGAAAATTTAATCAGGGAATGGATAGGAGAAACTGCATTTTATAAAGATCTTCTGGCTTCAGAGTAAAGAACTGCTTGGAGAAGAGCAAGAGTAGAGACAGGGAGATCAGTTAAAAAGCAATTACAGTAGGAGAGAGATTGCCTGTTAAAGGGAGTGAGGTGAGAATGAAGAGATGTGGGACAATTTCTCAGTATTTAGGACTTAGATTCACAGGACATGGTAATTGATGGGGTGATGTGAGAGCAGAGGTGAGAAAAGTCAATGACTATGGTCTTTGGCTAAAGAAACTGGGTCATTAGGAATGTCACTTCTTTCAGCAATATTTAAAATAGAAAGAAATTTGGTTTAGCTAGGCACAGTGGTACCTGCCTATAATCCTAGAGGCTCCAGAGGCTGAGACAGGAGGATTACAAGTTCAAAGCCAGCCTCAGCAACTTAGCAAAGCCCCCCAAAACTTAGCAAGATAATGTCTTGAAAATGTATGGGTATGTATGTTGTGAGTGTGTGTGTGTGTGTGTGTGTGTGTGTGTGTGTGTGTGTGTATGCGCACCTGGGAATGTGGCTCAATGATTAAGTGCCCCTGGATTCAATCATAGGTATGAAAGAAAGAAGGAAAGAAGAAAGAAAGGAAGGAAGGTAGGTAGGTTGGTGTATGTGTTAAAGGGATGGGGGGGCAGATTATGTGAAAAGAGAATTAGTACAAAATTATTACATGAAAAATATCATATACATCAGTGAATTTCAACTACAGTGTTGTTTTACCAAATCAAGTGTACCATGGGAAAATCAATCCCATTACAAAAACTTTGAGGCTTTCCTTATTTTCCTCAATATTCTATTCTATTCTATTCTATTCTATTCTATTCTATTCTATTCTATTCTATTCTATTCTCTCTCTCTCTCTCTTTCTCACATCTCTCTCCTGTGAAATACAAAAAGATTTGGAGATGAGAAACTTAGAACAGTATAATCTTATTCTTAAATGATGCTTTTGTTTTCTTTGCATAGAGATCATCTAGAGATATTTTAAAATTCAAGAGATAGGTGATAGTATTGCAACAACAGCAAACAAATTGTATAATCGAGACTTGAGAATATAGGTCTAGAGAGATCATTTCAGAGTCATATTTTGACAGGTTTCCATCATTTTGTCCCTTTAAAATCTTGGAATTCAAAAGAACTGCCATGTGCTACTTTTTCTTTCTCCTGGGATTTGTAACCAAACTATCCACAATTCCTATTTCTCATTTCATTTTCCTTCCACTTTATATTATAAAGGGCTTGTTCAGACATGTAAGTGTTACTGAACCATTACTATTTTCCTGGTCTTTGCTGCCTATTTTCCCCTATGGTCACATCTTGAAAGAGCTTTGGTTTACTTTCATACAATATTTCATGTCAGTGCAGTTTTGAGAACCCAGTTCTGTGTGTGTGTTAGCAGGGCCACAAAGACAGAGACAGAGACAGAGAGAAATTGAGAGAAGCAGAAAGAGAAACAAAGGCATTTTTGGAGTAAGCTCTTGGATATATTTGACAAGGAAATTCACTCAATGTCTGACTAGATTTCTAAGTTTTTATTTCCAGTCAATTCTGTATGCCAATGAATAGAAATTCCTTTCCTAGGCATAATGTCTAAGTCATATTTATTTGATGTTCTCCTTTATGTCATACTTTATTTTCAAATTAATAGCCAACTATGAATTTCTGGCTACATTTTAAATTCAATGTTTGCAAGAAGCTCAGCCTTTATTTATTTATTTTTAATCTGAGATCCATACATGGTCCTTGTCTTTCAAGGCTTTTTAAAATTTTAATTGTATCTTTTACTTTGGCAAATCTGGTGACACTCAGTTTTCTAAAATTCAAGGAGTCATATTCCAGATTGTTTCTGTCCCTTTTCATTTCTGATTTCAAAATTTCTCATTATTTCCTGAGTTTATATAATATTGTAGCGTTTTTTGAAAAAGCAATGGGAAAGCCAACACACTATTTTCAATCATTCCCCCTAGGTCTATAGACTCAGTAATTACCTGATCTTGTACATACCACAGATAACCACTGTTTTACAAACACCTTGAATCACATGGTCTTCATCTTTCAAGTCTCTAATGTCAATTCCCTTATTATGTGCTTGTTGGCCACAAAACCACTTCCAGACAATTTTATTTTTGTTTTCACAGCACCTTATTTCAACTAATAATTATATCATTTTATATAATGATAGCTGTGCAAGGACATGAACACAACATTGTAGGTGTTATACTGTAGATTTTATTTCTCATTCACATGAAGTTTGCAATATTTTGCTGATTGACTGAATGCTCTTCTTAAAGCAGTAAATAGGGATTCAGTTTCATTCCATCGTGTGTATTTACCATTTCCCAATTTGGGGGTTCCAAGATTATCATGGATAATTACCTCAAGCTTCTGTGGTGGGGATAGCACATGGATAATGTAGACTATGAGAAGTTTACGTGCTAGACATGAAAATAGTCCACATCAATGTAGTTCAGATTTCACTGACCAGAAGTCAATTATATGGCCACACCTACCAAGAAAGGAGACTGGTATATGTGAACTGGTGTGTGCCAGGGAAGAGGAGGAAATGCGTTTGATAAGCAATTAGGAAGTTTCTACTGCATTAAATATCATTATTACCTACCTCAGCTTCCACTACACTTTTTATATTAGGATCAGAAGTAGAGCTTTTGAATCACCAAGATGGATGATCAGCCTCTCCATTGGGGCTTGTTGGGGCCATATACATTTTCACTCAAACAATTCTATGACTTCATATAGACATTGTACCTTCGGCCCCTAACACCTCACAATCTTAGCTGGTTTAACAGCAAGAAGCCAGACACATGTGTAAACTGTCCTAAAATTTTGCTCTTTGATTTACAGTACACATTTCTCTAAGACTTTGTTGAGGAAGGGACAAAGCAGGATTAAAGCAACTGAAAAATAAGGTGTGAAATTTTGACAAAACTCTGACTTATTAGGAGAACTGATAAGGTATGCAAAGCTGCAATGAGGATCAGGCACAGAAGAGCCAATGGCATGATAAAATTTTTCCTGGCACAAATTTCAGTATTGGAGGCAATTTATTTTTTAATGCAGAAAACTCAAAGTTTCTAGTCAACTCACTCAGTCTCTCTGAGGCCCATGATACATATACAGAGTTCTGAAAATTATCAAAAAACTCTAACACTGAAAAACATATACAAGAGACATGTGGCTAGTTTCTTAAACATTTTCAGAGTGATTTTATGCAGGAAAAAAAGGAATGTAAATTCAAACCTAGTTGTGTCTGCTGCTATGGCTGTGAGAATCATCCTTACTAAGAACAAGCTTTCTGGTGGCAGTTTGGCCAGGAGGAGATGATCTGCTTCCCTGATTGCCTCTGCTGGAGTGTTAATGCTTGCAGTGACAACTGTCCTTTTAAAAAATATACCATGTTTTTGACTCTTACCTTCCCTTAGGTAAATAAGATTATCCAGTTTGGGGGGTTAAAATTAGCTGTTAGCATTTTTGTTTAATACACATTCCCTTTTAGCCACAGTCAATTACAGGTAGTTTGTAGCAATAAAAGCCAATCAAATTTACGCCTACCATCTAAATATCATCCAAAGATTTCTAATCAGTTTAATTGGTTCTCTCAGTCAAAAATTGAAAGATCAGCTTTCCCCTAGATGAAATCAGTTTCAGTGCAATTGAGAATTGGTCATCCTCATGTTATGCTGATGAACCATTTAATGGTATAGCCTCTTTCATGGATTTAAAACTTCTTGTTGCCTGGATGGGAAGTCAAATGTACAGTTTTAAAGGACTGGGCTAAGGTGTATGATTACTTATAGTCTTCACACTGTTCACAATTGATCATAAAGATGGACTGCAAGATCAAATCAATAGGCCTTGTCCAAACCGTGTACACTGAGATTTCACTCTGCCCTATCACGGTCCTGAGGACAAGTCCTACAGGATTGCTCACCTGGTAGATACCTGATAAAACGTCATGTTGAAGATGTCCATGGCTCTAATTGGAAAAATAAGAAAATATTGAACAGAAACCAAATTTTCAGTCAAACTGATACCACTCTGCCTTTTAAAACAGGAATATAATTTTTCATTTCTCTGAAATTCGCCTTCACCCCCAAAGTCAATATGCCACAGAATTAGCATAGCCATCAACACTATTCAGCACTTATTCACAGAACAGTTTTAGATGTACTTGTAAGTTAAAATGAATTTCCAACATGCTGAGCGATGTGATCTGTCATATTAGTCTAGATGTCAGGTGCCTAAACTTTCTCTGTGAGAAGTATTTACAGAGTTTTTGCTTCAGGAGTCAGAAAGAACATATGTGGGAGATGACTATTATTTAACTTAGTGAATTCTAACTATTGTGAACTTCTTTTAATAAAAACACCTACACCAATTAGTTCATATTTTGTATCAAAGTGATTATTTCCAAACCTCATTTTCTCTAATCAAATCGTTGTTTGTTACAGAAACATGGCATGCTGTCAAATGAGTGGAATGTCTTTTTCTAATCCTGACTTATTAGTATAATTTTTCCCTTCATGATAGGCAGCAAAAATATCCATGGGAATTATAATTGGCTATGGAATGAGACAGTCGCCTCTGGCAAGTGAGGTGCAATAGGTTGGCTGTTGAATTGTAAATCTCCTATTTTTCATAGTTAGCTCCTATCCCTTCCTCTTATCCCATCCACGTGGGGGAAATTCATCAGCAGTTCTAGAGGATGAAGCTCCATTGTCCTCTGAAGTTGTCTTTGAGTTCTGTTTTGTGTTGAATAACCATGTTAGCTTGGAAAATGACTTTATATTAGTAGTTTCCTCTTCTGAAAATCAAAGAGGATACCACCATTTCTGTTGAAATGAGTAACAAGAATTAAATACAGTGTAAATAATGTGCCTAGCAGGAAAATAGATGCCAAATGAATGGCAGTGATTATTATGATGACTTGCTATATTCTAGAAAATAACAATTTAGCTATTTTGAATTGCATGGCAAAAGAACCCCACCCACCTTCCTCAGGCACGACCACATTTATTCCATGGCCAAAATATTAAATGTCAATTTTAGTCCCAGAGTAAAATTTCATAGCAAGCTATCAACTCTAGAATATGGAGGTTGATAATGGAAGTGCTGACAAATCTTTGATGTCTTCAGAAATGTAATGGGCTTCTTAAGGAACTGAAGTTGCAAGGTAAGCTGTTTACTCTTTTCTGCTAAGGAGGCAATTATACAGGCCAGTTGGAGAAGCTTATAATATGATTAAATAGTCAACATTAAATCAAATGGTGATTGAATTCCCAACGGGCAGTTTACCTTCACAGTACTTCTGAGTTACTGAATTATATTTTCAAATGTCTTTGCACTGAACTGTAGGGAAGGAATTGCCAGTGTTTCCAACACATTTCTTAAATGGATTGATAGAGGAATGGCCTTTTTAAAAAATAAAAATAAAAAAAGTAATAATAAAAATAAAAAAAAAAATGAAAAAAAATTTTCTAATTCTAATATTTGCTAAATGAAAAAAGTTTCTTCTTTGCATTTAAAAAGTTCTCACTATGACTAAATAACTAGTCCAGACAATCTACTGAATATTTGTTCATGTTCATTTGCATCACATTTACATTTGACATACTGCAAAGCAGTTTGTGCTAACAAGTGTAGCTAACAAAGATTCTACTTCAAATCTGTGTAATAATTCAATTTGTAATTTATTTCTAGTACATTAGATATTGATATTTTTAAAATATATTAAATGTATTATAGAGGATTATTCTGTATTTTATTCTTACAAGATAAATGTTGGAAAGTAAACTGTCTGTAAATAATATGGTCTTTATACTTAACATTTGGAGTGATTTATTTACTATCACTGTGTCTGCATGGAATAAAAATCTTTAGTCTTCTATAGTCTGATATGCATTAAAACCTAATAGTAACCTCCTTATAAGTGAATTTACATTATACATTTTTTAAATGTATAAGGAAAAATGCATTCTGTTGAAGAGCAGATCTGCTCCAACAATACAATAATTAATGTGGAATTGAGAAGGTCATATGCCCTCAATAAAGCTCAATTTAGCTAAAATATATTTGAGGTAAAGATTAAACCAGTGCTGAAGGAATCTTTCAAGTTTTACATAAACTTTTGAAATTCTGGTTTTGATGAGACCACTGTGTTTTTCAAAACAAAACCAACTTAAGAATGATAGGAGAAAGTTTATTTAATAGGTAACATACAGTTGTGGCTAAAAGCGTGAACATTAGATTATCTGGGTTTCAATCCCTGCTTTCTTCTCAACTATCTTTATTACCTTGAGTAGGTTAAACTCTCTGTATCTTTCTTTATCTGTAAAATAGGAAGTTAATAATACCTCTTGCATTCACTTTAAGGGTTCAAAGAATTTGTATATGTAAAATTCTTCAAGTCTTGCCTGGAAAATGTTACTGAATTGTTTGATGTAGGTATGTATGTATGTAGGTTTTCGAATACCAAAAGTCTAGGTCTCCTATAGTTAATTTTTCAAAAATTTCAGATAGTGTTTCATATTACTAATGGTGATTCAGATTGATAACTCACTCTCACTTTTTCTGTAGCAACTATGACCCTACAAAGAGTATAAAATTTATTTATACCAATCTCATTTTATTTTGAAAATAAACCCAGAATTGGTAGGCATTAGTTTAGTGGTCCTCGAAGTTTAACATACATTAGAATCATGTAGATTGCCTATTGAAACACAGATTGCTCAGCCACCACCAGAGATTCTGATTCTAGGTCCTGGACAAGCCATGAGAGTTTGCATTTTTCTCTGGAATTGATATTGCTGCTGCTCTTTTGGAGACACCATTTAAGAATCTGCATCTGAGATAAGAATTTGGAGATGAAATAAGGCATTTAATTATAGAAACTGTTTTTATTTCTCTCTATGGGTAAGAAATTACATGAATGAAGTTCGTTCTAACATGACTGGCAAGTTGATATGCACAGGGTTTATTCAGTGACTTTGATTCTGCTTCCTAGGAAGTTCTCTCTTTGCAAATCACTGTGGTCTGGAAACATATTTAACCACATCTGTTGGGGAAAAGGCTCAGTTTTTTAATAGCAAAAGATAACTAATGGAGAGCAATGGGATAAATTATTAAAATGATTGACAATGGAGCAATCTCTTAAAGTGTTTGATTAACAGACTATTGATATTGTACTTCAAAATCATTCACATGGAGCAGTCAAGTCTTCCGACTTACAGAATGTTTGACCAAAGGACTGTCATCTAGGTAGTATTTTAGGAACATTAATTTTGTGGTGAAAAAATAGAAATTAATTTAGACAGGGATGGAGGCTCTGCTCTTAGAACACTTATGAATGGTAGCAGGAATAAAGAGAGAAAAAAATCAGAGAGACAAAATTAGCAAAGCCAAGTCCCTGATTGTGTATGAAGATAACTGACATTTCAATTTCAGGTTCTTGGAGATTGGGTGTCCTTAAAAGCAAGGACAGCAAGGACATCAACAGAAAGTATCCAATACTGTATTGGATTAAGTTCCTGACTTTAACCCAATGTGGTATGGCTTTAAAGGTGTTGTTTTGTTTTTGTTTTTCTACATCAACCTGGAAGCAAAAATCAGTACTGGTATTCATGCCTCAAATGAAAATCTGCTTTCCATGATTAGTTCAACTACAATTTTATGTCTCAAACATACTCTAGCAAACTTCTGTCTTTTTTCTCTCTCTTCTCAGCTTCAAAGTTCTCCCTCTTCTCTAGTCTCCCACCCACCACATTCCATGTGAAATATGGGTAGATGGATAAAGGGTCAAGACAATTGTTAAGTGGCTGCTATTTTTTATTCTATTTTTCTTACCCAAACAATAGAGAACAGGGTGTACTATAATTTAAAATAAGAGGAAAAATAAATTGAAGGGAAATAGAAAGGACTACATTTGTATATGCTTATGTGTGTGTAACTATACATATATTTGTAAATATGCAAATTTATCAGGTATAAAGTGTATTGTATTCAATACAAGTATAATGTGCTAAATGATCAACTCAGGCAAATTAACATTTCTGTCTCCTTAAACATTTAATTTTTGTTAACATAATAATTGTGCATATTCATGGAGTACAATATGCTATTTTAATACATGTATAGATTTTTGAGAGAGCTCTGCCTAGAACACACTGATTGGCTTACTCTTTAAAATCCTATTTAGAATTATAAAAGCAAAGTTCTATGAGCACAGAAGGAAAATTTGTAGGATAGAGATGTGAAAGAACAGGAATATAGGAAAAAGTAAGGAAAGAGAAAATTGCTATGTAGGGGTATCTGGTGCTACCTACCCCATCACTTGGGCAGCCTGGGGAGGAACATAGGGAAGTTCAGAAATAATCAGGGTCACCAATCACTTTATTTTATCCAGGGCTTTCTTGGCTGTCCTCAGGTAGGAGAAGCAGTTCTATTACATAATATCATTTATATGTACATCACTTCTCTCGAACACAGTAAGTCAAAGGTGAAATTCTGCACCTGCATTTATTCTTTAGTTTACAAAAGCTAAAGTGTATTGTGTAATGTTTTAGACATTTGACATGAAGCTGCTTTTGTTGCCAAAAAACAATATGAAGCCAAAGTGCAAAAGCAAACATTTAAAATAAAAAAGGTAAAGCAAAGCCGCTAGATTATGAAGCTCTACACAGATAAGTTAAAGAACATGAACAGCAGTGCACCTGTTGATATTTAGTATTTAATTGGGAAATTCTAGTCTCCCTAAATTTTAGAAATCAATTTATAATAAGCACAGAAGCTGGGATTCATGTATCATGAGATGATGTCTAAATGACAAAACTGTCTGCAAACTTCATCTTCACTTTTATGCAAGATATTTTTAGGGGCAAATCTCTATGACACAGCAGTGACAGCTGATAGCTTGGTGCCATTCAGTGCAGGAGTGTTAAGTGTTTTGATACCAAATCCATTTTAATGCTTCATGAAATGCAACATAAAAGAACAATCCTGCAAAAATACGTGCCTTATTTATTTTCAGATGTGTGTTTTTAACAAAACTAATAAAAATTGAAAAATGGTCACATTGTGAGAATTTTCAACTTTGACACTACCATAGACTATATTTGAGTTATTATAATTGTTTAAATATTAATTGTAAACTGACATCCTGAAAATGCTTTGACCCATAGAGATAGAATGATGAACTTTGTTACCCATTCATATAACATTTTTAAAATGCAATATTTCCTGAGTGGTGGAGGAAAGATTTAAATGTGAAGTCAGTAGTGTTCTGTCTGAACAGGGGATCAATATGACAAATGTCACTGAAAATTATGAACATAGTAGCTAAAATTAAGCAGCCTGTGCAGACTGGGAGAACAGTGGTAAGGGCATCCAAAGGAATGTGGTCCTTGGCCCGTGGGCCTTTGCTCTTTGCAGGAGAAGCCACCACATTGCTCTGTAGAATATTTTCTGCCATCTCTGTTGTGCCTAAGAAGCTGAAAAGATGGGAGAGAAAAACAGATGTTTGATTCATATCCCATGACACGGACTTGAAAGAATATTCACAACATTGTTCCTGTTGAAAAGTGTTTTTGCATTCCCAATAATCGATTTGCAGTTGAATTTCTGGTACATTTACAGGCTTGGGCCCAAACTATGCAGAATAGTGCAAAGGAGTTCTCAGAGACTGTAGGAAGATATTGTTTGAATGCATCAGAATTCAATAAGACAGTGCCCATGCATCTGGAGATAATCCTGGGAAACAGCCCAGCACATGCTTAGTCATTTACTTGCATTCCATATTAGTTCTGCTCAAGTTTATCCATATCAAGACTTCTTTCAAGTACTTATTGATACTCTTATCTGCTCTGGTTAATTAAGCACTCTATTGACAAATTTTGGATCTTTATTTAATCTAGCCTAGTAGAAATTAGAAGCACACTATCAATTGCTCATGAAGATTAGCTCAGACATGAAAATAGAAACCTTACAGTGACAAGTCAGTTAAGTTCAGAGTCTCACATTTTTTCATATGTCAGACACTGTACTACTTCTTAACAAAGTGTGTCTCTTTAATCCTTTAATAGTCCTGTGAGATGAGTATTATTTTGGACCCCATTTAAAAGATATGGAAAGAGACCAAAGTCACATAGCTCCTAAGTTGCAGAGCTAGAATTCACATCCAGAAATTTTTTTTCCAAGAACTTGCTTTTAATTTCTCTACTATGTTATATCTGTCTTGCAGGCAATATATTTATTCTCGTCAGATGGATTTTGAAGCAAAGTCAAGTAGTCAGTCTGGAAAATCAAAAATTAGTGCCATATCGTCCTCAAGTGGTGATAAGTGGTGATAAACTGTTTTTCAAGGATTGGTGCCTTTAATATGTTTTAGCTCTCATTGCACCTAGAAAAGTGTTCTGCACTTTTTAGGAACTCAACAAGCATTTACTGACTCGCAACTAATATATATACATATATATAACATTGTGTGTGTGTGTGTGTGTGTGTGTGTGTGTGTAACCAGCTCTTTAAGGTAGGTCTTTCCTATCAAAATAATGTCTCATCAATATAGTTGCACACGTTTTTTTCATTTTTGCCATTCTCATAGAGTGTATTCATTTATCAACAATACTCTATTTCATGCTATTCAGTGGATTACTGCCTAGAATATTCAATATGCATACTGGAAATTCCACTTAATATTAATTTATCTAAGATACTTTATCACCATCTCATTTAACTTTTTTTCATGGGGAGTAAGAACCACTAAAATTCCATCTGACAGGTAAGGAAACTGAGACTTGGGGCAGTTAATAAACTTGTCCTTTGCCAGACAGTTAACTGATGATAGAACTGGAATTTAAAACTAAGAATATGGACTCCAAAGCCTGAGGTCTTAGACACTGCATAACACTAGTTTTCTTCAGCCATAAATCATAAATTATATTTTCTTTGATGTCTAATTTCTTTGAAGCCTTTATCCTTTTGGGTTTGCATACTAACCAGTTGTACTACATGTTTTGTGACTGTAAATTAGGTGAAATGTTCAGATTTTCATCAATATTATCTTTCATAAAATTTATAAAATCTCATTTTATAACATTTTTTCAACATATTTTAGCCTATAAATATTATGCTGAAGAATATAGGGTTTTCAAAGAGGTTTGACATGGGATTTTTTCCTGGATGACTTTATTTTCTCTATCTATTCCTCACTGAGGATGGAATGGAAGGGAAAAAAATCTGAAGAGATGCAAAAATCTCTTGAGAAACATTTTAAAATTTTAGATGTGACACACTTGGGACCCTTTCCCTGAAAATCTGATGTTTCCACCTCCAGTTTTATAATAATAATACATAGCAGAATTTACCAGGAGGAATAAAGTATTTACAGACTCCCTCCCTCCCCACTACACCCCACCCCAGCATGAATACATTGAACATGGGTGAGGTAATATGGCATAAGATTTCATTCCACTTCCTTTAATAAGCCAAAGTGTGAAGAAGGTAATGCTCAGCACAAAGAAGGCTAAGAACCAATACTTAGTCCTGCTTCTACTCTAGGTTTAAGCTCAGGCCACTTAAACATTCCTGAATCTCATGGACTGTTCAGTTTAGATTGTTAAAGACATAGTCTGCATGGTTATTTTGAATTATAGATCCAGAGAAAGCAATACTCCTGGAGGCCACTCCGAATCCATTCCCCTTGAGAAGGAGAGAATGTCAATAGCTACTCAGAGGTATGAGGCTAAAGCCAATTATCTTTACATTTTAAAACAAGAGCTATAAACATCAAAAATTTTTAGACCTTTAAAAAAGTCTGTGGCACAATGTTTCTAAAATGTTCTCATTCAATCCTCATAACATTCCCCCAAAGTAAAGAATTTGTGTTTTACCAATAAGGGAGAAAATGACCTTCTGTTGGAAATATAGGCTATTGGCTTAAAAATAAAATATACTAAGCAGAGATGTGTGAAATGAATAATAAATGCTACATGAGTCATTTAGTTGTGTAGACTAACTTGTGTAAGTGTGCTTGCCATGAGGGGATAATGGAATATGAGATACAGTTTGATGAAGTGCAAACTACCCGATAGAAAGAAGACCAGTTATGGGGTGGGGTGGGGGGTGTATTCCCATACCAATTAACACAATCAATACAAGATGCAAGTCAAATGTGAAAATCTTTGTTAGTCTTGAATCAACATGGCTATAGATGAAAATAAAAATTCCAGTTGTATGTTTAAGTCCATCAGGGTTCCAATGCAGAAGAAGGTGTTAAATGCAGGTCTGGACACTGTTAGGGAGGTTATGGTCTCTGTGATTTCCCTGGCCTGCAAAATCACCCTGTGAAAGTAGTTCAGCACATACCTAATTACATCTTAACAGGTTCATAAGACCATGATAAAAATCAATACATTTTCTTCATAGAAAGGAAGCTGATTTTCATTTTTTTCCCTCATTTTTTTAAATTTAAAAAGTAAGCACATTTTCTACTTGAATGCTGAATAGGAAATGCCTGAAAATTTGCTACATCTCCAGGGCTAACTTTCAAAAGTTCTTTGTATGTAATATGCCTTTGATGAATAATTTTTAGTCAGTAGAACTTAATAAGCAAAACAATTGATTATTTCCTAAAGTACCTGTGAATTTAAAAAGCAAGTAAAAGCCAAAAAGGGGAAAAAAAGATTTAATATACCTGTATATGGATCTAACAGCATAATTGAGAATTTTAATTATTGTAGAAGTGACTTCAGTTATGTACCCTCAATCATGGTGCATTTGCATTAAAAAGGTAAAGATGTAATGATTCTTATTAAAATCTGTGGCACATTTTCCATTCTTAAATTAGAAAAAAATACCAATTAGTGCAAATAATGTAATATTCAGCCGTTTTAAAGCCTTTATAGCTTAATGTTATAGTCTTGACAGAACATAATGAAATATATGATTGACCAAAACCCTATTCCTTGAAACATACCATTTCTGGATAAAATATGCTTCGTTCTGAAACAGATTGATATAAAAATGCATGCATGTTATAAAAGCACAAAGACAAACTGTTTTCTAAAACATTAACTTTTTTATATTCACACATTTGGATATTGGTGAAAATAAACATGTAGAGCAATCTAACAAGCTGCCCCAAACCTGCACAGTCCTTTTGTATTCTATCAGAATGACAGATGCAAGACTCGAGAGTGAATAATCTCCTACAGAAGATGTATGCACAAAGCCAGTGTTGCCAGGATTTTCACGAACGCTATCATTGCTCAAACTGAAAGTAAAATAAAATTGAAAAATAGAATAAGTAGTGATTCTTAAAATTTAAATATATATTATCTTGTCACACAGTATCTGTTTATTTCTGTCAATCTTCCAGTGTCATTAAACTAATTTTTTTGAGCCACAAAATATATAAAAATTTACAAACTGGTTAAAATCTATAAAGCAACTTGCTTTCATTTCCATGTTGATAATGCATCAGAGGGATCATACACTAAGAAAAAGTCATGTGCAGCTTGATTCAGTAGGCATAATTTGCTTTCCCTTCTATATTTGCTTTGAAATGCTTTACCAGTATTTGATGCTCAAAATTAAATGACAATAGGATTGATTTTTCTATCAACTTCATGATTCTTCATTCTCCCTTTCCTACACCACTTCCCCAAAAGCCCAAAGTAAGCAGCCCTGAGCAATCATGATTGAACTGTTCTCTAAAAATTAAGGAATCCCTGGCTCATTCATGTTTAACACCCTGACATTTGACATCATTAATCCAAACTCTCATGGAGTTCACACGATAAGAAAAGACTCTGGAATGAAATGAATAGCTGTACTCAAGTACTGATTTGCAATCATTGAGTTCTTGGACAAGATAACTTACATTGAGTAATTTATGAGAAAAAGCATCTGATTTATTAAGTATTAGATTATTTCTACAACATGCAGAGAAAGTGTTTTCTATGCCATACCTCTTTTTTATCATTGGCATATTGAGGTATAATTTAAATCCACCCCTAAAAGATGTACAGTTCTAAGAATTTTGACAAACCTGCAGTCTTAGGACCACCACATAATAAAAATAGATTGTTTTCATCATTCCTAAAAGTTCCTTCATACCCCTTTTTATTCACTTCCCTCTTCCCACTCTCAATCTCTGGAAAATAATGACCTGATTTCTGTTCAGACATTTTTTTTTTTTTTTTTTTTTGCATTCTTGAGAATGTCAAATAAATGGAGTCATAAAGAATGTAGCTTTTTCTGAATATTTCATGTAGTATGATGCTTTTGAAATTCATCCTTATCATTGCATGTATCAGGAATTTGCTACCTGTTACTTGTGAAGGGTTTTCCACAGTATGGACGTATCACAGTTGTTTATTCACCATTCTCTTTGGTAGATATTCTGGTGGTTTACAGCTTTTGTTGATTATGCATAAACCTGATTTAAATATCTACCTACAGTTGTTTTTTTTTTTTTTTTTTTTTTCCACTTAAGCAATTACATAGAAATAACATTACTAGGTCCTGTGGTATGGATATCTCTAGCTTCATACTCAACTGGAAAACTGTTTTTCAAAGCCATTGTGCCAATATTTGTTTGCACAAGCAATGCATGAAAACTCCAGTTACACTGAATCCTTGTCAACATTTGACATTGTCTGTGAATGTAAATTTTTTTTTTTCAAATTGTAGCTATTGCAATAGCTATGTAGTGTCTTATTGTGGAGTTAATTTGTATTTTCCTAATGATTAATGAAGTTTGGTATCCTTTTGTGGGTTTCCTTGAAGTTCATGTCCTCTCTTAGGTGTCTATTTATACATTTTGCCAATTTTAAGTAGGATAGTCTTATTAATAAATTGAGAGTCTTTTTTTATATATTCTGATTCTTTATACAATCTGTAACAAGTGTTTCTTCTTTCCAACTTTCTGCATTCTTAATGGAGGTTGAGTTTTGGGTCATATTTGAAGATAATAAATACATGATTTGAAGACAGCTGTTATATAAAACTCAGTTTTTTATTTAAGTCATCTGACCATCTTGTTTACTGTATTATTTTAACAAATAAGTGATCTGAATAATTTTCTTTGTTTTTTTATTTTTAACTGGAAATTCCTAAATGATCACTGGGATAAAGGAAAATCAAATTTTGTAGTAATGCAGTTCTCATGATTTCATAAAACTTTGAGCTCAATTGGGCTGGGGCTGGGGCTGGGGCTCAGCGGTAGAGCACTCATCTAGCACATGCGCGGCCCGGGTTCGATCCTCAGCACCACGTAAAAATACATTGTGTACAACTAAAGCAAATAAATAAATTAAAAAAAAAAAAAAAACTTTGAGCTCAATTACCATAATAGCCAGGCTGTCGAAATTTACCTTTGAGGGCTGGGGTCATAGCCCAGTGGTAGAGCATTTGCCTAGCTGTGTGAGGCGCTTGGTTCAATACTCAGTGCCACATATAAATAAATTAATTAAATAAGGTCCATTGACAACTAAAAAAAATATTTTTAAAAATTTACCTGTGAATCACTTCTAATTCCATTGGAATACATTCTGGCATTGATTTTAGTTCATGAGTTTATTTCAACAGAAGAAGACCCCCTCTGTAAAATTCCTTTAAGGATCTTGCTTAACTTTTTCAGGAAGTCTGAATTAAGCTGAGTTGTTTATAAAAGAAAGAAATTCCACTTGACATTTTGCTTTTCCACATGAAGACCTAGGAGGAAGCACAGAACCTCTCTAAGACATTGTTCAGTGATATAATACACAGAACCACTCTAATGAGGCAGTGCTCTTTGGGGTACTTAAGAAAATTGACTTCTTAGCCTACAACTTGGGCACATTTTATTAAACATCCCCACTTCATATTTTATTGAACCTCCCTTTTCTGAAATGTTTAAAAAAGAGAGTTACTGAAGAAAGTGTCGAGTTGGGCAATAGATGAATAGGAGTAAATGAATGCTGCTATTTATATATTTCCCTTATTTACTTCATTAGAGATCAAAATAATAAAGTATACTGAATGAATATTTCAAGCCTTCTGCCTAGAACTCTGCCAAAAGCTTGTTGAATAGTCCAATGTACTCAAGTGAGCTATGCTATAAGTTAAAAACAAGAAATGGGACTTAACAAGTAGAATGTAATTGAAATCTTCCCTGATAAGGAGATGTTTTGGTTACCCAGGAAGGTGAATGCCAACATTTAAATGTTATGACTTGGAGTTAGAGAAGAGGTTTGGGGGTTTGAATTGTGATAGGAGTGAATGATATCTTGGCTCTCCTATGATGTACAAAAAATAGTCATTATGGCATCTACAGGTTTATCTGAGAGAAGAGTATGGCAGGGTGGATAGGAATTAAGCTCATTATCTCACTCTTGTCACAAATGACTTATTTCTTACTAAAAATAAACAAAACTAAGGTGAAGGGATGAAATAGAAGATCCATAACCTTCTAACTTCTTCCCCTAATCTTGCAAATTTCCTACCTTGAGAATCTCTCTGTTACTTTACTGTTACTTTATAGCTTATCAAAAGTGTTCCATCCTTAATCTGAATACAACTATTTAAGGATGATCTAAAGTGATTAGTGTTGATCTAAAGTGATGAAGCTGTAACTTTAGCTTTTTATGAAGTGACTTTTTGTACTGGCCCACATAGGGTAGTCCCTTGATGGCCTATCCACATAATGATTTCAGATTTTTATGCAGATGTGGTACTAAGAAATAATAGGTACATGCTTTTCCTATTTTTGAATCCTCTCATTTGCTAGACTGAACCAAACAAACAAATCAAAATCCCTACACAAAATATTTGCTGCATAATTGCTAATAATAAAAATACTACCTTCTGATTCTTAGACAATTTGGTCCCTTGCTGTGTACTATTTTTCTCAATGTAAATCTTGTGCATAAGAGGAGGTTTTGAATAAATATGGGGAGGACATGAGCATAGTCCCATAGCTCTGTCCTAGTGAATTCAGAGGAGACTTCTCCTCAGCAAAGCAACCTCTCCATGTATTACCAAATTTGTGGTATGGCTGTTTGAGCCCACAATCTCTTAGGTAATTAAGGGTGTGGTATGAAAATATAAAGTGAGAGCTACTGTGTATGAAGTCCTTTGTAAGGACAATATTTGAAATGTTAACTTCTTTTCCCCACCTGGTGTTTTCCCTTTTCCCCTCATCATACAGAAAAAAAATAGTAATAATTATAAGAAGAAGAAGAAAAGGATGATGATGATGATGATGATGATGATGCAGTATCCTCTAGAAAGTAAGCATGCACTCACTTAAAAACCAATAATAAAAACTCCAGGTCCTGGCTTTGATATTGCAAATCTCCAAATCAATTGGTAGCCCTGGAGCATTGTGCAGAATTATTAGAGTGCTCTAATGCCTGTGAAGCCATGCAGAGAGGACCAGGGACCACTTTGAAAGAGAACTGTAATTTTTCAGGTGATAGAATACTGCTGGATCATGATGGCATCAGCCAATGCCTCAGTGAACAGATGATTGAAGTGTTCCTGCCTCCCACAATGACTTGGCAGTGTATAACCCCTTGGAAATTGGACTTGACCCTTTGAAAACTGGGAACGCCAATAGACTTAAATTTAACTATTATCCTATTAGGGCTTTAAATTAAAAACAAAAGTGAAGTCACACTATTAGGGCATTTTAGTTTATGGACAAAAATTCATACCTGCTACCTTAAACTATATATGGACAACTAACCAGTACACAAAACTGGAAACTTCTTTCTTTAGGAGTAACTAAGGTAGTGGTTCTTATGTCTTTTCCTACAGAAGTAGTTACATAAAAGATAGGGGGAAATCAGTTAAATTAATATTAAATTCTATATTCATTGTTCCATATTTTCTGAAATGATTTTAATCTCATGAGTCCTAAACAACTATACAAAAGTAGTAGAACAAGGTATCATCTGGCATGTTGAATTAAAGAACATTAGTTGAGACCACATGTAAATAAGTTATATGGAAATTTCCCCAATGCAAACATGAAAAAAAAGGTGGAGAAAAAAATATTTTGGTTCTAATCTTTCTCTCCCAAACTAAACGAATCATGCTACTAGTAGTAAAATTAAAAATATTAACAATAATAATATTTATTGTTATAGCAGGCAATTTTCAGTTGTGTATTTATTTTGTACCAAGCAATATAAATAATGCACTTATTTTATTTAAATCTTGCAATAATTTTCTCCCCAGAGCTCATGTTTCTCACCACTTTTCCTTACTGCTGTCACTAGCCACCAACAAACTCTAAAATAGGCTTTCCGAAGAAGAGGAATCAATTCTGAGTCTCTCAAATGTGTTTCAGTATTCATTTTGAAATAATACATGTTTCTATTGCCAAAAGATGTTATTTTGAGTGCAGCTTCTCTGTATTTCTCTGGATTCTCTGTCAATGAAACACTGACATAAAGGAAAGAATGCACTGCTAGATTTAAATTTTTTTTTAACAATGAATGCACAAATGAATAATTAATTATCCAGGGGATACACCCTCATTCATACACTTTTACACTAATAAAACAGGATACCCAGTTCCTGTATTTTACATGGCACATTGGTTAGGACCTGTAAAAACTATGTCTGTGGGAGATAAATTGTGGTTACTATACCTCCAGACATGGCTGAGGCATATCTGGAGAGGAACATCTTATCTGCACTGTTATTTTTATATGTGGAGAGCAGTTCTTTGCGGTTATCAGAGTGAAAATTCCATCTGTTACTTGCTATATACAGACTCTGAACAGAAACCACAAACCTTTAAAAATGCTTATTTGTTACAAGAAAATACAATACATTTTCAGAATCCTCAAATATTGAACTGGAGAGATTATAGAAAACTCTATGCCAACAAGAGCCAGCAAAGATTACAAACATTTTACCAAGGGAAAAACAAGAGCAGCCTGAATGTCCCTATTGAGTAAACTGCCTCATTATTTACTTTTGAAACAAACTTAGATTTCTTTTCTCTATTGTCTCTGATATAATTTTAAAGTGAGAAGATAATTGGAGAACGGGAGCGCTAAAAGCATATACCGTACATGGCAGGGAACTGGAACTGAGGGAACTGAGGGGCAGAGGGAAGCATGAACTGGTGTAACTCTCAATTTTATTTTTTAAATGATAACATATTAAATGAAAGGCAGTTATACACACCCCCAGGATCTCAAAATTTTAAGCAGCCGATAGGGCATTTTCAGTTATTAAATACAAGTCATTAACTGTCTCTTTAGAAAATCATTTTATCCTCTCCTCTCCCTTTGCCTATTTAAAAATAAATGGATGTTAAAACAAAGGATTTTAAAACATTTTCTAGAAAGTATTTTGGCTATTCTAAATTCTCAAAAACATGCTTGTTTATTTGTTTACTAAATATGTGATATAACACATATGTATGGACTAGCAGATATTGTGATTGCATGACAAATATTTCTTAATAACTTTTTTTCCAGATGTTCATGATATCTGATGACAATGAGGACTACAAAAACATTCATAACCAAAATTATGAGCATAATTGATTGTATATGTGTTTGGATTTCCTATCATTACATATTATTTTTCTGTTAATTCTTTTTTTTTTTTTTTAACCTAAGCTTATGAACTTGAAGAACCTTCCAGCCAGGAGAAGAAACTACTTTTATATGCCCTTGCTTGTTTTAGTTGTTATTCTTTTTTCCAAGTAGATTTTTACTAGCCCCAAAGGTAGGCATTGTTGGAATAATTTAATACTATCCTAGGGCTAGTCAATTGTGAACAAGTCTGCTCTATGAAAAAAAACTGCTTAAAAATCGCAACTCAACATCTTAGACTATGAAAAGGAACTGACTGAACATATACTTTATAATAAAGCTCCTCAATTCATATTTTAAATCAGCTCTCCCCATTAGCTTTAGTAACAGATAATTAATTCCATTGAAATAAAGGCAATGATTTAAAAAAGAATCTATAATTTTACAAAGGAAAATCTAGTCCTTGAAGAAGTCCTAAATCCACAATTCACCTAAATTTGCAGAGCCTGCTTTGCTCATTTAAGAGCCACACATGTATGGGATTCTGATGCCATTTCTGACAGTTTAAATGACCACTAAAATGTACAATTGAAATGATTTCTTCTGGAGGTTGGCAAACTTATTTCTATCAAGAGTCAGATAATAGTTTTGGCTTGGTGGAACAACTGTCACAACTACTGATTTCTGTTATTACTGTACCTCACAAGCAAGTACACAGTAAATTAAATGGGCTTGGCTGTGTTGTAATAAAACTTTATTTCTAAAACAGGCAATGATTGCATTTATACTATGAACTACAGTTTGCCATTGTTCTAAAACAGAATCATTAAAATTTAATCATTCCCATGAAAAATCAAGAATTTTGCAAAACTTATTATAAAAGCAATTGTTTATTTCAGATATATCTAGGGTATTGTAACTACTCTTTCATCACATTGTCAATAAATCCAGTATTTTACTATATTGATGGTCTAATATGGCCATATATGAAATGGTTGCAAAATATGGGAATTTTTATTTCTTACATGCTTTCCACATTTTATTACTGTTTCAAATTTCTGAATTAGTTACTATTATCTGACAGGTCAGTTTTCTTACCTTCCAGTGATTTCCTTGGTCAATAAACTGCTCAATATAAAGCTCTAAGGAACTGAACCCACTCATAGTCTTTAAAACCTTCCTATAAATTATTAAAATATTGATGCAAACACAGCTAGCTACTCAAGTAACCATCATGCACAGTGAAGGTATAATACTGGGGTTAATTTGCAAAATTACTTGTGAAAAACAATTTTGGAATAAAAAAAACTCCATCCTTTACCTACAGTTCTAAGGTGTGTCTTCATTCTTATTCATAGTAGTACACTACCAACATCATGTCAACTTTAATGTTTCTGCCTACCTCTCTTCTCTCTTGACATTACCAGGAGGTAGATTGTCCTTTATGTGCACTTTCAGCAGCACAAAGCCCCTGTTGAGAATGGTTTACTAGTGCTAGCTGAGTGCTGTAGCTTGCTTAGTGGACTCCTGAATTACTGCAGCTCGATCCTGCCCTTATGCAGACTGAGACAATGTTTTCTCTACTTTATCATCTTGTGACCATTTAAAGTGTGCATACTTTACCCACTTAAATTAGCAAAAACCCATTTTCTCCTTTCAGTAACAATAGCCAAATAGATCTATTAAAACTTTACAAGTGTAAAAAAATAATGGCTTAGCATTTAACTTGAACTAAGAAAGCCTCTCTTTTCACTGCTGATTTAGACTCTCCCTCTCACTACATCTCATTTACCTTACATGTTGCTGACAAACAAAGAAATATTTGAGAGCACTTATGTGTTTCATTTATGTTACAACACTCCATGTTCAACCCTGACATACATCTCAGAATGTTAAATCTACCTGGTATCAAGCAGTTCATGCTTTGATGATTAATTACAAATCTAATAGAAAAGATAAATAACTCCCATCACAATTGCAAAACAGTAAGCATACATTTCTTTAATCATGGAGAAATTACTAAATCCTATTCATCACAGGTGTGTAGGTTTATGTTATCAGCATCTGCTGTGAATCACATGAAGTTATTATTTTCATTCTACAGCACCAATGGGTGTTTATGGAAATAACTGTACACTATACAATTTTGATTGCACAGAAAGAAAAATAGTTATTTGGAATGCAATTTGGACTGCAATATTTCTTTTTCGTTGCCTCTCATTTGGCAGCTTATCCTACTCAGATATTATCATCAATATGCCATACATAAACTCACATTCATCACTGGTACTTAGGCTTATTAACTAAACAGCAATTATATTGTCGTAGGAGGATTATGGGAATGCATACAACTGAGTGCTGCAATGTTTCCTTCTTTATAGCACAATGTGCTTTTTGTTGTTAACAACAAACCATAATGTAAACAATCTGTCTGAAAGTATAAAAAGTGTCACTGAAGGCAAAAGCAGCATTTTATGGGTATGCCCATTTATAGACACCCTTGTATAAAATTTAGCAACTCAGCATTTTCTAACAAAATATATTGAATATGAGCTGCACAGAAGATCCAATTGTAATATGCAATTTTACAGATTAATTAAGGCCTGATATTTATGGAAAATCAAAAAGAAGATTACTTGAACCCAACGTCAATATTAAAAAATAAAAAAAAGGTGATTTTAGAATCCTCAGTTCCCACTAAAATAGTACAGTGATTTTACCTCAAAGGAAAATAGTAATTGGTTGCACACCTGTTACCTGTCTTCTCCCTGGAAGGAGTTTCTCCACACAGGACCCAGCCCTTGTCATTCCAGACTAGCTGACAGCAAAACAAAGACAAGCAACATCCTACCCATTTCACCATCACCATAGCAAGATGGAGGACCACAAGGTGGATTCTTGACATTCTCTTGACAATACTATTACAGGGAAAAGCTCACATTTTTGCCTCATTCCTGAAAAGAGAATTCAGTGGAACAGACCTGTCTGCTATCCACATGGTTAATCCAGTGGGCTGGTTATAGAAGTCCATGACTGAATTTCTTCCAAAAACTGCAATATCATAGTGAAAAACTGCAATATCATAGTGAGTTCGTTCACATGGACATTTCAGGATCACAGAAGCTGGTAGTATTTAGACTGACTGGATTGATTGATTGATTGATTGATTTGACAGAAGTGAAACCAGGAGCCTAAAAAGCTATTTTATATAAGGGATAAAAAAAAAAAAAAAGTTAAAAATGCCTCCTCTAATCTGATAGAAATCTTACAACAAATCCTTAAAAATATGTAGAACTGGAGAGAGAAAAACATTTACTGGGGAAATTAACAAAAATTATCACCAGCTGCTACTATTCCTGTAAATAGTAAATTGTAATATTTGAAGTAATAAAAGTCATATTAAATACTTTTGCTAGAATTAACCAGGTTTATTGACATAATTGCAATTCTGCTTTAATTTGCATATATTAACAGAGGTTTTGTATTCACTATGTAATAGCTTCATAAAACAATATGAAGCAACTAAAGTTGGGACTAGAAATTAGGCCTGGCTGATAAGAATCACCAGGCTTTCCATTCCGGCTCCAGGCAATGATTCTATCTGAGTTTGAATGAGCTGCTTCACCTTGGTCTGCACCAGACTTGCTTGGTATAAATGAAAATCATCACCTGTATCCTGTGACTCCTCAGAGGTGATAAGAATATAAATTCAGACCTCAAATAAATCCTAGAATTCTTTAAAGGAAGAAAATAGTCCTATGTAAAATAATAATGACTATAATTTCACTTTTTATATTTAAAAATTAGAATGCTAACTTACATTTTATTTTTAAAACCTGTCACTGCTGTGTGGCCCAGATGTTGGGTTGACATTCCCACCATTAGCAAGAAGTGATTCATTCCCTATATGTGATATTACAATTCTCAGTCTATTTACTCTTTCAAGAGCTGCAAAAATCCTGCTGATTTTCCATACCTTTTGAATATTCAGAATCATATACATGAAAAATAAAATTATCAATTGTTTAAGAAGTAATTTACAATATTTATTCAGACTGTATATTCTGTGGAATGACTTTTCCTTGACTGTTTAGGCTGACTTCTTTTTTCTCTCCCAGCTTTCAAATATTAGAATTAATTTAATTTATACTTAATAAGCTATTTGAAAGAAGAATGATTTTTTTAAAACAAACATAAATTGCTTATTTATTGAGCATTGTAACTTTTGCTCCTGCTATTATTTAGTTTCATCTTATTTTCCATGAAGATATTTCTATTTATGAATATTTTGGAATGAATTTTAATTTTCTTATTTTTTTCTAATCTTTGAAAATAATCACTATATTGTTTTCTATATAATATAATATGTTAAACATTATATAATATTACATAGTACTGTTATATGTTATATATATATATATTTACATGTATAACAAGTGAGATTTAAATAATGACTTTCTTCTTTATTCTAATTAAAAAGGAAAATTATTGACTCCCACACATGTAAAACTTGATAATTAAACATTTTTTTATTAGCCTGTGGGTTGGCATCATTAATTATTTTCATTTACAGATCAGTAAACTGAGGCAGATAAGTAAACTGCCAAGCCTATGTAACTTGTAACTGGGAGAAAAATAACAGTAGCCAAGGCCTTTTAATTCCTAAGTCATTCTTTTTACCCATCTACTATACTGTCTCTCCAGAGTATTGCCCTGAAGTAGAGAAGCATGAAAATGTCATTTATCCAAGAAGGAAAAATCCAGGAAGAGCAGACTGGTGGGTGGGTAGGACATGGAGGAGGGAGAAAGGAAACCAAGCATTTGTATTTAGATACACTAAGGATGAGGTAAGTTGAATTCTGTCTCCACAAAAGGTGCTGAAATCTTAACCCCCTGTATCTTGTAAAAAGGGGAAATTAGGATACTGACAGACACACAGGGATAATGTCATGTTGAGAGGAAGGCAGAGATAAGGGTCATGTGTCTATAAATAAAAGAATGCCAGAAATTGCAGGCAAACTACATGAAGCTAGTAAAGAGGTATGGAATAGACTTTTCCTGACAGCCCTCATAGGAACTAACTCTGCCAAAACCATGATCTAGGACTTATTGCCTCCAGAACCAGGAGGTAATAAATTTTAGCTGCTTAAACCACTCAGCATGGTACTTTGTTATGGCAGCCCAAGGAAACTAATATAGGAGCCTGTACTCAACAAGTGAGTCAGTCAGTTGTATGTGAGAGCCTATGTTCAAGGAAGAAGCCTGGATTTGATACTGTTTGAATTAAATTTTTCATATAATAAAACCAAACAAAATGCATACTAAATAAGGCAAGATTCTGACTTGTAATTACAAAATGCCCTATATCTACCTATTTACCTCAATGTCAAATTAATTTAATCATTTTTTTTGGTAGCTTTATTTTGTCTTCTCATCTCACATTTCTGTCACTGTCACTTTCTTTGTAAAATTAACATGAAAATTACTTTGCAAACATTTAACATGTAAGTATAAGGAACTAACATTTGTCAAACATCAACTTAATTTTGGATAACAGAAACAGAAAACGAATTCATCACAAAGATAATGCGTGGTTTGATGAATCGATTAAAGGGAGACCTATGGAATAAAATAGATGGTACATATGGAATCAAATTCAACTACCAAAATGATGTGTAGAATTAATCTGGTAAGGAAACAAAAACCATCCTTGCTTTCAAACCACCAGGTATCATGGCCTTCTCTGCTATCCCTACTACATGAGAGACTTGATCCTGCAGAATTTATTACTGCTGCTTGCCACCAGGAAGAGAGATTCATGATTTCATGTTTCTGGTGTCAGCTTCTGTATCAAATCCAGCACCAATGTCACAGACTGACAGAAACAAGATCATGTGCCTGAGTTGTCTACCACAACTCTGAGAATGTGAGAATCTGGCATGTTAACCTTCTATCATAAGATTCCCAAAAAGATTCATATGTAAAATATAAACAATTATACAAAGGAGATTCAATAGTGCACGGCATGTCCACCACTCTATTGCAGACAAAAAGGTCTTATTCATCTTTCCATCCCAACATCCAGCCACATGCATAAAACATATTAGGCATATTTGTATTATTTATTCAAACATTAAAGAATTTTGAAACTATGCAAAATTTCATAGGTGGACATGTGAGTTGGACCCGATACCAAGATCAGTAGCTTGGTTTAATTTAATATTTAACAGCTACTTAGTTACAGAAGTATATTCAAAATTCAAGTGTTTTGTTCATTTAATGAATAATTATGGCAAATATATTAGAAATATGTTATTTCCTGGCCCTTGAAGCAATAATTTCTTATTTGAATTCAGTTGTCAGGGAGTTAAGGATAAAGAAAAATCTGTGTAATGTCATTCACTTGGGATATAAAGTGATTAATAAATAGATTTGGGAAAATGTTTTGGCCAAACACTTTGAAGAATTAACCAATTAACACAGCATTTCACTCATGGTCTCTGAACAACGTTCGTTCATTATTCAGCATAAATTTAAGGAGGAACTAGTGCAACATGTCAAGCATACTGTTGGAGCTGAGAGATATATACTACATATAAAAGTAAAACAGTGCCACATTTCCATCTTAAAGGATGAAAACGTGGAGAAACTTCGCTTCAAACAAATACTATTGAAATTCTAAAATGTAGCTAATCAGGAAGCTATTTTTGCCTAAATTATCATACATGTTTCTATGTCACTCCAGATATAATTGTCAAGTACGGTTTGTGTCTCATCGCTCTATGCCATATCCTTTCTTTGGCCTTTCCTTCCATATGCTTGTCTCTCTCCTGCCTGTGGTTTTCTATTTCTGTCTCCCTTAAAAAAAAAAAAAAAAAAAAAAAAGAATACCACTTTGCCTGCTGTGCACTAAACTGAATAAGGAAATGATATCCATCAACTTTATCTCTTGGCACCATTCTTCCTGGTAATATATAGCATGCTACTAATTTTCAGGTGAATAAAATGCCCTTGCCACCTGACTATGGATATATGGATATAATCTATCCTTTTGTATGTGTTTTTCATTGCTTTTTGGAACTTTCAAAGTATAGCACCAGTAAAAAAGGAAAGAAAATCTAATCCATCCTTTGTCTTCCTGTCTTCTGAAGGACAGGAGGTTAGAACATTTATCCACTGGCCCACAGGGCCATTAATTAAAGGCTGCCCTCAAGAGCATTAACTCCTCTTGCAGGCTGTACTTTTGCATGGCCCAGGGGGACTAGATTCAAAGAATTTGGGGAGAATAAGGTGAACAGACTCACTGTTCTGCTTGAGATCAGATGCCATCTGCATAAGATATGTCTGAACTCACATGGAGCTGTCTACCACAATAGCATCTAAAGTCAGAAGCAGGCCAAGGGGAGGTCAAGTACAAATGCCAGTGCATGTTTTGATGTAGCAGCCAATTTAGACATTCCCTGACAATATTCATCCCACCAATAGCTGATTTTTGTCAACCCTTTCTCTTTGCTAGCTAACTAGCTTTGTAGGTACAGCTGTATTACAAGCGTGGGCAGAAAAATGATTGGGGGAACAGTTATCTTGTTGCATGACTGTTTTCAAGTTCTGCAAAACTAAAAATGCAATCAAATAAAATCAGCAATGGAGGCATCGGAGTTAGGGATTTATGAATATTTGCTCTCTCCCATTGGAAGTAGTTTTTTTGTTCTTTCCTGCTGCATTCTAAGGGCCACAATCCATACCATCACCAGCACTACAATAAAGGGAGGGGGAGTGTGATGTAATTAGAATCCTGGAGGTCTTGAGTTACCACAGTTTCAATCCCAAACTACTTACCTGCATAATATTTTTTTCTAAAATTTTAAAATTTCCAGTATCTTTAGGAGATAGACAAGCAAGGTAAGCCAAGTCAAATGGGATAAGACATGCCCAAGCAGAGGGGCAGCAGCTACTCAGAACTAATTAAATATTACAGGTGAAAGGTAAGGCCCAGTGACAGTCCAATAGTGTTTTTAACTGTAAGATAAATCAGAAATCAGGTCATTTATATAAAATTTCCAATTCCAAACTTCAAAAATGTTTTTAAATGTTAAATTTTTCTTAAGTTTTAAAGTGTTAGCAAATAATTTTAAATGTTTTACTATGCAAAGCAAAACAAATATACAGGCCAGGTTCTTAACTGCTGAGTAAAAATATGTTGATTCCTTCTTATTGAAATGTGAGGTGACCAGGGTTACTGTTTTTGCTTTTTGTTTAGAATGGGAAGGAAAATGTCAAAACTGCAACCTAATACCTTAAATCAGCAAATAGTTATGCCTTCAGTAATTATCTATAAATTTTTAAAGTGAAGACTGTCCCAGGACAACCAAGATATTATTCTTCTTTATGTATGGTCTCTTCGCCATTTAAAGGCCCAGTTTCTATAACTCTAAATTTTTTTTAAAAGTATATTTTGAGAACATATGTCAATGCTAAGCTCACAACAAATGGACTTACAAAATTACCTGACAAACTCAGTTCAATTCAAGAATTTCCAAACCAAATAATACTGACATATACTTCTTTGTCCATGTAAATTTGTGTGCATTAAAAAACTTTTTGAGAACTCCTAAATTATTTTAAAATTTATATATTACGATCTTTTTCTTTTATACTACAGCATCAAACATATTCTAAATGTCTCATCATAATAATATTCAGAACAATAAGCATATAATTTGCATTTTTATGAGAAAACTATACCCACTTACTTTTTTTTTTCCAGACAGGACTCAATATTATCCGCTTATAATAAACCAAGTAAAGGGGAAATGTGATTACAAAGATGACAACTGCAACAAATTCAACAGTTGTTGGCACCAGTAGATGCTTACATCTTACCAACTCACCATCTTGGGTATGATTTTGAATCCAATTATCTAGAAGTGTGTCCACTATCATGAATATAATTAGATAATTATTGAATATAAACTACACTATCTATTTTTCATGAGATGTTGCTTTGTATGTTAATTTAATCACACAGGGAAAATATGATTGGATTCAGAACAAAAATGTTACTCTTTCTATAATCCAAAAGCCATGCACAGCCTGATACATCTCTGTGTGTTCTATAACTCCTATTTTCTTAAATCATATACATACATGAAATAAAACAAAATATCCTGTCTTTTTATAATTTTTGCATTCACTAAAACACATAGTCATCTATATATTTTCTTATATGTATCTTATTTTGGGATAAGCCTTAAATAGGTATTGAATTAACAAACAGATTAAATAGGATCTTTCCTAAATACTCACTGAACCATTTTTCTATTTTCCAGTTACTACTTTTAGAATTAATGCCCAAATTGATACATGTTTGATAGCTACTGCTAAACAATTAACACTTCAGAAAAGGTACTATTTTCAGATGTACTTAACTTTATTTAACCTTTTACCTACAGAGGATAAAAAATTGTTTCAGATTTGTGTCATATCATCTCTAAAATCTTCCTTCTAAAGACTGAAAATTCAATTTTGAACCATTCAGCCTTCATGGTATTTTTCTATAGATTTTCATCATCACTGCCAGTCTGATTATTACTAAACTTGTTCACATATTTGAATCCTCTGGGAGCACATCACCAAATACTGTGATTTAATTGGTTTTGGGTGTGTCCTGGGCTTTGGAACATTTTTAAAGGCTCTTGACGATTGAATGTGCAGATGCATTTGTGAACCACTATTTTAGTTCAGTGTTGCAGTTCCTAAGAACTTTTCTGAGTATTAGCAGTCTTGCTCAGTGCCTGTATTCCAGAGAAAATATGAAGTACACAAAAATATTTTTAAGAGTTAGCTTACCTGAAGAATCATGGGGCCAAAAGGAGTTCATGAATATAAAAATAAAAAGAAGAAAAGTGAATCACGTGTAACAGGTGTATGGTTCTCAGAGTATGGTAGGTTCCAATAAATCGGAAACCATAAGGTTCTCTTCCCCATGCCTTTAGCTCATCACATTATTGTAAGAACAAAACACTAATTGCACTGTACCAATTAAGCGCGGTATTTTGAGAAAATGTAGATAATAGTTCTATAAAGATATACAGTATTTATGAGAGCATTTCACCTAATGGTATTTAATTTAGATGGCTGTATACAAGAAGGGTAATAATTGCATTGGTGCTTAATGTACTGGGAACCACATTATAGCAATCCTATACAAGGAACAAAGTGTTGAAAGAAAGAACTTTATATGCCATGTAAGGTAAATGAATATTTTATTGTATACCCTGGGTGCCAGATAAAAATGGAATTCTTTTAGTTATCATTAGTTCAATACTGAGAATAATGTTATAATTACTTGTGGGTATCATGTCACAATTGTCTCTTTTTCTTCTACACAGCTTGAAACTCAGTAAGTAAGGACACAGCTGCTAACCCAGGAAGTGTTGATATTCATTCATCATCTGCCACAATTTCATTGCCACTTGAACCAGATAAATTATGAGCAGTATTTTAACAACTTATACTTCAACTAGTAATCAGGATGCTTACAGTTTAAAACAAAAATGTGTCACATTGAATGGAACATTCTTTTAAAGTAACTACTATTAGATCCAAACTTTAAACTTTAGGAAGCATATGTACATTTATTTACACATTTTAAATTTGGAAAAAAGCATTGAGAAGAATAGTGTAATTCTATTGCTAAATTTGTCACTGATTTTCTTACCAAGCTGACTTATAACATCTGTGGTTTCTCAAAGGGGTCTACTTCTGGGAGTTATCATTCATTTGAAAGTATAAATTTTAGTTCATCAATCAAAATGATATATGATTGATAAAAATTATATATTGATATATAAATTTCTGAAACATTTATAATGAATGTATGATCTGATACAAGTGAAAACATGGAAGGGACCTGAGAGATCATCGAATCCATTTATTTCTTTTTACATATGAACATATTAAACATTAATTCAAAAATATTTATCAAGTATATATTATTAAATGTGCATGTAGAAACTGAGACAGAGAACTGAGATGACTCACCTAAAGCCAGTTCCAGGACCAAAATGGAATAATATGCTACAATCCTTGACCTCCAAAACAAGGGCCTGCTCACTTCATGAATCTGCAAATGCTAAACAGTTCTATCTGCCATCGATTCATTACCATCACCTGTGCTTGCCATTGGATCACTTTCCCCAAGGCATCCATTCACAATTTTATTATGAAAAAGGTAATATGTATGGCAAAACTTAAATAATTTCAAAGTGAATATCCTTACACCCACCACCTAGATTCTTTCCATAACATTTTGCTAAATTGCTTTGTCACTGTCATGTCTTTATTAATGTATTATTCAATCTTATCTTTAAGATCTTATCTTTTAAACTGAATTATAGATATTATTATACTTCTTCCAAAGTGCTTCAGCACAAATGTCATTAACTGGAGTCCAGCATTTGTTACCTAAAATGAAATACACGGAGTTTTAGTAAATGCATATACCTGTGTATACTGCTTGTCAAGATATCAGACTTTATTATCACTCTATTGCAGACCAAATCTGGAACTACAACAATTTTCTGAAAGTAAACTTTAGTTGAAACACAGGTACTTATTTGTTTACATATAATCTATGGCTGCTTTGTGCTACATAGTTGGAACAAGAATTACCTTGCCCACAAAACTTAAAATATTTGCAATCTGAACATTTATAAAAAGTAGTCAGTCGCATGGTACCCTACAAAATCTCTCGTAATCTTTTCCAGTCAATCCTTAGCTCAAGAATTTCATGTAGAAGAAAAATATAATATATGTACTTTTTTGCATAAGACTTCTATCACTCATTGTTTTGAAATGAATTTATGTCATTGAATATTTCTGTAGTTTATTTTCTTTAGTTACTGGATAGTACTCCAATGTATGAACATAACCCAGCTTGCTTATCTCTTAGTGATAACACCCCAGTTTGGGGATCTTATAAATAAATCTGCTATGAACATCCTTGCATATGTTTTCATTTTTCTTGGGTAAATAGTTAGGAGTTAACTTGCTAGATTATAGAAATAGGTGTATGTTTGATTTTATAGGGAAATGCTAGGCCGATTCTCATAGTGATAATGAAAGTTTATATTCTCACCATCAATTTATGACAGATCCAGTTGCTGCTCCAGATCTTGACCACACTGGTATTGTCACTCTGTTATTTGTTTGATGATTTCATTGGGCATAGTGATATCAGTATGCCTTGAATTTGAATTTCCCTAATAACTGAAAGATATTGAAGGACTTCCTTCATGCACTCTTTAATGAAGTCCCCAACTAAAGGAAACATCTTACTCTTAAGTTCCATATAATTCATATTCATTATTATTAGATGGATCACATACATTGAATTATTATAATAATTTCAATCAAGGAGGATATTCTAAATTTTTTTTTATGCAGATCCAATCAAAGTTTGGATGGGAGAATTTACTAAATGGTTGGTTTTCTCACTAATTCATTCATTTATTCATTCATAGAACCAATTTTTTTTTTTACGTTCATTGGGAATTTTTTTTTTAGATTATTTATTTACTTATTCAAAATGCACAAGTATATCATCTTTTTACATACAACTGCTTGTATACAAAGTATATAAGTACCATTCAGATCTTTAATCATGCATTTAGGATAGTGATATTCATCTCATTCAACCACCATTTTCCCCCATTTCCCCCCCTGCTCCCTCCCTTGCCCTCCCTTTCCTTTGACCATTCTAGTGTCATAGAACCAATTTTTATTGATATCTTTCTATTTGCTTTTTATATTTTTTCTGCTCTCCTAGAATTTAGGTTTATCATAGCAAATAAAAGAGTAAATTTCCTTGCTTACACTCTAGGAAAGAGATACAGATATCAAATATATAACTATATAAATTAAGAATGAGGTATTATAGATAGTAAAGCATAGTTTGAGGGAAGCTAAGTGGTAAGATAGAGAGAAGTGGGTGCTCTTATGAATAATGATGGTCACATTTGTACTGAAATCTAGTAGAACTGTGCATTATCTCTTCAGGAGACAATTCTCTGCTATGCTTCCTCACTGATCACCACTTTTGTTCAGGTTCCCTCCTTGCTTATACAGGCTGAGCCACCCCTGGTTCATCTATGGTAGTCTATCTCAATAAAAAGATCAGACTAATGAGATCTTTAAAAAGAGTTTATATCTATAAAGCAAAGGCTTTTTCACATACCTCCCAGCAGATGAGACAGGCAAGCGTTACCTCAGCCTGTCAGGAAGCCTGGGAAATTAATGATCTATCTTTTCAGTCTTTATAGCATCTACCCATGCAAATTTACAGTTGGATATTGTACCTGACCAGCAAATTTTCAAGCAATCTATAGTACATTAATAATTATCCATATACCAAACCTTTGCTTTACATAGTAAAATACATTTTAAAAAGGAAAAAAAAAAAAACAATTTAAAAAATAATAAAAACTTTGTATTCAAAAGTAACTACAGTTCAAAGCAGAAATCTGAAGTAGCATAATGTAATTCCTTTCCTAGATCCTTTCTTTTTGAGATACTTTTTGGAAATAATAGGAAAAGTTTGTAGAAAACTGCCATTTTAAAGTTGTAAGTAGCTATTCTCCAAATGACTTCGATTCACTTTTGTGAAACCAATCTGAGAGAGTTCTCCAGTTACACAGCTGTAAAGAAAGGAAAGTACCCATTGTTCTTGTATAAAATAGTTAAGTGATCATTTTCCTAAACTCCAGTGTCAAGTGCCCTGGTTTGATAACATAAATTGCTTTGAGAAACCAACTGACCACAGCAGCAAATGGCTTTGTGGGAAAGTCCTTAGGAGTAGAACTTAATACCTGTTCATTAGAACCTGCAGTATGGAAACTTGGGAAAATCTTATTAACACACAGGGGCATATTTGTTCGAAATGGCAGGTGGGTGTTCAAGTAAATTTTTGTTTGAGAATTTAAAAGAAAAGCGAAATGATTGTTTATTGATAGGCAGGTGAGACCTAGTTTTCTTGTTTAATCTATAGTTCAGACTACCAGCTCTTAGACATTATGTAATGCAGAACATAAAATTCCTGTGAAAACAGCTGTAATTCTAGTGCTTGAAAAAAGGCTGATCATATTAGTAATTTGATTGCCTAATTTTTTTTAATAAATAAATGAAGGGATCAAGAATTAACAAAAAAATGAAGTGAAGAAGATGAAATTCCAAAACTAATTGGGAGCAACCAAAGCTACAATTGATGGGAAAATCCATAATGTTAAAGACTAAAATTATTTTTTAGTAGAAATGCAATAAAGTAGGAATTCTATTTAAATGTATATCATGATATTATCTTAAATAAAATATAATATACAAAAATATAAATAGAATGAAATATTAATCATATTAAAAGATATAAAAATAAATTTAAGGATAGAGATTTCATGTATATATATATACATATATATGTATATACACACATACATATGCAGTTAAATAAAGAAGCTATTAATCATATAAGTGGGATTTATGGGATTCCATTTTAATTTTATCATTTTCCTTTGTAAAAGTTTCAATAAATAATTATGAAATTGCATATTTTTATGTTAACTTCATGGTTGAACAAATGATTCTTTTAAATTCTGACACTTGAAAATATATTACAGAAATGGATTCTTGAGGTTATTTAGACCAAACACTCTGAATTTCACAAGATGAAAATGAAATCATAAAGGTAAAATACTTTATTAATAGTCACACATAATCAGAAATAGATTTATTTTTTTGATTCAGCAAAAAATTTTTAAGAGTCTATTGTGTGCCAGGCATCATGTTAAATGCTGGGAATGGACATTGTTACTATCCTCTTGGTATGTAAAATCATAGTGAACAGCACAGATAAACAATAAGAGTACATTTTGATAAATAGAATAATATAGAGGAAAATAATGCTATGAAGAATAGGCCGAGGGCCCTTAGCTCAATTCAGGTGCCTACAAGATGAACATATAAGTAAAGGTTAAATTTGTGTCACTTGGCTAATGAGAAGGATAGAAAATGGAATGAAATTCAGAAATTCCTTCCAAAAAGCAGATATTTTGAGTACTTGTCAGCCTATTTTCTCAAGTGAATGATATTTTACATGATATTAATCAGCAGTTATTCCACAATAAAATTGTCAAAATGCTCTACCTCCAACTCTTTGGCTTACAAAAATAAGTATTTATTTCTTGCTTACACATTTAAACACAGACTGGAATTTGGCTAATCCATGCCGTGTTTGACATGGTTGACTCAAGCTGTGAGTTGAGTCCCAGACGACTCCATGAGTCTCTCATTATTCTCAGAACATATCAACTCTGCTGGAGGTATGACTGGCTCACAGAGAAAGGCAGATGCGTAATGGAACAAGACGAAACATACAAGCTGTGATGTATTATCTTATGTGATTGTAGGTATAGCCATATAGATGACTAGGTACTGCCATGAGAAGGGACAGACGAAGGATCAAGGAAAGGGTCCTAGCAACAGGAGAAATGGTGTCGTGAGGTCACATGGAGAAGTCAGGGTGGTCAGGAAGTCGTACAAGGGTAAAGCCAAATTAGAGCTTTTATTTGTATTCCTATGGAAAGGGCCAGGCATAGTAAACAATTTAGGATTAACTAGCTTGAAAAATTTTAGCAGAGTCTGAGCTATAGGTGTAGTCCTAGTTGCCTGATACCTGTCCCTGGGATGACTAAAGCAGTGGAATATTGTCTCCTGGAGTGCACAAGCCGGACAGAGGTGTTATAACACAGATCTGTTACTTACATATCAAAGGCATGCTTCTGATTGAGTCCTTCACTATCCCTAAGAACTGAAAATCTTTAGAGTAGATTGGCAAGATGATTGAACAGAGGCATGCAGCATTTATTTGCCTTTCCACAAAGAAATATCAAAGCAGCAGTGTATAGTTACATACTGAAAAACACTAAAATTCAACATGGGTGAACACTGGAATTCAAGAGTGGAAAAAGAGAAATCTTATAAAACCACCAAAATTTGGGACAGCCACACAGAAATAAAAAGTAGCCCAGCACCTGCAACCCCTGCTCCAGAGCTGGATGAGGCAGAATCTCCCCTCTGCATGGGAAAAGGTGAAAGAGAGATTCCCAGCAAACTCTATCAGCAGACTGTCAATTTTAACTACTGGGAAGTTTCAGGGCCCATTATAGATTTATAACCTAAATTGACAAGGGGCATGAAATCTCCTCAGTATTCTGGTTTTGGAAAAGGAATTCACTTCATATTCCAGTGAACACACAGAATAGTGTAGCCAAGAATTGTCTAGAGAAGGGACCCAGTGTCTGAATTTGTATTTCCCATCTCTGGTACCCAATGACATTTGACTGCACTGGCTCAACATGTAGCTACAAGGACTTCAACACAACCTGCTGAGAATGTTACTTTGTGAGAAACAGGAGTTGCAATGAGGAGTGGAGTGGAAGGCATTGCCCTTAAGAACTGGAGGATCAAGAAGCCTACCCTCAGAGACCCAGGGCATGGCCAGGTGTGTATTACATGAAAGTACCAGGAGTTTTTCATGTATTTGTTGATTGATTGTATATCTTCTTCTGAGAAGTGTCTGTTCAGTTCCTTGGCCCATTTATTGATTGGGTTATTTGTTTTTTTGGTGTTAAGATTTTTGACTGACACTTCTCAGAAGAAGATATATAATCAATCAATAAATACATGAGAAACTGCTCAACCTCTTTGGCAATTAGAGAAATGCAAGTCAAAACCATTCTAAGATTTCATCTCACACCTGTCAGAATGGCAGCTATTAAGAACACAAACAACAATAAATGTTGGCGAGGATGTGGACAGAAATGCACACTCATACATTGTTGGTGGAACTGCAAAATGGTGCAGCCAATATGGAAAGCAGTATGGAGATACCTTGGAAAAATTGCTATGGAACCACCTTATGACCCAGCTATCCCACTCCTTGGTCTTTACCTAAAAGACTTGAAAACAGCATACTACAGGGACACAACCACATCAATGTTTATAGCAGCACAATTCACAATAGCTAAACTGGGGAACCAACCTAGATGCCCTGCAGTAAATGAATGGATAAAGAAAATGTGGTATATATACACAATGGAGTATTACTCAGCAATAAGACAGAATAAAATCATGGCATTTGCAGGTAAATGGATGGAGTTAGAGAATATAATGCTAAGTGAAGTTAGCCAACCCCAAAAAGCTAAATGCCAAATGTTTTCTCTGATATAAGGAGGCCAGTTCACAGTCGGGTTGGGATGGGGAGCATAGGAGGATTAGAGGAACACTAGAATGGCCAAGGGAGGGGGGCAAAAGGGTTAAGGAAAAAAAAAAGATGGTAGAATGAGATGGATATCATTACCCTAAGTGCATGTATGAAGTCACGAATGGTGTGAATATACTTTGCATACAACCAGAGATATGTAAAAATGTGCTCTATATGTGTAATATTAAATGTAATGCATTCTGCTGTCATTTACAACAACTTAGAATAAAAAGTAAATTTAAAAAAATTTAAAAAAAGAAAGTACCAGGAAAACTAAAGGTGGTTGACAGTATGCTTCCTTCCACTGATCACCCAGTGCCATAGATAGGTGACTATTGCCAACATAACTGAGAAAGAATTCAGGATCCACTCCTCCCCTGCTCATAGAGGCATGCTGGGGAAGTTCCCCAAGAATACTGCTGCAGCTCTGTCTGTCACCGCACCTCTGGGTTACAAGCCTAAGAAGGAGCAGAGAGAAAATTTGCTCAGTTCCATTGCAACCTACTCCCACTCAATCCCTGACAGACACAACACCTAAAAGAATGGGCATGGGAGTAGAGAAAAGCCCTGAACTATCCTCCCACTCCCAGGCATGCACAATATTTGCAGGGTGAGTGTGTCTCAGGTCCTGCTCCTGGGCAGACATGCCCACTGAAGCAGAGAGAAAGAAAGGAAGGAAGGAAGGAAGCAAGGAAGGAACTAGGGACGGAGGGAGAGAGGGAAGGAAGGAAGGAAAGAAAGAAAGAACACAACTTTTGCTGCCACTGTACCTATATAGATTCCCTGCATGGGTTGCCTCCACACCTTGTCCATCACATATTGCTGACAAGACTAGGTATGAGTACCATAGAGAGATGTTATGATTCCTATCCCTGTATCTCTCCATGAAAGACCTTTGTGCACACTTGCTCCTAATCTGTGGCCAAGTGCTTCAGACCCCTCACCACTACTGGAGCAGTCAGTATCAGAGAAAAAACAAAGCCTGTATCAACAGTGCCTGAGAAAAAAACCATATCATCAGATAGGGGTCACCATTCCCATTGTAGAACCAACAACACACTGTGGACTCCACACAGTCTGCTGTGTACACCATATCTACCAGCATTGCTAGTGTCCCAACTCTTGTGTGACCCACAGAGACAGTGGGTCTTTCCAATATGGTACTCACTGTGCTCACATGCACCTAATGATAGTCCAAGAAGTTATAGGGAGATTACACTAAGGTACCCAGCTGAAAATAAAATAAACACTGCATAAAAAAACTAAGTCCCACTACACCTAATAGAAGAAAAAAAGTAAGCTCTAATCTCCAACATGTTGGAATAGGTCCCAAGTTCCTTAATAAGAATCCTGTAGCACAAGAATTAATACCAAGAATCAATAAATGGGATAGACTCAAATTACAAAGCTTCTTCTCAGCAAAAGAAACAATCAGTGAGGTGAACAGAGAGCCTACTAATTGGGAACAAATTTTTACCATACACACATCAGATAGAGCACTAATCTCTAGAATATATAAAGAACTCAAAAATCATAACACCAAAAAAAACAAATAACCCAATCAATAAATGGGCCAAGGAACTGAACAGACACTTCTCAGAAGAAGATATACAATCAATCAATAAATACATGAAAAAATGCTCAACCTCTCTGGCAATTAGAGAAATGCAAATCAAAACCACTCTAAGATTTTGTCTCTCACACCAGTCAGAATGGCAGCTATTAAGAACACAAACAACAATAAATGTTGGAGAGGATGTAGAGAAAATGCACACTCATACATTGATTGTGGGACTGCAAAATGGTGCAGCCAATATGGAAAGCAGTATGGAGATACCTTGGAAAACTTGGAATGGAACCACCTTATGACCCAGCTATCCCACTCCTTGGTCTTTACCCAAAAGACTTGAAAACAGCATACTACAGGGACACAGCCACATCAATGTTTATAGCAGCACAATTCACAATAGCTAAACTGGGGAACCAACCTAGATGCCCTGCAGTAAATGAATGGATAAAGAAAATGTGGTATATACACACAAGGAATATTACTCAGCAATAAGACAGAATAAAATCATGGCATTTGCAGGTAAATGGATGGAGTTAGAGAATATAATGCTAAGTGAAGTTAGCCAACCCCAAAAAGCTAAATGCCAAATGTTTTCTCTGATATAAGGAGGCCAGTTCACAGTCGGGTTGGGATGGGGAGCATAGGAGGATTAGAGGAACACTAGAATGGCCAAGGGAGGGGGGCAAAAGGGTTAAGGAAAAAAAAAAAGATGGTAGAATGAGATGGATATCATTACCCTAAGTGCATGTATGAAGTCACGAATGGTGTGAATATACTTTGCATACAACCAGAGATATGTAAAAATGTGCTCTATATGTGTAATATTAAATGTAATGCATTCTGCTGTCATTTACAACAACTTAGAATAAAAAGTAAATTTAAAAAAAAATTTAAAAAAAGAAAGTACCAGGAAAACTAAAGGTGGTTGACAGTATGCTTCCTTCCACTGATCACCCAGTGCCATAGATAGGTGACTATTGCCAACATAACTGAGAAAGAATTCAGGATCCACTCCTCCCCTGCTCATAGAGGCATGCTGGGGAAGTTCCCCAAGAATACTGCTGCAGCTCTGTCTGTCACCGCACCTCTGGGTTACAAGCCTAAGAAGGAGCAGAGAGAAAATTTGCTCAGTTCCATTGCAACCTACTCCCACTCAATCCCTGACAGACACAACACCTAAAAGAATGGGCATGGGAGTAGAGAAAAGCCCTGAACTATCCTCCCACTCCCAGGCATGCACAATATTTGCAGGGTGAGTGTGTCTCAGGTCCTGCTCCTGGGCAGACATGCCCACTGAAGCAGAGAGAAAGAAAGGAAGGAAGGAAGGAAGCAAGGAAGGAACTAGGGAGGGAGGGAGAGAGGGAAGGAAGGAAGGAAAGAAAGAAAGAACACAACTTTTGCTGCCACTGTACCTATATAGATTCCCTGCATGGGTTGCCTCCACACCTTGTCCATCACATATTGCTGACAAGACTAGGTATGAGTACCATAGAGAGATGTTATGATTCCTATCCCTGTATCTCTCCATGAAAGACCTGTGTGCACACTTGCTCCTAATCTGTGGCCAAGTGCTTCAGACCCCTCACCACTACTGGAGCAGTCAGTATCAGAGAAAAAAACAAAGCCTGTATCAACAGTGCCTGAGAAAAAAACCATATCATCAGATAGGGGTCACCATTCCCATTGTAGAACCAACAACACACTGTGGACTCCACACAGTCTGCTGTGTACACCATATCTACCAGCATTGCTAGTGTCCCAACTCTTGTGTGACCCACAGAGACAGTGGGTCTTTCCAATATGGTACTCACTGTGCTCACATGCACCTAATGATAGTCCAAGAAGTTATAGGGAGATTACACTAAGGTACCCAGCTGAAAATAAAATAAACACTGCATAAAAAAACTAAGTCCCACTACACCTAATAGAAGAAAAAAAGTAAGCTCTAATCTCCAACATGTTGGAATAGGTCCCAAGTTCCTTAATAAGAATCCTGTAGCACAAGAATTAATACCAAGAATCAATAAATGGGATAGACTCAAATTACAAAGCTTCTTCTCAGCAAAAGAAACAATCAGTGAGGTGAACAGAGAGCCTACTAATTGGGAACAAATTTTTACCATACACACATCAGATAGAGCACTAATCTCTAGAATATATAAAGAACTCAAAAATCATAACACCAAAAAAAACAAATAACCCAATCAATAAATGGGCCAAGGAACTGAACAGACACTTCTCAGAAGAAGATATACAATCAATCAATAAATACATGAAAAAATGCTCAACCTCTCTGGCAATTAGAGAAATGCAAATCAAAACCACTCTAAGATTTTGTCTCACACCAGTCAGAATGGCAGCTATTAAGAACACAAACAACAATAAATGTTGGAGAGGATGTAGAGGAAAATGCACACTCATACATTGATTGTGGGACTGCAAAATGGTGCAGCCAATATGGAAAGCAGTATGGAGATACCTTGGAAAACTTGGAATGGAACCACCTTATGACCCAGCTATCCCACTCCTTGGTCTTTACCCAAAAGACTTGAAAACAGCATACTACAGGGACACAGCCACATCAATGTTTATAGCAGCACAATTCACAATAGCTAAACTGGGGAACCAACCTAGATGCCCTGCAGTAAATGAATGGATAAAGAAAATGTGGTATATACACACAAGGAATATTACTCAGCAATAAGACAGAATAAAATCATGGCATTTGCAGGTAAATGGATGGAGTTAGAGAATATAATGCTAAGTGAAGTTAGCCAATCCCAAAAAGCCAAATGCCAAATGTTTTCTCTGATATAAGGAGGCCAATTCACAGTTGGGTTGGGATGGGGAGCATAGGAGGATTAGAGGAATACTAGAATGGCCAATGGGGAGGGAGGGTAAGGGAGGAGGCAAAAGGGTGAAGAAAAAAAAAATGGTAGAATGAGATGGATATCATTACCCTAAGTGTATGTATGAAGTCACGAATGGTGTGAATATACTTTGCATACAACCAGAGATTTATAAAAAAAGTGCTCTATACGTGTAATATGAAATGTAATGCATTCTGCTGTGATTTTATAACATCTTAGAATAAAAAATAATTAAAAAAAATTAAAAAACTAAGTGCCCCAAGACATATATCAGGAGAAGACTTATGAAGGCCAGGCATAAAAGTGGTAGAAATAGCCATTCCATCAGATACAAAACTCTCAACAAATGGACACATGAAACTTGAAAAACAAGGTAATATGATATCTTTTAAAGATCATAAACTCCATAGTAACCAATTCCAAAGATACTGAAGTTGATGAAATGTCTGATGAAGAATTCAAAAAAATGGGCTGAGGTTGTGGCTCAGTGGCACAGTGCTTGCCTCACACATGTGAGGCACTGCATTCAATCCTCAGCACCACATAAAATAAATAAATAAATAAACAAAATAAAAATATTTTAAAAAATGACTTTTAAAAGACTCAATGAAATCCAAGAGAACAATTAAATGAAACCATTAAAGCCAATACAGGATATAAACGAGAAATTCAAAAAAGAGAAAGAGAAGTGGTTTATTTATTTATTTAGTATTACTTGGGATTAAATTCATGGTCTTGCACATGTAGTGCTACCACTGAGCTCAGCCATAGATAATGATTGTTGAAAAGAACCAAACAGCGCTAGGCACAGTGGCACATACCTGTATTTGCAGCAGCTCAGGAGACTGAGGCACAAGGATCATGCGTTCAAAGCCAACCTCAGCAACAACAAGGTGCTTAGCAACTCAGTGAGGACCTGTCTCTAAATAAATTATGAAATAGGGCTGGGGATGTGGCTCAGTGGTCAACTGACCCTGAGTTCAATCCCTGGTACCACAAAAAAAAAAAAAAAAAAAAAAGAACCAATCAGAAATTTTGGAAATGAAGTTGAAAGCATCAGCAACAGGATAAATAAAGCAGAAAAATAATATCTAATATCTTAACATGAATATTTCAATATTAAGATACATATTTTGAAATATCATATCAATTTATCAACAATGGGAAAAGTACAAAAGAATGAAGAGAGGATACAGGATCTTTGGGACACCATAAATGATCAAATATCTGCCTCACTGACATACTTGAGGGGAAGAAAAATAAAAGTTTAGGGCATAGAAAAATCAATGCCATTTTATAATAGCAGAAAACGCACTAATTTTAGAAAATATGTGGATGTTTAGGTACAGGATGTATATCAAACCCCAAGCAGACCTGACCAGAAAATATTCTCAGCATGACATATTATAGTCAAGCTATCAAAAATATAGGAGAAAGAAAAAACTAAAATCTGCAAGAGAAAAGTGCCAAATCACATTTAGTGGCAACCCCAATAGGGTAATAGCAGATTTCTCAATAGATACCCTTCAAACCCTTCAGGCAAGGAAGGCATGGAATGATGGATTTCAAATTCTTTAAGTAAACAACTGCTAATAAAGATTACTATCACAGCAAAACTATCCTGCAGGATTGAAGAAGATATAAGGATCTTCCAACATAAGCAAAAACTAAAGAAATTAATGACCATGAACCAGTTTTACAAAAGTTCTTAAGGGTACCAGGAATAGAAGAAATATAACTACTATTACAATAGTATGTGAAAGTATAAATATCACTAAGAGAATAGAAACACAAATGAGAAAGAGAATAGATCAAGCATTATCCACACAGTTAATCATCAAACCAAAAAGATGAATGAGAGGGGGAGAAACAAAATATGTTTAAAACAACTAGAAGAAAATAAACAAAATGTCAGGCACAGATCCACACCTTTCATTGATAAATCTGAATGTGAGTACTCTCAGTTCTCCAATTAAAACATACATACTGGGTGAATGTCTTAAAAAACAAGACCCAATAAAATGCTGCATGTGATAAACTCAACACACCATTAAATACCCACAGACTGAAATTGAAAAAATGGGAAATGATATTCCAAGCAAATGAAGTCTGAAAATAAGCAGGTTACCTATACTTGTATCTTATATAAAAGACTTTAAGACAAAAACTGTAAGAAGACACAAAGGTCACTGTATAATGATAAAGGGATCAATACATTCCAAATTTATAAAACAAACACTATTAGACCCAAAGGGAGAGATAGGTTCAAATCTAATAATGGTGGGGCTTTTCAATGCCCTACACTCACCGAGATCATCCAGCCCCTCCAAGAAAATCATCAAAGAAACATTAGAATTAAACCACAGTATAAATCAAATGTATTTCACATTTACTAAACATTCCATTCAACAGCTGCAGAATATATGTGCTTTTCAATAGTGCATGAAGCTTTCTCTAGAACAGATCATACATTAGGTCACAAAACAATTCTTGACAAATTCAAGAAACCTGAAATCATATGCTGTATCTTTATGGATCGAAACAGAACAAGAGTTCCAGTGAATAATCCCCTGACAGAGATTAACAGGGATGCCACTGTGACTGGAGGAAGTGGGAACCCAAGTGTATGCTATTGGGGTTTATATTTTGTGTTGATGGGAGAGACCTCTCTCTCTCTCCCTCACCACAGCGTCTCTCCATCCTATTTCCAAGCCCTGAGCTACTTTCCTCTACCATACTCTTCCACCATGATGTTCTTCAGGGCCCATAGCAATGGAGTTGGCTATCTAGGGACTGAGACCTCTGAAACTGTGAATCCCAAATAAACTTTTCCTCCTCTAAAATTGTTCTTGTCAGGCATTTTGATCACAGTAGCAACAAAGATGACTAAAATACCCCTGTATTAATGAATTATAAGAATTAATAGGATTAAAACGTCCATACTACCCAACACAATCTACAGATTTGTTGCAATCCCCATTAAAATACCAATGAAATTCTTTACAAAACTGGGGTAAAAAATCAACCCTAAAATCTACATGGAAGCACAAGAGACCCTGAATAGTGCAAGCAATGTTAAGCAAAAAGAGCAAAGCTGAAGGCATCACAATATCCAGTTTCAAGGCATACTACAAAGCCATAGTAACCAAAACAGCATGGTATTTGGATAAAAGTAGATTGCATAGACTTAATGTCATCACCAAACAAAAAAAAAAAAAAAAAAAGACCCCAAAGTAAATCCAAAAATCTATAGCCAACTTGTTCTTGACAAAGTTGTCAAAAACAAACATTGGAAAAAGGACAGCCTCTTTAGCAAATGGTTCTGGGGAAACTGGATATCCACATGCAGAAGATTAAACTTGATTCCTTTCTCTCATCTTGTACAAAATCAATTCAAAGTGGATCAAAATCCTTAAGACATAGGACTGAAACTCCTTGAGAAAAACAGGGGAAAATCTTATTGATAATGGCAATAATTTTCTGGATAAGTCACTAAAAGCACAGGAAATAAGCAAGGAGTGACCAATGGGATTATGTCAAACTAACAAGTTTCTGCACAGCAAACATAAGTGAAGAGACAGCCTAGAGAACATGAGAAAAATCTTTGCCACCATTTCATCTGAAAGAGAGTTAATACTCAGAATATAGAACAAGTTCAAAAACTTAACAACCAAAAAACTAGTGATCTATTTCTTTTTTTTAATGGGCAAATGAGCTGAATGGATACTACTCAAAAGAAAAAAGACAAATGGCCAGTGATATTATTAGACATAAGGGAAATGTAAATTAAAATCACAATGGCGTGTACCTTGTAACCCTGGTTAGAATGGTTATTATTTACAAACAAACAAACAAACAAACAAACAAAGGAAAAATGCTGGTGAGGATTTGGGGAAAAAGTAATCTTCATACACTGGAGGTGGGAATGTAAATTAGTATGGCTACTATGGAAAACAGTATACAGATTCCTATAAAACTAAAAGCACAACTACCATATGACCCAGCTACCCCATTCCTTAGATTTATATGAAGAAAATCAAGTCTGCATACAAAAGAGACCCCTGCATGCCCATGTTTCTTGCAGCACTATTCACAATAGCTAAGATTTAGAATAAGCTGAGGTGCCTATCAACAGATAAATGGATAAAGAACATATGACATATAAATACAATAGAGTCTTATTCAGCCATAAGAAAGAATGGAGTTCTGTCGTTTGAAATAAAATATATGGGATTAGAGGATATCATGTTAAGTGAAATAATACAGGTATGAAAAGACAAGTTTTATATATATATATATATATATAATACTTTATATATATATATCATATGTGAAAACTTAAAACAAAAATAAGCCTATAAGTAGAATTAAAAGAGGGATATTACTAGGGATTGGGGAGAGTTTCAAGAGAGAGGTGAGTGGATTAAGTGTTGATGGACATGATCAATACACAATATATGCAAAAATGAAATTATCAGACTGAATCCCATTAATTTGTACAATTAATATGTTCATAATAATAAAAATAATAATAAATTTTAAAAACATTGAAAAATGTCAACACACCAAAATATACAAGAAATTACAAATTAGATAAACAGTATACAAGGACATTTCAGATTTCTGGTTGGTATGCACTTGCTATCATTCCATTGGCCAAAGCAAGTTATTCGTCTGTGCTCATACGTGATAAGGCCCTGGTAAAGATATGGTCATACCTTTGCGACAGGGTATGGAAGGATATATCATAGATCTCAATCCAAATTCTCAAGCAATTTCCTAAAATATAAGTGTTCTAACAATACATAAATAATATATGATTACTTTACATTGTAAAATATATTAAATTTTCTAGTTGCCAATTCAAATGGTTTAAAATGGTATTAAATAGATGTTTTGGGGCTGGGGTTGTGGCTCAGCGGTAGAGTGCTTGCCTAGCACGTGTGTGGCCCGGGTTAGATCCTCAGCACCACGTAAGAATAAAGGCATTGTGTACAACTAAAACTAATAAATATATATTTTAAAAAATACATGTTTTGTATGCAGTGGAATCTTCTAGGTTTGTCATCTTTTTCAAACTCTTATCTTTTCTTGATGCTCTTCAATGCTATCATAAACATCTATGCAAGGACAAAGAGTAAATATACAAGCTACTGTGCAAACACATTTAAGACAGGCATAGTGTGCATAGAATTGCTCACATCAAGAAGGCACTGGGCTACATATCTTACAGGCAGCAATCTCCAAGGAACTCATCCCCTTTGTGACATGTGGCACACTTTTCAGTTTGTATAAAAGTGACTCTGGCATTCTTGCAGTTGTATTTGGATTGTAACTCAATGATTTTCCTTGAAGTCATTTTGTTAGAAAACGTTTTATTGAACTTTAGGGGCATAAATATATTTTGGTCTTATATAAATATTTGCTGAAGAACATTGCATTAAGAAACCTAAGTCCTATAGAGCTGGGACAATAACTAAGAGACAATTGTTCAGAAGAATGTTAACCAGGTAGATATTCTGGGAGTTTACCCACCTATGTCAACAGTCAGAATTTAAATTGACTTGGCATATTCAAGGAAATTAAAATACTGTTGTCTATTGAGTCTACGTTGATATCAAATATAAAATACAACATAATCTCTGCACCAATAAAAAAGGAAAAACACTGTGAATGTATCATTGTCTGAAAGAAAGATTCATACAGTTAAAATGTATGTTACAATGTGAAAAATCAAAACAATGTCTTAGAACTGATGCATTAAGGTTGTTCAGTATAGCTTGATCACAGAATACAAAAATGATGATGGGAAGAGATAATGCTGTAGATATAATAAAGATGCTTTGAGTTTGGCATTGAAAATCAAATGCACAAACTAAAATTTATACTTTGAAACCAAGGAGATTAAAAAGCCATTGGGCAGTTGTAAGTGGGAAATGCCCTGACCAAATTTTCATGTTAAGAACAGTGTTGCTTCCAGTACAGAAAAAAAGGAACAGGGATTCAGGCAAGGATACGTGGTACTGAATGAAGTGGTCATCCCAGTTACAAAGGGAGGTAAGTAATCCAGGTGAGAGATGATGTTCTGACCTAGCATTGTGGCAATGAGTTGAAGAGTTGAGATTCTAAAATCATACAGGAGTCACAGCCAGGGTTGGCACCAGAACATTCTTCCATTCTTCACTCAGTAAACCTTTTATCAATGACATCTTAAGTATCAGATGTTTGCCAGGAAAAGATGTGATCTTGCCCTGTGGGGAGCTTTTGTTGTAGTGAACCAAATCCAGCTAGGCTGACTCATTCCAGTTCTTCATCCTGATGTTACATCATTGAAGGTAAATGGTTTGGGATCTTGACACCTTGGAGAGTAAAAGATGGGCCCTAGGAATCCCTATAATTTTCTCTAAAGTAGTCCTTCCTGAAGCAGTCATTGCTCTCTAGCCCTCTGATAGGAAAGGAACGGAATGAAAATAAAGGTTGCCACCTGTATTGCCTGACTTCTCTTAACTGGTGGCAGGAGAGAAGAGGAGATTTCACAGAGCCTTGCCACTGACGCTGACACTAACACTTGCGTTTGAGGTGTCTATTTGCTCCATGCCTTCTCTTTAGCTTTTACTGTTAGCACCACTATTATTGATGTATTAGCGGTAAGTAAATGAACGCTTAGTTCCCAAGGATCATGCTAGGTTGAGGAAACTGACTGAAAATCACATCACTTATGTGATTAAAATACTCTGCTGATTTCATCAATTTTATTTTTCCAGATGAGATGAGACAAGGTAGAGTTCAATTAGTTTGCTGTTCAAGACAAAGAGAATAAAATGATTTGTTGTTATTTCCTACTGCTTCTTCCTGAGATGTCTTCAGTTAAAGGGAAGAGAATCAGCTGCCTTAGAAGTAACAAATATCTCTCTTTTAGATAAATCCAAACATTCCCCCAAATAAGGACCCTGTTTTGCCACAGGTTTCATGAAACCACTACCAACCCACATGTGTCAAAGTAGCTGAATTTGCAATTTCAGGCCTGAAGAGCTAAAGGGCTAGAGAAAAAATGACATAGAGAGTAGAAGGAGGTTAATAAGAGAATAAAGTCATAAATCTGTTTGCATATCTGGAGGCAGAAAAGACTGTGATTAATATAATTTGATTCATCAGGGATTCATTGAGCACTTAAAAGCACACCTAGTATTATCTCATTTCCAATGGAAGAAAGAGTCATTTAGGATTAAAGCCATACTGTGCCCACCTCCCACAGGATTACCTCTGGCATACATGTTATTTCCTCATATAAAATAATCACATTGTAGTTGGTGATATTATTACCTTCAAAACATTCCCCCACATCCAGCAAGTGTCACTCAAGATACTCTGGGTGTGTGTGAGGCGGGAAGAAGGGGTGTGCCAAATTCTGGTGTATCACTTGCTAAAAATCTTAAAGAATGAATGAAAAAGAAAAATCAAGAATAAAAGGAAAGAATTTAGTATGTCAAACTATATTCTCAGAATTTTACTTGTATTATGTTACATAGATCTCACAGTGGTTCGAGGAGGTAAGTAAAACTTTTGAGAAAATTAAGGTAGAGGAAAGTCAAATGTAATTCTATCTACCTTCCTCACTACAAATTGCCCTTCCTCATCGTTTTAGTCAAGAAAGAAATTGTTACATGATGCTTGAAATTCCTTATGGGTGTTTGTCTGTCTTGAATTTGGGCATTTTATTTCATGTCTGAGACACCTTCATGTAAAGTCCCGTGAGGCAGAGGTGATTTTGATTGTTTAATTCATTGATTGATTTAATTACCAGATCATGATTGATATAACTATTGCCTGACAGACACTTTTTCAGAGCTTGGGAGAGAGCAGCAAGTACTATAGTTCTTTCAATCATGGTGGCAACATTTCCACTGTGGTACTGGAAAAGCAATGCAAAAAATATAGATATGTAATATTTGCAATAGTTTAAGAATAAAGTTCAACTGGATTTAAGAACAGAGAGAGATGCAGAGAATGTGAAGCTGTCTTAGGCCTGGTAATCCATGAAAGCCTCTCTCTGGAAGTAACATGTAGTGACCTTAATTAAGAGAAGCCACGGGGCATGCAAACATGTGGGAGATGAGCTTTTTAAGACAAGGAGGAATAAATGCACTAGCCACAAAGGGGGGGGGGGGGCATGCATTTAATATCTTCAAGGAACAGCCAAGAGAACACTGTACCTGGAGGAAATGAAAAAGAGCACAAGAAACAGAAGAGGTTACAGAGGTCATGAGTAAATCAAATAGAATGCTGTAGGCATAGGAAGGGATTTGTATTTCACTCCAGATGTTAAGGAAACTATTGGAGGGATTTTAGTGGGGAAAGAACTTGACTTGTTTTAGTAAGATAATTCTAGCTACTATGTGAAGAAAATGGTGCCAAATGCCCATGGAAGCAAGTAGGACAATAAGGAGGCTATTGCAAATTTCCAAGCCATTAGAGGTGGTGGCTTGGTCCAGAGTGATGAAAATGAATCCTGTGAGAAGGGCTGAGATTTGGCATATATTTAAAGTTATTAAGCTCACAGGATTCATAGTATAAGAAAATGAAGGGAGTCAGCAATGAATGAATTCAATGTTTTTGCTTGAGTAACTTGCCAAACTGAATTGTGGAGCTACCTCCTGAGATTAGAAACTCAAGGATGCAATTGTGTGTTTGTGTATGTGCATGTGTATGGGCACATGGCTGTGCATGCATATTTGGGGACTTGAGAGTTGTTTCTGGATATGTTTTAAACCTCTATTAGTTTCCCAGCATGGAGACCCCACAAGTGTAAGGACTGTCTCGCTCATTATTATAGCATATAGAGCAGTGCCTGAAAATTATTAGCAGGAAAAAGAAAAAGATTGATGTATGAGAGCATAAATAAATGTATGAATGAAAATTGAGATGTTGTACCAATTGGGTCTTAAAATTTGAAATTCAGGAGTTTTCTGAATAGGGTTGCTATAAAACTTCAGTACTGAATTGAGATCATTTTCATAGTCTCTATAGACAGAGAAAAACCTCCAAGGATGGCTTTCTGGTGCACCCAAACCAATATTTTAATATAGATAGAAGAATATCCAGCAAAGAAACTGAAAAGTTTCAGTCAGTAAACAGAAAACAAGTAGAGTGCTATTTCTCAGAAGGTAAGTGTAAGAAAGTATTTTGACTGAAAAAGGAATTTCTTATTGGAAAATATGGAAGCTACTCTATCTAATGCTTTAAAATAACTGCATTGTCTAGGTATAACTTGAACAAAGATTATTAGCATCTGCTTTACAATAGGAAAATTCCTACATCGAAGTTTCAAACACAAAAAAAATAGTTTTTTTTTTTTTTCATTGTATTTAAAAGTATCCACCTACTTAGCTGCAACAATTGAAATAGCATTGATAAGGAAACAAGGTGTTACTACCTCTACTTTGTCTGAAGAACACACAGATAATTTATCAGATTATCTGTTGTAAGGTGACCATACACATTTGTGAAACCATTGTCTATTTGAAAGTGAAAGAGAGCATGATTTTTAATGTTTGTATGACAATAGGCATTATTCCTGATTTTCTCACTTATGATTACCCTTTCCACATGAGGCCTTGTATAATACATGAAGTCATGATGGCCCAAGAAAAGAAATAAAGATGTTGTGCATTAATGGGGAACAAGTAAATATGGGGTTGGGTCTTGCAGTTGACAGAAGGTTTCAACAGGAAGGCAACCAGGTTAAAGAAAATAGCTAGAGGTTCAATGTTTTGAAGGACAAGTCTGGTTTGGTGAGGTGTCCAGAGGAGGAAACAGAAAAATGCCAAGAGAAAGGAAGCAGAATAGCATTTTCAAGTGCTCCTGTACATAAAAGGAAACAATGCTTACAGTTCTGCCATAGCTAGTTCCTTTTTCTGGTTTTCTTTTATCTCTTACCTCCAATATATATATTTTTATATTCAAGAAATGTCAAAAGCTGGCTTATGTTTCAGAACACTGGACAAAGAATCCAAACACTTATTTTCCAGGCCTAGCACAGGGATAAATTATTTATATAATCTTAATAAAATAATTTGATGTCTCATGTTTTTAAATCCTTCTTGTCCAAATCTCAAAAGTAAATTACAATATTAATATATCTTATAAGATTAGAGTCATGATCCGGTGGCATATTTTATGAAAACTTCTTCATAATTTAGAAAGTCCTCAAAAACTGGGAGCTTTTGTATATTCTAAAATGAATGACATTTTGGTATGTCCCAGACAAAATACAAAATTAGCAGTAGAAAATAAGTTATCCATGTTTTTGTCTATACACATTCCTAATAATCCATAAGAATAACTAGAGACTGGATCTTTTGTAGCTACAATGTTGTGTCATGTGCACTCTCACAAGTTAATGAGTAAGACTGCATTTTGATGCTGAGTCCTACTCTGCTTGTAGATCCTGAATTTAGAAAAACCAGCATGTTATTTCATAATGCCTCTCCAAGAGGCACCTCAGTACTTTTTGTTTGTTTTGCCTGTAATGTTCTTTCCTTATTTCTGTTAATACTTAATAGATTCTTACTTTTGCATGAAAGTTTGGCTGAAAAAAAATTACCTTCTATCTGTCAAGACCTCTAAGAGAAGCATATGCAAGGGCATAGTGAAATTTGGGGATGGGTGCAGTGGATATCTCAAAGAAACTATATTAGCCAATTCTGGTGAATAATTTTAGCAGAATGTGGAAGATATGGTGCAGGCATAGTAGACTGCAGCTGAGCACACTTTATTCTTTCTGTGTTACTGGTCATGCATGGTCAGCAGTCAGAACGTGTGAGTACCATTCTTTACTCCACAACTTACTGGCTCTGGTGTCAGGGACAAACCACTCACCTGCCTCCTTATTAAAAGAGATAATACCCTGACATTCTCTTTCACAAAATGAATGTAAGAATTTCTGCTCACCTCCAAATTGTTTAAATGATAATAACTTACAATATTCTACAGGTTCTCTTCCTGAATATTAATTTCATACAATGTTTCATATATTAAAAATGTTTCTTTTGTTGTTTAATATTTTTAAAAGTTTGGAATTAGAACAGCATATCATTTGCTGAGAAAATGTAATCAGAAGGCATTAAAGAAACTATTACTAAAAACATGGTACCTATCTATTAGAATATCCACTTTCTCCAAAGTCTTTCTTTCCAAAAGCCCAACAGAAAGACACTAACTAGTAAATGCATGAATTTTTACAACTAGAATGGTGGCAGCTGAGCCAGGCTACATATTTCACCTAGACACCCATGGCCTCGAGAGAGACCAAATGGGAAAAAATAGAACTCTACCGAGTATAGATGGCAGGGTGTTAAGGTGACTTTAAATTAGGAAAAGTTATCTGGATTGAGCTATTTGCCTATATTATAGGGACATGCTGAATGTATGCTGTAAAGAAGTAGGTTTCCATGCATAAGATGTTGTTTTGAATTTTGAGAGCCCTTAAGCATGAGATTAAATTTGCAGAGATGGTTTGAAGGAGTAGCGAATGGACAAAGTGGGTCAAAGTGCAAAATATCATGATGTTTAATGAATTCTGCAAAGACTGAATTTTTTTTAAGGCAGCTGGTTGGATGCAGACGTGAACAAATTGTGATAAGGAAAAAATGAAGCACCATTCCTCCTAAAACAAAAGAGCTCTCCCAAAAGCACAAACAAAAAGTTAGAGGTGAAGGGCTATGGGAAGCACAGAGAACAACATTGCTTATTTGGGATCAGAAGTTAAGAAGTAAGAAGTGTATCCTCAGGCACCTGTGGAAAAGACAAATAGTCAAGGATGAATCTCAACAGAAAGATAAATTAGTGAAAGAAGACTGGCTTTGTGGGATATAAATAAGAAAGTTTTACTAAAACATATTTGCTCTTTATCTCTTTCCCTGAAGAAAAATTCAGACAGAGAAGACAAAAATAGAGAATGTTAGCCTCAGGAAGAATGCCTTTTTTTAAGGTAAAAAAATGCATAGACATAAGGATAGGAACAAAGGTATTTAATGTCCTTGGGCCACTGTTCTTACTCCAGAAAATACTGTTACTTAGGATTATTTCTGAAGTTGCAGTTAACTCCAGAGGTCTATCATTCTACTAGAAAAGATGAGACAGAGAGATTAGCTATTAAAGGAAAACGTAAGAAGCTTTTTGTTTTGTTTTGTTTTGTTTATTTACAGGGTAGAGATATTTTCTGTTGTTATTTGTTTGTTTTTAACATAGTTTACCATGGACACACTAAGTCAGCTTTACTCCAAAGGATCTTGATGAGTACAAAATTGTCTCTTTGAGGATTGCTATGTATGTATGTCAACTGGTTTAGGTTGGCTTCCCAAGCAAATTACTTAAATTAAAGAGCCTTATTAATACATTTTTTTTTCCTTTCCAGTGTAAGTAACCATGCTAGTTGCAGAGATGATTTTTTCCAATGCAGAGAGCTCTAATTCCTGGACTAGAAGACAATCTATGCAGCATGCCTGCTCCTAACACCTACCAGAGTCCTTCTTGTGCACCCTAGGGACAGGGGACCTTCTGTATTAGCCCCAAAGATGTCTGGCCTAGTTTCCAAGCTTCTGTTTTCTGATTTGCCTTGAGGTCTTAGTAGCTCCATGACTCTGTTTCTTTCAATTAACTGATCTCCCTTGAATATTTCCATATCGGAAGGGTCCTGGCCTTGAATATTTTCAGAATCTCTCAGAAATCAATTTGAAACTCAAAACGATTTTTTTTTTGTGACTCAAAATGGTACAGTTGGGGAGGAATTGGAAAACTGCTTATTAACATACCATCTTTTCCTTGACCCATCTTAGAGGATGAACTATCTTTTCTTCACCCATGTTAGGTTCATGGCTAAGGATTCGATAAAGAAAGTCATATAAACAAGAGAATATATATATATATATATATATATATATATATATATATACATATATATATACACATATATATATTTCTTTAATAAAAGTTTTATTATATATACATACCTACTTATTTAGTTTTATTTATATATACATATATTTTTTTTAATAAAAGTTTTACATGGCACAGGAACATTCAGAAGAAAATGAAGACCTGAAGAAATGGATAAACTTGTGTATTTTTACTATGAGTTCAATTAAAAGTAGACAGTTGAAAGCAAATGTGATTGGTTTAAGGAGTATAATTTAATAGTAATAAATTGAGGGAAATGTGGCAAGGCATATGTAGCCAGATACTTTTCTATGATTCGTAATGTGTGGAGATAGGATGTTCTTTCCTGTAAGCATGAGGAAAAAACTTCTCACATGAGGATCTAGTGATGACCTTAATGAGAAGGTCAGAAATTCCTTTCTAGGTTTTATGACTTGTTTTCATGAACAATGGAAGGGAGGATGAGAGACCTTCCAACATCTGCTGTTTTTTCAAATTCCAAGGTGACATATTGTGGGGTAGTGTGTTGAACTCTACCAAAGGTACTACTGATCTCTCCCAGGAGTTTACTGTCAACAGGACTTTCTGAACCCAGGAAATAGACTGGCTTCATATCCAGACACTAAAAAGTACTTATTTATAATATCAATTTCCTCATATTTAAATGATACCACACTGACTAGAGTTTGGGAGGAGCCCAAATTGTCATATAATTATTTTTGTTATTGTGTTTCTAAAGTATTCCCTCTATTTTGTACAAATTTAAGGCTGATTTTCTTCTTGAGAAATAGCTACAAGAGTTTTTATGAAATTAAGATAATAATAGAAATTATAATAATAGGTAACATAATATTCTGGTGGTTCATCAATGAAACTTACATTTTATCTTTACATTGATGCTATTTTAAAAAGCATGGTTATTGTCTCCATTGTATATGTGGTACAACTGAGGCAGCACATTCTTACCAGGGATTTGAAGATAAGATGTAGACCTATGATTCAAACTAAGGACAACTGACCCCCTCTATTCTGAAGTGAGGTTCATTGCCATAGCATAGAGATAACAATAAAGCATAGACCTTTTCTAAAGTGTTTTTGATGGATCATCGCTTAGCAAGTCTCAGAGGGGTTGCTTAACTACAATTTATCAATAATAGTTGTGTGCTAACACACATTAAGCATATATGAAAACAGATGTAATGTACCCATTCAAGTGCTTTCCCCAAACCATGGTGAGAGCAGGTAGTTCTATTGGACTTTTTAGTCTAGTAACCGGGAGTGTGCAATCCAGATTAACTACTTCTCCATCCTGGCTCTGTCCCTTAAATGTGACTTTGAGCTAGCTATGTAACTCAATGCCACTTAATCTCTATGAGATTCAGTTTTTTTTTTTTTTGTTTGTTTGTTTTTTTCCAAAAGGAGAAAATTATATATGTCTGATAGCACTTTTGTAAAAGTATATGCAAAGTGCTTAGTAAATTCTCAATACATACAATCCATTATCATTATCATTATTATGCATCCTGGAAGGCCCAGAAGAACTCTTAAGGTGACACTAACTACTGATGACACTAAAGAGAAAAACAGAAAAGCTTTTTCTTATTGATGCATATTGAACCTAAAAGTGTTAATAAAGAGGCAGTTGGACAGCACAAGACGACAACTCAAAAGGAAATGAAAGACAGAGAGTAACATATTTACAATAAAGAAATCTCATTACCATGCATGTCTTTAGAGTTCTGCATATTTATTTCAGTGAAAGGTTTTATTATTAACATTAATAAGCATTTAAGAGGGAACACATCATCCCCAATGGAAACCTTTAACAGTTTGATTCCAAGTAATAGTCACTTGTTTCAATTATAATTAACCTTAATTTTCATAGTTTAATATGTCTTCATTCTAAAGAAGGTATGGATAAGTATTTTTTAACAAAGTGCTTGCCATGTTATTTTAATTCTTTATTAGAGTTTTACCCTTTGATGAGTAGAGCTTGAAGGCCAGTATTATTTGACATAAAACACACTGGTGAGTCATTAATTTGATCTTTGTAATACTGCTGAAAAATATTTTAAAAGTCACCTGTAAATAAAATACACAATTATGAAGCTGAACATCGTTAATCATTTAAATTTAATTTGCAATTTCTTTTAAACATTAACTTTAAAGTAAAAAATGTCAAGCGTATTAAAATGCTGTCCTGACAGAAGCCCTGAGGGGGAACAGAGAAATGATCTCTTTGGTAGCAGATCAAATAACCACGACAGGACTTGTTCTTCAGGAAACAAAACTCTCAGATGCTGGACATTTCACAACTACCTTCCTACAGCAGGCAGTATAAGTTAATAATTGATCATTATATTAACTATTAAAAGTCTTGAAGTAGGAGCTCAGACTTCCACTTCATATTTACTTTTATAATTCTCCTATTACTGCACTCTTGGTTCAAATAAAACAGAAACAACATGCCAGGCGTGGTGGTGCACGCCTGTAATCCCAGCACTTGGGAGGCTGAGGCAGGAGGATCAAGAGTTCAAAGCCAGCCTCAGCAATGGCGAGGCACTTAGCAACTCAGTGAGACCCTGTCTCTAATAAAATACAAAAAAGGGCTGGGGATGTGGCCCTGTCTCTAATAAAATACAAAAAAGGGCTGGAGATGTGGCCCAGTGGTCGAGTACCCCTGAGTTCAATCCCCATACCAAAAAAAAAAAAAAAAAAAAAAAAAAAAAAGTTATTAAAATAACAGAAACAACATGAAATAGTGGGAGGAAACTGATGAACTCTGGAGATTGACCCCAGCATTCTGATTGATTTGTGTCCATATCAAGCACTATAGCTTTTTATAGCAATACTGGTAGAGTCTACTCAAGGACTTGGATTATTCTTTATTCTTTTTTTTTTTCCACTACAAATACCTACTCTGTGGAAGCCAATGTGGTAGAAATTCAAACATTAAAATACCCCAAACCAAAAAAACACCAAAACCTTCACTCATTTATCATTATGATTTTCCATGCACAATGTAAGTTTTCAAGAATATAACATTGAACATGTGGTTTTATGTTCTCCTGATGCTTACTTGAGGCATATTAAACAAGAAAGCACACAAACAATTATAAACCTGCATTCCCTTTAAAGAAAAGTTATGTGAACTTAAGAGTTCACATGGAAGAGTTAATCTATTAGGCAGGCTTGGAGAGACTCCTGTAGGAAGTGGCCCTTGAGCTAGTATTATACTAGCTTATACCTGGTGCATATAAGAGAGAAGAACATGTGAAGCAATGAGAACAACATAGTCAAAGAGCTTTGGAGGGAGGAAGCATGGCAAATACAAAGGGCAAAACAAGATCAGGGCATCTTGAAGCAGAAATCAGACAGGGCATATTGAACAAGGTTGGGTAGAGTGGAGTAGGAACACCAAACAGTGGGACAGCCAGAGGACACTGTTCCATGGCTTGAGGTACATGTTAAACTCATAAAGTTTCCCTTTCCAAAGACTTGTTGGTTCTGACTGTTGCATGCAGAGTGGATCTGAGGATGGCAGAGTTAATGTACACTGATCTTTGGTGGGGGGGCGGGTACCTGGGATTGAACTCAGGGGCACTCAACCACTGAGCCACATCCCCAACCCTATTTCTTGTATTTTATTTAGAGACAGGGTCTCACTGAGTTGCTTAGCGCCTCACCATTGCTGAGGCTGGCTTTGAACTTGCCCTCCTCCTGCCTCAGCCTCTCAAGCTGCTGGGATTACAGGCATGTGCCACCACACCTGGCTTGTACATTAATTTTTAAAGAGGATATGAAAAAAAGAGTCTGAGAAAAAATGATATTTGACCCTCATAGTTTTATATAATTGAATTTTTGGCAATGATAGAAATCTAATCTGCATTGCCTAATAAAGTAATCATTACTACATGTGCCTACTCAACTGTACTTATAGCTAGCACAACAGAGGAACTGAATTTTGTAAAATTAATTTATTTATTTTAATTAGGTATATATGACAGCAGAATGCATTTTGATTCATTGTACACAATTGCAGCACAACTTTTCACTTCTCTGATTGTACATGATGTAGTGCCACACCATATCTGCTCTCACATGTGTACCTAGGGTAATAATGTCCCTCACATTCCAGAGGAACTGCATTCTAAACCTATTTAACATTAAAATTATGTTTTAAAAGCCAAAATTTGAATCTAAATTACCTATCCTAAAAAAATCCTATTTGATCTCTCTCTTTTTTCTTGTTGCTTCTGTTCTGTAGAAGTCAAAGGGAGAAGATAATGTCAAGGAAATCTTCTCAGAAGAGAAGAAATCTGATCTCTCTCTACTTCTGACTAGTTGGCACAATTTGAGGACGTGCATACATTGAGGGTTTCTTGGGGCAGTTTGGTTTTACACCAGTTTTGTCAGCATGCCATTATGCTCTCCCCTCACAGCACTGTCCAGTTTTGGATGATAAATTACACGGCCGTCCTAGGCAACGGCTACTGAAAATGTTAGATTTATTGCCCAAGATATATTTGCAAAAGTAAGGAAAGTAAGATGAAATACAGGCTCAAGTTTCTTGGTTAAAGTTTTCATTAGAAAGTTTTACAACACTGAAGAAAAAAACATAAATGTAAAATTAATTATATTTATTAAATTATAAACTGTAAAAATGTATGATGTTGATGACTATTAAAACTATTTGAGTGGTTAGGTTTTGTCAGGTTCTCTTTAGTGATGTCAGTTAAGTGTCATTCATTAATTCTTATTTGCCTCACTTTTCCTGTAAATAACTTATTAACCACCCACCATTTCTTCTCTGACTGATTAAATGGTATAAACGTTGAGAAAAAACAACACGAATGACATAAATGCCAAGCATCATTTGAAATGTGAAAATATACTTAATACAGAGGTTCTGTTTATGACTCCTACAAGCATACTTAAGGAACCACACAGTTAAATAATATCAGTAATTAAGTAGGATTGGTAGAAAAACCTTTATTTTCTTAATTCTTTGTAGTCTACATGTGAGAAGCTTTATATAGGAAATGTAATGGATCAAATTAATAAAGTAAAGGGCAGTGTCCTCTTCCAAGGACTTGTCTAATAGATGTATCCATGCCAAAGAAGATCTGAAAAAATTGAGATAAACAAGAGCTTTTGAGCAGGAGTACATAGATTACTGTAGCAAATAATGAAGTAAAAGAAGTGGAGCTAGGACTCAGTTTCCCATACTGAGCTTTTCTGCATTCTTCATTGTTCTTTCCTACACACTGAAAATGGGTGACATTTTTCACAGTGATAGAAAACATTATTCATTGAAGTTCTTTTGATCTTGGCTGTCCAAATATACTGTTCCTGTCTAAGAGAAAGTTGAATTCAGCAGTTACAGAGGAAACCATCATTCTCTTGTAGACCTGACACCTGAAGAAGGCTGAATTAACACATAGAACAGTTAGTAATACTTGCTCTCATATTATATGGATGGAGAAAAGACTAAGAGATAGCAAATAGTTTAATTCACAGATGCATGCACTGATGTATCTGTGGAATAAAAAATGTTAGCCAAGTGAACGATATTTTCCCAGGTAGCATCCTGAAGAAATGTTATTTTCCAACAAATATCCTATTATGTGAAACGCCTTCAAACTGTTAATAACTCTGCCAGTCCCCAATATATATATGTCCAAACTACTTATTGGATCAAAGGAGCAATTTCATTTTTTTCATAGATTTTTGCAAAAGCGCATAGGCATAGAGGCAACTCTTGCAGATCACAGATTAATGAAAATAATCCAAGTGTGACATGTTGGAGGCAGACAGAGAATGTGTGAATTCTCTACTCTCATACAAGATTTGCTAGAAATTAGTGTGAACTGTAGACTGATGTGAGGCACAGAATTGGACGAGCATATCACACATGTCTAAGGACAGAAGGAGAAAGTCCTGATGAGAATCAGGTCGGAGATTGCCATGAGTATTCCTGGTTACCACATTCTCTAGGGCCTTGGGAAGCAGAGGTTGTGAATTTCCTTCAAACCTACTCTTATTGATGAATATAAATTATTTTTCATTGGTATACATGCTTAAATATCATTTCTGATGTTCAGAGATGACTTTAAGATGCATCTGTGTGTTCAGACAACTAACTCTGAGCAGGCTGGAAGAGGTTGAGGTGATCATGGATCTCTGCCAAACTCCTTTAGGACTCAGACCATGATTCTGTCTTTCAGCACTTGCCTGTGTTGTCTGTCTTTAAGGCCTTCTGTAGGCTGAGGTTTTCTGAATTTCCTAAGTGCAGTCTAAGAATCTATATAAGAATGTCTGTGATTACTACCTACTTCTCATTTATAGTTAGTGATTTTTCAGTTTTGACTCTATGTTTCTTATAAGTTTGGTTCCCAGGTCCTATGTGAAATGTGTCCCACAATTGATTCTGCTATTTGTATTATTTTTGCTTTATTTTTTAAGATGTGTTCTTTAGACACTCAGAGAAGATAATCAGCATTTCTTATAGACTGGTTTCTAAGCTGTGCTCATTCTGATTCAATGTGCAATATATTACCAATACACAAAGAAAGGTGAAGAAAAGGTGCAATCTAACATAAGAATTGGGAGAATTAATTTGAAGGAAAAGAAGTGCCGCTGAAAAGTTAATGAAGATGCTTCTTAGAGCTATCATACATAGCATGAATCAAGAGGACATTAAAATAATCAGGATCCTAATTTTTTTGAGTCACTGGATAATAGAATATAACAACAGCACACAGCACGTAAGTGTACAATTAAAAGCCAAAGTTATTTATTGCAATGAAGACACAGAAGTGTTATGAAGTTTCAAGGAAATGAGAGAACAAAATTGCACATTCTAATAAGGCTCTAAGCTGATCCTAAAATATTGGTAGAATTTTGACAGCTTGATATGAAGTAGAGGAGCATTTCATATGAAGGGAATAGCATCTCAGAGATGGGAAAGTACAGGTAATGTCAAGTTGTCAGGTTGCACTATAGCATGAAAATATATTACAGAAGAGATGGAATAAGAATTGCAAAGGCATATTGAGACTAGGTCATGGACATCTTTGAATTCTATACTTCACATATGAATATATTTAGTAAATAGTAGAATTTTTTTTCCTGTTCAAACATGACCACACATGTGCTTTAGGATGATACTTTGTTGACATGCATAATGGACCAGAGTAAATAGAAGAAAAAATAAGAAAAGATGGGCTTGGATGTATGGGCTGTATCTCAGTGGCTGAGTGCTTACCTAACATGTGCAAGGAGATGGTGGGGGTAGATGGGCAGTTTGGATTAGAGATACGGATACCAGACCTCATTGGTAAGAAGTAAGAAGTAGTCTCAAATATGATTTACCATCTCTTACTAAACTCTGATATGTCCTAATCCCAGGACCTGTGTATCTACATTAGTAAATTATGTTGGCTAAATACAGAATAGTGGAAAGGATATGACCCTTGGCTATTTGAGGAGGAAACACAGAGTGGGACAAGGAGTCATAGATGAGGCTGAAACCTGTGTGACTGAAAGAATGCAAGGGTTGCTACTAAAACCAATTGAAGAAATCTGGACTTTAGAAAGATGCTAATATATATAATTTTCAGTGTCATATACACAATCCTATTCTAAATTCTAATAGCTACATTTTCCCAATTTTATGTTGACTTATCAATTATTACAACTTTCAAAAATACTTAAAATGCTTCTTGCAAATATGTTGATTTTTAAAACACATCCTGGGCTGGATGTAGTTCAGTGGTAGAATGCTTGCCTAGCATAGCCCTAGGTTCAATCCCCAGCACTATAAAAAAAATTAAAGAAATACAACAAATTTAAATGGTCACTAACTAATAATAACATAACTGGCAAATACCACATAAATGGAAGAAGTAAAAAATGGCAATTTTAATGAAAGTAATAAAACATTTAGCTACTTTTTAAATTTTTTTAACATTTAAAAATTGCAAATAACTGACAATAAATAAAATATACCCCATAGCCTACAAAAACTAAAGCTTATTTATTTTGAAAACCACTGGTTTTTTTCCCTAAAATTAATCTCCAGCATGCAAAATACAATTTTTTAAAAAATGTCTTCCTATGATCTTGGTATATTTGTGTGATATAGTATCTTTGTTTCAATTAGTTTTTGAGATTCACACAATTGAAAGTTTTGTTCTATGGGAAGCAGTCTGTTGATTTTGTCACACTGGTGAAGTTACTGTTCTTATGACTGTCACTGATGACATCTTTTATGGAGTTTACAACTATTCACAATTTTCAGCACTGGTGATTTTTTTTTTTTAAGCAGACTATCATCATATTCATTCGATTTAATTCTCATCATAACATACTTTAGAGGCCTATCCTTTTGCAGGTAAAGCATTTGACATTGAGACATTAATTGCCAAAGCTGAGTGAATTCTTTGTATGCCTCAAAGGACTGGCTCACCTTCTACCACCTGTCAGCACTTTCACTGTCACTGCTGTCCAGCAGCTGTTCCCCTAAGGTGCCCACCTGGGTAGTATAGTATCACCAAGTCATGTCCCTGGTGTTACTGCAAAAATGATAGCCACTTTGTAAAAAAACATGCACTTCCACAGAGGGGAAATCTGTGTGTCTGTATCTGTGAGTGAAGAAGTGGTCCAGTCTGAACATCCTCTCAGAAAACAAGAGTGTACAGACACTGTGGCATTTACTGATGTACTCCTACAACCAAGGAGGGATCGGTGTCAATCATCACAATTTTTCAAATTAATTAAAAATATTTGTGTGGGGTGGGGAGAATCCCCCCACATAAGTGCACACAAATAATGTAGGAGAAACTTAGAGAAGTTTGGATATTACTTGGAGGGCTTCACTATGCAGACCTCAGCATCTATGTTTAGCCCTCAATCTTGTGTTAATTGTATTTCCCTAAAGTATTCCTTAGCCTTTCAGAATCTCAGTTTTCTAAACAGAAAAGGGGTTGAATTAGTTGATGCCTTGGAGTCAGCTCTCCATGGGTCTCATGTTTCTTCATGTCTGTGAGCAAAGGCACCAATAGCGTTTGTTCCATACTACCAGTCCAATTATTTTTTATGCAGTGAACAGCCTTGGAAGATGGGAATGATGCTCAGACATGCTTACTGCCCATCAATAGTTCTTGGGTTCTCTATGTTTATGGTTTCCTTTTGATAGCTCAACCAACTTTGTAAACAGTATCACCTTGCCCTTGTTGCTCTGTGGAAACTGGGGCTCAGTGAACAGGAACAAGAAATTACTGATGTTCTGGCTATTGCAATTACTATGAATAATGATATTCTTTATATCTGACCCAGGATCCTTCCTATATTTTGCCAGAATCCATGATGAAACTGTGTCAGGCTAACTAGTTAGACTGCAAGTACAGTAAATTCTCAAACCTTTTGCAGTTCTTGACATTGATGTGTATAGTCTTCATAAACTCTTGCAGAAATTTATGTACCCCCATCCTTCAAATCTCCAAAACTGTTCTGCCTAACCTCCATTTTCAGCTCAAATAAGCACCAGGCTAAATCTTGACCTTTGCTGGGGCAATTTAATTAGCTCTTTTTCAGTAACTCTGCATCATTGACCTTCTAAAAGCCCTGCTCTGGAAACATGTGCTGCAGTTCTAACTAGGAACAGGTTAGGACCTTTAGAGAACCCGAGTAGAAAAAGATTATGGTGCCTTGCAGCATGCAATTCAAAATTAAAGCAATACTAAACAGTAAAGACAGGATAGAAAGTCCAATAACTGATTATGTATATGATGCTCATAAGGCATTGTTATTCTGGTGGTAGCAAATACTAAAAATGTTCATTTCTCCATCATTTTCCCTACATAAACTTGTGCTTAGTCTGTCTCCTTTAAACATTTTTTGAATTTATAGAATCTACTTTTATTTTAATTGACACACAAGAATTGTAGGTATTTATGAGATGTTTTGTGATGCTTATATATGTTTTATATATGGCAATGTTCAAATCACTAAGCATGAATATCCCTCAAACATTTTTACTTTTTTTGGAGCAACATCATTCAAAATCCTTTCCTTTAGCTTTCTGAAATATATAATAACTTGCCATTATGTATAGTCACCTTATGATGCAAAAGAACATCAGAAATTATTTATCCTATTTAACTAAGTACCCATTGACCAAAATTTCCCTCTATCTCCCTTCCTTATACATTTTTCTGCCTCTAGTAACCACTATTCCACTCTCAACTTCTATGAGAGCAACTTTTTCTAGATTTTATGTATGAGTGAGATTATGAGATATTTGTCTTTCTTATTTCACTTAATATAATGTCCTCCATTTACATCCATGTTATTTTAAAATGGCAGAATTTCATCCTCTTATGACTGAATAGTGAATAGTATTCCATTGTGTGTGTGTATGTGTATATGTTTACATTTTCTTTATCCATTCATTGGTAAATGGAGAATGGAATTCTTGATTGCTGTGAAAAGTGTTGTAAGAGTGCAGATGTCTCTTCAGCATACTGATTTCATTTCCTTTTGATGTATTCCCAGTAGTGAGATTTTGGGATTATAACTCAATAGTAAAGGCAAAGGAAAGAAAGAAAAATACTCTGATTAAAGTGAGCAATTCACTTGATCAATGCTGGCTGTAGTTTGCCAAGTGAGCCTTGTTCCTCTACATAATATTTACAGTAGGAAATCAAACCCTTAGAAAGAAAATTTCCTTATTGACTCTTTCTATACAGAAAAAGGACTAAGATCTCTCTACTTCACCCTAGACCCTAAAAAGTTTTTGGCTGGAATGGGAAAGAGCTGCTGGGTGGTCAGGAACTGGTCCATGAGAGGTTCTTATGGTGCCACCTAGTGTTCAGGATTGGACTTACCCCCATGCATTAGCTATAAATCTGAAAAAAAGAAAAAAAAAAAATTTTAAGGATATCGCAATGGCCTGGTGAAGTTGAAGTTTATCTTAAAGCTAATAAATTCTGTAAGGTCTTGGATCACCTTGTATAATGGAAACAGGACTAGGCTTGGTGCAAGAATTGTCTGACAAGTTCAGGTCTGAAGTCAATGGGATAGGGGATCAAAGACGATATAGGCAAGAGTTAGGTCTAGCTATAATTTCACAAGCACTGTTCCAGACACCTCCTTTTCAAATACTTAACATAATGATGAGTTACTATCTAGAATTCACATCTGAAGAAACTGAGGTTCAGTGTAGTTGAATGACTTGCCCATGTCACATAGATAGTCTTCTCTCTTCTTATGGTTATTCTAATATTGATGTAAGAAATAAATATGAAACAATTCAGCAAAAAAAAAAATCACTAAGGAGCAATGCTCACAATCCATTGGGTTAAGTACAAATTACATGACAACTGATGAATATTATGTACTGAACATTTTGTGCCTTACCTCCCAAATACATATGTTGATGCCCTAAGCCCCAATGTGACTGCATTTGGATATAAGGTCACTAGGGAAAGCAATTAAGGAAAAATGGGCATTCAATATAGACATCTTTCAAAAGATGGCATACAAATGGACAATATGGGAAAAAAATGCTATTATCACTAATTACCAGGGAGATTCAAATCAAAATCACAAGGAGATATTACCTTACTCTGGTTGAAATGGCATTGTTAAAAAGACTAAAGATACTAAGTGCTGGTGAGGACTTGGAGAAAAGGGAAATCTTATATACTATAAATTAGTATAGCCATTATGTAAAGTAGTATGGAGTTCCTCAAAAAATTAAAAATAGTCTCTCTACTGCATAATTCACCTACAGTAGTTCTAAACCTGAACTCCAAGTCTGAGCTATTAGTGTCCCCTTCTTTCCAAAGCTATGTTGTTCCTTCTCTCCAATTATTGACTCTGTTCTATATCACTGTGAGGTCCAACTGCCTCTCTTCTGCTGAATTTATCTGATATCAATAGCTTACCTGTAACATGTCTGAATTTCATCCCATTGCTAATTGTGATTGGACTATCCTACTGCCTGTGGTGCTAAACTTACTGACACAGCTCACATCTCTGTGAAGAAATAAATGACTCAAGACTCATCTGTCTAAGAAAAGAGGTTCATGTAAGGAATGCCATTTTAGGCAACAAACTCAGGTATGTTTACTTCCAATTATACTGTTAAGTGAATTTCATTTGGTATTTAATTATGTATTATCAGTGGCATTTTGAAAAATAAAAGTATTTATGCAAAAATATTTCAGGGGTTTTTAGTATTCTCTCCATCAGACAGTTAAAAGATAACCATGTAATTATCATCATCATAATATTTAAAATAACACAAAGTAAGAAAATAACATTAAACTTGAGGATATTGAAGGATTTAGGATAAATATAAAATTTCATAGTAAAATGGGATATGAGAGATAAAAAAAAGGAAGTTCACTTTTCATTTGTAAATGTCTAAGAAATATTCCAAAGTTATATGAAAAAGACAGATCAAGCTACATGAATCAGCCAAGTCAACTGATTCTTCTTAGCTGAATGAGAGCATATTAATGGATTAAATAAAAATCTATATACATTGGCACTGTTACTCAGTAGACCTCACACCTGATTATCACTTCCTTCTCTTCCTGTCCTTCTTCTTTTTTTTGCCTCACCTCCTCCTATTCCTCCTCTTCTTCTTTATCTTCCTCTTCCTTGTTCATTGTTGGCTTCTCCTTTTCTGTGAAGGTCAAAATACTTGAAACATCTCCATGAGCCTAAAGGAACATCTAACAAAGACAGCTTTCCTTGTTACTCCATCCCTTAACCTGAGTGGGAAAACAGGTTTCCCGCAAATAGTAGTGGATAGCGTTAATAAACAAAGGCCACTTCATATTGGTTTTAATTTGAGTTACATAGGCAACATGATTGCAAAGATATTTAGTGTGGCTCATTACCATGTTACTTTCAGGAGCTCACACTCATCATGTTTCCTGTCCCAAAGTGATTAGTCTCCTGGGATATTTGCTTAGCATATATCCTTGTCTTTTTTCATTGATATTGACTGGAGCAATCACCTTGGATTTGAAATAGCAGTGAAGCACTTTTGCTTTAGGTGAGTCATCAAAAGCTAAATTCTCACAATACTGCAAAGTCTCTTCAACATCAAAAAGGCTGGACTCATTTTTCCCTTTTCCGGACAATGCAGGAGTCTGAGCAGAAGGTACCCCTAGCCTGTATCCCAGCAGCATCTTCCCAGTCCTTGTATCCAGGAGAATGGAGAAGGTAGAGCCCCAGAATGGCTAGCTTAGGGTACCATCATGTCTCAATTGTCTTTGACTTGATTTATGAGAAAACTAATCAAAAGAAGGAAAAAGGAGGACAGCCAGACTTAATCTTTCTCCAACTATTTCAGCTTATTCTTGTGACCTGAGTTATTTCATTTAGTTATTTTCTTGGCCATTGTAGGGCAGCTCCAGATGAGTGGAACTGTTTTATTCTCTACTGCATCTCCAGGCCTTTTTAATATAAGGCTTCTGGCCATTTGCTTCCTTGGGCCTCTTTGTGCCCCCAAGGAATACACACTAACCAACCTGTTTTTTCACAGGAATGGTACAATTTCTCCTTCTAGGAGAAACCTTCATGAGATGTGGGAATGCTGCGCAAACCCCCATGTTTGGTCCAAAGGAAGAAAACAATTTCAGCTACCCTGTGGCCCAACAAGACTGCCTTAGCAAGGACCAGCACCTGAAACTCAAATGGGTAGACAGAGGACATGGAGAGGATTGGCCCTGTGAGGCTGCCATAGAGTGGGATGACCAGCACCCCTCACTGTCAAAGGACCCACAAGAGCCATGAAACCCCATTTTGCTGGGGTCCTCTGAGTGGACAAAACTTCATTCTTTTTGGTGTGTGATTCCATTCTGCCTTCTTTTTGGTAAAATTCTATCTGTTCTAAAGATATGTTTCAGGCTTAAAAAGAAAATCCCTTTGTTCTCTGTTGAAAAATCATATAAAACACCTACTAGGATATTTGAGATTGTGTTATGCTTTATTAACTATGTGATCTTAAGTAAGTCAAGCAGTCACTGTGACCTTAATTTACTCCCTCAAATTTGTATAAAAATAATCTTTCATCTATTCATAAGCCATTTCTAAAATCATATTGAGATTCAAAGATAGACAATACCTACCTTTGTGAAACTCATGGTAAAAGTAAGGGGATAGAAATACTGCCTCTTACTACTTGAGTCCCATACATATTCCCTAAATCCTGTTAATGTCACTCTTGCCAGATCTACTTCCTTAAAACTCTCCATTTCCCCTACACTTTCTTCTATCCCCCATTGCAGCCATAGGTTCACCTCCCCTCCTAATCCAAAATGTTCCCACCCCATCTCCTTGCCTTGCTCTCTCCTGACTATGTTCTCAAGATGATGCTGATTGACACTGCAAATCTTATCATTTACCTCTCTAAAATCCTCCAGTATCCCATTTCCCTTCAATAGAGATCCAAATTTCCTAACAGGGTTTAAGTCTTTTTGTCATTGGAACACTGCTGCCCTCTCCAGTCCTTTTCAGATCCTCCCTCACTAAAGGCCATTTGTTTCAGCACAAGAACAGAAAGCTTAGTTCGATTCAGAACCAAGAGCATTGGCAAAGCTGTAGAAGCATAACACAGGTTAGTGTGTTTGGCAGCTTGGTTAGCAATGCCTCCAAATGACTAGAGGGCATGGCTGAAGGATGAGGAGAAAGAAAAGGAGACCAAACAATCTCAGTCCAGGATGTGAAATGTGTGGATTGTCTCAGTGAAAAGTATGGCCTCCCTGCCAGCTGCCAGGAGTCCTCTCATATGTCTCACTCAGAGTGTTGATATTGGAACTGCAGTTTAGAAAGTTGAATCCTGTGGCTGCAGAGCATACAAGCAGGAGGTAGAGGTTTGGATCCTCAAGAGTAATAGTCAATAAAACCCTGTGTTTAGAGAACAAACAAAGCAGTGAGATTGGGAACAAAAATTAAGTAAAAGGCTCCAGAAATATTTTGGAAAAAAATATAAGGAATTAGGAGGAGGGAAGCAACAACCATGACATCAAGGTCACAATTTTGTGAGATTAGGTGAATTGGGACACAGTTGATGAAAGTGAGCAGAGGAGTTTTGCAAGATCAAAGTAGAACTTTTTTTTTTTTTTCTCCCAGAAAGAACTCTGAAACTGTAAACACCATACTATATGAGAGATATCATCATCACTATTTCAAGCAGTACTATGTTAATAGTCCTTTGGGTCTGGAGCTTGAATTATGACCCATTTCTTGTACTTGAAAGAAACTACAACCCAACTAGTCCAGATGGATGTTACCTATCCTGTTTTAGGATCCTCCAGGGATGAACGACCACAACAAACCTGAGAAAGCCCTTCTTCCTAGCAACTAAGCATCCTTCCAGATGTCTTATCCATGGCACCATCGCCTTGATAGGTTACAGAATCCTCATGGACGATTTTTAAAAGAACTTGTGACATTATGGTACAGCAGAATCATGATTCTTTAAAATTCAAATGTAGGCAAAAAGCATGTCTTCTGTTTGATCTCAAAAGCTATAAAGACATAAAGGGAGAAAGGTCCATCCTAGCATTTCAATAATGTCTGTTTTCACTGGAAACCTGAGCTGACTTTAATCATCCACACTTCAGTCTGGACAAGTATCTCACAAAACTGCAAGTACTGTGAATGCTGTCAAACAAGCACAAAGCCTTTGCAGAAATCTCCCCAAGATACACTTATTAAAGATAATGTTTTCTCTGTTTCTGTCTAGTTCTCTCTTTCTCATATACATATACACACACATACATACACATGCACACAGATTCTTTAATTATTAAATTTCTTTCATTGTAGAGAGGATAAATATTTCAATTAATGTAGCACTGTTCATGCTAAAAGTACTTTATCCATTAGAAAGATACTTAGTTGTAAAGGATTAGTTAAATCAATACTTATAAACTGCACATTTTGAGGAGGATAATTGGAAAATACAAACTCAACTAGATGGAAGGAAAGAGCAGTGTGTTTTTGTTTCTTTCTGTGAGGTCAGAATGCAGAATACCACCAGTACATATGTTCTAGATTATGAAAAAAAAAAAAGCACCTACTTTGTATCATTCATATTGCTTACTCTCAAACATGAATTTTTCAATTGTATCTAAATTTTTGTACTGGCATGAGAAAATGGAACAGTTTTTTTTTATTTAAAAATGTTTCTTGAACAAAGGATTTTAAATTTAGAAAAAAAGTTTTGCACTTTAAGAAAGCCCTTCCTTATCTATCACTTTCATGCTTAAATGATCATCCAGTTTGACATTCCCTTTATTGAGAATAACAAGTCTCAATAGCACTTCAATTATCCAGTCTACTGTGAGGTTACACTTAAGTTGAAGGAAGATTATTTCATTTTTACCTTTTCTAGAATGCCAGGGGAAAGGCTCAGACATTGTCACATTTCATTTGCAGGTAAACCTGTATTCATCTTAGGTTAACGGATTACCACTACTCCCTTTCACCTAATGTTTCCATATTTTTTTCTTATAGAGCAATGTCTACTTGGATTTCAGAATGAGACATTTGTGGCCATTTGACTTTTTATGGCTCATGGATTCTTAATGAATACCCAAATTGTATTTGCATTACCCAGTACACAATCTTTTCTAAGTACTAAGATTTTCATTTTACATGTGTAGTTTGATGCCTTTCTTATGTATCAGTAGCAAATGTGTTCTTGCTTTAACCATGGAGAAATGAATGATGGTGGTACCTGAAAACATTTGTGCTTCATATTTTTATTCAGCTGCTTTTAACAAAGTTTTTTTTTTTAATATTCTATGAGTTAGGATAAAGTATGGTGGACTGCAAACTCCTCGTGTGTCTGTTCTGCACATGTTTGATCTTGCTTATACAAACAGTATTTGAATGTAGTTCCTACAAATAAAAATGTTTGAAACTTTTAGCAAAGAGACATACCATTCTCTACATAAAGTAATATAGTATAGAAATTACCATCTACATAAAACTTTTTAGAGTGAAATACATGAATAACCAAAAAAATTATTACAAATTGCCCAAGTAGGCCTCTAACTTGTGATCCTCCTGCCTCAGCCTCCTGAGCAGCTGGGATTGCAGGTATGAACTGCCACATTTAAAAGAAAGTACAGGCCGGGTGCAGTGGCGCACACCTGTAATCCCAGCACTTTGGGAGGCTGAGGCAGGAGGATTGCGAGAGTTCAAAGCCAGCCTCAGCAATGGTGAGGCACTTAGCAACTCAGTGAGACCCTGTCTCTAAATAAAATACAAAAAAGAGCTGGGGATGTGGCCCAATGGTCGAGTGCCCCTGAGTTCAATCCCCAGTACCAAAAAATAAAATAAAATAAAATAAATAAAAGTAAGTACATTTTAAAAAAGAACTACATTTTTTATATTATGACATAGTTTCTAAAACAGATTATTCACAGAATTTATTTGCCTATAGGTAGGCTACTGACTTCCTCCACAAATATATTATTATAGATTTACATTTATGAATGACTGTATCAGAAAAGCATGAATTAGTGTCTATTTTTGGACTTTTTTTCTCAACCTAATTTTTCCCCAAAAAGTCCTTAGGCCTCTAGCAAGATACTTTAGTGAAGGGACATTTTGTGTTTGGGTGTGTATGTGTGTGTGTTTTGGACATAAATGTATATTTGATTTAAATAATTATTTTTCATATTTGGATTTTTCAGCTTTATTAAATACAATTTGCAAATTTCACTCATCTGTGTTAAATACTTACAACATGATAATGTGTTTTAGTCAGCTTTTTTGCTGCTGTGACTAAAAGACCTGACCAAAACAATTTCAGGGAAGAAAAGTTTATTTGAGGGCTCACAGTTTCAGAGGTCTTAGTCCATACAAGGCTGGCTCCATTCCTTGGGACTCCAGGTGAGGCAGAACATCATGGAAGAAAAGTGTGGCAGAGGGAAACAGCTCATATGATGATCAGAAAGCAGAGAGAGAAAAAGACTTCACTCTCCATATACAAAATATATACCCCATAGCCATGCTCCCAATGAACTACTTCCTCTAGCCACATCCCACCTGCCTTCAGTTACAACTCAGTTAATCCCATCAGGGACTGATTCCCTGATTAGGTCGAGGCTATAACCCAATCATTTTTCCTCCAAACCTTCTTCAATTGTCTCACACATGAGCTTTTAGGGGACACCTCACATTCAAACCATAATATGATATATGAATATATTTTTAAAAATTCAGATTTGCTTTGATGGCTTTTTTGCATTGCCCTTAAGAATATTTTTTTTCAAACTTTGCTCAGTTAGAAGGTTTCTTAATTCACTGAGTCAATCCTTATTGCTTTTGGTAAATTTCTTTTTTCTCTCTGATGAGAATGGTGGTAGGAGGATGGTGCTGGAATATTCCATTGCTGTCCAAGGCTTAAAAGGGACAGCAACACCAGAGTGACTTGCCTCTTTATTCTTTCTCGTTTATCCTATTCAGAGCATAACAAAATCAAATCTAAATCGTAAGTACTTACCTCACACTAAACAGATCAATCTTTTCCATTAGATTTGTCACATGAGACATGAACTGAACTGTAATTGATTTCAAAGTCATGTGGGACAACAGCCACTATAGTATTTTTCCTATGATACTCTGAATCAATATACCTAGAAGCTTAACACAAATAATTACATCAACATATCTGCTTTCCTGACACCATTTTGTTCCTGGGTGTTAGAAACAGACTGGTGTTTGTTAGGAGAAATCCAATAAGTTAGAAACGGAAGGCTAAAAGTCCAGCCAACTAAGTGCTTGCACCTCCTGGGTTCCAGTGATACTGACTCCTTCATTTTCTCAATCTTTTCACAGCTCACAGCACAGTCCATCAGTCTTGCAAGCAGCTCTAATAGTTCCTGGATTTGGAGTTTGATGCAGGCTTTGTATGAGCAGATGCTTATATAAAAGCTAAAATAGGCGGGTATTAAAAGGATTAAGTGATTCAGTAGAGTATCTCAGCCCGCCATAATTCAAGACACAATAGTTCAAATCTTTCATTGCTGTTTTCTTTGATAAAATGTAGGTTTTAACCTTTTGGGAAGTCTTTTTCTACAGTGTCAGCAGCAACTCCAGACCTGTCAACTCAACAATACTTTACAACTAATGCCTTTCACAATGTCTGAGGTAGAGAAAGGAATTGCAATAATACCGCCTAGGATTCAGTGAGATTGGAAATGCAGTAGCATAGATTGGCTAGTTACTTTGTGTATGGAAATAGGTGAGTCGACAATGACATGAGGGAAAAAAATAACTGCAGCAGAAAAGCAAATCACTAGAAAGAAAAAAGTTACTCTATTAAGAAACATCAAAGACAAATACCATGTTATGTCTGAATTAAAATTATAAACTATTAGTGTGTCATTTTAGTGCCTATTTGGAAAGTTTCCATAAACTAACTTTTGTTTGCATCAAAAGAGCAAATATTAATTTAATCATTGAAAGGTTGAACACTGACATTTCTGTTTATACTGGTTATTTATTCGTTATTAGGTGCTGATTCCTTCTGTGAGCCTCACAGGATGTGAACATCAATTAACTTCAATTTTGTTTTGTTCCCTATTGCAAACTTTGAATTCTATATTTCTTTTGCCCATATAATTTTACTGACCAAAATAAGAATATTTTCCCACAAAGGTGTATTACCTCTCACATTCCTTCATCTTTAGAGTCTAGTGATATGTTATGCACTCATTCGACAGGCATTTATTGAGTGCCTATTGTTTTTTCAGATATTGTGTTAGATACAACGGTAAGCAAATAGACATGCTCTCTTCTGAGAAAAGGTAGAAATCATTTAGAATTAAAAAAATAAGCTAACAAAAAATGAATGAATAATGATTAAAATAGGGAAATGAATATTTTAGCTCTAATGATTAGAATAAGCAAGGAAAAAGGAAGATACTAGAGTGTAGCCTAGCCATTTAAGTGAAACTAATATTAGGCTCACTATGCCTGAATTTGGTTATCAGTTAATTAGCTTATTTATAAGTTTCCAGAGGGATCTACTCTGTAAATATGTATCCTATACAATGTCTATATTTCAAAATGTTCCAAAGATCTATTGGGGTCAAAGCCAATTATTTTTTTAATGCAAATTCATTTAGACAAGAAAGAGAATAATACCGATAGTTATTTGCCTCTTAACAGAATTACCTTGATATTACAAGTCAACTTCTGTAATATTCTGATATTACAGTCAACTGAAATGAGAGCATGGTTTTTAGTGTGTAGAAACACAAGCTACAGCAATACTGGGGAGATTTCACATAGTGAGGGCAATTTAGAGCAGAAAGATATGCAAAATGGGGAGGTAGAACTCCACCGAGAAATATTTCCTGCCTTTATAATAACATCTCGCTAGTCAAGCTTATGCTATCAAAGTTGTCAATTGGATTTATTGTTAGATTTGGCTCAAGAATAATATGGGGATTGGATTGATCTTAGATTAATTTCTTCTATGAGAAAAAATGCTATGAAGGAATATACATGTAGTTGAGAGAGAGAGAGAGAGAACAGAAACATTTCTAAGAGGTAATTAGCAATATAATTCTCATTACACAAGAAGTAAAAATATACAGTGGGTACATGCCTACACGAGAGTAGTATAATCGCCGGGCATGGTGGCGCATGCCTGTAATTCCAGCACTTGGGAGGCTGAGGCAGGAGGATTGCGAGTTCAAAGCCAGCCTCAGCAATGGTGAGGCACTTAGCAACTCAGTGAGACCCTGTCTCTAATAAAACACAAAAAAGGGCTGGGATGTGGCCCAGTGGTTGAGTGCCCCTGAGTTCAATCCCAAGTACCAAAAAAAAAAAAAAAAAAAAAAAAAAAAAAACAGAGAGAGAGAGTAGTATAAATGAAAGGGAAGAAGGAACTTATTTTACCAAATAATGTTTCTCCTCAAAATAACAAAGAATTCTTTCTTTCTATTTTTTATTTTTTATTTTTTTGTAGTTGTAGATGGATGGCTTGCCTTTATTTTATTTGTTTATTTTTATGTGGTGCTGAGGATCAAACCCAGTGCCTCACCCATGCTAGGCAAGTGCTCTGCCACTGAGCTATAGCTACAGCCAAAAGACTTACTTCTCTAGAGTCTTCTTTCCTGACACTCCTCTTAGTCCCTCCTTTTTGCTACTCTGCTTATTGTACCTTCTTTAGTGTTGTCACAGCCTTTTCCCTGTCCTCACTGCCTTAGTCCTTTCCCTTGTCATTAACTACTTAAAGTATGATAATCTAAGCACTCTTCAAAGGCACAATTCCTATCCAAAAAATCACTGAACTCTTGATTAAAGATGTTATTTAACTTAGAAGTACAGTTTTTTAAAATATATTATGAATAGTTCAATGGTATATGAAATTCTTTTTAAAATAGACTTTTTTTAAGAATAAGTTTTAGATTCAAAATTATTTTTAAAAACAATCTTATGGGGCTGGCGTTGTGGCTCAGCAGTAGAGCACTCGCCTAGCACATGTGTGGCCCGGGTTCAATCCCCAGCACCACATAAAAATGAAGGCATTGTGTACAACTAAAAAAATAAATAAATAAATAAATAAATAAATAAATAAATATTTTTTTAAAAAAAGCAGACGGTATCATTAAAAATAAAATCTTAAACAGTATTTTTTTTTCAAAATGATTTTTCCTTAGTACTTCCTTATCCAATAGATTAAGAGCAACATCCTTGAAGAATATTAACAAGAAATCTATTCCTGGAAGAATTATGAAGTTTATAAGGTAAACAATTGCTATTGAACATGTAAGACAGAGATGAAGAATTCTGTACTTGTGGCATTATTGTCTTCATGGTACATTTAGCTCTGAAATTAGATAAAACTTATAATACTTCTTATATGTTTAGGCAATATTGAATTTTCTCTTTTATGTATGAGTTATTTTTTAGCATCAGAAATCATTTATGCAATTGCTAACGGTTGTTTTGGTCTCAAAGATTTTAAGACATTTTGAAACTAGGTGCTTTTCATTTAGATATTCTAGTTAATATCATAGTTAATTCTAATCTTCAAGGGTATTCTCACTCACAAAAAAAGCATTTTCTTTATTTTGAATAATGATTTGCAGAATTTCTTTATCTGTTTTGCAACTGTCAGGGTTTATTTTGATGATAATTATGTCTATTGCATCATAAATTATGAAAAATGTCCTACATTCAGCCCAAGATTAAGCTGTACTACATTCTTTCTCTTTTCAGTGATAAGACTAGCATTAGGTGCATGCTTTTACTAGACATAGGGAAGATACTATTGACACACAAAATTCTCCATAATGGATCAAAAGTGTATTCCACATCCATGTGTTTCTTTCATTTCCATAGTCATATTAATTATGGATGGTAGAAATGAATGTTTTATCTAAGGAAATTTATGGAACTCTAATACTGTAGTTAACTAATATCTTTAGCTTGGAGAAGAATATGTTATAGGTTCTGACTTTTTAAAAGTCTTGTATACTGTGTTCACTTCTGTAATGAGAAATGAAGTGTTTATGTAGTCAAGGGCATTGGATAACTCACTTATCTTTGCCTAGGTTATTTTCCCCCTTGATAAGTATTTTCCTGTTTTACTTTCCTTTTCAGGGCTTTAATTTACATTTCATGTTATTTAAATTATCCAATTGAAGGGTGTTGAGAATGAGGTTTAAAGTATTTCAGTTTTGATCAATAACATGTCTTAAGTATCCACAGTGAACAGTGAATATGTGTCTAAAATATGAAACTGAGGAAATTAAAAAAAAACATAGCTCTATCATAGCTCTATGTACTTGAGAAGCACTTTTTTATTTTATTTTATTTTTGCTCAAAATGGCAATTAATTCTGGTACAGTTATGGAGGAAAGAATTCCAGAATTAAAGCATTAGCAAGGTCATGTGCTCCCTAAAGGCTGTAAAGTAGAATCTTTTCTTGACTCTTCTAGCTTCCGGTGATTACTGACATTATTCAAGTGACATGGCCATCATCTCCCTGTATGTGTTCAGATTGTCTTCCCTCCTTGCATGTCTATCTCTGTGGAGAGACATAATTTTATCCCTGCAACTGAATCTGACTTTGAACAAAGATCAACTTTTTAAAAAATAAATTCCCTTGTAAAACAAGTTGTTAATACAACTGCATATTTAAATACATAATGTTTTCCTTATTTAAATGGATTTCATGGTGAGTTAAAAATGAGTTATTTTGTAAGGACATGATAATTTATAATAATTATTTGCTCAATGCATTTTTTAAACTTGTTAACCTTTATTTAACCTAAGGATCATTATGGTTCCTGATGGAGATATAATCGTATTTTGAGGTAGTATATTAAAAAATCCATATGCTGTCTTATATTCAGATTGAGGCATTATTTTCTACCCTTGATTTTAATCCACTGATTAACTGAAAGCCTACTATGTGCAAAGATGGTACAAAAGGATACTTCTCTTGCCTTCATATGGAGTTTACAGTCTACTAAAGGAATAAATAGTAAAGCAATAATTAGATATTTAAATTGGGGTGATGTTAAATGCCTCGAAGGAAATTACATATGTAATTAGAAGTTTAACAATAGGATTTAAATTAGAAAAGTGACACTTATGCTAACACTTGAAGAATTAGTGAATCAGGTGAAGGGTTTTCTAGGCAGACACCATTTCCTGATAAGGAAAATGAGCTCTGGGGAGCAACACTCACAACAGGCTAATAGAGGAAGAAAATTCTGGTCTTCAGCTTCCAACATGGAAATCATCTCACAGTTAAGTGGTTTTATTACTCCTTTAAAAATCTAATACTCTAGATGCAAGATTTTTGTGTATGAACATTTACAGGTGCATTAAATACTTCAGAAAATGTTTGTTCTTTTCTTGGGTCTTCTCTAATTTGTTGTAGGCAAAGGTCATGGGAAGGAATAGTGAAAAAAAAAAATCATTAATAGGATCAATTCATAATTAAACTTGTTGAAGCATTTGTTTTAACTGACATACCATCATTAAAATGATTATGACTATTTGAACTGATCACATGTTTGTATATTTTTCCTTTCTTTTTAATTAGTAAAGTTTTAATCCAGGCAGATAGATTACATATTTTCATATACCCAAACCAGAAGCAATATGAAAATTGTACTTCAGTGAGCCAATTATGTATTAACCTAGAGAGATCAATGAATTTGTCAATTTTCCTTTGCAGTACCTTTTGGATAAGATTTTCATTTTTCTTTAAGATACATGATTATACCCCACAAGTATTACTCTCAAGAAGTCAAATAATCTATTCTATTTCTGTGTACACAGAGAACACTCTGAGTGGTTGACACTTACAACCATTGTTATTTTATTACAAAGGAATGCTGGTGGCTAGGGGAATGTTCTTAACAGATGGTAAGAACTCCTTCATGCCAAGGAAGGTACCTATGTGTCTTCCAATGAACTTTTGTGAAGATGGTGACCAGAACCTAAAATATTCACTATCTTAAATATCCTTAAGTTGAAGTCCCAAGACATCTAATAGTTTTCTCAGTAACTTAACCAAACAAATAAACAAAAACTTCCACTGATTGACCTAAAGGATTATTACACTGTGAAAGGGAATCTTCAACATGTAAAACTAATTATTGACTGAGGTCCTTGTCTCAAGTCTCTTCTCTCAACTCTGAGTGAAGGATTATCCTTCTAAGGAATTGTCTTTATTAGTTAGAGACAGTCTCATTTTCCTTAAGTATTGTCCAATTTTAGTTTCCTATTTAGAGCTTTAGCTTATACTTCATATAATTTAATTAAATGATTGAAAGACAATTGATAATGAGGTTCACAGTATTGCAATTTTGGTCAATAATATGTACTGAGTGGATACAGTATACAGTGAATATGTATATCCATAATATGAAACAAAAAAGTCACAGTTTCATCACATTAAGAAGCACAATTTTTATCCATGCAACCAAACCTTACTTTAAGCAGAGACTTTTTTAAGATAATAGTACAAGGTGAAGAACACCAATCAATTCTCCTGGATTAGACAAATAGGTGGCAATAGGATAACAGCAATAGAAAGAAAAGAGAAAATGCAGCTGGAAAGTAATGAACTTGTTTTGGAATATGTTAGGAGTATTTTTATTTGAGTTCAATGTACATGTCCAGCTTTTAGATTGTGTTACCAAATGTATGTGGATGGTGTAAGTCAGTGGAGAGAAATCCATCAATTCTCACTCTCAGAATACTTTATTTTATATATTTCATGTTTATTTATTGAACAGAGTACTTATTGAAATCTGATATTTTTGGGTCCAGCCTATTTGATTCCTGGAGAGAAGAAGCAAAAGGAGGAATCCCAACTACTACCAACAACCTGAGCATCATATCAAGTTTATGGAATTACTCTTTGCCAATGTCCATGTATCATTTTGGTTTGGCCTTTCAAAACTTCTCTTTTCCTTAAGGGTGAATGGCTTCCATGTCCCTTTTAACCTGGTTATCAATTATAATTTACAGGAAATAGAGATGAAAGCAGTGTGAATTTTTCTGGTTTCAACAACCCATAGGGTTGGTCTGTATTCTAACCTCAGACAAGGAAAGTACATGACTACCGAACTGATATTTCATAATCTACAATTTGACCTATGCCACAGCTTCAACTCATTGCCCACACATGCAGTACCATGATTTTTCTTCCTTCTGGCATATAATCAATATTAAGGGCATTAATCATGTTCTCATACCTATGTGAAGGCCAAAGTTCTTAAGTGTACCACTAATCCCAGGGAGTCCTTCTGCTGAACAAATTTGAACCCTTGCATTTAAACTCTCCTCTTTTAAAATATTTAATGTAAAGTTGATTTCTTATGGATACCCAGGTCCAAAAGTGTCAAAATAAGTTTTCTAAGAAAACATATTTGAAAAGAAATTGCTGAAGAAATTTCTCCTTTTCTGTTCTATAGGCAGTTGTTATTTAATCAATTTTGAAATAATAGATAAATGAATAGGCTGTACAAAATCATCCCATCACTTTGCAAGGTTATACTAATAAAAATAAAGAGCTTCAGCCCACAAATTCTATAATTTGACTGGCTCTAAATTATAAATGCCAATTCTTATCCTACAAATGCAAACTCACTGAGGGAATATCAATGGAAAACAATTACTGGGTGGATTTTTGTACTCTGGTTCCACAAAATAAAATACATTTAGTGTTTTCAAATCAATGCTGGAGGAAATGTCAAGGCAGAGGTACACATTTACTCATTTTGCAGAGATGTCCAAAGCTATTAACTTTCTGCACTTTAATTAGAAAAGCAATGCAAAACTATTCTCTCGCTCAATTGCAGGAAATTCAAGACATTTGGTATTGGGAAAAGAGTCCTGAATTTGTGAAGTCTTATAGATCCAAATGTATTTTTAGTATAATGGCAATAGTTACTAAAAATGTGTTTCTATTTTTATGGCTATAGCTTAATTCTTTAAGCATACACCCTAGGCATACAAAGATAATGGATATTGAAAGAGGAAGATAATGATAGGAAAATTAGGATGCTTAAGTAGTTTCAAAAATAGCATAATACACATTTTTTTACACAGTATATGAAACTGCTTGGTTTTAAACTTAGTTTTAGGAGAGGAATTTCCAGAGCCACTAAGAGATTTCTTAAAGATAATTATTAACAGACTGAAAGTGTTTCTGTTCATTTAAATTACAGTTTCCCCCCTTCCATACACAATTATTTAAGAAGGAAGCATTGTTTTAATATTAGGCTACATTGGAGGAATTCATATGACATATGCCTTAAGCCCAAGGCACTTAAAACACTTGTAAAGAGTATAAAGAAAGGAAACAGTGATATTATGACTATAGAAACAGGAACAGGGATATTTTGTTTCTCATGGTAATCTCCATTTCTTTATCAAAAAAACTGTATTTTCATATTGAGTATTGCAGATAACCAATGGACATAAATAGAAAACTAAAAGAGAGATCAGAAAATATAAAAAATAAGGAGAAGAAAATGGTACTCTCAGATATTTGACACATTTGGAAGCTCGTAAGAAAACTAGGTGACACAGGAGAGACGTTGTTCATTCTATCCAATTTTAAAAGTGGCTGGGTGGATGTTTAGTCAAATGATTTGTAGTTAAATTTTTAATACCAACTTAATGATTGCCCTATTTTCTTTAAAGGAAAAGTCATGTTCTTGACCAAAGAATGTGATATAGAATTAAGAGATCTTTAAATGTATTTCTATGGACAGTAATTATTGGAATTAAAGAGAAATAAAAATATTCATCAAATTCAACAGCTACTATATTCTAACTATCATCTGGACATTGTTTCAGATAGAGATAGGTATTATAGAGTTCTTGCCTTTTGAAAACTTATGGTGGGAATTCTGGTGGGACTGAAGATTTTGACACAAGTTATTCAGCTAATACAATCTAGGCTAAATTCCTGAATATAAATTGTTTTCTCTCTTTCTTTGCTTTTTATAATAGTTAAAGATAAATGAAAGGAGTGTGAACTTCAGAGTTAGATGATCCTGAGCATTTTAGCTGCCCTTTCTTACCAACCATTTTCTCATCCATAAAATGAAAGTGTCACCTATGATAATTTAGTAGTCTCTGCCTAGAGTTTTTACCGTTATTGTTTTAAATACAAAATTTAAAATGCTTATTATAAAAAAGTAGACAGTACAAAATAAAAATGTTAACATGTAAAAGTCACCTCAAGAGTTGTCACTAATACAATCCCACTGCTTAGAATTAACTTTGACCAGCAGATTGGTGTGCATTCACCTTCAATAATAAAATTACCCTCTGGACAGTTGAGAACTGAAGAATATGTCTACCTTGAAAAAATTTTCACTTACTAATATTTACTGGAATTCCTTCGACACAGGAAAAGAAAACACTTTTAGCTGTGGTTAAGTGCTGTGGTTTGAAGGTTGGTATCTTCTCCAAGCTTCAAGGTGAAGCTGAATTCCCAGTTCAACATTATTAAGAGGTGTGGCTTTGGGAGCTGATTCAATCATGAGGACTTGGACCTTGCTAATAAAATTTGCTTCCTTACAAAAGGGCTCCAGGTTGATGGGAGCACACTCTGAATCTGTGCTCTCCTGCTATGTGAAGCCCAAGCACTTGTACTTGTACTTGAAGGCAGGCAGAAGGCACTCAAAAGAAATAAAATACCACTACCTCCAGAGTTACAGGATGTAAATTTTTGTAGTTCTTTATAAATTACCTTGTCTCATGCATTTTTAGAGCAGAATGAATGGACTGAATGGACTAAGTACATATACTAGAATGAAAGAAGCATTGCCACATGGAAATATTTGCTTACTCATCAAAATTGTATTCCCCATGTAAAGCTGAATATTAGCCTCTGCAAAGCAAACTTCCATTTGTTCCTGGGGAAATATAGCTGGAGCTCAGTTTTATGTAGTTAAAATACATGGCTTAGGAGCAACCTACATTCAGTTCTCAACTCATCCACTTACTAACTAATCTTGGGAAATTTGCCTCAACTCTCTGTACCTCAGTTTCTTCATTATATAGTGAATTAAACTTGACACCTATTTTATAAATTTACTGTGTTAAATGAGTTAATAAATGTAAAGCAATGGCCTAGAGAAAACATCCATTAAATATTTACTATTATTTTCTCTACTAAAATGGAATTCATGAAATTAAAAATAAACTTCAGAAAATTTTTGTTTCTCTTTTCAGATACTGTAAAAAATTAGAAAAGATTTAGTAATGTAATAAAATACGTGTACAAACCAACATCTAAAGTATATTATCTGAAAATGGAATTTTTTCACTGAGGGCTTTTACTCTCGCCTTTTGATACAACAGCTTTAATTATTAAAATAAAGTTATCAGTAAAAGTATACCTAATGAATGAATAACATGTCCATTTAAGTACTTAGACTCCTCATATCTTTTTGATATGAAAAAATATCATAATATTTTACTTTTTCTCACTAGTACAGTTTTATCAGAATGGTGTGTCCCCCCCCCCTCTAGTCTAAATCTGGCAGCTGTCCTACTTAAATATTTCATGTGACCAATTATAAACTAAGCCAACAATGAATGGTATTGGACTTAAATGATGACAGGAAATCAATCTAAAATTGTAGACAATGTGGACATCATAATTTTGGGTCCTAAAACATCAACAGTCCTTTTTTAAGATAAGGGATTATTTAGTACTTAAAACTGAACAATAGTTGTAACTGTATATGAAGATAAAAACGGTATCCTATGTTCTCAACCTACAATCAGCCTTTATAAATCTTGATACTGAAATACAAAAAACATTCTGATCACTATACTGAAAATTTTAAATCCTAATTATTTAAATCTGGGCGTACTGATTTTAAATAAGCTTTGACAAATAAAACATATATATAAAGACTGATACCATTTTTGGTGTTATACTTCAACAGGACTGTTTTATGTACACAGGGACAGAGGGAATACATACATCCAAAATCTGCTGATTTCAAGCTATGTGAACTTCCATAAAATTATTTGATAACTCTGTGAATCAGGCATATACACACACACACACACACACACACACACACACACACACATGTTTAATGACCTTTATTTTATTAATTTACTTATATGTGATGCTGAGAATCAAACCCAGTGCCTCACACATGCCAAGCAAGAGCTCTACTATTGAACCACAACCCCAGCCCCTCAGGCATTTTTAATTTTATAAAATGAGGATAATTATCCTATCCATTGGAGAGAGATCCATATTAAATATTGAAAGCACTGGAACATACTAAGCACTCATGTTATATTTGCATGTATGTGGTTCTTTAAGACAATATTATCATTATTGCTTCTATTCCTATGAATGGTGTTGGACTTAAAATGCTAAGAAATTTGAACCTCAATTTGTTGCATCCTGAAGTGATCATGCCCCAACAAATAGTATCTGTCGATGTACATATGATTATGACAGCAGCAATCCATACATAATTAGTATTCATGATGGTGAATTTTGTACATATTTTGAAATCTTCCTGCTGAAGGCTAACTTTGCTGCTAGAGTTTAGACTTTATGTTTGCCAACAACCTTTGTTCCACAAGACCTAAATTCATAAAACCATCCCTTGGCAGCTGGTGATTGTGTTGAAAAATTTCAGCAAATTTTTTGGTGGAAGAAAGTTTTGTTGGTGGGGAAAGATAGACATGAACTATTGTAATGAATGGGAATCAGGACATTTTTCAAAGAAGGCAATGTAATCCATATTGCATTAAAATCACTGAAATAAAGGTCAAAAGTCCAGATTTTCGTGCCAGCTCAATCACTTGCCTGTTAAGTAATTTATCTGATTCTTGATTTCTTTCTTTAAACACACCACTGCCTTGGTTTGTGAGTTTACCATAAGTCATCCATGAGGAATGTGGATTTAGAGCTTGGGAATGACACTAGGGTATTCTTGCTCTTTGCCAATCCATTTCCCACATAATAACAGTGATAATACCACACTGTAGCATGCCACCATGTCGTGTAAAACTTTCAAACTAAAAACTTTTCAATGATTTCCTATTACTTTTTGTAAAAAATCAGATCCCTCTGGTAGTGCACAAGGATGTACCTAGCCTGGTCTCTCCCACTTCCACTCAATTAACTATATTGTATTCCTCTCAGTTCATCTAATTTAAAGGGAATAAAGCAATTTTTTTTATCCCAACACATGATATAATGTATTACATTTCCCAATTTATATTTACTTACTGGATTTTTTCATCTTGAATCCCTTAAGACAGGGGCAATACAAATTTGATTCACTTTCTTATTCTTAGCTCCAAGGACAAGTGTATAATATGTAATATCTTAAAGTTAACTAAAAATGTACTACAATATTTTTTATTACTTTTTAATAAATTGGTATATCATAAGCCCAGACCTCTTTCCCAAGCTTCATATTTGTTCATCTGAATATCTGCTAAACTTAATACTTAAGAATCTTACAGAATTCCCCAACTTAACCTATCCAATTAAAGTCATTGTCAATCTCTTTTCTCTTCTCTGGATCCCATATATTTTATTTGGGGACACCACTATCAAACCAGTCAACCAAGAAGGAGACCTAATCACTATTTCTTTCTTGTTAATCTCACTACTTATACTAGGAAAAATAATTACAAAAATCTTACTTTTGTATTTGATTTTATTTTTCCACAAAATAATACAATTGGTTAATGTCTAGTAGGAAAAAAAAAAGAGAAAGGAGTTGAAAGACATTCTTTGATGAAAGCAAAATTCAGGAAACATGGGGCAATTAAATCCCACTCTACAATTCATGTTTATGGAGGGAGGACAATGAGGTGGAGAAAGTTATGTATGAAAACTTTAATGAGGAAGGAAAAGGCAGCTGTGTCCATTGAAATATGACATGTTAGTTTGGAACCAGAAAGCAGACTCTAGAGGAAACAGAACTAATCAATATTTGCAGAATATTTACTTTGTGCTAAGTGTTTTAAATGAATTAGCTTATTTCTCATTATAATAAACCACTCATCTATATTCTCTATGAGTGAAGAGACTTTGTCCATTATAGTACAGTGAGATCGAAAGTACTCTGATGCAACTTACAAGGTTCCAGCAATATTTTCTGAAGGAATAAATTCATATTGGTAAGAAAAATAGTGCATTAAGGAAGCCAAGGAGCATAGCTATGTTTTTGCACCATTTAAGTGGAGAACCACAATTTCTCCTGTTTAAAAGTCTTGCTTATTACTGCTCTATTGTGTTACCTCCTCTACAATGAAATACTTTCTGAGTCTAAAACGTCTCAGGATTCCTGAAATTACTGGAAAGAATGCCTTGTAAGTAGCAGTAAATCAATTCATTGATTAATTCAGGACTAAAGAATTCAAACTTGTTTAATGCTTTTAAACTGTGGAACTAGGAAGAAGAGACCAAATCTCTCTCCATGATTTTGTTTGTTTGTTTGTTTGTATGTTTGGAGGCTAAACAGATGTGTCCATTGCAGATTTGCAGAATGTGAGATTACAATTGGACATGGAAGTGAATGTGTCGATACCAGTGAAAAGTGGGTCTAGGTTTTAAAAAGTGACTAGAACTAAAGATAAACATTTGAGTGTCACCAACCAAGAGTTGGTTAAAGCTACAGAAGGGATTGATTCTTC